>CM054156.1:41302788-41360288 GCA_028751875.1 Rapana venosa
TTTTGTATTCTTTTAACAAAATAAGGGGTATAGAGGCCGGGAGAGGAGGGGATTAAAGCTGCAAAAGGGAAAGGATGGCGAAAAGAAACAGTTCCCCCCAAAA
Organism: Rapana venosa; assembly: GCA_028751875.1. Taxonomy (NCBI): domain Eukaryota; kingdom Metazoa; phylum Mollusca; class Gastropoda; order Neogastropoda; family Muricidae; genus Rapana; species Rapana venosa. The sequence continues at coordinate 41,302,892 of CM054156.1, forward strand.
TAAGGGTTCAGTCTACCACCTTCCATACCTTCCAAAACTCTGAAGTTGGTTTTTTGTTGTTGCTTGTTTTATTTCCTTTTCCTTACAAGCAGAAGTATAAAAAAAAAAAAAAAAACTGTTTCAAGGTGTAAATATCATTCAGTCTCAACCCGATGGTTTTTATTGAAATATTTTTTTTTAAACAACTTCTACAGAAAAAAATCACTTTTGGCAGCAAGTCGACAGAGTTATCTTGCTGTGGTTGGTTTGCAGTCATCTTCCGTGGTTTTTGAACACACATTTCTGCTATTGTTTCCTTCCTTCGATTTTAGGCTGAACTTGGTTCAAACGGTGCCTCATCAAAAAACAGCTTTATGTTTGAATGTTGGGTTTTTTTTTTGGTCATAAGCGTATGTATGTATGTATGTGTGAATGTGTAAGTGTGTGTGTACACGCGTGCGTGCACATATGAGCACTTAAGATGACTTAGATCAGCACAAAGTTCAAACTCTCTCTGTCTCTGCAAATAAAGTGCAAGTAAATTGCCAATGGCAGGATCAAAATCAAACCAACCTTGAAACGATCTTGGTAAAAAAAAAAATTTGTAAAGAAAAAAAAAAAAAGATAACTGCATCACCAACCACAAAACACACTGCTGTGACCAAAGCTGCGACTTTAAACTGTGGACGATGTCTTTTTTCTGCTTCGCAATTTGCGCCATCCCTTCTGCATCTACTGGGTAAGACTTGGAAACTACAGCACTGCCCACTTCTGCCATCACCTACCTACACAACAGAACTAAGCCAGCGGGAGAGACGGACATCAATATCCGTTGCCCCACAAACGCTATGTCAATAGATATGAGCAGTAAAGGCACTTGATATTGATGACTGAGTGAAGCAACGATTCCCATTGTCCATTTCACATCATCAGTTTTCGGCTCAACCGTTCTTTACACCTTGTACTGCCACGCTCCTGGGAAATGCTCAGGCATTTTTTCTTTTCCCTTCCTCACCAAGGCAAGTTAAAGAAGGTGTGTGTGGTAGTGTGTGTGTGTGTGTGTGTGTGTGTGAGTGATGTGTGTGTGTGTGTGTGTGTTTTGTGTGTGGGGTGGTATGTAGTGTTGTGTGTGTTGGTTAGTGTGTGTGTGTGTGTGGGGTGTGTGTGTGTGTGTGTGTGTGTAAGTGTGAAGCATGTGCCAATTGAAAACAAGTGGGCATGCATACGCATTTTTTGCAAGCATATTGTGTGTCTCCCAAAAAAACTGAAACACGAAAAATTAAAGGGCTTGGGGAATAACAGAAAACAAGAAAGTTTTAAAAAAAAATTATTTAAAAAAAAACAACCCAAAAAACCCAACCTGTATTGTCACATACAGTTAAAACTGTGAGCGATCATTATGGCAGATTCTGTGATAAATGCAAGAATCAATCCAATTTATATATATATATATATATATATATAATTATATAACAAAGTACTCCAGTCAATCAAGCCAGCCAATCCACCACCACGTCTGCTACAGACAGACAGCTAGCTAGCTGTACAGTTGAGGAGTGGTGCTTGTGAAAAGGTGAGGAGGTGGGAAGATCAATGGGCAAGATGGCAAAATCATTGTCTGCACACCGCGCGCGCGCACACACACACACACACACACACATTTACACAAAGGCACTTAACTTGGTATCTTCGTTTCTCGTCACTTCCAATCCTCTGTCTAAGCTACAATTTTAAAGCTGTTCCTCTTCTCTCTCTCTTCACACACACACACACACCAACACGCACTGTACAATAAAAGACGAGAACAATAAAAACCAGCATCATTTTTCTTGCGCTTATGACTGATCGCCGGCAAGCACGGAGATGGTATGTGTTCCTGAATACTTAAGAAGTATAAGATAAAACTTGAACGTGACACAACTTTCGTATTTGATTCACTTCTTCATTTGTTAAGCTAAATAATTGTTTTTTTAAAAACGACATCAACAAAAATCACGAGTCACTTTCCATATAAAAAAACAAACAAACCCCAAAGAAAAAAAACAAGCAGGAATTGCAAGGAGAACGATTCAAATCTGGCAACAGGAAAGAAACACACAGAGTAAAATCAACTAATGGTGCTCAGATTGTAAAACTATAATCTGATGACATCAATATAGACAAATTATCAACTGGAAACCGTGGCAGTAAAGAGCACATGCATGTCGAGCACACACACACTGCGCATGCACATACAGGAATTGAACAGATCTAAGTGTGAATATAGTGTATATATCCCGTAATTCAGATTAAGCTTCCAACAAAAAACAAAAAAATGCAGATTTTGTTCCTTCCTTTCTTTCACATTTTTTTATCGTTTAAAAAATTGTTGGTATATACTTCTTCTTCTCCGTAGTTCTAATTGTTTACTTGCTGTTGCTTGTTTTATGTGTGTGGCTCATTTTATTTTTCAAGCTTACTTTTTTATATTTATTTATAAATAAAACAATATGCCTAAGAGAATGAGAGATTTCTCGTCTTCACCTTGACTGACCTAGGGCAGAAGTGAGTGTGGAAACAGACAATCATTCCAGTGTGAAGAAAAACTAGGACACTGGAAATTAACAGCTTTATATCTGATTTGTGTACACACACAACACACACACAAAGACACACACACAGACAGAACTGTGTATCATAAGTAAATGTGTAAATTGCCATAGCTCACGGACTTAATGGGCGCTACAGAGGTCTCAAATATACTTTTTTCCTTCTTTGAAATACACACTTCATTGTGACAATGTTTTAAAATGCAACAAAATCCATACATGTCAAAGTGCTAAAACTGGCCTGATCTTCCAGAGAACCATTTCTAAACACACACACCTCGCAATGCCTAAACCATACAGTGCCATTTCCATCATGCTATCTTTCAGACTATATATCTTCTTCTTCTTCCATTTTTGTCATGTTTCTCCCAGGGGAGGTTTGACATTGATGAGCCTTCTCCATCTCTCTCTGTTTTGAGCTTCCTCCTTATTTATTGCCCTTTCTCTAAGATCATCTGCAATACAGGCAGCCCTGGTTTTGCTAGGTCTTCCTTTGGTCTCTTTCCATCCACTACGAAGTCCATCGCTCTTTTTATGATGTGGTGGTCTGCTTTCCGTTGAACGTGCCCAAACCAGGGCAGTCTATTGGTACCAGCCACAGACCTCAGATCATCGACTTTGCACATTCTCCAGACTATATATATATATATATACATATATAGAGAGAGAGCGAGTGCAAGCTGATTGTGTACAGACTGCATTCATCACTTATCTTTAGAGCCTTTGATGTCTATAAGAGCTGTGTTGCTGTGTATGACTACCCTTTCAGATTGGGACTGTGGCCAGAATATGATTAATCTTTCATATTCACATTTAACACGCTCGCTCTCTCTCTCTCTCTCTCTAGCCAGAAAGGTTTTATAAGCTTAGCTCCTTCCCTGCCACCAGATAATGCATGTGTGAGTCTGCAAGTCAGAGATTTTTTTTTTTAAAAGAGCACTCCAAAACAAAAAAATAAAGACACAAAATTACACATCAAAATCAAAGATACCCAATGAAAATCATGCTAAATAACTTACAGCTGATCTCATGACACTTTTCTTGTATTCCCCCCACACTTCTAAGAATGAGAATTCAGAGTAAACATTGTCAGCAAATTAAGCATATATTTATTATTGTATCAATAAAATTGGTACAGATAAGCAAATGACACGCACTTCCATCTACTTCATTTTCCAACTCAATGTTTCAACACTGGGAGATTATCAAATCCTGATCACTTGTTTCCCTGATCATGCTTTATCCTATTTTATCTTCTTTTTTTTAAACAATTTCTGCAAAATACGCACAAAAAAGGCTTCATAGGGATAATCGCTTTCTTTATTTTCGCAATTTTCATCTGAAGTTAAAGGAAAATGGAACACGGAACTGAATCTCAAAATCAAGGAATTATGGGCAGCAAATGCCCAATGATAAGAAAAGGTTATTTAAAAAAAAAAGGGAGGGGGGGATATAACGATAAAAAAACCCACTGTTACCCTTCCCCCCAAAAAACCCCACACAACTCCATACCCCAACTACAAAACGGCAGTATCATGAGGTGGACTGAAGAAAAGGCTACTAGAGTACTGACCGTTACGCATCATGGCAAATATCCTGTAAAAACAAACAAAAATCTGAATATTGTGCAACAACGGTTGCTCTGAAGATCAGAACAGTGCCCCTCTCAGCTGATAGTCCAGTGATGCCTTTCTCTGGGAGAATATAAAGACAAATACCCTTCTCAAACCCACCACAACACACCACACCTGTACATACATACATACATACACGCACACAGAGACCATGTCATCAAAGGCAGATCAGAGGACCGTCAGGCCAACACTCATCATTCATCAGAGCAACACTGTTCAGTAAAAACTTGGGCACGGGGCTCAACCAGCCAACCAAACCACGGGTCAGGTTTTCTTATAGTGATAGTTAGCCGAATATCAGACAGGATTTTTTTTTTTTTTCTAATTCGTTTTTAAGGCAATGGCCACCTTGGGAGAGATGGAAAACAAACAAATAAGAAGGAAAAAAAAAGGCTAAGCAGAGCAACACAAAGCATTTATATAGCACACTAAAGATCCGCATAATTACAAAAAAAAAACCCAACCTGCTTCAAGCAGGCAAATGTACTCGATCAACAAATAATAGTAAAACCGCAGTGGTAAAAAAAAAAAAAAAAAGTATAAAAAAAAACTGCTACACAAAAAGAAAGGAAAACCCCCAAAGTGATCATTGTGAGAACAGGAGTAGACGGGCAACAGGGCATGAACAGGAGGGGTGCATATGTACGTGCGTATATATATAAATACATATACTGCAACTGAATCCATTGCACCATTTTCTTTTGTTGCTGTTAAGAAAAATGAACACACTTCTGAGTGACTTTTGTAGCAACGAGGATATCATTCAACAAAACAGAATATTGCAAAAAAATTGTAATGATAATAATAATGATGATGACGAACCTGTTCATTTAGTATTCCAAGCTGATCAGCACAAACATCAGTAGGTAAGTAATATCAGATAGTGTTGTGAAGAACTTCAATCTTCCTTAAAAAAAATATTTTTTTGAAAATCAAATTCAGGTGCTCTGGATTACTCCCTCTCTATGGCATATCTCTTAAATGACTTCTCAGTATACAAAATAAAGCATCATCAAGCCGCAGCAATACAACTTGTTCTTTTTTCTTCTTCTCAAAACATTTCAATCAAATAAAATTAAAAAAAGGGAAAAGGAAAGGGGGGTGGGGGTGGGGGGGAGAATTGAAAATAAGCGTAGGGCAAAAATGTGTTAGCTTTCAACATAGCAAAATCATTGAACTCATCAACATCATAATGAACAGATTACATGATCATCTTTAACATCAGTTCTTTACCTTTTCTCTTTTAATTTGTTATAGAGTTTGAAAGTAACAAACATAAAGATAAAAGACACCCCCCAAAACAATCCATGATCTTTTTACAAGATAAATAACTTTTGCTTCATTATTATTGTTATTATCATTATTGTGACAATTAATAGCTTTTTTCTAAAGCCTTAGCAGCAACAGCCGTTGAAAACAACAACACCCACCCTTGACAGCGAACGAACAGTAACTGCATCTGCTTTTCATCTGGTGTCTAGGCTACTTTAGTTTGCAACTTAAGGTCTATAAACTAGTTAGGGCTTTTTTGTGTTTGTTTGTTTGGGGGTTTTTTTGGATAAAAAAACAACAAATCAGGTTCACCTGACCGTAGTCGGTCATAAGAAAGTTATTTCAGGAAGACAGTTAACTTTCGTCAGTGCCGAAACAAATTATACACAAGCAGGAAAGACTTCTTGAATACAACATAAACATTTTATTTTTATATATATATATATATATATATGTGTGTGATTGTTAACCCCCCCCTCCCCCCAAAAAAAACCCCCCAACAACACCACACACAAACAAACAAACCCTGAAAACAAAACACCCCCCCAATGTTGCAGAATATAAAGGCGATTCTCTTTCCTCATCGTTTTGATTACAGTCCAACTGATCACACCAAGAGTTTATATAAAAGCTTTCACAACGACAACCCCCCCTCCCCCCCCCCCAAAAAAAAGCATCAAAATGACTTCATGCAAAATGTTAACAACCTTGTAAAGCACCAAATAAAGACACACAGAGAAAACAACAACAACAACACACACACACACATACACGCCCCTACACAACCACACACACTGCATGGAAGCATGTCAACCTAGAACACATTACTGGCATGTCCTTTCAGGTATCATGACTATTTTCTCTGCATGATTAGCAAAGAAGAACTAAAACCCTCACATAATATACATATACAACTTTTTTTTTTAAACCCCTCTCCACTACTATATATTAAAAAAAAAGACAAAATAAATAAAACAAAGAAAGAAAGAAAGAAGGATATAAATGAATAAAGTTTTTTTTTTTAAATGTAACATTTTGGGGCATTATTTTCACATTATTATCATTATGGTTTAAAAGCCACCTGTGAGCTGAGGCAGGGTATAGGGAAGAAAGCCAAAAAAAAAAAAAAATGAAGAGTGTCCTATCCTAACATATAATGCATGTGTTGTGTGTGAATAAGCAAAAACACTTTTTGAAAATCATGAAGTTAAGAAATTAAAAACAACCCCCCCCACCAATACATAAACACCAAGAACCTCAGCAATTCATTTACAATCCTTGATGTGAACAAGTTTATCAGATAGATCTATTCAGAAAATGTCTACCTACACAAATATAAATAATTGAAACAGTGAGAACAGAAAGGAAATTATGTAAAACGAGAAATGTCTTATAGCACAGAATATCAAGAGAGGAAACTTAATCCATACTCAAAATACAGCATCCTTTTCAGGGACTTTGGGGGAGGAGGTAAGGATGGAGAGTAGAAAATGTAACCGCACAAATATCTGACCTTCATTTCTCAAATGTCAAAGAATATACATGTATGTATACACAAATCTTCTCCTATGCAGACAGCGAAGTGTATGGGCAGGTAGGTCAAGTACAAAACTGCCAAGGAAAAGAAAAACATCCACCAAAGAAACAACTGTAAACATTAACAACCAAAGTAAAAATCAATTCTAGCACAGAATTTTGAGGGGAAAAAACGGAACAAAAACATTTTGGCTAAAATATAGCCTCATCACCATGAACAGGGGTCAACAATATAAAGGCCTGATCTATTCAAAGTACATATATTTTTTGTTTTGAGTCGTACTGAAATACAAAACTGCAAATCAGAACACAGTTCTTGTAGCAGGAAAAGCCTCTAAACGCTCACAGTAGTGTTGTAGGGTTTTTTGGTGGTTTAAAAAAAAAATTCTTGTTCAACACAAAACCCCCCCCACCCCAAATGCAACTTTTCTTTGTATATTTCAGATTGTGTATATAACCTGTCTTTCCGTACATCAGCTAAGGTAAAATAAGAATACACTTGTCCCTCTCAACAGCAAAATTATTGCATCTGCTTTACTTAAAAACTACATGACATTATATGGATAATGATGATAGTAGTACAGATCTTCATTTTGCACTTGCTCTCTGTCTCTCTCTGTCTCTCCCACACAAAAAACGACAAATACAAAACACACACAAGAGTTACCTAAAACATAAAAAATGCTGATTTCCTATTTAATTTCTGTTTCCTTGGGGACACTTAAGAACAAAACTGAAAAAAACCAGTTACCCAGGAATATGTATGCTTGTGTGCATATATATTCACAAGAGCCATGGTGGACTTTAAACTATATATATATATATATATATATAATATATATCTATCTATATCTATATATATAAACTCCCCACCCCACCCCTCAACAAACAGCCAGTATAAAACATAACTCATGACTTGAAAACTGCTTTGTATACCAAATGAACACAAATTTGGACACACATCCCACTACATGAAAATCAACAGTCAACACACAAAATCACCAACAAAATATCTGCAAAGCTATTTGAGTTATCTGCGATTTTTTCCAAAGCTTTGATTTGTTTTTTTTACAAGATATAGCACTATATAAATTCCATTTATCATTATAAGCCAGGTTTTGACTGGGCAGATCATGCTTAGAAGACAATTGATTTATTGTACTCTGTGGTGTTTTCTGCAAAAACAGCTGTGAATATTTATCATATAGACATTGAACAATACGCACAGGAATTTTTTTTTTTTAACTTTAAAATTCATTTTTCGAGAAAAAATGTGTAAGTACCCATATGCAAAAGACAGAACCCAGCACATTTTTTTTTTTTTTATAAAGGAGAGAAAAAGCACAACAAAGTTTTTATTGCAACAAAACCAAAATATATATATAGTGAACTGGATATACACTGACTTCGTAAACAGACAAAAGAATTGAACACAATCAACAGTGTAGTACAAAAACCCACTCAAAACCAAATCCATAACAAACAAGCACAAAAAAAACCCCAACAAAAACCCCCACCCACACAAAAACCCCAACAAAAATGTGCTGACTAACCAAACTGGCTTCTCTGTAAATCCAAAATTGCACACTTATTTGAACACTTTTTTTTTGGTGAACACATCCGAGACAAGACACATGCAGTTGTTTTTTTATTATTTTACTTTCTTTCGTCTTTCTTCATAAACTTCATGATCTTGATAAATGCACACGGACAGCCAAATAAAAAATCATACACATTCATTACTAAAAGTACGTGAACTCAATTTTACGTACCAAGCGCTATCCATCCATTCTAACTGTCTTCAACTATATTTTCCACGCTGTCAGTTTGATTTTTATATATAAACCAGTTGCATTCCAGATATTTCAAATTATTTTTCTTGTTTCACGAGAGGGGGTGTGACTAGTAGCAAAAATGAATTTGAACACTTCCAATGAATTTGAACACTTCAAATAAAATTGTGTGTGTGTGTGTGTTTACTGGGAGAGGGGTGGCGATGGGGAAGGCAGGTAGTATTTAAGAATGCTAGCTGCAGTCTTTTCAATGCGCACAAATGACGGTTGGTTGATGGTGCTGCAGCTCCTCAATGAGATAGCTCCTCTAGGGCTATAACACAATAAAGCCAAACATCTTTTTCATTCATACATACAACAAAAACCAAAACCAGAATGGGAGACAAAAGGAAGGAAGAGGGCAGGGAGAAGCAAAGAAATTGCTACTCAGTTCTCTCACCCTCACAGCCAAAGAACAGAAAACTGTGCAGATGCCGGCCACCCCCCCCACAATATAAAAGAAAAATACACACAATAGATCCCCCCACAAAATGGTGTCCTATATTACAAAATAAAATGTTTTACAGCGAGAAACCATCAATCTAAAGCTTTTGGGGGTTCTTCGACAGAACAAAGTGGTCAGTTTCCATGAGCTGATGTCATCATCATCATCATCATCGTCATCTTTGCATGACACGCCAGAGAGAGGCTAAATTAATGATAACATTTCATTTTAAACTGGCAAGGGTTCGCTCACGCGGCTACTACTCCTCATAGTCAGTGAATCAGCAGGAGATTTGGAGGGGAAGAGAAGACAAGGGAAAGCAAAACACGTATCTGTTGTGTCATGATGAGAAAAAAAAAAAAAAAGCAACCAGCCTCTGTGCGACACCCCCCTTCCTATTTTTTTTTGGGGGGGGGGGCGGGGTTTGGGCACAAATCAGAAAAAAACAAAAACCTAGCAATACCACCATGTCAGTTGGAATTACCCTGATGAATGTATAATAATAATAAATGGAACTTATAAAGCGCTATATCTTGCAAAGACAAATCAAAGCGCATGAATGTATGAACACAAATCTGTAATCTCAATGACTATATCCTTCAATAAATAACAAATACTTAACGTTTCAATACAAATTACTCGCTGAAAACATGTTCGAGTATAATGTACATACTTTTAGGTACTCTTCTTCTACTTTTATGTGATCTATCACAATATAAAAAAAATAAACACAAGAGAAACAAAGCCAGTCGTTTACTTCGCATTGAAAGCCAAAATAGGGCAGATATTAAAAAAAAAAAAAATGGTAAGTTGCTTCATGTGATACCCCAGTAAAGCTTTTGTTTTTCTGTGTGAAAAAAAAGACAAGACAGTAACATAAAGGTGCTGCATTTTTCTTACGCAGTTTTCTAATGTTTTCAGTTAACGGCATAGATGCATACCCCCACCCCCTCCCAATCCCCTTTTGAAATATATCAACTGTACACAAACTGGATCTGTTCACCTAGTACTAAGCTTCAGTTGTCTTTTGTAGCAAAGTAGACATTAAGCCGGTTAAAATACAGGAAGTCAGGGGCCTAAACTGTCCAGTCACCCCCCCCCCCCCCCCCCCCATTTTTAATACTCAGTATGGCTGATGAACAAGGTGAAATAAAAAGGAAATTCCGGTATTATCTACAATTACTGCAACCCCCCCCCCCCTCCCCCCAAAACAAAAAAAACAAACAACAAAACCCAACCAAAATTTGGGGTACAGGGTGGGAAGAATCAATTACATGTACAATTCAAATTCTTTCAAAAATTCATGAACAGTCTGTACCCAAGGAGAGCTTCTTAAAAACTTTATGTAAAGCATTACGCACAGCAAAACTTTAAAATAATTATCATCATCATCATCATCACCAAAAAGTGTGAGAAAGTGAAACACGTCCCATTTCTCTACGTATTGTTATAGTAACTCTTGATGGAAAGCTGATGTAATAAATATCACATACACCTAGCTATCAGCAGACCAGATTATTCCGTACGTCCAAGTTTTGCATTCCATGTATACACTGAGCAAAGAAGTCAACTTTAACCCTTTAGGTGACAGGAACTTTGGGGTTGTGAATGCTCCTGCATTTAATGCTACAGGTATGTTTGCAACTGCCCTTTCAATTTTGCTTTGATTTTATTCGTTTTTAAAGGTGAAATTGGGGGGGGGGAATGGACACAATGAAAAAAAAGAACAGAATCAAAGTTGTGGCATTGAACAGTGTTCTTTAAAAGGTGTTAAATTGTTGATACTAAACTGAAATAAACAAGTAAAGATTAAAAAGAGACCCCCCCCCCCCCCCCCAAACCTCCCCAAACAAACACGCACAACCGTTTGGGGTTTTTGGGATTTTTTTGCACTTTAAATCATTGCATGTATAAGTTCAATGTGCACTAAATACACCTTAACTCTTCATTTCAGTGTATAATTTTTATTGCACAATCTCTTCTTTTACGCCCCCCCCCCCCCCCCCAAAAAAAAAAAAAAAAAAAAATCCATGAAAACATGTCAGTATAAGCAAAAACAACAAGCACATTCCTGTTTACACTGAACATCTAAAAAAAAAAAAAAGTTATTCCAGAAACTTCTTGAAAAGAGGATTAACCCCCCCCCCCCCCCTAAAAAGCACATACACACACACAAAACATCACACAACATCACTGATCCCATAAAAAAAAAAAAAAATTGTCGCTGCTCGGTAATGATACACCTACTCGCACAGATCTGCGCTATCAGACATATCGCCTCCTCAAAACTTCACAATATCAGTCAACTAGCCTTGATGACGATGGATCCAGTACACTCAAACCCATCACTTACACACACACACAGAAATCCCTCCCTACCTTAGCACAGCTCGGGCTGAACGAGAGAGAGAGCATAGCCAAACCTCGGCGACTATCCTGGCAAACAAACAGTCCATGTTTGCCTGTTCAGGGGTTTTTGTTGTTGTTTTTGTTTTGTTTTTATATTTTATTCATGTCTGAGCTTTAACACTATCCCTACGTTAAGGGAGAGAACCGGTCTTTCCCAGCACATGTGCACAGTTGTGCGCTACCGTAACCCAGTAGTGGGTGATACAGAGGGAAGGGCTAGTAGATGGTTGTTTGCCTAATAGTGGGTTACCCATAGGGTAAAGGTTTAAACAATTTTTTTAAAAGGGCCTAACAATTACACTAGAAATTCTTACATCTGAACAAGGAGGTAGGAGAGAGGAAGTGGGGGGAGCGGGGGGGAGGGGGAGAAGGTGAAGGGGGGTAAGGAAAACAAGTTATGAAAAAATGAACGTCATTTTACAGAGCTTATTTAGACATGTACTCTTTTTTTGGTAGCAAATTTGTTTATGGAGGCAAAAAAAAAGAAAGAATATTTTTTTTTAAAAAGCATTGCTAACATCATACAGTGATGGAAATAAACAAAAAACCCTTTCTTCAGCAGTTGGTCAACTGTCAGGGGGGAAAAAAATCCTTCTAATTTTACGCAAAGGAAACAACGGTTTCAAACGTTGCCAAAGCAGTAGACAACTGACCACAAAAAAAACAAAAACAAAAAAAAGCGCTACACAACGTTTTACATTTCCTTCCATCCACTGCAGGATGAATATACCTGAATGAAGAGGAGGAGGAAAAGTGGGAGAGGTGGTGGTGGTGGTAGTGGTGTCTGAGTAACTACCAGTGAGGAGGAGGATTGTGGAGGTCAATAATTTATTTTATTTTTTTTCCCCAGGATGAAATGAAAAGCGCTTCGATTTGTTTGTTTGTACAAGATTCAGCGCTATATAAATTCCATATCTTATTATTATTAAAAGCAATAAACAATTTTCCAAAGTCTGCACACTGTGGTCTTGAATGTTGGATAATTTTCTTCAAGGTTCTAGTGTTCTAGTTATTATGGCTAAATCAGTAGGCTATATAATTCTTTCATCCACCATGGTGTGTGTGTGTGTGTGTGTGTGTGTGTACGCGAGCGCGCGTGCATGCACATGTGTGTGTCTGTGTGTAAAAGTGCATGCAAGGTGGCATATGTATATATGCTGCAGAATATAAGCAGGCCAGCTCCACCCAAGGGAGACTAACGCCGACGGTGCCATGAGCAGCAACACTATATCTGTTACACAAATCCTCTGCGATTGCTGGACTGCATGTTTGGGATGAATAAACCCACACTGGGTCTTTATTGGCTTAAAATAAAACGACCTTGTGTGCAAGTGAGCATTCCTCAAAACTGAATAATACACTGCAAATCACAGAGGCAACTATACACCTACCATTCACAAAGTACGGGTAAAAACACTGCCCCTCCTCCACCCCACCCCACCCCCTTCCCATCCCTCCACCCTCCCTGAAATAACCGTTAACTTTCATGTGTACGTTATCAACAGTGCTCCCAAAAAAGCCTGAGGCAGGGGGTGAAAACGTTCCTGATGATGTCTGCCCTAGATGTGTGAAGAGTTTTGAATGCTAACTGCAACTGCTAGTCAACAACATCTGCAGCTGCTGCTGTCACAGGAACGATGTTGATAAAGCCAACCATCAGGTGCTTTACCCCATTAGTTTAAAGTCGAGTTGGGGATGGTTCAGTTTCTGTCCAGCTATGTTTTGCAGTGTGAAAACTAAAGCAAATATATACAGTGTTTTATATATATATATATATATATATTGCAACAAACACATTCGGCCCTTTGTATAAATGACTGACCTTGTTAGTTTATTATATAACACACAACCTAAACCATAATATCATGTCAGTCACAGAAACAAACAAATATTAGTTTGATAAGCCATTGAAAATACACATAGCCACTAAAAAAATAAAAAATAAAAAATAAAAAAACCTTTAAAAAGCACAACAAAACATTACATTAGTGTTTTAAGTCATCCCTCTCACCACTACCATGAGTACGTATCATCGCTGAATATTCATTTTGTTTTGCAGTAGCACAGAAAACGTTGCCCGAACAGAAATCGTTTACTTTCAACTTCAAGATCAATTACTTCAACAAACACAAGACACATACCAACATGTACCGAAACAGGTACGTCTATTTCTTCTTTATCTACAAAAAAAAAAAAAAAAAAAAAAAAAAAAATCAATGCATGTTCTTGAGTACGTATCTTGAGCACCATTTTCAACGTGATTGTGAATACATACCCATATTTATATATTTATCATAAAATCAGACAGCAGACACAAGTAAGGAGGAAAACTGGAAAGTACAACTGATGAAACACATTAGGAAGATCTTGCAAATTTCACAGGCACCTTGGGTTTTCTGTCCCTCCCTTCCACACTCCAGTTAACTCAAGAGAGAGAGAGAGAGAGAGAGAGAGAGAGAGAGAGAGAGGAGAGAGAGAGAGAGAGAGAGAGATCAAATAAGTCTCACACACACTAGAAAAGTATGTGATGAAAGAAAGGAAGGAAGGAAGGAAGGAAGGAAGGAAGAATTGCAAATCAGCTTTGCTCTCTGTTTTGTGAAGGGCCTTGTGTTTCTCTTGGCTTCAAATTAAAAACAGTATGAACAATTACTCACAAGCATCACAAGACACTGCAAAAGTTACACCAAAAACAGAACACCAAGAATTTCTACTCTTTTTGGGGTAGGGGTAGGGGGGTAGGGGGGTGGGGGGCAGTGTTCTCCTCCAGGTGTAGATAACTCTGACATAAACAGTCAAGGCTAAGAAGAAAACGAAGGACAGTTAATCCATAAATAACTAGTTGGGTTTTTGTGTGTGGTAAAATGAAGTTAGACGCAACTGGTCTCTGGATTATTAGCCCATTACTGATAATTCCAAGTTGTCATGAGATAATCTAAGAAACTTGAATAAAACAATATCGTTAACAAATACCTACAAATAAACATTCCTATCAGAACAGGACACAGACAGAGCCAGTAAATGCCAGATGTAGCCAGATAGCCAACAAAAACAATGAGAAAAGAGGAGGGAAAGATCTGGTTTAAAAAAAAAAAAAAAAAAAAATTAAAGGGTTTGCATACAATTCAAATTAGCAAAATAAAAGCCTTGTCACAATGTTGTCTTTGACTCTCTTAATCAAAATTTTTTCTCCAATTACTTATTAATTGTTCTTTACAACAAATCAGGGGCTGCAAAGTGTATTCAAAATGACCGTAAAATTCTACTATATAAAAAAAGAAGAAAAAATGTTGTCCACCACTCTCTCAAATCAAATCTTTTCTCCAATTACTTATGAATTGTTTTTTTTTTTTTTAAATCAGGGGCTGCAAAGTGTATTCAAAACAAAGATAAAATCCTACAATTTTAAAAAAAAACAACAAAAATCCCCCAGCACCCCCCCCCCCCCCCTTCAAAAAAACAAACCAAACCCCAACCAAACCCTCCCACAAAACCGTAAACAGCCCCTTCGCTTTGCAGACAGCAATAATGAAATTAATAATGATACCAACTCTACAGGTGTCTCAGTACTCTGTCAAGCAAGTGTGTCACTTTCAACTTGGTATGAAGACATTTTTCTACCAAAAATACTTGTTAAAAAATCAGTTTGGAAAAAACAAAAAAAAAAAAAAAAAGCAACATGGTGAACGAGGATAAATGGCATTATCTGATACAGCGCAATAAATGATGCCAACAGCTGTGACAGTCTCATTTAACATTAACACCGACGCCATGTCTGACCCAGACCTTAGGTTGTCAACACCTGGGATGAACCCCCCCACTGATGTTTCACAGGCCGCTTTTGCCTGCGGGGAGTGGAGGAAGCTGGTTGTAAAATTTTCAGTGGTGCCCCCATGGTCTACAAGACTTTGAGACAGGTGGAAAAAGTGAACGGTTTTGCCCTGAATTCTGACACAACTCAGTTAATTTCATCAAAGTCATCCTGTTTTGAGTAGTACTTTAGACTTTCTTTTTGAACATCCTCAGCATCTGGCATTGATCATTTCAACTTTTTTAAAGAAAATACTTTTTTCCCCTTCTACTGTGCAGTATATGATGAGTGTAAAAGACATGACAATTCTCTCTAATACTTCAATTAACAGATGCAGTCAGAAATAATTTTTCTTTTTTTAAAACCCATAGTGCTGCATATGCTATGGTGACGAACAGTTCTTGGGACTTAGAGCTGCCTGGATTTTATATACACCCACCTGCCAAGGCTAAAAATGCTTAGGAGTACATAAGAACTCAAACGTGTATAATCATCTCATTTTAATGTTTGAAGTACAATGCTAAACTGGCATCCCGTTGTCTATTACTGTGCCATTGTGGTAATGCAATTTTTGTTGTTGTAACTATGAAAAATTGTTAACAAGAATTTGAAAAAGCAAAAAGGTTGCAGTGGTTTCTTTCATTCCAGACTGCTAAACAATAGCATAATTATCTTTTCCATTATAACCAGGATTTCTTTCTTGTGGTAGGTAATTTGGCGGTTCTGAAAACAGCAAACCTTTAAATAAACCTATTGATCAACATCAGTGGCCATTCTAAAATCCCAAAGAAAACAAAAGCAAAACATGAGAACAATAACAACAAAAAATCAACTCTTTCAGATGAATGGGAACTTTGCTTATGCGATACTTACTACATGAAAAAAGAAAAAGAAAACAAGAAATTTCATCTATCAATCAATCATTGATAGATTTTCTGTTTGGCTAAAGACAAACACACACATCAGAAACTCATAACAAAGATATCGATCAACAAAGAGATAAGCTTATATTCTTTAATTCTTAAAATCAATGCACTTTTTCCTTCTCGGCAGCAAAATATGAAGTAAACGGTTTTCGAGCATGTAACTTACATGAGGCAGCATAAAGGTCAGTGCTTCCTACCTTGCAGAGCAACAACACATAATGCTAATAACAATAACAATGATCATACCAATATATATATATATATATTGCTGTTTGGGATACAAAAATAGGTGCAACTTAATCTAAGCTCTGGCCTCTAGCAAAGCATGGAGCTGACAAACTTGGAAATTTTAACTAGAAATTGAAGGTACTTTCACAGCTGAATCAACAAAGTGAAATTCTCATTTGATTGATAAACATCCTACATGCCCCAGCCAGAATTCCATCAACTGACAGGCAGGCATACAGGCATGACACATATTGAGGCTTCACTAGAATTTTTAATTTAAAACAAACAACAAAAATCTTTAGTTCCTTTTCTGTGGACAATTTGGTGCAACTCAAAAGTGAAAGTGATATTCTGTTTATTTTCATAATGAACATTACTGAGCAGAAATGGCCACTGGTGTTTACAATGTCAGATTCTCACTTCCTGATGCTGTCACAAGGTATACATGTTTTTCTTTTTCTTTTTTTGCCCCCCACCCCCCTCCCCAAAATAATAAAATAAATTAAACGTCATCTGAATGAAGAATGCTCCTGCTTTCTGACTGCATAATGAAAAACATAAATCAACAAACAAAACCCTGCTGCTTTCATGTTCCACAACAAAACATGTATTGTAGTGCTAAATTTAATGAGAACATTAACAACAAACAATTAAATTCCGGAAAATGTCACTCTTGTGGTAAGAACTGCTCCATTTGTTTGATCTATAAAAACAATGTCATGTAATACTATATCACCCTTTTACAAACTGCTTTTTTTCTTTCCATTTTTTTTAATGACTTCTTTTGTCCTAAAGATTTGAGGGATAGGGGAATATGTTGCATATATTTTTTGTTGTAAGAGTTACAACCATTTTACAGTTCCACTTCCATGGAAAATGAAAGAATGAAATAAATGCGAACCCCCTTAAAAAACAAACCAAAAAAACAAACCCCAAAAGGTGAAGAATGAGATGAAGAGACAGAAAAAACACAGAATATGATTTTATTTTTTTAAATTGTCAAGTTAAGGTAAGTTTTTCCAGCACCAAGAGCATATAGCTTTCCCTGGATAAAGGCTTACCCTCTTTGATGTACGCTTATGTACAGATGATCATATACAATAAGATATAACAATAAATCTTTAAAGCTAACTAGCTAGAGCACAAGCAAACATACATACTCGCAAACATACACATACTCACATGTAAACACCACAGGCATACACATTCAGAACAAAAAATATTTTAAAAACCCCAAAACTTAAAGGTCACTCAGAACAGAACAGAAAAATGATTACGTGCAGTTCGGCAATATCATAATCAGGAAGGAAAAATGTTTTGCTGAAGTACTTGAAGTCTCTTGATTGTACCAGGTTCTGTTTTGATAATGCTCATTGTGCCAGCTCTAAAATGAGGTAGCTGGAATGTCACATATGGTCAAGCATTAAAAGGCACCCACACACGCAAACACACACACAGACAGACAGAGCACTGCCATTAGTAGCATACTTGTCAGTAAGAAGAAGAAAAAAACACCAACCAACCCATCTTCATGAGACTGGTCATTCAGTTAGCAAGTCCAGTGGTTTCAACTCTACGATTCAATAATGTACATGTAAAACGAACACACACACACACACAAACAAACAAACAAAACAGGGGTGGAACTGCAATAATCCCAAAAGGAGGTGGTGGGGGTGGAAGATGCAATTTAAGCAAGGAGGAAAAAACACATGAAGCCCAAACAAAAAAAATTCATGTTTAAAAAAAAAAAAGACTAAAATACCCCATAACCCAGAAAACATATAATTATGCAAAACGACAAATTCTCTAGTACAGTGCCTGAAGTACCACAAAGTAAAAAGGCAGCCAATAAACTGGCTGAGCCCTTCCTTCCCAACAACAGCCAGACAAAACTCCCACCTCACAGGTGTTCTTTCTTCAACCTGGGATTCTATTCTAGACTCAGTAGAGCTGAAGTTACAGATCATCAGAGATTGTACAATAATGGGGGTGGAGGGCAAAACCAAACCAACCCCAAAACCAGGTGACTGCCATTAATAAAGATGCGATCGTGGAGTAAATAAAATAAAAACCCACAAAACAAACAAACAACTGTTGCAAAAGTCAGAAAATGTCACTCCTGCCTTGAGTTCCCTTTACTTTTCATAATATCCCAAGAGCTTCCAATTAAAATTAACCCCCCCCCCCCCCCCCCCCCCCCAGAAAAACAACAACAACCAACCAACCTAAAAAACACACAACTTTTTTTTTTTTTAAACCTCAAACAAACAAAATCTGAACATCCAGCACAATGGACAGGGCAGTTGGGGGCAAAAGATCATGGGAGACTGGGAGTAGCAGTAAAGCGTTGATGCTGAGGAAACACCGTCATCCTGTATCATGTTATGTAATAAAGTATCAGTATCAACACAGCGATCGGCAACACCACTGGATGTTATATTATAACACTGTATTATCAGGTATACTACCTCTTTCATTATTTCCGCCTTTTCATTTCTGACGGTAACTGGTTACATCGATTTAAGTCCTTTCTTTACTCAAACACAACTCGAGAAATAAATTATGGTGTAAAAATAAGAGCCTCAAAACAAAACAAAACAAAAATGTACGAAGGTAAGGTCTTTTGAACTCGTTTTAAATGCAGTGGCTACACGACGACTCTATTAGGCAACCGAGTAAAAAAAAAAGCAAATAATTATACATGTTATAGTCTTTTGCAATCAGTATTCTTCTGTCTGCAGTATCATGCATGATCAATTTATGGGCGCACGCGGCAAAATCACAACAAGTCACAAGTTACTGGCAAGCATAGGCTCAACAAAAAAAACAGATACATCTTTGAAACAAACACTGCTTCTTATCCTAGATGGAGGGTCTCTATCTCTGTGTAAAATAATGGAGAAAATGCAGCACTCCTTGAACCGCTTCTACCTGTCATGAATCAGTCTGTCACTTGTCTTAATCCTAAATTTGTTGATATTTTAAGAGATTGTGTGTAAGTGTGTGTGTGTGTGGTGTGTGTGTGGTGTATGTGTGTGTGGTGTGTGTGTGGTGTATGTTGTAGTGTGTGTTGTGTGTGTGTGTGTGTGTGTGTGTGTGTGTGTGTGTGTGTGTGTGTGTGTGTGTGTGGTGAGTGTTGGTGTGTGTTTGTGTGCATGCATACAAGAGTGCATGTGTGAGTGTGTGTGTGTGTTGTGTGTGTGTGTTGTGTGTGTGTGTGAGACAAAGTGATTCAAACATCACTCCTAGTATTATCGTTGTTGGTGTATAAATTACCGTCCTCAAAATTCCTCCCTACTTAGTTACTCCGATTCTGATAACATCTGACAATGCCATAGCAGTTTCCGTACTTCTATTTCCAAACAATGCAAAACTTCATTTTGGCAAGCACGACTCTTCTCCCACCTTGTTCTTCTTTCCACACTTTGGGGCAAGTTGTTTTGTGCATAACAGAAAACCAACATCCATTCATTCTTTAAGAAGTACACAGAAAAAGAAAAAAGAAAAATGATGATGAGAGAATTTGGGGAGGATACGCCAATGACACAAACAAAGCACGCTTCTTTAGAAAGGACTTGTTCAAACCTGTGCCCGATTTCGAAAAGACTTTTATCTTCATTGACACCGAGTCTCCTCAACGCAAAAATTAAATGATAAAAACTGGCAGTAAAGGTCATTACGAAAAATGTATGTTCTAGTTTCAGAGCTTTTGTATTTCATCATCGCAACTGCAGCATACATTTCATCATCAACAAATAATAATAATAATAACAACATGTAAATCTTAACCTGCAAAACGTTTCGCCATGTTATCGGGCAAAGTAAGCATAAAGGACAAATCTTCTGTTTCCGACTGTAAAATAGTGATATTAAAAAAGAAGAACAACAACCAAAAAAAACCCCACACTGCCACCACCCCTCAAAATATGAAGCAATGGCAGACTTTTCCAGACCTTCATTGGGAGTAACATCTCCGATGATTTGGGGTGTCCTGGGGCAATGTGCAGAAAAACACCCCAACCCCGTAGTACTCAGTGCTTGGAAGAGGCCAAGGAGGATCATGGGTGAGGTCAGCAATGGATGTTCTTTACAGCTGCTGTTTGTCACTTACTTAGCAAATGTAACAAGATTGTTCCCAATGAAACAGTAGACGGTGCACCATGGAAACAGCCCTCATCACGTAGGGTTTCATGCTCTCTCTCTTCCCCAAATGCAACACCCTTTTTCATTGCCCCTACATCACGCTTTCTCTGAAACGGCTGTCCAAATCTTTAAGGTAATCTTGATCATGCTTTACCTCTCTGCTCGATGGCAGGAAAACCAAATAATGAAACAACAGTTTCGGCAAAAATGAATAACAAATAAGTCGAAAGTTCTATCCAGGTGTCATCGACTCCTGGCAGCATACTCTGGCAGACACAGATTGAATGAACGTGCAAGACCCAGTCTACAATAGCAGCCGGTGCCTTCACAGTTTCAAGCCTACAGGGAAGTGACTACTGTCCAGTTACAAAACAGCACATGGAACAGCAGAAGACAATAATAGAAGGAGAGAAAAAAAAGACCAGCTTCAACAAACAAACGCATGGGGTGCTGGGTTTGAGGAGGTCGATCATGAGTTCACATTGAACAAAAGATGTGCCAGCATTTGATCAATCAGTGCATATGAAAGAGACACCAAGGAAAAACGGAGCTTGTAGCTGCCTTTGGATGTGGTGGATCACCACATTAATTAACACGAAATGTTGGTGAGGGCTTCTTTTCTTTAATGTGAAAGAAGATGTGGAAGATGGGTACCGTCAACTTTTTGTTTTGTTTTGCTTTCCATGTTTAAAGGTTCCTCACACAAAAGCATACAGCAGGATACATAATTAACTTTAAGCAATGTGGATCTTGTCCACATTCACGCACAGGAACACTTTCACCACCACCCACTGAACAAAAGACAAGAAAAACAAAACAGAAAAACAAAAACAACAGACTGTACATATAACACTACACAATGAGCCATGTATACAAATAATCAAAGTGTCTTGCAAAGCTGACCAGCATTCAGTGACAGGCCTTCATTCACTGGTTTTTAACTAACCCTCTATACACTCGTTGTTTGGTGGCTGAACATGACATCAGACTATTTTGCACAGTCATTAATTAACAGCTAGTTCATAGAGTACTAGTTCATGTTCTATCATTCTACACACAAATAAAAAAAAGACAGAAAATGAAATGGATAAAGAAATAGTGTGAAAAATGTTTAAAATTGAAATGTATAATTACATTCATAGCAAATGAAAAATGAAATTATTTTTTTTTAAATAAAGCTTTAAAGATGCGAAGCAAAAGAAACAACAAACAAACAAAACAAAAAACAAAACAAAAACAGACAAACAAAAAATGGACAGAAACCAGAGCTGCCCTTTTGAATACTTTAGAGTTCATTGCAAAACTTTTTTAAAGTCCAGGAATGGATGATCTTTGTATAAAGAAAAGTTTTTCTACAACATATTATGACTATTTGATTTCAAATTTTTCATACCAAATTGCCACTGACACTTGGGGTTTTTTTTGGTTTTTAAAACAATTAAATTCAGAGCTCCGCAAAGACTAATGCTCTAATCACAGGTAATGTCTATAAGTTCATTCACATAGCATAATTCTAGCAGAATTGATATGTTTACCCATAAGTTGTCAACTTTAACACCCCCCCCCCCCCCCCCCCACCCACCCTAAACAAAACAAAAGAAAAAAATTGCATTCACGAAGATATGGATGGGCAATTTTGCGAAGACATGGCACAAGATTTGTTATAACCATGATTATTTTCTACACGTACAGGTTTCTTCTCATTGTCCCGATTCACTTTTAATTAAGCACTAGACATAAAAATATTGTAAATGTATACAAAGTCTGTTTAAACTTTTGCAGCTTTACCCATCGCTATTTCTGATGATTATATAAAGGAATTTTATTTTGGTGGTTTGGTATTTAGTTTTATCTCTGGCCCAGTCCATGTGTTCTGAAGAAATCTTGCTTCGAGGGGAGAGAGAGAAAAAAAAAAGATCTCTTGAGATTGATCTCATGATTCAACATAATTCTGAACATAACCTCGATATCTTTAGAAAAAAAGAAATCTCATTCTGTTTTTCCAGCTTGCAGACCAATAACAAATATTACAAATAACCTTTTTTTCCCTGACAAAAACAAAACTTTCCAAGATTGTGGGCCTGGAATAACATGGTCAATATCAAGCACCCTGCCCAACCATCCTTTCTCTCAAAACTTGCAATTGCAGTGTATATGTGCTTTGAAAACTTGAACTTCAAGTCAAAGAAATTATCCAAAAATCTGTTTTTCAAATAAACCAACATACAAAATAGAGATGAATTAATGAAGCGAACGTCTTTTAAAAAAATATATGTTAAAAAATCAGAACAAAACGACTGCTACCACATTTCTCTTTATTGAAAGAAAAGTACAAAAACTGTGGAAAGAAAATTTTTTTTTTTTAAACATGATTCGAGAGACATATGCAGTAAGAAAACTGCATAAACAGAAGACAGACAAGAGAAATCAACTTGCCTATAACATGCAATAACTCCCCAATCTTTCATGACACTTTTAAAGATTGATACGTGTATACCAAATGTCTTTATTCCCCCCGCCCCTCCTCTCTCTCTTGAAGTACACATTTCTGTTGTATTTGGTTTCAAATGTCAACAGTTATCATTTGAGTGAGTTGTTATCCGAACTTCAGTAGGTTCCTAATACTTGATCATACACATTTCTCTTTAACTACCATTAATAATGTTACCCTCATATTCCGTACCATCCCAAACAGTATTGATCATACAAACATATTTCCCCTTCATTTTGAATTTTGCTGAAGATTTCTTTCCCCCCATAACATTTCAGACTTCTAAACAGACGAAGGTGGAATCAAAATGTCAGAGAAAAAGGTCTCTTAAGTGTAACGAGCGGCCCTATCTCCAGCAACAAAATATCCACTGAACACCTTCAATGAATGACACCAGCAATATAACCATGGATGCAAAAAGGCAAGCATTTTTGGGGTACAGGAGACATCCAGACATTAAAATAACAGCCAGAAAAAGGTAGCAGGTTGCAACAACAACAACAAGAACAACATCAAGAACAAAGTAAAAATGAAAAGAAAAAAAAAAGAGAGAGAGAAATAAGGTATGTACCCCATGGTAGTCAAATCTACAGTAATCACTGTAAGGTCTTTTTTCTTTAACTGACGGAGAAACAAGTCAATAAAATCAAGCCACTTAAACTGTGTATAAAATCACTAGGGGAGGAAGGATGGGTGGGTGGGTTAGTTTATCTTTGGTACAAAAACATACTTTGAATGAACACTTAAAACGGGACACAGAAGACATACATGTATACACTTTCAGTCAGTCAGACTTCTTTAGGTCTAATTGTGGAAACACACCAGGATTTATTTCAGCATCAGCAAAAAAACAGAATAATTCAGGGAAAATAATCAAAAAGAAAAAAAGCTCAAGATCCAATTTAGAGGCCAGCATTCTACGTAAGGAGTTCAAAGTTATCAGTACCAACTGTCATCACTATTATACTGGCTTCTGCAAAACACAACCAGCTGCAACTGCAATTTTCATCATGTACAATAATATATCTCCCCTCCCCACCCAGTATCTCAAAAGAAACAGTGTAACTCAACCAACATATACCAACAACGAACAGTACGGCAATTTGCTGCTTCCTGTCAGGGAATTGGGGGGGAGATAGGTGAGAAAGAAATCTAAACATGTGCAGGGACAAAAACCCTGCATATGACAGACATTCTTTCACACTCACCAATACAATTGTCTTCTTTTTTTTCTTTTTTTCAGTGTATTGTAGTATCATCCCTAATGGGCAGTCCAAAAAAAAAAAACCCAAACAAAAAAACCCCAACCAAACAAACCCCCCAAAAGACAAGTTTTATTACCCTTGTAAAGTGAGTTGGTAAGTCAATGGGAACGAACTATGCAGTCAACAACCTCTGCCGCAACACTGGCACCAAACTTGTTAGGGAGTAGGGTCTACCATCATCACCACCTGCGACCAACACGCAATGAGTTTATTTCATGACCTGCAATCAGCAAGCAATGACAGTAGAAAAATGGTTTTGCCATGCTTTCAGTTCATCAAGATGCCCTGATATACAGACTCTATAATACAGCTTCAGGGGTGGGTGGGGGGGAGGGGGTTGGTGCTGGGACTGCCCTCAAAAGCAGCACTGCTCTGTTCAATATATTTGCAGCCACACATTCGGCATAACGAAGTTTGTTTGTTTATAAGCATAAGTTCACCAGCATGCACAACAGATGCACACATACCTGCATGCATACACACACAGACTCGCAAACACTTTTATAGAGTGAGTAAAAATTTGCTTCGGTGTTCGTGGCAAATAGTTGAATCTTTTTGCTAAATCAAAAAATGGGGAGGGGGGAAGAAAAAGGAAAAAAAAAAAATCAACAATCGGCATGTTCAGATTTCGCTGCAACGATAGAAAAAAAGTTGCTTTTTTTAGTTTGTTTGTTTGTCCAATCAGTACCATTTTTGAAACAGCATCATCACAAGCATTAACACACAAGGAGTTTTGAACACATTCGTGCAGTATGTTTTCTGAGGGTTCCCAAAAAAACCGAGAGGGGAGTTGCGGAGTCACAGACAAGACTGGAGGAAGAGCCATGGAAGGTTTTGATCATCACTTCAATCTCAGTTGTTCTCTGGGGAAGAAGAAGAGGAGGAGGAGGCTGCTGCTGCTGCTGCTGCCAACTGATCCTGCAGAGAAACTGACCCTGCCTCTGCAGGACTTTGACTGTGGCCCTTGCCACTGCTGAGGGTGGAAGGAGGGCTGTCGTCCTCCCCATCGTCCCCCCATCCTGCAACCTCTTCCAGCCCCTGTTCTAGTTTGCTGATGGTCTCCTCGCGCCCTGTTTTCAACACACCATTCTTCTCCCACCGGCTCCCTTCGTCTGTGGGTTCCTCTGCTAAACACAGGGCCTCTGGGGCAGAGCACGAGTTGGCACTGGGTTCCTGAGGGTTTTCACTGGCACTGGGAAAGGCTGCGTTCTCCTCCGACACCACCGACACCACCGCAGACGTCGACGCCGCTGCCGCCACCTTGTGGAGCTTGGTTCTGTCCAGCTGGGCACCCTCGTACACGCGCTGAGGGTTGGACCTCTTGCGTTTGTTCACCCCGGCCGGCGGCGGAGGAGGTGGGTTGGGAAGCGTGACGCTCTCCACGGGAGAGCTAGACTTGCCGGCTTCTTCCGACTTCTTCCCCGCGGGGGGCCCGTCCGTTTCGTCCATGCGCTCGTCCAGGCTGTCCTGGTCCCACTCCTCCGAGGCCTTGCGAGGCAGGAGCCCCACGGCCTCGAAGCGGGGGAACATCCACTGCGAGGCCTCCACCTGCCTCATGGCCGCCGCGGCCGCGGCCGCCACTGCCTGCTGACAGGCTGTGTCACTGGACACGCTGGACATGTCGCTGTGGTTGGAGTTTTCGTCCATGGGCTCCGACTTGAGGTTGGGGTTGCTGGGGGGCTCGCTGCTGCCGCCGTCGCTGGACGCCCCCGTGTGGTGCTGCTGCTTGGCACGCATGCGGTGGTTGTGGAACCAGTTGATGACCGTCTTCACCCCCACCCCCAGCTCCGAAGCCAGGCTTTCGATGGTGGACTGGTTGGGGTACGGGTCTTGATTGTAGGCGGCTCTCAGAGCCTCCTTCTGCTCCTCCGTGAAAAACACACGGGGTCGTTTGGGGGTGGTGGGGGAGTCAAAGCCACGCTCATCGGCACTGCTCTTCCTGCGCCGGTGTGCTGCAAAGACACACACACATGCAGTTTAGTGCCACTGTCAGGTACAGCCACTCCAACGTCGCAAAATCTCCCCTACACAACTAGTACAACAACCAAAATAGCAATTCCTCCTACTTGTAACTTCTTCATCATCTACAAGCTGATCTTTTAAATAAAACACAAGAAAACTAAAACACATCAATACAATGTTTATGGAAAAAAGGCCAACAACAAAAAATAATAACTTTTAAAACAAAATCAATCAGTCAAAAACTACATAAATAAAATCAGTTAACCCAGGCACTACTCTTTCTTTAAACATCCTGCCTGTAACATTAACATGACCCGCATAAAAAGAAAGTTAACATTAACTAAACATACTGCAGAGCAGTGACTAATGACAAAAATCATACAGCACAAACATAAACGTAATTTCCTTGACACATACCAACATTTTGTTACAACTGGTCAGGCAGAGGAAAAAAGAAATTATGTACAACTAACATGTGGACTAATTATAAAACATCTCTCTTCCCCCATTCCTTTCATTTGATAGGGGGAAAAAAGCTAACAAAACAACATACACACACACACACACACAAGTTGAATATACACTATATAGTGTACTGATTCTACCTTGTTAACAGAGACAAATAAATAAGACACACAGGCAAATCCTACATTTTGCCTTTGTCACAGAATTTCTGCAAAACTTTTATTATGTTTTTTAAGACTTTATTTTTTTCAAGTAAATGAACTCTGACTCTCAGTGTTGCCCTATTTCTGATCATGTAGTAATGAAGTTTTAACAAAGTCGATGCATTTTTAAATAGAAGAAAGTGTTTTGCCTTTCATAAAAAAAACCACACCAAAAAATGTCATATATAATTGAGTTACTCAAAATTGCTTGGCAAAGTGCACAAAACATACATTAGACACACACACTGCAAAAAAAAAAAGTAGTTTCAAGTGGTGCAATCTGCTTTATAGCAATTAACATATTGGGAGAAAAATGAACAAAAATTGGCTACCTTCTTTAAAATTTGTTTTTATTTCTCTAAAACTGATGTTCAAAGAATAAAGTCACAAGAAGTATATAATGTTGGAAGAAACAATGTGCACAAACTTTTTTCCCCGGGGGGGGGGAGGGGCCAGATATAGTCATATACAAAATATATTTGTCTGACTCATTCTTCAACAGCTGTGTCCACATTTATACAATGCTATGTGTCTAAGCCACAAGGAACAGCATATGTAATTCAAAACATACACAGCAATACAAGAAAAGTAAGAAAATGGGGAAGAAAAAAAAAGCCCCTGTGCATACATTTCACATACATGTGACTTAAAAAGTCGATCAGCTTCCCTCCCATTTTCTTGGCTAATCTGACCACAAAACATGCCATGTCATCTCTTGATTCAAAGAAGAGTAAACAACTCTGTCCTTATGACAGAGCTCAGGTTCTATGGGGGTTATGTCTGAAGATAGATCTATGATACATGTGTACGTATGTATGCAGGTGAACAACTGCCATAGCTCTCACAAGATCCTCTACAAACTTATTTCTAGCATCTTATTTTCAGTTTTCCATGCAAACACGACCCTATGAAGGACGGGAAACTTTATGATTATAAATATAATTCATCCATGATAAATAATATTAAACATTCATTAAAAAAAAAAAACCAACTCTTGCTTTGAGACATATGAGCAGTTTTTGAAGGTAAGTTTTCCTACTTCTTTCAGTACGAAATCTGCAAAAGCAGTGTATACCAACAAACTGAAAATAATCACTGAGGAATTGTGTGCCTACTCAATACTTAACTTCTCATTAGAGGTAAACTGGTCACCCTTAATGGGCGTTAATGACCACTTGTTAAAATGAAGAAAATAATAAAACCAAAATTCCAAGAGCAAACAAACTTAGCTTTTTTCTTTAAAAAAAAAAAAAATCTTATCCGGTATCTTTCTAGGTAAGACATTGTACATATACAGTGCTGGCTAGAAATGCAAAAGCTAGTTGCATAAAGCACATTGTGTTATCCAAGACAGGTGCAAAGCTGACTCTATTGTACACAAATATACAGAGTATTATGCTATCACACATGTATACAATATACATTGACACACACAAATACTACTGTACACATACCCACAATGTATACAATTTTTTTTCAATAAATAAGCCAATAATACAGAGGGTGACTAAATAACACACACACACACACCTAGAACAATTTTCATCCATAATAAAGGTTAGTAAAAGCAAATGCATTGCCATTTCAATATAAAGATTGTAAAACACAGTTTAATTCAATACTCAATGACATTCCTGTAACTAAGAACAGCTCTTAAACAATTTTGCTTGCATGTGTGCAACTGTATATCATGTAAAATGTGCATATTCTGACCATGGTTAAAACTGTTGAAGTCTCATTAGTGGATTACTTGTTTTGAAATAAAAGACTATCTATAAAACAAAACAAAAAAAATTAAACCAATGATTTATACCTTAACTCTAAATCAACACCATTTACACTACACTGAATACTGTTATTCATTCTTTAAAAAAAAAATCATACAAAACAAATTTTCTACAGCTAGTATTAGTAGTAGAACTTTTTTTTTTTTTTTTTTTAAGAATACAGGAAATCCAAGGTAGTAAACCAAAGGCCATGGATTGAGAATATTTGTTTTCCTACATATTTCAGTGTACATTCTTGAAATTTAGTAATTCTCCCATCAACTGCACATAAGTCTGGCTTTATAATCACAGCACAATGCTCGTCAGTGCCTATTTCATTACTAGTATCAATAGCATAAAAATATACTATCTGCAATACTCCTTTTTGTTTATCTGAATGCATGTTCTTATTACAAATTTTATATATTTAAGTGGAAAGACAGTCTTCTGAATTCATTATGCTCTTCTTCTTCACACACTCGGACAGAAACTACTGCTGTCTGTCACATGAGCGAAAATGCTTTGTGCTGCCGTTAAGTGTCTGACAAGGCAGGCCCATCGCATCTGACTTCTGCATGGGGGAGAATTGTTACCTTTTAAGTCTTTCTGGATAAAGGGCAGGAAAATTGGACCTAGAAGGCAGAAAATAGACAAGGAGGAGGTGACAAGGCAGAAACAAAGAGGGATAGAAAAGAAGGAATTCCTAACATAAAATTCCCTGAAGGTGGGGATGCTATTTATACTGATAGGCCCCCTGCATCCCCACAGAGGTGTGTGTGGGGGGTATATCTGGGGGACTGGAAGGGGGGGGGGGGGGTGTCTGTTAAAGGGGGAGGGAGATTCATTATAAACTACTGGTGGCAGCCAGCTCTATCACAGAGACCTGACTGCCAACTTGAATCAGGGAGGTGAACACAAAAAGTTATATTATAAAAGCTGAGATGCAGGACTGTTTTGCATTCCTCTTACATTTGAAATACTTAAATTCAAGTACAGTACTTGGCAATGCAAACTGAAAAGCACCTTTTCAATAATAAAATAATGGGCTTTATAAACAAATTTATAAACACCCATCCCCCCCTCCCTCTCCACACACACACTTCACGTGAATGTAGGTTTGGGGTTTTTTTAAACTAAGGAAAGTAATTTCTTGCAAGTGATGACTTTTTACTGCCCCACGATCTACTTTACCAAATATATGATAAATAAATGATAGTTACACAGGAAACAATTTTCCCTCTACCTATCACTTATCTGTATACTACCAAGTGGATTTAACTTTATACGGCAACAGATTCATTCAAACAGCTATGTAGACATACACTGTAGACACAGCCAAATCAAGTCCATACTCATGTTATGCTAACAGGAACTAAAAATCTCACACAGATATATTTACACACTCTGCAGTAGTACCCGAGACCTGAAGACAGAATGTACAGCCTGAGTTAGTGAATTCGCTCACAGAAAAGGCCAACACAAAACTGGAGGATCAGTCAAAACTCTGAAACCATTTCAACTCAAAAATAAAATAAAAGAGATCAAAAGAAAAGAAAATCAAAAACAAATAACACCAAAGACAGACCAACAAAAAAACAAAGTAAAAAAAAAAAAGAAAGAAAAAGAAAAAAAAGCAGATGTCACTTCAAAGGGAAACCTGTATCACAGCAGAGCAAACCACTCATAGTAAATGTTCTCACTCTCTCAGGGAGGGAAGTACCTCTGTAGTCAAGCCTGGGGTTGCCTCTTTTTGCTCTTTCTCTCCCCCTCTCTCTCTTTCTCTCACTCTTTCTCAACAACGCTCACAACAGACATGCATCTGCAACAATTTCAGTTAAGCAGGTTGGATTAGCAGCAAACAAACAAACAAAAAGACCTGTATAACAACACAAATCTTGTAACAAATCAACTCCAATTTCAGATGGCAATAACATCAGGTGTCGGCAATGCCACGGCCTCAGGCTTGATTCTCAGTCTTCCTTCTCTCTCAGTGCAGGATACCAATCCAAACTGAAAGCGTGTCTGGATCTTTACTTTCCATTTGTACTTTGGCCAACACTGCCGTCTTCAAAAGAACCATGGGGGGCTGAAGATATTAAAAAAACACCCAAAAACCCCTCTCTTTTCTTTTTCCCCATTTCTCCTTTGATGGAAATCATGGTGGTTGCTTGTTAGATAAAAGAATGATCAGTTGTCCATGCATCAAAGTGTTAAATCCAGCATTATCCACTGCCATCTGTCCACAAGCTGTGTTGCTCTGTTGACCCTTGCCTGAAGCCAGCTGAAAATCTTAAGGAAACTCTTTTTCTTTGGCTCTGATGCAAAAAACCGAAGGCGCAAATGGAGGCCAGAGTCCAACAAACTCCATCAAATCAACCACCTGAAGATGTTCCAGTGCCCTTATCTTACAGGTTCTCTTCTTCCATCAGTGTGGTCCATCTGCGAGGTGTGTACATTATAGTATTGTGATATGGACTGTTGTCCATGATCCACCACACTTGTCATTGTCAGTCCATATGATTGTTCTCCTCACTACATCTGTCTGCAGTCAGCTAGCTAGCTTAAACATTCCAGTCAGGTCTTGCAATGAGAAGTCATTACTAACGGTTAGCACTTTTCCAATGATATTCTATTATCAACCAATTTTCTTGTGCAGCAAGATGCTCAAGGTTCATGGAAATCTGAAGTGTGACTAAACTTAGGGCTTTGTAAAAAGAATAACAAGAGGATTCTTTTTTAAGGACATAAACAGAAAATGATCCAACCTTCTAACAGTTTCTGCATAAATAGAAAATGCTCCAACCTTCTAACAGTTTCTTTCTGCTTTCACATTATGGCATACTTTTATTTGTAGCACAATAAAACGCATACAAATATGAAAAATGGTTAGATGAGGACAGAAAAAAAATGCACTAACTGCAGTGTCTGCACAGCATTACTTCAAAAGCAGCTTAAGCACAGCTGACTCTTATCATTTAAAAATTTTAACAATATTTTTTCTATATTTTAAATTCTGACATTACAGACAGACCTTATACAGCGCCACAAGAGCCGAACGACTAATACAAGCTTAAGACAATACATGATGCAGGAGTTAGCCGTTTACGAGTACATAATCCACTGACACAAACTTTACAATTATAGATAAGGCTTGATTATGATGATCATACATGTCATGATGTCATACACTATATATTATATTTTAAAAAATCATTAAAAAAAAAGAAACTGGTGGGATACAAGTACATGGCTTTTACACGGGATACAATGTCATTAGTGTGCAGGCCAGGCAGCTCTGATTGGTCATGATGGGTAGGTGATGGTTAAGACAATGACGGCATGAAAAAAAAGGAGGACTGGTCATACGGAATACTGAGTCTTGAAGCATGTTACAGACGGGCACAGCTGGCAGACCACGATGGTACACAATGAGGTGGAATAAACATGGCATGGCAAAATGGCGGTTTTTTTGAGGCGAGCTGTGGGGTCAGGCACTGGGAAGGGAGGAAGGAAGGAAGGAAGGTGAGCTGAGCATAAGTAGTAGTGGTAGTAGTAGTAGTAGTAGGAGGAGGAGGAGTGGTACTAGTAGAAGTGGTGGTAAATAATGTGGGCAAGCAAAGCTCGGCAAGCAGTGCTTACCTTTGATCTGACTCTGGTACAATTTGAGATGCTCTACATTCTGGGCGTCGCTGAGCCACAGGTGCATTTTGATAAAAGGCTCGCGGCCCTTGATGGACAACATGTGCCACGGCTTGGGCTTGGACAGCAACTCACTGACCGACCCTTGCGACAGCCCCAAGACAGCCTCCCCAAACAGCTTCTGACCCAGATTGTGGAACTGCAGTACATCCTTCACCCTGGCCGTCAGGGACAGGGTCTCAATCTCCGAGGTCATGGCCAGCACTTCCAACATGGAGGAGGGGAAGGCAAAGTAACCCCACTGCCGCTGCTGGGGCGGGGCACCAGGGGGCACCACTCCTCCACCATGAGAAAGCTGTGACACCGACCCTGACACACTCTCGCCCCGCTGTGGCTGCGGTAATGAAGGAGGTGGTGGTGGTGGTAGAGGTGGAGGTGGAGGTGGTGGTGGTGGTGGTGGTAGCAGAGATGGAGGTGGGGGCCCAGCCGAGGGTGAAGAGGCAAGAAGGAGCGGTGAAGGTGGAGGGATAAGAGGAGCAGAGGAAGAAGGTGGAGGTGGTGGAAGTTGTGGTGGTAGTGGAGGGTGTGAAGGAGGTAAAGTGGTACTACCCTGGTTTCTAGCAGCCTGGTCCCCCAGGGTGGGAGCAGACTCTACACAAAACAGAAGAGGGCAAACAAGGCACTACAGGGCAGCTAGACCACAGCACAGAACACGCACAGCAGCCTGACAGGGACACAAAGTGTGCACAGAGAGACTGAGAGAACACCACAGGCCTCTACTCTTGCCTGCCTGACTCAGCTACCCAGTTATGTCTACCTCTACATCACCAACACAACCACACACACACAAGTATGTAACCCTGCAAACCAACACCAACGCTATCCCCACCTCCTGCTTCGCTATCAATACTGTCTAGGTAAGTATGTTTCATGTCTAAATCCAAAGAGACCAAATTCCTGCCATAAATTCTGTTAGACACTACATTTGACAGAAAATAAAACACACGACACACACACACATAAGAGAGAAATATATATCCGCTTTTTGATCATTATTTTAACAAAATATAAAAAAAATTCTGAAAAACTCCTAAGTTACCTAAGTAGGTATATTCTACAGAAAAAAAAGCAATTAGAAAAAGAAAAGCTTGTATCAAAATCTTGCTTACTTTTAAGGCATCTATTGTTTTCATCAGCTAAAATGCAATTGTTCAGCAGATGAATAAAACCTAACTGACCTGTCAAACAATAGGTTCCATTTTGAAACATAAAAGTGGAAGGTCATTTGAGCTAAAGGCAAAACCTAGTTTCTTGAAACTACTGGTCATCCCTACTTCTCAACACAAAAAAATCAACTGCTAAAACTGACCCAAATAGCCATTCTTTTTCATGCTTCATTTCACATTGTTTTGTTCTGCTTTCTTTTTTGTTTTGTTTTTGAATACACTTCTGGCAAACTAATAAAAAAGGGGAAAATGTCCACATACATTCACTGAATTACACACAAACGTGACTGAGAGAAAAACTCATTTCTTTGTGATTCTACTTTTGACCATCTACAGCTGGTATAAACTATGAAAGCATCAAACACTAATCACAAAAACAGCAGAATTAGAATGCCCAGAATTTAAAAAATGATGTAACCAGAATCTCTTATATTCTTCAACTTCCAGAATTCAAGATATGCATTGTAGCTAAATGATCAACAAAAGACATCTTTGTTCCTCTATCTTTGGACACAAATCTGGTTATTTTGATGGCTTATCAAGCTATATCAGATTCACAGTATAGAAAACTTCCTTCTAGCAGATTTACAGAACGGCAGTTTGGCTTACTTTCCTTTAGTATTTTATTCCATCCATTTTTCCCCTTTGAATCTGTTCCAGCTTGCTGCACTGATTTATCAACAGCTTTCTTTACTACGATTTACCCTAAACTACTCATGTAAATCTAAATGGTAAATGACAAATTTCTGACCCGAGAGCCCCTGCCAAACTAAATGAACACTTTCAGCCATTCCCTAGAAAAAAGGGTAAAGGTTAGTGATGCTCCAATGACTACATTTTGTTCTACTTAACACCACTTCACCAGTTACAAAACAGGGGGAATATCAAAACCACAGAAGGGTGCAAAAAAGAGAAGAAAGAAAAAAGAAAGAAACCACTGTCAAAGCCCTTGTCAACAATGCCAACAACACTACACATACAGCTAATCTAAGCACACACACGCACTAAACGAACCACAACTCAAGGAGAAAACACAAGTAAGAACTATGTGTTACATCAGTCTTATAAGTTTTAGTGAAGAGACAAGAAAAGATCGACTGGTCCACACACAAAAAAATACATGGCCTTCCCCAAACCTGAAAAGAAAAACAATTGCATAAATCCAAACACAGAAGAGTACAAACTAGGTCAAACAATAAAAAACAAAAAAAAACAAAAGAGAGACAAAACACACACACCCATCTACACATAAAGAAAAATCCATTTACCTCCACCCTCGCTACGGGAATTGTTCCGTAGCAGCTTGTCGGAGGGGATGCGGTACTGGGAAGACACCAGCTTGGGTATGGCTTCCGCATCATCCAGGAAGATCTGCATGCGGATGAAGGGCTCGCGCCCCTTCTGGGTGAGCATGTGCCAAGGCTTGGGGCGAGCCAGCAAGTCACTGACCGAGCCCTGGGACAAGCCCAGCACATTCTCCCCGAAGAGGCGCTGGCTGATGGAGTACTGGCTCAGCACCTCCTTCACCTTCTTCACCAGGTCCTCCGTGTTGATGTTGCAGTGCCGGTCAAACTCCTCCTGGGTGATGGGGGGCAGCACCGAGCGCAGCGGCTTGTTGTTGGGCATGCCCATGTTGGGGCGCGAGCTGAGCGAGTTGGCGATGTTCTGCATCCGCTGCAGGGGTGACATGGACTCGGGCAGTCCTCCCCCCACCCCTTGAGGGGTACCCGGGGTGGGAGGCTGGGGGCTCTCCCCCTCACTGTCGTGACCGTTCACCTTGGGGCGCATGAGAAAGAAGGCACTGCTGGCAGCGTGGGGTCCATCCCCGGAGACGGCCTCCGTGGGGGACGAGGAGGAGGAGGGGGTGGAGGCGCTGTGCGGCTTACTGCTGAGGTCGATGGGGCCCGCGTTGTAGGTCTGCGAGGCCGTGTCGTCCGAAGTGCTGTCTGGGGGCTCGTCTTTGATGGAGAGACCACCGTTGTGGTGCTGCTGCTGCTGTTGTTGCTGTTGCTGTTGTTGTTGTTGTTGCTGCTGCAGCTGCTGCCTTTCGTGTTGGTGTGCCAGCACCATGTCGTGCATGTGTCTCTGCATCTGCCTCTCCTGGTTCAGGCGCTCCAGCTCCTGCTGGTACATGCTGCTGGCCGCCATGTTGCCCGCCGCGTCCGCCGCCTTCTTCAGCTTCTCCAGCTCCTGCCGGTAGATCCGGGACACCATGTCCTGAGCGTTTTCCCCTCCGTCACTGCACTCCGACTCGGGCCGGTTGCGGCCGGCGTGCACCTCCCCACTTTTGTCCAGCTCCCGCTTTGTCGTCGCTTTGCGGGCGTGGTTGGGGTGGTCCTGGTTGTTGTTGAGGTGTTTGGGCGGCATGGAGGGCGAGGTGGGAGGCAGCGGGGTGTGGGCCATGACCAGGTGGGGATTAGCGGCCACCATGCGAGTCATCTCCATCTGGTAGATACTGGACACCACCGCGCTAGCCACTTGCTGCTGCAACAAAACCGCCTGACTTGTACTGCAGACTTCACAGCTGGGGTACCAACTTATGACCAACACATCAACCTTAAAATCTGAAATTCATAAAATGATTGAAGGACTATCAAACTTGATCCCCACTGAGTCACTGACACCATTTAACATACACATATGTTTCCAACAACTTCCATACAGTTTGTTGTTTACCAAACTTGAGGCAATGTCGCACAAACATCAATTTCTCTAAATTGAAAATGTAATATCTTCTTTTCTGTATCCCTTTCTTTCTGCATACCAAATCTTTTATCTTCAGTAAATGCACATAAATAACTGAAGTGTTTCCTTCCTCCTCTTCCTCATAGGTATTTAATATCGGACTCACTTAACATTTATTGTTCAAATTTTTCTACTTCAAAGACAATTACATTCAATTCATTCTCTTGCTAATCAGATGAATCATCTGCTATCAAAGATGACGCCATTTTTTTCGCCACGCTGCTACGATTGAAAAGCGTTCAGGTCGCTGGCTGTGCTTTCTTCCTTCCCTCCCTACTACATGAATATTAGTGGTCTAAATTTATCACTGGCACCCTCTGAAACCCTCCCTGCATCACCCCACTAAGTTTCAGACACATTGTGTGTTAACTACGAGGTCTGTGTGTGATGGAAAAGTACTGCCCATATGGGAAGCACCAACTGTCGGCTGCAGTCGTATTGGAATCTAGCAGTGGCCGCTGTTACTGTCAATTGCGGTTGTAATGGGATCAAGATGGTTAAGGGGGGCAGAATTTTCTGTGAATGGCTCTTCTTTATCCTTCCAAATTGACAGGCGTTTCCTATATTTAAGGAACTTCAAACAAAATCTTTCAGAAAAGAGGCAAGTGAATGGCTACTAGAGACAAAAATAGGAAAAGTCCCTTCTGGAAAAAAGAAAAGTCATAACTTAAAGAGGACCCCTTACAACGAAACAGTAAGCATGACAAAACAACTCCTGTCGTTTCTGAAACAGGAAGGGCCTTTACTTTACAATTCCCTACAACCACTGTCGTGCGTTTCTTCAAGCTACTGAGGACCACAGGTAAGGGCTTTTGGCAGAACTAGACAAACTGCTTTGAAACAAAAAAGGTATGTAAATAGCAACCAGGGTAGAATAAGGTGGAGGGAAATTCGATGTCTAGGGTAGGAAAAATCAGAAGAAAGGGTGATGTTATTTCTTCAGCCTTCCACAATTCTCTACTGATTCTGATACAAAGCTATTCCCCCCCCCTCCAACAAAAAAAATTCTGCGATGTATAATGTTCTCCTAAGGCAACCAGACATCAAGCAACATCTACAACAGCCACATAGAAGTGACAAATGGCTGCCTGAGTTGAGGGAAATGCTGAACTGTTTTCATTTCATGAACAAACCGACTATACTATAGATGCAAAACTGACGCCAGAAGGGAGATGGAAAATAGAAGCAGAGAAAATAATACATTAAGAAAATTAATACCTTTCAGTTCAAGTACTTTGGCAAAAAGAAAGCAAGCTGCACAACTAATTCAAATCAAGACTAAAAGGTCGTGAGATCATGAGTGCAAGGCTCTAACCACCAAGCTATCACCCCCACCTCTTGTGGGGTTTTTTCCCTCTGGACTGAGATTCGCTCTTTACACAAGAAAAACATTTGTATGTGAACTTTACATAATTTTCATGGTGAACAGATGGCAACAACATAAATACTATTAAAGAGTTTTTGTTTTGTTTTTTGTTTTTTTCTGGTCGGAATGGATGACAACATTTGATAAAAACGCATGTACAGGTGTCATGTTTAGACACCATCCCCAAATTCAAAATGCGGTTCCCTTAATGGAGGGGAAAACAGTCGCATAGCCATACACAAAATTTCATAATTTGTGAACCTAGGAGCTCTAGCTGAGGAATGGAGAAACAACAAATCTACCAAGAACATTTTTTTAAAAGAAAACTGAATCCACTGAAAAATGGAAACTTCCAGCATATCTGATGCAGAGACGAATACACACTATATTACATGCTCTCTCTCTCTCACACACACAAGATACGAGTGCAGTTGCCCCCCTACCCCCTACACACACTCAGTACCATTCAAACGCATTGTGGACAGACTCATGCTCCCTCGCACAAACTCCTTCTTCCTCATATACATACATACATACAGGCACGCATGCAGCGTGCGCGCACACACACACACATGCGAACAGACCGACAAGCTTACCTGTTCAGCTGCCTTCTTGACGTGCATAGCCTGCTGAGCCTCACTGAGAATGGAGGCAATGCGATCCTCGGTGACACTGTCCTCCTTTGGAGTGTTGGCGGCTGGAGCCGCAGTATCTGTTCAACCACACCACACAGTTTCTTCATGGCTCTCCACACACACACACACACATCACTGAAAACACCCCTCCTTAACACCGGGATTCTTCATGCGAGATAATCAGCCTTGAGAAAACAAATCACCTATACATTGCACATCTTTTGAGTAAGCAATATAGCTTAGTTTTTCTTTCTTTTGTTTTTGGGGTTTTTTTGTTTTTGTTTTTTTAAGCTACAGAAAGGTTTTCAGGCTTCTATCCATTTATGAAAGTGAAAACATATTCAGTTCATTGGCATTGCTTTTGTTGACTATTTGCTTCACTTCCACGACTTTCTGGATTGCGTGAAGACATGCTTTATGATAATCATCTGAAACAGTACACAATATTCTAATTGTATGCTGAATGTCTAGCTTCTTCATGTTATGTATTGTATATACATCAAATTTGCTATTTTCTTTCAGTAAGAAGCACTTGAAATTTGGCATTTACACCACATAAGATGTGATCCTGCTCTGTTTCCTCACAGCATTCGTGACAGTACTGGAATGATATCTATGTTTCAATAATCAACAACTCCACACTGCTTTTTTTCTTTCTGACTATCTTTTCATCATCACTTCCAATACCTGTACACTGATGCTAAAAGTGAATGGTTCAAATACGCATTACAATAACACACACACACAAAAAGGGACAAGAATACCAATGGGTACTCACTTTTCTTTGGCAACATGGCTTTCAGCGCCATGATACTGGCATCATCGGTAGCCCAGGCGTGCATCTTCCTGTACGACTCTCGCCCTTTCTCCGTCAACTTGTCCCAAGTTTTGGGCTTGGATAACAACTCGCTAACGGTACCCTGAGAGAGACCCAGGACATGTTTGGCAAACAACCTCTGCCCTATGTTGTGGATTGCCAGTAACTCGCGCACGTTCTTTGCCACAAAAGTTGTGTCCAAGCCCCCGGAAGTGTTCATTTCAGTTTTAACCATGTTCACTGGCATGAAAGCCGGGTGGAATGGTGCAGGCAGTCCCGTGTAGCCATAAAACGGGGAAGGTGGGGCCATGGGAAAATGTCTGGGGTCTAAGACCCCCACAGAAGCGGCGGCGGCAGCGGCAGCAGCAGCAGCAGCAGCAGCGGAAGCTGGAGTAGGGGTAAGCGCATGGTTGCTGAAAGACGTGGGTGTCTGAGGCGGACTCCGCACGAGGGAGGTGGCGGGTGTGGTGGACCTGGAGGAGCTCTTGGGGCGATAGTTGTGCACCATCTCCTCCCCTACCAGTTGAGCAAAGGCGTTGGTGGGCGTGTCCTCGGCACTGATGCTGCTGGGGTTGGGGGAGATGGAGGACGAGGGCTCGGCGGACTCAGCAGACCCGTGGCCTGCAAGAAAGGTGTGAAATGCACATCAGTCTTCACAGGCCTGCACTTCCCAACCACTAGCACAGAGCTCAGGAAGACCGCTGTTCAACAGTAACATCAGTCTTCACGAGGCTTCCGTTTCAACAACTAGCAGAGATAGATAGGGCTTGCTGAAAGTAGGCTCTGGGAGACCTACCTGCCTAACACACTTCATTTCGCTACCCTTTCTCCACAGCTTATCAAGACCTGGCCTGATGGGCCAACAACAATTCCTGTTCTTTTCCTTTTTATAATGGTAATCCTGAGGTACAGGACTCAAAAAGACATCAAACACGGACAACACATACTTACAATGTTGACTGATAAGATATCATGTGCATAATACAGCATGCAGACAAAAAATTCCCTACCCTCTTTTTGCCAAGAATCTGAACAACTGACAATACTGGATACAGGCAATCAGCCCAGCAACCGGTCAAAGCAAACAAGAAAGGAACATGCCATACTTACTCTTGTCATGCTGATAGCAAAAATTTAATCACAGCTTCTCTTTTTGAACAACTGGGACACACAGAGAGAAACTTTGGTTTCACGTTTGCCTAATCAGCTTTGCTTTTTGCTCAATTCAGACCATTATTCGCTACATTATTTCTAAAACCATGGGGGCAATATGGGCTTTTTTAAAGGGGGAAAGGAAGAGGGGTGAAAGGGGTTGGTTTTTAAGAAAAAATTATTTTCTTATATTCCTTACACTCCAAAATTATTTTAAAAATGGACAGTAATTTGAAATATCTGGTATCTCCCGCCTACAAAGGCCAAATCTTGGTTTTAACGATACATTTTATTTCGAGACCCCTATCCCTCTAATGTCTGTGAAGCTGATGCATCTGTGGGCATTTGACACCTTTCCTGCTTGGCCTGGTCTGCTGGCCACCGTGCGCTGCGTAGAGCAAATCCTTGGGAAGAAAAACGACAGGCGCACACCAAGACACGCATCACTGGTCTACTCGCACAGCTGACAATGATTTAAAAAAAAAGCAAAAAAATGTCGGCTCTAAATGGAAAGGGGGGTGAAATGAACAGGCGTCACTTGGCGGTGGTCTACATGAGAGAGAGAGAGAGAGAAAAAGAGGAAAATAAAAAGGAAACACCAACCTCACCCTCCCACGTTCACAGTTTCTCCCGTGTTCAGTTTTCACAATGCGGCACACTCAAACATGGTGAGAATACATCCACACACACACACACACACACAGAGCGAAAAAAGCTGCACCAATCCATCTTAATTAATTTTTTAAAAAGTTTTAGATGATGTAAATATAATGTTTTAAGATTTTAGGCGTTTTGTTTTTTTGACAAGTTTTGTTGTTTGTCAAAAGCTACCTCAATCTTGACCAAGACATGTACTCTGTCAAGATCCTAGTGTGTTTGGATGTCAACAAAAGGCAAAGCTACAGACAGACTTACCTGTTATCTTGTCTTGGGCTTAGTCAGCGAGTTCTGCAAAAGGCACTTACCTGACAGGAACCAGCAAGTTAATTTTCCCAAATGGTGACAGACACACAAACAAGACAGACAGACAGACAGACAATGGACACAGACAGACCACAGAAAAGAAGTCAACACTACTACTGTACAGCCTGCCCTGCATGACAAGACCACAGCCGAAGCAACAGAAGGAATTTCATTTAGTAATCTATCTATTCAGAGAAGTCTCCAAGCAAATGCATATCACCCTGACGAAAAATAACTTCACCAGTGATAGAAAGTGTGGTTATCTGAAGAGAAAGTCGAAATTCTTTCTTTTTTTCTGTTTCGAGCCCACAAAGAACCACACCTGAGTTTGCACCCAAGGTGTCCTCTTCAGTTTTTTTGACTTGTACTCAAAATATTCAAGAAGGCAGCCGAAATTCCCCCCAAACCTATGCGTACATAATTATGTAAGTGAGATGTTTAATCTCAACAACTTTGCTGTTATTTTTTGTCCATGTGCAAGATGTGTTAACTGAGAATACTAAAACTACAAATTAGAGTTGTCAGTTGAAGCCTACACCTGACCACAAAAGGTCGGGTATGATACTGATAAACAGGGTGTTTTAGACACTGGTATAGCTAGTTCAGCTGTGTGCAAACTTTTCAACCTCTTGTCTCCAAAACAGATTATTCTCTAGACACACGAAGTCAATAATCAAGCCATCAAAAGGACAGGGCTGACCAGTGCAAGGAATTGAAAAAAGAAATTATGCTTATGACTAATTTTCTTTAATATAATTTTTTTTCAGCCCATTTTGTTCATATACCCCCCCCATATTATCTTGAATATTTTTTATTTCAGCCTATTCTTTCACAGATGCCGGCGGTATTTATCAACCGGTCATACAAAGCAGGCAACATTACAACATACAAGTACATTTCAAAACCACAACAGCACACAGAACGATCTTACAACATGTGCAAGAGAAGGGCAACCCCCCCCCCTTCCTAAAAAAAACCCCCAACAAACCCACCCCAGCAAAGAACATTTGGATTTGTCCCCATTCTGCTCCAAACCGAGACAAAAACAGAAGAGTAAAATGTCGTTTGCAACGTCACTATGGATTAAAACAAAAACAACCCCTAAAAACAGGCAAAGATAATAATGGCAGCAGTGACTGTTTCGGTCTCAATCAATATCAACTATTCACTGACTTTTTCTCAGTTTTTTCCCCCCCTCCCTTTTCTCCAGACAAGACGATGGCATTGACTCCGCACAGAACGATTCTGTGTGCTGCTGTGGCAACTATAAAAAAACCCAAAAAACACACACACAAAAATTGAAGAAAGGAAAAGGGTGGGGAGGGCCCCAGG
Source organism: Rapana venosa (assembly GCA_028751875.1). NCBI lineage: Eukaryota > Metazoa > Mollusca > Gastropoda > Neogastropoda > Muricidae > Rapana > Rapana venosa. Next base: position 41,345,722 of record CM054156.1, read on the forward strand.
CAGGCAGGCAGGCAGGCAGGACTTACCTGAGAGGCTGGCGCAGGACACCTTCAGCTGGGTGTTCTCATTCTGCAGGGCCTTGTTCTTCTCCAGCAACAGCACCTCCAGCGACCGCCCTTTCCCTTTCTCCTCCTCCCCTTCCAACGTGCCCGCAAACTCCATAGACTTCAGGACCCTGTCAACATCAAACCAATACACTTAGGTGTTGGGGTTGGTTTTTTTCCGTTTTTTTTTAAATTTTTAATTTAGTCCAGATTTTTTCTGAAAAAAAAACAACCTGTTATGAGCTTAATAAAAACTAAACAAAAGGTCATTTTTAAAGAAATTATATATTTACACATTTCCCACAAATGCACAAACTAACTTTCCCACTGCATAAGATTATTCAATAAAAATGGACTGTGATTATTTCAGTAACTGACTTTTTTTTTTACCGAATTCATTTTCAAAGAGGCTTAGGGGTTTTATTTGTTTTAGTTTATTTGTTGTTTTTTTTTTTCTTTTTATTCGTTTTTTTTTCTTTCTTCTTTTCTTACAGTGAAGCGTGAAACCTCTCAAAGCCACTGCACATGGGAAGTAATTACTTCAAACTATTACTTTTATTGAACGGTTACCTCCCTTACACCACATGCTGCTGCAAAAAACAGAACTGCAAGTATTTAACTTTCTTATTAAAAAAACAAAAACCACAAACACACCAAAAAAAAACTTTAAAAAAACTGCCTCTAGTAAACTACTCAGACTAAATAAGTCCAGAATCAGAAAAAAAAAACAACAACCACCCTTCCTTCAAACATACCTCTGCAGTCACTCTCACAAGCCATACATTCTGACACAGAGAACTTTTAAAGCCAGGAGGAAGGCAAACTAACCATATCTAAAATCTGGGCACTCGACCACATACAGCCTTCTACCTGTATTTATCATACACATTAAGCCATCCACCTCCAACTTTCTGCAGATATGTGTAGCCCTTCATCTAAATCCTTCTAATTTTTTTATTTTATTTTTTATTTTGATAAGACATAGCCTTTCACCTGTATTTGTCAAAGTCCCTTTTCGAACTTTTTGCAGACACAAGTAGTCCCCATTTAGCCCTTTACCCGTATTTGTCAAAGTCCTACTTCTGATTTTCACATGATCTTCTTCTTTTTTCTTTTCTTTTTCTTTCTTTTTGTTGTTGTTGTATTTTTAAAGATAAGGCTTTACTTGAATTTATCAAAGTCTTTATCGGATATCAATTTGTTGTGACCCAGGGGGCTCCAAATCTTCACTGGTGCCCCCACAGTCCATGGGACTTTGGTATAGGTGAAGAAAAGGGGCTCCAAAACAAACAAACAAACAAACAACAGCAACAGAAAGAAAGAAAAAAAGCCAACAAAGTAAAAGGCGGCGTACCCCAGCTCCCGCTTGATCTCCTGGTAGTCCTCCTGGGTGCTGAGCTTGTCCTCCAGGATGGCCAGGGCCTTGTTCTTCATGGACAGCTCTTCCTCCAGCTTCGACACCTGAGCACAACCACAATACACATATGAGAGAGAGAGAGAGAGACAGGCAGGCAGACAGGCAGAGACTGAGAGAAAGTATGTGTGTGTTTAAGTGTGTGTGTTTGCATGCATATATGTGCATGTGAGACACACAGAGAGACAGACAGAGAGGCAGTCATTCTGTGTGGGTGTGTTAACGTGTATGTGCGATTTAGGAGGAAATGAAATTAAGAGGGGGAGTTTGTGTAAACCAGAGTTTTCAATCATGAAATAGTGACTTTGAATAACATGTACATGTATAAGCACATCACATAAACGCGTACTCACAACACACCACACCACACACAGCTTTAAAACACACACACACACACAAGGAACCAGAAGTCTTGTTTCACAAATGAAGAACACCACAGTCAAATCTAGCTAGCCCAGCACTGTCCTGTCCGCCAGACAACCCTGTTTTTCACTGCCTGTCCTCATCTTCTTCCACTCCTACTCCTAGCCTACATTTGTTTTCAACTCAATGACATGCAGTTCAACTCAGTATTCAGATGCATTTTATACAACGTTAGTTCCATTAGATGCTTCAAAGTTGGATGCGCTGGGCCTGTCTTGTCAGGCACTTAGCAGCAGCTAAACGCATTTTCGCTCTGAATGTGACTGACAACAATAGTTGCTGTCTGAGCCTTCAAAGAAAAAGAAGAAGAATTAGATACTTAGAGCTTGGAATCATCTGGTACAGATACTGTGATTGACTGGGAAGCTTGTGTGTCGAATATTGTTAAGATAATGCCTGAACATAACAGCTATTCGAAGAGTTGATGAACATCAGTATAAGTCAAACACACATCTCACTCCACATCTCATCCCCCCCCCACCACACACACACACAGACACAGGGGACTGACCTGGGCAGCGGCGGACTCGCGCAGTTTGCTGAGGGAGGCCTGCAGCTTCTGGACATCCTCCACCAGCTGAGCCACCTGGGAACCCACACAACACCTGCGGTTACCACAAAACCCACACCTGTCCTGGCCCACACAGGAGAAGGAGGGGGGTACTATGTTCAACACAGCCCCTCCATCCACCACCACACTCTGCTGCTGCTGCTGCAGTCTCTTCCTGACACCACTGTCCCTCACACCATCATCGTCGTCATGGCTAACGAGTTGTGCCTTTGTCCTGACACTGTTACAGCGGCCAGAAGTCCCCTTGTTCCACTGTCTGCTGTGGACTGGGCCTGGAGAACCTGCTGATGCGCTGCTACCAGAACTGGGTTTCTGACGCACGCCTTTGGTAGAGAGGCCTGCACGCCTGAAAGACGCTTTCGCGGGCGCGTCACCTTTGCGTTTACGCACTTTTGGGGGTGACCCCCCTTTTTTGGCCGACGTCTTCGACAGTTTGGTGCCTTTGGGGCACAGTTTTCCGTGGGTGCCGTTTTTATCACAGACACCGTCACTCACTGCTGAAGGACCTTGAGAGAGGAGGGCCACACAGCCATCGGGATTTTTGTTGTTCTTTTTGTTCACACATTTCTGAGGCTTTGCTGCTGTTGTGGATTTCCTAGCTCCGCAAGCGTCTCTCCTGATCCTCTTCTTTGCTTTCAGAGCTTTGCTTCTGCCGCTGCTCGGAGCAGGCCCCTTCTCTACGCTGATGGCGTTCTCTTTCATTTTCGATCTTCTTGTGGCCCGTCTCACAGCGGAATCCGTTCACTCCTCCAGAGGAGGCTTAATTCTCAATGTAAACCGTCAAAAACACTGAACACTCTTGACCCAGGAGCGGCATAGCAAACAGAACAGTTTGTCGTTTCTGTAAATGTACATCATTTGATTTCATCATCAGTCATTTTCAGCACTGAACCGGTATGTTCATTTCAAAGTCAATGTACTTTCTGTCCTTACTTTTGCCTGTCCACATGCTGGTGAGCCAACCAAAGTCAAAACATGAACACCCTTTAGAAAATATATGTTGCTGTGTGGTTCAGACCAAACACAATTTTTGTTTTTCAAAACCAAAATATGTACTGATGTCAATGCAGTCTACTTGATGCATGACACTTTTACTATGTTATGTACACACTGTTACTGTTATTAGTCAACTGCAAAGACAACCCCCCCCCCCCCCCCCCCTTCCAAAACAACAGACCTCTATCAATCTGTAGAATTATACCAAAAACAACACCAGAACTGAGAAAAAAACTCTTCCACAAACTCATATATAATAACTTTTTAAAAATGAGTTTCTCTCTCTCTCTACACTGCACTCCCTTCCATGGAGTTTAGAGTGAAGTGGTGACAGAATATGCAAGACAGTGAGCTTGAAGTATCAAGACAACATATCTACAGCTACTGAAGTCTAAATCCAAACACTATGTTGGCATTACCACCACTATCACCCCCCCCCCCCCAAAAAAAAAAAAAAAAAAAAAAAAAAAAAAAAAAACCCTACCAAAACCCCCAACAAAACAACCACAAAAATAAAGGGGAAAAAAAGAAAGAAATGGGGTTGGCTTTGTGGACTTTACTAGGAATCCTTTCCCCTCTTTGTCATTAATGTAGACCCACAAAGAGAGAGAGAGAGAGAGAGAGAGAGAGAGAGAGAGAGAGAGAGAGAGAGAGAGGGAGAGGAGAGAGAGAGAGAGAGAGAGAGAGAGAGAGAGAGAGAGAGAGAGAGAGAGAGAGAGAGATATCACTGCCTGCAGGCAGGCCGGCTAAACACGTCAAACAGCCCCAATCTACACTAACTGGGAAAAAGAAAAGAGAAAAAGATCATAACCGCCAAACAGCTCTATCCCTCCCTCCCTCCTTTCCATCTACAGCAAAACAAAACACAAACAAACAGAAGCATCCACCCTCCATGCCCCCCTCCCCCCTCCAACCTAACGGCGGCTGGTGTCCCCTGAGACTGACAATTAGCAGCCACCCTAGATCGATCGCTTCCACCCATTCACAATCTCCCAGACTACATCGGACTGTCTGTCCGTGCCTGCTACAGCCAGCCGGCTCACTGACTGTGGATGCCTCCTCCCCCCCCCCCCCCCCTCCCCCCTGTTCCTTTGTCCCTCACAACGGTAAAGGAGAGGGAGTCCTCCATCCCATTCTGGTAAATATCCAGAAATCCTACTTCTCCCCCCTTCCCTCCTTTTCTTTCCTCCCGTCATCTCGTCCCTTTCCTGTTTCTCTCTGTGTTCTTCACACTTAGGCCTACAGCATCTCCACTTTTCCCCACTTGGCTGATCTTCCTCATTTGGCTGCAGTGAAAGCTGGTGGTTTACGTGTTTCTCGGTTTCTGCTAATATTTTGTTTCCAACTCGATGACCCCCCCCCCTTTGTTTTTTCCTTCTTCTGAGAACTGAGTGACAGTGGCCATCGCCTGTATATATATATATACACACACACACTCTCTGTTCCCCCCCCCCCCCCCCTCCCCCTTCTCTCCTAGTAGCTGCTAATTGTGCAAGCTTCCTAGTACGGCTGTAAGTTAAGTAAAACCTGGCTGAAAGCTCAATGCCGGTGAAGACTAGTATAGGCTTAACCTACCGGGAAGGAAGGAACAGAAAGGAAAGCTAACTAACGACTTGACTGCCGGTAGGCTAGGCTAGGCTAAAATCGCTTGCTTACTACAAACAAGCTCCACCGATCAATCCTCCCCTCCACCGCCACCACCAGCAGCAGCAGCAGCAGCGCAGGGCCAAGGAGATAGGCGCATCCCCACGTCTACTGGAAAATAACATCACCACCACTGTCACTTGTGTACATACATACCACCACCTTCCTTCCTTCCTAACCCTCCAGGCTACAACACCTCAGCCTACAAAATTGTGTTTGTTTTTTTTTTAGACAACGATGATTTGGGAGGGGAACAAAGTCACCAGACTCTTCTTCTTCACATCTTTCAAAACAAAAAAAATTCACTTCACCAAGCAAAAAGGCAGGTTAAAGTTACGCGCACACGCACAGTCAGTTGCACCACACACAAAACACACACGGAGAGAGAGAGTGAGTGAGAGTGAGTGTGACAAGAAGCAATGGCCGGGCGCCAGTGTTGGAGCGCTGTATATAGCGTACAAGCAGAACGGATGGAAGTGGGCTGAATGTGTATGTTCAATATCTATCGTGCAGCAGCCAACTTGCCGATCACAGTTGCGCGGAGATGAAAATCGATCAGGCTTTCAGATACGGAGGTAGATAACAGCCACCGTTTTCCACGATCGATACCACAAGCTTTTAAAGCTACACGGCCCTTACCCCGCCCCTCTAACCCCCCTCCTCTCCACACATCTACCTCCCCCCCCCCCCCCCCCCCCCCCTTCACTCTCCATCCCTTTCCCCCGATCTAATGCAAAAGCGAGTTAGATAACCCTAGTCATTGATTTAATGTTACTTGTGGCGAGAGCGACTTGCCATCAACATCTTTCAACTGGCGGCAAAGACTAGGAGAATCAGACGACCAATTAGCTGTTTATACTACCGCCATGAGAAACGTAATGCTTCTCTCCTTTAAGAGCAAAGAATGTGCGTGCACGTGCGTCTGTCTGTCAGTGCATGCACGCATACGCATAGAGTGAAAGTAGGCATTCAAGTCGAAGGGGAAAAGCTGAGATGCACATGCGTGTATGTATGTCTGGGAAAGCATACATACAGGGGAGGGAGTATCACCAGTTTGTGATTGTGTGTCGCGGCTGTCTTGACTGACGCCAGAAGTACGCTACTCCCATCCCCACACTAACAAAACATACCAACAAACCTACTAGCTCTTTTCACACACTAATCCACTCAACGGCTCATTCATTTTTTGCTTTCTCAACTTTTTCATCAAAATATGGGAAGTTATCCACAAACATGGGGGAAAAAACCCACTGTGCAAATTAAACGCATCCTTAAAATAACCTGACTGGAACAAAATGATTAGACAACATTCAAGATTGCTCTCTCTCTCTCTCTCTCTCTCTCTCTCTGTGTGTGGTGTGATGTGTGGTTGTTTCGAATCCCCCCCCCCCCCTTTTTTTTTGTTGTTGAGAATAATCAGTATTCCCCACAAACAATCATAGCACATTTATTAAAATCAACAAAAACAGACACAACACACACACACACACACACACACACACCACACAACACACACACACACACACACACACACTACTACTTCTACTACTACAGCCTCTGCAGAAACACAAACACACCAACCAACCAACCAACCTCCACCAGCTACCACCACTACCCAAATCATAACTTTCGATTTCTGTGTACGTAAGCAGCAAGCCGAGGAGCTGAAGGCAATACTGTGATTCCACCACTATGGATTTTCTTTTTTAGTAGAGAGAGAGAGAGAGAAAGCTTTTGGCTGCGGTACCTCTTCTTGCCTATAGGAATGATCTAGCCCAGAGAATCGATTAGCACTGCCGCGCCGTGCCAGAGGGGAAAACAGGCCGTTATATCTATCTACTACTGCTGCTGCTGCTGCGCTGCTGCCGCTGCCAGACAACACCCTGCTTTCGCCTGACACGGATCACAGCAGCCCAGATCAGATCTATTAGGCAGATGAAGGGGGGAGGGGGAGCTGACTGACTTGGCTGGGTGGGTGGGTGGGTTGGTTGGTTGGCGGTCTAACGATTGTTTTCTTTAGGTCTGAGCTGTTTTAAGACACAGTGGATAGAAAAGAAAAATAACTTGAGAGAAAAAACCCAAAAAACCTCGTAGGTCTCTCACCCCCTTAGTAGTGAGTGTGCCTGTGGCTTGTGTGCCCGCGCGGCAGTCACCACGTGTAAACGCTTCTGCACTGGTTTAGTAGGAGAGAACTAAACGGGCTGGTACTTCGTAGACAGTACATCACCCCCCACTATCCCGACCTAGCGACCCCCCCCCTATAGTTCGTTCCTTGTCGTATGTCCGCATCGCCAGTCCATGTCTATCTCACTGGGTCACCACAGGCTCTTTCAAATCAATAGCTTCTCCAAACGCTAGGGGGGGTCTAAATTTCCATAGGTCATTACTTTACACAAGTTCACACCGTGACATCGGTGGTCTTTGGGGAAACGACGCACCTGCCAAGAAAGCCAAACACTCCAGGTTCGATCCCCCGTTGGTGCCCGAAGCTTTTCCTCCCATCCACTAGTGGTGGTCTGGGTGCTAGTCTTTAGGATGAGACGATAAACGGAGGTGCTGTATCACGCAATTAGTGTAGGTAAAAGAACCCACGGCAACAAGAGAGCTGTCACGGGCACGATTCTGTTGACAAAAAGCCACTCTGGTAGGGAAACAACTAAAGTTGCAGACAGCAAAAGAAAAATGATAAAATAGGTGGGGGGAGGGGATTGCTGCTCTTGTGGCGACGCGCTCTCCCCTGGAAAGAGCAGCCCGAATTTCACATGAAATCTAACGTCACTTTAAGTGATACATACGTACACAAAGTAATTATTTGGTTACTTAAAACGATTCAAGTTTACATGGCCCTTTGAACGCTGACTATTGTGATTTCAGTGGCCTACTGTGTGCAGTCTACCCCTTGTCATAGATCTACAGTGATCATTTAAATGAACACAGGGGATAAAAACGGATTTAGGCTAGTCAGTGCCACTGAAATGAGATCAGGGGAAAAAAGAAGAAAAAAAACACCCCCAAAACACCAACTGGTGGAAACGGTGGGAAACACTTTTCAGATCTAAATGAGATCACTACCAACGAGAGAGAGAGAGAGAGAGAGAGAGAGAGTTAGTTCTCAAAAGACTGGGTATTGTTAAAGTGTTCAACAAATACGTTCAACCATTTGAACGCCTTTACATTTACAATATTAAACGTACTTCTTAATCTTTTTTAAAAAAATGATGTTCTTAACTGTAAACTGATACATTCCCTCCCGTAAAATGCCCTTTCTATATAAAATACACTTTCTTGATCTATATAGGGGGGGGGGGGGGGACGGAGAAGGAACAGGCCCCATCAAAACTAAACGCAACAGTAAGGCCTACATACGAGACACAGCACAAACTCTTTTCCTTGTGAAACGCTTCACAGCAGGGGGCCGTAACGATGTTTTCAAGATCATCGGCTCCGTGAGTCTGTATTGTTCAAGAGAAAAAACCTCCAGCCCTTCTTCATTTTTCTTCTCTTTTCTTGCCGACACAAACTTCTTCCGATCAATGGCACATCAGCAGCAGCAGACGACACCACACACACAACACACGAGCAGACGACATCGGCAGCTTGAACGCTGGGTATAGATAAATGACGCAAGACTACTCTCACAAACAGCACGCGGCAATTTCAAAACAACGAGATGAAGAAAAGTTTTCACTCGCCAACAACACAACTGCAAGAAGATCGAAATGAATGACGCATTGATAATGACAAGACTATTTTTTCTTCTTTCTTCCCTTTTCTCCCCACCTCCCGCAACATTCCAAACTCGACTTGCTACGTACGACAAAAGACAAAGAAAGACTCCAGGGTCGAGCATAGGCCTAATCAACACTCCGAACTTTCTTTCATCCGGGCGGTTAAGTAAAGCTGCTGCTCTCAACTGACGACTACTTCAACAAAATCGCCCCCCCTATGTCCTGTACCTTACCTCCCCCCACTTCCCCATCACCATCTGTCACAAACAGATCAATCAAAAAGATCGATGAGCAGGACCCAATCAATCAACCGATCACTGATCAATCTCGTTCCCGGGCCCCCAGCCAATGAGGGACCAGCCTCCCAATCGACACTCACGCTTCGTACGCGGCCCCGTTACCACGGCAACGCATGAAAGCGCCATTAGGTGATCAATAACTGGCAAGCGAGTAATCAATCAATCAAATCAATCGCACGCCCTGAAGGCCTTGGGCGTAGACGTTGGTCGGTTGGCTCGACAACGGCCGTACTGTGTACACAGGACTATGTGTAAAGACTGTATAGATGTATGTATGTATGTATACGTGTACAGAGGGGAAGGAAAGGAGGGGGGCAGGGTGATGAGGGCTTGTGACACAGTGACAAGGAAATCGGTCTTATGGGAAATCAATCGCTCACTGCCACGCGGATGACAATATTGCCTTGTCTCCTTCACTCACTGCCCATCTCTCGTCCCTTGATATCTTCAGCAGGTGGCCCTCTCTTTACTATGCTGACTGTCTGTCACCCCTGTGTGTGTGTGTGTGTGGTGTGGTGTGGTGTGGTGTGTGTGTGTGTTGTGTGTGTGTGGTGTGTGGTGTGTTGTGTTGTGTTGTGTTGTGTTGTGTGTGTGTGTGTGTTGTGTGTGTGTTGTGTGTGTGTTGTGTGTGGTGTGCGCGTGCGTGCGCGCGCGCGCGCGCGCACAAAGTACACAAGTAAATAAGCATCTGTAATATCCTGGTTTCTGAATAGTGTTGAAATTCTGTAGCCTGAGTTGATGGTGTCCTAATCGTAGCCCGTGATCTAATTCCGTAACTGGATACAAAATGTTAGCCTCTGAATTTTGACGTGTGATCTAAATGGTGTTACACATTACAGCTGTTAAACTTATTGATCTGAATGGTGTTCTGAATTCGTAGCCTGTGATCTAATTCAGTAGCCTGTGTTTGAATTGTAGCCCGGAGTTCTGAATTACTGTAGCCCGTTCTGAATTCTGTAGCCCTGTTCTGAATTCTGTAAGCTGGTGTTCTGAATTCTGTAGCCTGGTGTTCTAATGGTAGCCTGTATTCTGAATTCTGTAGCCATGTGTTCTGAATTCTGAGCCTGGGTTCTGAAATTCTGTAGCCAGGTTGATATGTTGGAAATTCTGTAGCCTGGTGTCTGAATCTGTACTGGATTCTGTAGCCTGGAGTTGTGAATTCTGTAGCCTGGAGTTCTGAATTCTGTAGCCGGTGTTCTGAATTCTGTAGCCGGTGTTCTGAATTCTGTAGCCTGGTGTTCTGAATTCTGTAGCCTGGTGTTCTGAATTCTGTAGCCTGGTGTTCTAAATTCTGTAGCCTGGTGTTCTGAACAGTGTTCTAAATGCTGTAGCCTGGTGTTCTGAATTCTGTAGCATGGTGTTCTGAATTCTGTAGCCTGATGTTCTCAATTCTGCAGCCTGGTGTTCTGAATTCTGTAGCCTGGTGGTCTGAATTTTGTAGCGTGGTGATCTAAATGGGTGTTACAAATTCTACAGCCTGGCGTAAACTTTATAAGAATCCATTTTTTTATTTTTCGAATGCATTCATGTTAACTTTGGAATGCATATTAATAATGTCCCTTCACCATCTGTGTGTGTGTGTGTGTGTGTGTGTGTGTGTGTGTGTGTGTGTGTGTGTGTGTTCTTTCTCCTTCCCCTCCCCACACCACCTCCACAAACCTTTTAATTTTTGTTTTTATATTTTTTTCATTGGTTAGGACAGAACACCCACGATATTTTACTTAATGAAAGCGAGACGGATCACAGATACCTGTGCACATGCATTGTGCACAGACACTTGAGGCAGAGAAAAAAAACCAACGCACGTGCGCGCGCGCGCACACACACACAGAGCCATCCATCCACGCTAAACCACCCACAGTGACATTGTAGGTGTACAGTACACACACACACACACACACACACAGCCCCATCCATCCACGCTACACCCACCCATAGTGACATTGTAGGTCTACAGACACACACACACCACACACACACACACACCACCCACCAACACCACGCATACACCACACCCACCAGTGACATTGTAGGTCAGACCACAACACACACACAACACACACACACACACACCACACACACACCACACACAGCCCCATCCATCCACGCTACACCCACCCAAGTGACATTGTAGGTCTACAGTACACACACCACAACACACCACACACACACACACACACCACAAGCCACCATCCACGCTACACCCACCCACAGTGACACTGTAGTCTACAGTAACACACACACACACACACACACACACACACACACACACACACAACACACCACCACACCCTATGCCCAAACTGTAGAACATGTTATTAATCTACAGTAAAAATCCTCACAAAATTTCCAAAAATATCACAATCATCACAAACTACAGCTCATCATCAACACACATCAAGTAGTCCCCATTACCAATCCAGTATAGTAAACCACCCACCAGTTACCTTGTAGTAGGTCTACGAACATCTACATTCTTGCACACCCCTACAAACAACATGCGTCCAACATTAAACAATTAATAGCAGCCTTTGCAACATACTTAATAATGACTGTCTTTTAATGTGCATCCACCACATCCACGTATCTGCTCAAAGCCTTATCCATATCTCCCCCCCCACAGTCTAATACACTTAAGCTGAGCGACGTAAAATTGAAGACACACGAGCCATCCATCCAGCTACAACCCACCCACAGTGACACTGAGGTCTACGTAATATATCACACCACACACACTATCCACACAACACACAACACACACAACACACACACACCACACACACAAAAACACACTACAATAACACAACAACACCCACCTCTTTCTCCTTGGCAGCCAGCTCCACCTCCAGGTCTGGCCTGGGCAGGATGTCCATGTCCTGGCTGGGGCGCATCGAGTCTGACGACGCCTGCTGCTGCTGCTGATGATGGTGAGGATGATGCTGATGCTGATGCTGCTGGTGGTGCAGCAAGCTCTGCGACGCCTGCTGTTGCTGCAGCTGCTGTCGTAACCGTTCCACTTCACGCTCCGACGAGGCTGCTCTCTGGATGTCGAGCGAGAGGAGAAAGAGGAGGAGGAGGAGGAGGAGGAGGTGGAGGAGAGGAAGAAAGAAAAGATGATGATGAGAGTGAAAGGAAAGGGGTTTTGGGTGAGGCGCGAGTCGTGTGAATGAGCATCACGAGTGGAGTTTTGGTTGGTTGGTTGGTTGTGTGTGTGTGGTGTGTGTGTGTGTGTGTGTGTGTGTGTGTGTGTGTGTGTGTGTGTGGTGTCGGAGTGTGTGTGTGTGTCGGAGTGTGTGTGTCGGTGTGTGTGTGTGTGGTGTGGGGCGTGTGCGTGCGTGTGTGTGTGTGTTTATTGGGGGTGGGGTGAGGTTGGGGGAAATTTAGAAACGAGGAGGAGGATGGTGGCAGAGGTCATGATAAGACATGCACACCGACAGATAAACCGGGCAAGCGGTGGTTACTGTTTTTACTGGTCGTGCGTGCGTAATTAAATCAAATAATATCATAACAAAAGCAACGAGAGACTATAGTATAATAACTGCAATTCAGGGTGCAGCAAAGGTCAGCTTATATTACAATCGGCTGGACAATAATGGCTTCAAAATGAATTGATATTGCCAACGAAACGATAATCGGCCTTACTCTGTGCTACTTGGCATACGGGGCAAAAATGTGTACGTTTGGGTGAATACGCAAATGTCTGCAGAATGTGCGAGCATGCAAGCAGCCTTCGAACAGGCGCACCCACCTACCCCACAGTTATACAACACCTACGAACACTTAAATTTAAAATAAAATAAAAAGTATAGAGAATACAATTTTTAAAAAAACAACAATAACGGCTTTGCTATCCAGATTTTACGTACACACACACATGAAAAATCAACAGATGTTATAAAATGATAATTTCTGTTATGTAAAACATCCTGATCAAAAATCGAAAATTGTGAAACTTATGTTTGCCAGACATCCTTTCTTAAAAAATAAAATAAAAAAGTCAAAAGACATATTCCCACAAGCATGCAAGATCCAGCACTCTCTTCACCCCTTCTCTCTCTCTCTCTCTCTCTCTCTCTCTCTCTCTCTCTCCTCTCTCTCTCTCTCATCTCTCTCTCTCTCTCTCCACCCCTACTTACTCCTCTCTCTCTCTCTCTCTCTCTCTCCTCTCTCTCTCTCTCTCTCTCTCTCTCTGTTCTGTCTCTCTCCGAAAGCTGTCTTCCTATGCTAGTTTATTTCCCCTTCCACTTCTTGAATAATGTAATCATCTTTAAATATTGTTTACTACATCCTGACAGCTGCATTAAAAAACAGTGCGTACTTAATTATGCTTCTTCGTTTTACTCAATCCAAAAAACAAAACAAAAAATCATTCATATTCTCTCTCTCTCCCACTTCCCCTCTCTCCCCCCTTCACCATCTCTCTCTCCCTCCCCCACCTCTCTCCTCTATCTCCCACCTCTCTCTCTACCCCACCCCGCCACCCCCACAAATTCCTCCCTGTGTCTCGTCTCTTCCCTTCCCTAGATCCCTATCCCTCTTCCCATCCCTTTCGTAAAAGGAGAAACGAACATAAACTTAATTAAGGTTGGCTGCCAAAATACCTACCTCGTTAGCACGTTCCAAATCGGCCATCACCATGTCCATTTCATCAGACCTGCACACACACACACAGAACAGAGAAGAAAAGTTTAATAGCGAACATTGGATGATTAGTTACTGTAAAATGCTATAAACTCTGTGAGTGAGGCATGCATGAGGTAGGTATAAACACAAAATCAGGGAAAACCGACTGGGATGGGTGATAGACCGTCGTATCGTCTATAGATGCCAAAGCTCGTCAACGAAGGTGTCAACTGTGTGTGCGTGTATACGGGATCTGCAGTGGGAAGGGAAGGGAGGGAGAGAGTGAGGGAGAGGGAGGGAGGGAGAGAGTGAGGGAGAGGAAGGGAGGGAGAGAGGAGAGAGAGAGAGGGGGGAAGGGAGGGAGAGAGGTAGGGAGAGAGAGGGAGGGAGAGAGAGGGAGAGAGACAGGTAAGATTGCATGCTGTTTTTCCAAGAAACAACCACACATCCACAAAGGATGGAAAACGTTTTGACAATGATCCGCATTTCTCACCGAGTTGAACGTCGTTTATTAGCTGCTATGCTCCCCAGTAAAAAACAAAAAAAACCCACCAAAAAACCCCAACTTTTAAAAGAGAGCGAGAGCGAGCGCGAGAGTAGTAGAGAGAGAGAGAGAGAGAGAGAGAGAGAGAGAGAGAGAGAGAGAGAGAGAGAGAGAGAGACTGGCAAGACAAAATACCTGCAAAGTGTCGCATTTCTGTGACTGAATGTCTGATCCGACTATTTCAACGAACAAGAACGTAGATTTTTGTTTTTCCATGCCCAAAGACCTGGTCACGTTCACAATACTTATGTAGTCACTATTCACTTATTGGTACTTTTACT
>CM054156.1:41362788-41365288 GCA_028751875.1 Rapana venosa
TATAATACATCAACAGCGAAATACATAAGTGGGCAATTCTTATACACACAGACACCCACAGCGCAAAAAAACCCCCCCCCCCCCCCCCCCCTCTAGGTTTGCTTGTTTCTTTCCTACTTTGTTTTCATTACAATAATATACAAATAAATCCCTTTCGCTGAAACTCAACACGAAACACTACATGACATGACGAAGGAGAAAGTGTACCAAACTGAACTAAAATAAAATTTAAAAAAAAAGAAAAAGTTTAAAAGAAAAAGGATATCACCAAAAAGAAAGTCATGACAAACGCATACCAATAAAAGAGCACGCACCCCTATATACATGCATGCACGACATTCAATTGCAACAAGCAGACTTAGACTGACAAAAGTGGAAGACGACATTACACAATGCTCACACAAAGGAGGATCAGAAACTGAACAAAAGCAACTAGCAAGGCAGGCAGGCTGCCCTGAGAACACACACAACAGAAAAAAGCGATCAGGACTTGAAGAAGACAGCAGACGACAATCATGGGTTGATGATGGTGGTGGTGGTAGTGGCAAGCGTTTGTTTGGTGGTGATGATGTTGACGGTATTTTGTCTTCTGTTGATCTTGTGGGTTACTTCTTTCTTTCCTTTTTTTTTTCTTCTTTCTTTCTTTCTTTGTTGTTCTTAATGCTTACCTTTCTTTTCCTGTCTGTCTGTCTTCCTTCCTCCTTTCCTTTCTTTTGCTGTCTGTCTGTCTGTCTGTCTTCCTTCCTTCCTTCCTCCCTCCCTCCCACCTTTCATCCATTCATTCTGTCTTTTCTTCCTTCCCTTCTTCTGGATTAGTACGTAACATTTTGGTCTCTACATGACTTCTTAGGCACAACATTCGCAAAAAAAAAAAGAGGAATAAGACAAGCATTCTAAGAATGACGGAAAAATCCACAAACGAAAGATAAACATTATCAAGACAGCAAAGAGCACCCAGAAACGAAAGAGGGATTATCCTAAAAAACAGAGAAAAACGAATCAGTCAAAAATAAAAAAAACACACACAAACAAACAAAAAACCCAACCAATCTAAACAAATGACAAACGATGATTATGCAGAAAGCATGAAAAAAGAACTGTCAGAATGACAAATTATATCTATATAAAAATCAAATAAGAAAAAAAAAAACATAGCAGAAGAAGAAGTATTAAAAAGCAACAAACAAGAAAGAAGAAAGGGGTGGGGGAGGGGGGGGGGGGGGGGGGGGGGGGGGGGGAGAGAAGAGAAGGAATGTGAAAACGATTATGACTATTTTATCCCTTTTTGGTTTTTTCTTTTCTTTCCTTTTCTTTCTTTTTTTTTTTTTTTTTTTTGGGGGGGGGGGGGGTGTTGTTTCTTTAGATTTGTAACAGCATTCAAAACAAAACAAAAAATCATATATACACCATACTTACAGTTACTCCGCTTTATAACCAAATAAATTGTTTAACCGAAGCACAATCCGGATTTCTTTCTAGAGATTCATAAGTAAATCAGTTGATTTATATTTACAACGATATAGTGTAGTACGCATGATCGTGATATACCTACCTAAGTTATTTACTTTTGATATGTCTAAAGCTTTCGATCGTGCCTTGCACCAGGGGTCATGTGTGCGTACATTTATTGCGCTTTCTACAAAGATTATAGGGTTTTACCCACTTAGGCATGTTGGCTTATGACGGGTAACATCAACATAGGGAAAATTATCTAATATATTTATAAGATGTTCGGTTTTTACCCACTCAGGCATGTTAGCTTATGACGGGTAACATCAACTTAGAGAAAATTATCTAATATTTTTATATAAGATGTTCATAACCATTGCTGTTTGTATGTTTAGAAGATAAGCTTGCGCATACTCTGGACCTTCCATGAGATACGGAAGTAACATAACCTGCACAATCCATTGATTCAATCCTCTCTCTCCTCTCTCTCACTCTCATCTCTCTCTCCTCTCTCCTCTCTCTCTCTCTCTCTCATCCTCTCCTCTCTCATCTCTCCTCTCTCTCTCTCGTTCGTCGACACTGGCTTATTACCATTATTGTTTTGGGGAGTTGGTTTCCCCCCCCCCCCCCCTTGTTTTTTTCCAAATCAGGTCGTAAACAATTATATCGAACTTAATGATACTCCCCTCTCAACCACTTCTATTTATCTTTAATTGTTTGGGGTTTTTTGGTGGGTTTTTTGTTGTTGATTTTTGGGGGGTTTTTTTTGCTTGTTTGTTACCAGAACCACTGAAAATGTGTGCACTCCTATTCTTGACGTGTTGGTCTTATAAATGACAAATCACTATGATCTTAGTTTCGTCGCTGCATGAAGTCCTTTTCTGCATTATGCTGACTGAGCCCGAAATAAGCGCTAAACGCGTCGTTGCCCCACTACTCATGTGCAGTGTTGTGCACAGTAAATCTTGTACAAGCCTGAAGGTATCTTTTATTGCAGAATAAACATGTTTGAAACCAACTCCATCTCCACAACTAAATCGAGGAAACTAAA
>CM054156.1:41367788-41375288 GCA_028751875.1 Rapana venosa
GAGGACTAGGTTATCAAAAGCAATTTGCTTTTTGTGTTGATGTTTGATATCATGGTAAATCCTAATGAGCTAAATTTAAAAAAAATTAAAAGGTAGGCAGAACAGTGGCAATTGCAGAAGATGGGCAGAGTAGCAGGGTAAAACGGAATGGGGGGGGGGGGGGGGGAGGAGACTGAGGGCGGGAGGAAGGGGGGGGGGGGCATGGAGGGCAAGAGAGTTACACAGAAAGAAGTTTTAAGTGAAGAAAAGAAAAACAGCGGTTTCGCATGGAAAATGCAAGGAACGAGGGAGAAGAGGGGGGGAGAGACAAAGTACACACCATATACACACAAAAAGTGTGTATACAAGAGAACAAAATGGGTCAATCGATTTGTGTGTTCATCCCCCCCCCCCCCCCCCCCCCCCCCCCCTCCCTCTCTCCTCCCTCCTCCACCCCACCCCCCCCCCCCCCCCCCCCCCCCCACCACTCCATGCTAGACTTGGCTGATTATAATAATAATAATCCATCGATTTCGGGTTCTAACCTAACTACATCATACACAAGCAGTGAAAAACGCGGGGTGTTGGTATCAAGCGACATCTGCTCCCCCATTTCTTTATACTATACTAGGGTTGTGATTGGAAAAAAAGAAAAGAAAAAAGAATCCGCAGTAGTTTCAGTGTATCAAATGGCAATAGAGCCAAGATGACACTCTCTCTCTCTCTCTCTCTCTCCTCCTCTCCTCTCTCCTCACCCTCCCCTCTCTCCTCTCCTCTCTCTCCTCCTCTCTCTCCATTCAGGCAGGCCACAGGAGCAGATGGAGTCAGTCAGTCGGTAGTGGGGGGTGATTATTTCGTTATTGACCGGCCTGCTCCTTGCATGCTTTTCTTTGTTGACTGCTTGCTTGTTAACAGATCGCGATAACAACTACTACTTCAACATATTACACAAAACATGGCGCTTTTTTTTCCCTTGCTTTTTTTTTTCAAAGGGTGGATAGGGGGGAAATGAAAGGGGCAGAAGGGGTAAAAAAGAGAAAGTCCCATCCTCTCTATCACACACACCCACAAAATTTAAATATACACCCCCGAGTCGAACAGAGCACAATATAAAGCACATAAGTAGGCCAAAGTGTGGAGGGTCGGAACCTAACAGAACTTGAGATACCTATGAGGAAAGGCACATCTTGGAATGCACTTTTTGCTGTTGATTTTTTTATTTTTTTAAATGAGAGAAGCACAGAAGCCTTGCTTGTACTAGGAAGGAAGGTGGCAGGATGGTCAAGACGTTCGCCTGCCAACAAGTAAACCGTGAGGTTCTGGGTTCGATTCCCAGCCTCGCCCTTTCTTCCCAGTTTGACAAAAAAATCGAATTCAATGTCAAAGTCCTTCGGATGAGACTATAAAACGAGGCTCCGTGTGCGAAAGCATGCAGATCATCTTGCGCACATTTTAAAACCCTGTTTCCCCTTTTCAAAAAGTGGCCAATGTTTTCCGGGGGGAACAGAAGACAAAATTTACAAAACCGCATACACACGGGGACTGGAAAGTAAAAACAACAACACATAGTGCTTGTTCCATTGTCCTCGAAAAAAAAAAAATTTAATCTGAGCGCTTTGATTGTTGCTTTAAAGATTCAGCGTATATAATTTTTCCCCTTTCATTATAATTATTATTATATTAATTCTTTTCTCTTTAAGAAAGAAGAAATTGCGAAGAAGAAAGAAAGAAAGATGAAGAAGAAGAGGAAAAAATTGCGAAGAAGAAGAAAGAAACGAACAAGACAAGAAATCTGTGTGTGGCGGGTTGGTTATTAAAAGGCCAGTGCAGCCTCTCCACCCCCCCCCCCCCCCCCCCCCCCCAACCAAAAAAAAAAAAAAAATCCGTATCCCCTGATTTCCTGCATCATCCATCACGTCAACTCCATTCTCCCACAATGCCCAAGGGCAACAGTCGCCATGAAACCCCCCCCCCCCCCCCAAATCCCCTCTCTAGGGTCTCCCACCTCCCACGAGTGAAAACCAAACAAGGGCCCTTTTTAAAAAAACATAATTTAAATTTCAGACAAGTGCTTTATCCCCCCTTGGGAAATAACAACACAAACACCATTTTAAAAAAAAACCCAAAAGGGACACAAAATTAATAGGGTTTTTTGGGGAAGGAAAAAAATTTTCAAAATTTTTTTAATATTTTTCTTAAGAATACGGGGGGGAGAGAAAAAAGGGAGGGGGGGGGGGGGGGGGAAAACCGACAGAGAGACTGACAGAGATTTTTAAGTGAGGAGCCCGCCAAAAATGAAACAAAGGGGGTGTGTGTGTGTGTGGGGTGCGTTTCGGGGGGGTGGGGGCCGGCCTTTTTTTTCGGGCAGGGGGGGATAAAAAGTGTAATACAGTAAAAATACTCTTATTCCCCCCAAAAGAATGTGTTACCAAAAAAACCCATTAATGCTGCCATTTATTTTGAGCCATCATCAGTAACTAAAAGAGACAACACGCTAACGGGCCTTAATTTTCCAAAGCAAGGGGCCCCCCTATGAAATCTCCCTCTCCCCTCATTTTTTTTCTGCCCTCTTCTCCCTTTTACTCCCCCCCCCCCCCTCCCCCCCCCCCCCCCCCCCCCCCCTTTTTCCCCCCCCCATTTTGGTGTCCACCCCTACTCTTTTTTCCCCCCCCAAAAATTTTTTTAAAGTTCTTCCCTTTCTAGCAAAAACTTTTCCCCCTTTTTCCCCCCAACATAGTTTCGTGGATGGAGACAGCAAAAAACAGCCAAATTTTTTTAAAAGCTAGTTCGGAGAAATAACTGTTGGTTTGGGTATTTGAGGGGTGTCGCTTGGGGTGTGTGGTTGGGGGTGTGTTGTGTGTGGGGTGTGTGTGTGGTGTGTGGGGTGTGTGTGTGTGGTAAAAAACCCCCCCAAATTCCCCCCCCCAAAAAGCCCCCATTGGGGCAAAGACAAAAAAACTGGTCCCAAAACGCCCCAAAACGTCTATCTCTCAGCGCTTTTCCCCTTTTTCCCAAAATTTTTTTGCAAAGCCCTTCATTACATGTTTTTTTTTTGTGAAGTTTTGGGCAAAAACTACTTTTTGTTTTTTTCAAAACAACCCCCCACAAGCTTTCCATTTTCAAAAAAAAAAAATGGGAAAATAGAGAAGTTTTTGGGGGGGGGGGAGGGAAAATTGGTTTGAGGCTTTGGGTTAAACAAAAGGGAATTTGCTTTTTGTGTTTTTATTTTTGATATCATGGTAAAACCTAATGACTAAAAAAATTTTTAAAAAAAAATTAAAAAAGGGAGGCAGAACGGGCAATTGCAGAAGATGGGGGAAAAAGAACAAGGGGGAAAACCGAATTGGGGGGGGGGGGGGGGGGGGGGGGGGGGGGGGGGGGGGGGGGGGGGGGTGGGGGGGGGGGGGGGGGTGGGGGGGGGGGGGGGGGGGGGGGGGGGGGGGGGGGAGGGGGGGGGGGGGGGGGGGGGGGGGGGGGGGGGGGGGGGGGGTGGGGGGGGGGGGGGGGGGGGGGGGGGGGGGGGGGGGGGGGGGGGGGGGGGGGGGGGGGGGGGGGGGGGGGGGGGGGGGGGGGGGGGGGGGGGGGGGGGGGGGGGGGGGAAAGAGGGGGGGGAAAATTTATTACCAAAAAAAAGAAAAAAGTTTTTAAGTGAAGAAAAGAAAAACAGAGCGGGGTTTGCATGGGAAAAAGCAAAAGGGAAAAGAGGGGGGAAGAGGGGGAAAAGACAAAGTACACACATATACACACAAAAAAAATGTATATAAATAAACAAAATGGGTCAAACGTTTTTGTTTTTTGGGGTTTCATTTCCCCCCCCCCCCCCCCCCCCCCCCCCCCCCATTTTTCCCAAAAACCCCCCCCCCCCCCCCCCCCCTTCCCCCCCCCCCCCAATCCCCCCCCCCCCCCCCCACCCCCCTCCGCCTCCCCCCTCCCCCCTCCCCCCTCCCTCCAAAAAAATTTCCCTCACTTTCTCTCCCCCCAAAAAAAAAACCCAAAAACTACCCCCCCAACTAAAAAAACCCTCAAAAAATTTAATCTAAAAAACCCTTTTTCCCTCCCCCCCCCCCCCATTCCCCAACCCCCCCCCCCCCCCCCCCCCCCCCCCCCCCCTCTCCCAAAACCCAAACTAAAAAACCCCAAAAACCCCCCCAAAAACCTTCCCTCTCAAACCCCCCCCCCCCCGCCCCCCCCCCCCCCCCCCCAAATCGCCCCAAAAACCCCAAAATTTCCCCCCCCCCCCCCCCCCCCCCCCCCCCCCAAAAACTCCCAAAGCTAACTTGGGGATTAAAAAAAATAAAAATCTCCCTCGATTTTTTTGGGTTTTTAAAAACCCAACTACATCATACCCCAAGCAGGGGGAAAAAAGCGGGGGTGGTATCAAACGACATTTTTCCCTTTTTCCCCCCTTTCTTTTTATACAAACCCCCAGGGGGGATTGGGGAAAAAAAGAAAAGAAAAAAGATCCGCAGGTTTTTTTCAAATGTAAACAAATGGCAATAGAGCCAAGATGACATCTCTTTTCTCTCCCCTTCTCCCCTCCCTTTTTCCTTCCCCCCCTTTACCTCTCCCCCACCTCTCCCCACTTTTTCTCTCTCCCACCACCTCCCTCTCTCCCCTCCTCCCCCAAACCCCCCCCCTCTCTCTCCTCCTCTCTCCCCAAACCATTCAGGCAGGGCCACAGGGGCAATTTGGGGTTTAGTCAAACCCGGGAGTGGGGGGGGAAAAATTTTTTTTTTTTGACCGGGCCCGCTCCTTGCATGTTTTCTTTGTTGCCCGCTTGCTTGTTAACAAACGCGAAACCCAAATACTACTTTCCCAAAATAAATACACCAAAAAAATGGCGCCTTTTTTTTTTCCCTGGTTTTTTTTTTAAAGGGGTGGGGTGATTAAGGGGCGGAAATAAAAGAATGCATCCTCTCTATAATGCACAACACACAAATTTATATCCCCTCCGATAAAAGAAAAAAAGAATTTAAATGGAAAGTAAAGGCGGAACCCCTCAGAACTTGAGAACCCCTTCCCTGGGAAAAGGGCAAAAAACTAACACTTTTCCAAAAAAAAATTAAAAAAACTGCGTACTAGAAGGGCTTTGGTTTCCTAAAAGAAAGGAAGGTCCGGTTGATTAGCCCCCCTTTCTTCCTTGTTTGACCAAAAAAGAACTGATTTCAAGTCCCCCCAAGTTTCGGGGGTTTCCGTTCCCAAAAAGTCATTTTGATCAATCTAATGCAATAATGTTAAATCCTGTTCCGCTTTTAAAAAGTTGGGGCCCAATGTGGGTAAATAAGATAAAAATTAGTGAAAAAAATGTAAAAGTTAAACCCAGGTTAAAAGAGAAGAGGGGTAGCCGGTTGGGGAAAGATACAAATTTACAAACACCGCTATACACACGAATGAAGTAAAAACACAAACATAGTCCTTTAATTCCATTGCCCTGAAAAAAAAAAAAAAAAAATTTTTTTTATAAAAAAAAAATTAATCAGAGGGGCTTTGATTGTTGCTTTACAAGATTCAGCGCTATATAATTTCCATACATTATTATAATTATTTATATAAAATTCTTCTTCTCTTGAAGAAAGAAGATTGCGAAGAAGAAAGAAAGAAATGATGAAAAGGGAAGAATTCGAAGAAGAGAGAAACGACAAACCCAGAAAAAGAAATCGTGTGTGGCGGGTTGGTTATTAATGCCAGTGCAGCCTCTCCACCCCCCCCCCCCCCCCCCCCCCCCCCCCCCCCAAAACCAAAAAAAAAATAAAAAAAATCCGTATCCCCGAGTCTTCTTCATCATCCATCCGTCAACTCCATTCTCCCACCAATGCCAACCGGTCCCAAAATTCGCCATTCCCCCCCCCCCCCGAAAATCCCCCACACCCAATAAACTAAACATCACCTTTCCCCCTCCCCCCCCCCCCGCCCCCCCCCCCCCCCCCCCCCCCCCTGAAACCCCAGCACCCCCGCGTAGTCCCCCCCCCCCCCCCCGCCCCCCCCCCCCCCCCCCCCCCCCCCCCCCCCCCCCCCCCCCCCCCCCCCCCCCCCCTTTTCCCTGGGGGGCCCCCCCCGGGGGGCCCGGGGGGGGAAAAAAAAAAAAACTTGGCTAAAACCTTTTCCCTCTCTCTCTCTCATCCTCTCTCCCCCCCTCTCCCTCTCAACCCCACCAACACACACCTTTGTTTTTATAAGGGACGGGTTTGGAGGGGAGGGGGGGGTTGAACACAAAGGGGTGGTCCCCCGTGTGGTCGGTGGAAGGGCTGTGACAGCTTCTTTGCTAGGAAACATCAGGGCTCATGGTTCCGGCTCAAATAAAAAGGGGAAAAGGTGTTGTGAACTAGACGTCATCGGGGCAGGTGGGGGATGGGTTATGTAAAGGGGGCGAGGACACAGGGGGGGGGGAGGGGGGAGGGGGAGGGAGAAGAGGCTGCGGTAAGAGGAGAGAGGAGGGGGGAGGGGGAAGGTGTGTGGTTGTGGGGGGGGGGGGGGGGTATTTAAACTTTTATCGAGGAAATGAAGAAAACACTCAGCACTTTTTTGTTTGTTGGTGGTTGGTTGTTTTTATTTATCTAGTCCCTGGGTGTGGTGTGTGTTTGGTGTTGTGGTGTGTGTGGTGTTGTGTGTTGAGTGAGAGAGAGAGAGGAGAGAGAGAGGAGAGAGGGGAGAGAGAGGGAAGAGAGAGAGAGAGAGGGGAAGAGAGAAGGGAGACAGACAGTAGATGACAGAGGTATTGGGGCAGGGAGGGGGGGGGGGGGGGGAGTTGGGATGTCCAAGAGAGTGTCACGCTGGACAAAAAGTATGCAACACAGGCATTAGGCTTGGATTGCTTGGTAACGCTAGCTTAGCCATTCAATTGCCGACCGTGATCTTTCAAATAATTACATCCCGCAGCTTGGAACTTCGACTCCTTTCTTTCCAAGGGTTAGTGGACTGATAATTAACCGTCTTTGCTCACTCAAGAAACCTTCAACTACTCTTTTCACATTGTGGGCGATGGTGGAGATCATGTCCTTCTTGACTTTAGTTAAGGGCTGCACTATAATTATTGTCTAGCTATTCAAATTTCCATACCTGCACAGACTAAAGTGCCAACCCCCCACCCCCACCCAAACAAACCAAAAAAGTCTCGGCGATACAACCACTCCCTTACTTCGTTCCTGCATTTTTCCCCCCTGACACTTCTATCATCTGTAATGCTGCTTATTTTCTGCCTTCCCAGTCCGTCCCTTCTCCTGCCTCTTCTTCTTCTTCTCAAAGTTCAATTCATTTCCATCCCATAAAGACACAACACAGGACTGGCTCATGCGTGCTGTGTGTGTGTGTGTGTGTGTGGTGTGTGTGTGTGCGTGCGGTGTGCGTGCGTGTGTGTTGTGTTGGAGTATCAAACTATCAAAATCGGAGTTTCTCCCTTTGACATGGTCATCTAGAAACCCGACAGGAAGCGGGTGAACGTGCCGTCCCTTTTAGAGGGGTGATCTTTATGCTTCCCCCACGTTCCGGAAAAGAGAGAGGGGAGAGAAGAAGGGGAGAGAGAGA
>CM054156.1:41377788-41380288 GCA_028751875.1 Rapana venosa
AAAATGATGATAAAAAAAAAACAAAACAACAACAAAGAAGTACAGGTGAATAACGACCCCAAAAAGTCAGAAAACAATTAAATCTAAAAAAATTAAATAAAGAAAAGAAAAAAAAACCCAGCTAAAATAACTATATAATTAAAAATACAGGGGTGGGGAAAAAACCTTAAAAGCTTCATCAGGAAAAAGCCACAGCCCCCCGTAGCAGGGGCCCATGGAGGCAAACGAGGGGACTGCAGATGGATAAACACCAGGCAGACAAGACAAGAGAAAAAAAAACCCCGGGCCCCCCCCAAAAACAAAGGGAAAAAAAAAAAGGGGGAAAAAAATAAAAGGCCCGACCCCGCCCTTACCCCCCCCCCACTCCCCCACCCCCTCTCCTCCCCAAAACCCGGGAAAACCTCTTTTTTTTTTTTAAAACCCCCCCCCCCCCCCTTCCCTCCTTCACCCCCCCCCCCCCCCCCCCCCCCCCCAAACCCCACCCCCAAACACCACACACCACACACACACTCGACACGGGAATACAAAAACAAATACAGAAAAATAAAACCCCCCCCAAAAAACCCAACTTAAAATGGCCGGTTGAAGGAGCGGGAACGAAAACGGGGGTTTCGGGCCGATTCTCTAGTCACAAACGGAAATTTCACCAAGTGTCCTGCCGGCAGGTTAACCCGAGGGACCCCCTCATTCCAAACTGCATGGCATTTATTTTTGTTTTTTTTTATTTTATTTATTTTAAAAACCACTTTTAAGTCACAATTCTCCACGAAAATTCGGGCTGCCCCCCCCGGGGAAGCGCTCGCGCGCCACAAAGCACGCCCCCCTTTTTTGTGTGATCTATAACT
Source organism: Rapana venosa (assembly GCA_028751875.1). Taxonomy (NCBI): domain Eukaryota; kingdom Metazoa; phylum Mollusca; class Gastropoda; order Neogastropoda; family Muricidae; genus Rapana; species Rapana venosa. The sequence goes on from CM054156.1 coordinate 41,378,634, forward strand.
CCCTTTACTTGGAGTATTCACAATAATTAAAGGCCGTTGTCATTATTTCCATTCGTGAGATTGCGGCTACTAATTTCTCCCGCACACTGACATAAAGCCGCTGTCTACCACCTTGAAAACCGAAGCAACGATGTATGCACGCAGTTCACAAATAACTTCTGTCGAAGTGATACACCGAACTTGATTACTCTGGTACACTGATCTTTTTTACTTTGATACATTTATTTTATTCTCTGGTAAACTGATCGTTGAAAACTGATTTGTTTTTCCGAAATTTTTTTTTAAATTTGGAAATGGGAACCCCCGGGGTCCAATTTTTTGTTTTTCCCCCCCAACCCCAACACATCTTTACATAAAAAAAGGGGGAAATGCGTTGACGCGTTGGAGGCCCCCGGTTTGGAAAAATTTTTTTTTTTTGTGAAGTTTTTTTAAAGGGCGAAGTGGGAAAAGGGAGAAAAAGGAAGGGGGGCGGGGAAAAAGGAAAAAGAGAAAAAAAAAAGGGGAAAAAAAGAGGGGAAAAAGAAAATTTCCCAAAAAAGGGGGTTTTATTTTAAAACCCCCCCCCCCCCCCCCCCCCCCCCCCCCCCCCCCCCCCCAAACCAAAAAACCTTAACAGCAAAAAAAAAAAAGGGGGAAGGGGGGAAAAAAGGAAAACAAAAAAGAAGGTAAAGAGGGAACCCCAGAATTCCCGAAGGTAGGGGATTAAACCCACCCCCCCCCCCCCCCCCCCCCCCCCCCCCCCCCCCCCCGCCCCCCCCCCCCCCCCCCCCCCCCCCCCCCCCCTCCCCCCCCCCCCCCCCCCCCCCCCCCCCCCCCCCCCCCCCCCCCGCCCCCCCCCCCCCCCCCCCCCCCCCCCCCCCCCCCCCCCCCCCCCCCCCCCCCCCCCCCCCCCCCCCCCCCCCCCCCCCCCCCCCCCCCCCCCCCCCCCCCCCCCCCCCACCCCCCCCCCCCCCCCCCCCCCCCCCCCCCCCCCCCCCCCCCCCCCCCCCCCCCCCCCCCCCCCCCCCCCCCCCCCCCCCCCCAAAAAACCCCCCCCCCCCCCCCCCCCCCCCCCCCCCCCCCCCCCCCCCCCCCCCCGGGGCCCCCCCCCCCCCCCCCCCCCCCCCCCCCCCGCCCCCCCCCCCCCCCCCCCCCCCCCTTTTTTTTTGGGCCCCCCCCCCCCCCCCCCCCCCCCCCCCCCCCCCCCCCCCCCAAAAAAACCCCCCCCCCCCCCCCCCACCCCCCCCCCCACCCCCCCCGCCCCCCCCAACCCCCCTTTCCCCCCCCCCCCCCCCCCCCCCCCCCCCCCCCCAACCAAAACCCCCCAAATTCCCCCCCCCCCCCCCCCACCCAACCCCCCCAAAAACCCCCCCCCCAAAAACCCCCCCCCAAATTTTTTTCCCCCCCCCCCCCCCCCCCCCCAAAACCCCCCCCCCCCCCCCCACCCCCCAAAAAAACCCCCCCCCCCCCCCCCCCCACCCCCCCACAACGGGCGGGCTGCCACGTCACCAGCGACTCGACCCCACACTGCATGCCCTAAAGCTCACACCAGAAAACCAGTTGGGCGTTCTACCCACCCCTGTTCTCCCAGAACCTCCCAAGCTAGCTTACAAGACGCAACTATGCTAGAGGAAGAAAGAAAGGGCAGGGCAGAGAAAGAAAGGCAAGACATGACT
>CM054156.1:41387788-41417788 GCA_028751875.1 Rapana venosa
GTGTGGATTACCACTACAAGACAGCTGGTGAAACCTTTCGGTTAATTCACCTTGACTAATATTTTTATCAGCTAACCCTTCCCTTTTCCTTCATAATATGCGCTTTATTATATAATATGGGACAGGGCGAACAATGAGTACAATTATATTCACAGAGACGTATAGCAGGAGAGGGCATTGCTTTTCAGTTCATTTTTTGTTACTTGAAATTGAATAAAAACTCTATCGTGTGTTATCGGGTATCTGCTATAAATCACGGTGACTGGCCAAGTGTGCCTGGCATAAATTGAAACTGCTTAAATCACCTTTCCCCTTCTTCTCAATTCCTTTTACCCCCACCCCCCTCCCAGCCGACAAAAATTGCTTGACGTCAACACCTGCGAACAATAAAATTGCTAGCGTAATGCGGACGAAATGACACAAGTCTCTGAAAATTTATGCCCCTGGAGGTTTTTGCAAGACAGTGAAAACTGGTTTTTTAAGTTTTGAAAAATAATGCTTCCACTGACAAGAGGGATATATATATATATATATATATATATATATATATATATATATATATATATATATATATATATATGTCTTTCTTTATCAACACACACAGTTATGCCAAAATTTCTCAACAGATTTCACAGTAACCTGAAATGCATCGCAGAGCTCTCTGCATGTATGCGCAGCAGCGTTACACTACGGTGTTCATGTCGGTCACTTGACGCACTATATGTTAACAGGGGAATGTAAATTCTCTCTGATCTGTCACTGTCCTCCCAAGACAGTGACAACTTTCAAACAAGAAAGGCAAATCTGGGGCTGGGGCAGGGGCAGGGGCGGGGAGGAGAGGGGGCACAGAAGGAAGTCTATTCTTCACGGGCCACAAGAGACAATAGCATTGTTGACCGATGATTAACATTGACATTATTAAATGCGACACGACAAGATGGAAGTTGAGAGGCATGCCAAAAGTGTACGCCAAAATACAGCTACATAGAAAGAAAAACCCCGACAGGGAATGGGAAGGGTGGAGAGGCGGAATATCAAGAGCTGCCTCGAGTATAATCCTTTTCTTTTCCCAATCATGTACTTTCCTCCCTCTTTCTTTCCCACTAATGTACTATTCGGTAATTCCACACAGGACTTTGTTCCTAACAATAAGATGGGGGGAAAAGCCCATGTGCCGCAAGAATGAATAGTTCATAACAGCTTCAAGGATCCCCCCCCCCCCCCCCCCCCCCCCCCCTTCCCCACTTTTTGTGTAGTACTCCTCTTCCCAATGAGGGAGAAAAAAAACCACCTGAAGATTTCTGACAGATACATAGGACGATCAGAACATCTGTATAATTCCAGCTCCTGGCATTTACATCATAAACACCAAAGTAGTGACGTATGCACTGTTTCCCTGTCAAAGAATATGACGTATCTAGCTAGCCTAGCTGATGTCGCCGACAGATCCCCGGTCCACGCAGACCACTGCGCTTAACATTTTCTGAAGGTGTTTCCGACTGGAGTCATGTCATGGGGCTGTCAGAGAGGGTTTTCCAGGCCATGATTTTCTCTGTGACTTCAAGAAAGGAGTGTCTGTAGCCCACAATGCTAGCTAGGCCTTTAAGTGCATTACTGGGGAAGAATGCGCCTTCTAAATACACCTTAGTCGGCATAAAGTCGTTTTAAAGATGGCAACTGCTGAGCTCTGTTTATCAAGAAAACCTTGCTGCTGTTGAGAAACTGGCAGAGATGAAAATTGGTAAAAGAAATGTAAACATGTTCAGCTTAAAATGCATCAGTCTTGACCACAATATCGATGGACTTCGATATCACCCCTTGCTGATATCACATACCGCCATCTTCGAATCTGGTAAAACACAACTTTTGTCCGAAAGCAGTTGAGCGTCTCTAGCCAGTTAGCGACAAGAAAGCCCCTTAACGACCCCCCAGGAGAGCATGCATCAATGCTTTCCACGGGCGTTCAAAGCTTGGCACCACCCCTCCTCAAAACACTGGCTGGTGTACCAAAGGACTCTTGCTGCACCACCACCACCATGCCTAGCTCGGCGCAAAGTGCTGTCAAAACAACGAACTTCATAGCTGCTGAGGGTAAACAGCTATTGCCCTATCATCTTGATGCTGTTCTCTAGACATGCCGGCGGCCCAAGTGACTTCTCTTTAATTCCATACTTCAAGAACCAAAACCAAAACCAGGGGAGTGGAAACCGTTCTTAGAGTCCGAAAAATGATGCTGTTGGCGTTTCCATGAGGGCTGTTGAGGGTGTCGACCCAAACATACGAGCTGGGTTGTGGGTTGTTTTTTTTCCTAGTAGTTTGATCGAATGCGGGAGTGCAGACGGCGCAGCTCTGGGAGGATTCTTCAAGAAACTGCCATCATGAAATTAAAGGAGAGGTATATACATGGTTTCTGGGATAATACGGGCTATCAGATCGGCCCTTAAATGGAGTCTATCTACTGCTAAACCTGGACGCGTATTTTAAAACTGTTAACTTGTATGACAATTCCAAACAAGAGGTCGTGTACAGTATAACTCTTGATTTCTGCCAAGAACACCCCCCCCCCCCCCCTAAAAAACCCCCCCACAAAACAACAACAAAAAACAAACAACAACAACGACAACAAAACTAGCCGATCTGGAAATGTTCCCAATAAATGATCTCGGTGGTAAAACTATCCATGACTCGTGATCACATCTATCTCGATATAACCACAGTCAACATTCAAATGCCTAAATCATATTTGAATCATGCACTCATCCAAACCATCTAGATACACTCAGAAAATGCCACAGACAGACAGAGAGAGAAGTTAAGATGATATGATTTATAGACAAGCATGCAGAACAGACAAAAAGCAGGAAGGATCCTTCCTCCTATTTATAGAGAAGAAAGCAATTCTTGCCAGTTTGATCCAGACCGAAATAACATGCATACGATAACTAGAAGAAGAGAGAGAAATAAACTTTAACCAAAAATAAACAAAGGACACTGGAACAATGGGGGGAAAAAAGACAATCAAGAGATATAAAGGTTAGTAGGGGCAAGAAAAAATAGAATGCTTATTGATAAACACGAAAGGTTAGCTGTCGTTCTGACTGATCAAAACTGTGCTTCCACTGATTGTTCCTACTTTTTGAAATCATGAAGAAATGCACTGAATCGCCAAAACTTTTTTTCTTCTTCTAAAAAGTACTGAAAAGATCTATATCTAGATGACATCATCATTACCTACACAAGATCCACAAAATCTTGAGGTATTCACAGAGGCAGACACACCACCGTCCTCAAAACATACATGCAAAGGAAGGAAGGAAGGAAGGAAAAAAGGAAGGAAGAAAGGAAGGAAGGAAGGAAGGAAGGAAGGAGGAGACTTGAAGAAGACTGTACTGGGTGACTTACTTGGCGGACGTGGCTTCGTCATACTTGGACTTCACCTCAAACAGCTCTGACTGAACACTCTCCAATGCTGAAACAAAAACATAACGGAACTGGTCAGGTCCATAAGTCTGAAGGACATCAACATGTAGACATAGGTGTGTACACACACATGCGCGCGCGCGCACACACACGCACACACATACACGGGGACTGGATGGAAAAAAGCACATGAGTGCTTATTCCATTATCCTCGATATAAAAGAATAAATAAATAAATACACACTGGAGTTGTCTAATATCACTTTTGTGAAGAGATGTAAAATTGAAGACCACCACAACAACACACACTGGAGATAGCATAATGTGCTGGTTCCACTCCCCAGAGATTTCCTTCGGGGTGAAACTCTAAACCGAGAACACATGCAGAACCCCTTTCCAACAGGAAATGTTAATGCATGGACATAAAGACTTCAGAATGCTCAACTCCACCACACCAGTCCCACCCACCTGACCTTTCACAACCATGATTCCTTTTTCTGTCATCATCAACACAGGTGGTACACAATTTGACAGTAAAAGGTAACGGTAAGTGTCCCATAACCTATGTGGTCGTAGGGGAGTGAGACCGCATCAGAGACCTCAGCTTATCCAGGGGCCAGCATATTGAGGGCGGCGCCCATCTCCTCTCCCTCGCTGCTTTAACTTCCCTGACCCTAAAGAGGGCAGGTACCCATTTACAGCTGGGTGAACTAGGGGACTGTGCTGAAGCCAAGGCGAGCAAACGGTCACCCATCCAAGTGGTAACCACGCTTGATGCTGTTTAACCTTAGCTAGGGGACAGCGAGTGCTCTGACCACTGAGCCATCCCACTCACAAAATATCAACTGTGCAATAACATATCGTCAGTACCCCACTGTGGACATGAGCTTTTAATAATTTTAACATACTAGCCCATATGAAGGTGTGTATGTATACACAAAAGAAAAACATGATTATTACGTATTGTCATACCCAGAAATACACATTCCATTAAAAAAAAATCTGAGGGCAGAAAGACAACTGTCATGTCGATTCTTCATCTCCATAACTGACCCACATATCCGACCCAGGGGGAAAGGGAGGAGAGAGAGAGAGAGAGAGAGAGAGAGAGAGAGAGAGAGAGAGAGAGAGAGAGAAGAGAGAGAGAGAGAGAGAGAGAGAGAGAGAGACTAACACTACGTAATAATGCACACAAATAAATAACTCATATAATACAATAAGAAGCCAGTTTATGACAAAACAATATTTTGATGACAAAGAAAGCCTGTTAAGTCAAAAGGTTGCTGCATATTATGTTTGTTTGGGTTTGGGTGGGTTTTTTTAAAGTCGTTTCCTGCAGCACACTGCACAAAAGCATTTATCATACCCAATGAACGGAATACATTTATTCCACGAACTGCAATTTGCTGTTTCAAACGTGATGAGGAAGAGGAGGGAAGGAAAGAGGGAGGAGGAGGAGGAGGAGGGGGAGTGGGGGTGCAGATGCAAAATTTATGTGCACGATGCGAGCTGTTAAGAGGAACAAGGCGTCTTTTTCCTCTCACTACCCCCCTCCCCCCTCCTTTTTTTCCCCTCTCCAAAGAACATTCAATCAATCATCAGACACGCATAACCCATACAAAATTACTCTTCTTCCCACTTCCTTTCACAATCCGCCGTTTTTTGTGTTAAACACGCACCTCTCTTCTCTCTCTCCCCCCCCCCCCCTCTCTCTCTTTCTTCTCCCCCCCCCCCCCCCCCCCACCTCTCTTTCTTCTCCATCCTCCTCCCTCATCTCCCCCCCCCCCCCCCCCTCTCTCGTTAAATCGGGGCCCCCCTCAGTTTACACTGACACCATGTCACCTTTCATTTCCCCGGCAATAATTAACCATGCACGGTGAGACAACAAGGACAAATAAGCCGAGGGCCCACAACCACCACTGCCATCACCGCCACCACCACACACATCCACTCATTATTTTATCTCTCTCCTTATCAACGCACACACACACTACAAAACATTTTTGTCTTTCGGCTTCCTCTGCTCAGCTCAACCTTCCCCCCTCTTCCCTCTGCGTCCCCCCCCCCCCCCCTTTTGTTTGGAAGGGGGGGGGGGGGAGGGTAAGCGCTACTGTGTCAAAGAGTGAGAAGTGATCGCGGGCTCCAGAGGTCGCCTCCTATCCGATGAAATACTTTGCCGTCAAGGGGAACAAGCCCTGGGCTTCAGGTGATCTGACAGTTAGCCTGCTCCTCCCTTGTCTCCAAATTCATCTGGGGGCCTTGCTTTAGCTAGCTGTCCTGAAATATATTAGCGGCTTATTTTAGTGTGCGTGCGTGTGTGTGTGTGTGTGTGTGTGTGTGTGTGTTAGTGTGGTGTGGTGTTAGTGTGTTAGTTTGTGTGTGTCTTTCTTACAACCTCTACCTCTCTTGTCTCTGTCCTTTCCTTTTATGAAAGTCTGCCTCAATATCTTTTTTTTTTTTTCGTTTGCTTTTTTATTTTTCTTTCTCCTTCAAGTTACTCCCCTTTTCCACCAACCCCCCCCCCCCCCCCCCCCCCCCTACCTCTCGCTAACTGTGCCAATTGTCCCCGCCACCACATCTCACCCCCCCCCCCCCCCCCCCCCCCCACCCCCATTTTAGCCAAGGAGGCAGCTACCTGGTCGTAAATAAATAAAGAGCCCTGACCGACCGACCGCTTCTCATTTAGCCGTTGAAAGCGCGTCCGTCCACTTTACCATCATCATCCCCCCCGCCCCACCCCACCCCATTTCCGTCTTAAAACTTCATCTTGATATAAATAACATGCGTGCAAGAAACGGAAAAAAGAAAAAAGAAAGAAAAAACCCCTACAGGGTAAAGATATAACGTGAGGAAGAATAGGAGGCACTTGTGTGTTTGTGTGTGTGTGTGTGTGAGCGCGCGCGTGTGTGCGTGCGTTGTTATTTGTTGTTATGTTTAAAGTGTTCATTTTAAGTGATAGTCCATTGAGAAAGAAACAATATTTAAAAAAAATATAGAAACAAAAGAGAGAGAGAGAGAGAGAGAGAGAGAGAGAGAGAGAAGAGAGAGAGAGAGAGAGAGAGAGAGAGAGAGAGAGAGAGAGAGAGACAGACAGACAGACAGACAGACAGACAGACAGACACACTTTCAAACACATGATGGCATTATCATACTTCCTACGCAACTAATAAATCTCGGAGAAATAAATCTCGGAGAAGCGCTGACAGCCTTGAGGGGCCAAACTGCTCGGATTTCAATCCCAGATCATTTCTCCATATCCCCCCATATGTTCAAATCTCCCCAGCAACTGACAGGCAAAGCAGCTTTGCCCCCCCCCCCCCCCCCCCCCCTCACAACAGTACACTACAATCTTGAGAATGCTTCAATCGTTATTGCTGGGATTCAAAGGAGCAAAGAAGGTCAGAACATTTAACATACCAAGCCAATGATTCCCCCCCCCCCCCCCACACACACAGACACAGCTTTCCATTATCGATTACGACTGCCCATAGTCTCGACTACATTTTTTCCACTTCGCATCAGTACAGCAATCGACTCAAAACAGGCAACACCGTGTTTCACAATAGCTGGAATCACTAACTGGCTTAAATGACGATGGTTTACGACGGTTATTTGTTAACTTTGTTTTGATTCAATATCAAGGATGATTTTTTTTTATTTTAATTTCATATCGCTGGGATTTCTTCCTCCTTAAAAAAAAAAAGTAAAACAGACTTAAGTACTGAGGAAATTTGTTTAGAAGTTGTAAAAAAACAAAAGCACCAACAACAAAAAACCAACAACAAAAAAGAAAATGAAAAAGAAAAACGAAATATTCATAACAAGGTGGGGGTAAAAAGGGAGAGAAGTCATCTTTTCTGCAGAACAGTACATTTGGATTGTATCCCTTGTCTAGCGTGCAATGGAGTTTTATCATGCAAGCTTCTAAAACCTGACGATTCCTACTCCATTTTCTTGAAAGCATGGACGTGCGTATTCGTAGTGGGAATAAACAAAAGGAGCGAGTACCTGGGTGCCACAAATTAGTCTCGTCGGCCATAGAGCTACCTACACTTCAGAGCAATTATGCTATAATAAGCACACACACACAAACACCACTTAAAAAGAGGAAAAAAGAAGAAAAAAGGACAGACGCTATATAACTGAGTGGTTAAGATCATTCGACTTCAATCCCACGGGTCTATAAAGTCGTGGGTTCGAATCTCGGCGGCGTCGGGCGAATAAAGGGTGGGGATTTTTTTCCCGACTTACTTGGTCAACTTCCAAGTGCAGTGCCTTAATTCCCTTCGTGTAGATACGGACACGCAGAAGATCGAATATGCCCGTTAAAGACCCCGTAATTCAAACCAGCGTTCGGTGCATGGGTTGCACAAAACACAAACATACCCAGCATACACCCCTGAAGTCGGAATGCGGCTACCTTCATGGTGGGCAAAAACGGTCGCAATCGCAAAATCTCACCATGGTTGAACTTCGGAGCTCTAACCAAAGGAGGAAAAAATTGTATTTTTAAAAAAACAACAACCATAGACCTACTTTAAAAACACAATGTTTTGTTATGAGCTTCTATGATTCGAACCACCAACCAATCTCAGAATGCCCACCTGTAGCTCAGTCAACAAGATTCGCCGAGCATCTTGCAATCAATATTTATTTTATTTTTTTCCTTTATAATCATCAAGGATAATGGAATAAGCACTTATGTGCTTTTTTTTTTTTACATCTAGTCCCCGTGTGTATACGGTTTTGTAAATTCTGTCATCTGTTCCCACCGGCACACAATGGCCTACTCTAACGAAAGGCGTAACAGGATTTTAACGTGTGCGCAAGGTGTTCTGCGTGCGTTCGCACACGGGGCCTCGGTTTATAGTCTCATCCGAAGGACTTTTGGGAGAGTGGAGTCTACACTGATGTTAACTCCAGGGGTAAACATCCCCTTGAACGGGAATCGAACCCGGGTTGTCAGATTGCGAGCGCAATGTTCTAACCACTAGGCTATTCCGTCCCCTAAGATCTTTACCGTCTCAACATTTCTTTACTTTATTTTTTATTTTTCTATTATTCACTTGTTTATTCATGTAGTCGCCTGTCTACTTATTCATTTACTTACATTGATTCAGCCTCAACGCAACGCCCCGTTTTCCGATAATTCTCCCTTCTCTACTCACATAAAACAACAACAAACCAACAACAACAAAATTAAATCTCTTTATACATATTCTTTATTGACAGGCTTCACTTACTTTGTTTATTTGCACTTTCATTTCCACATTTCTTATCAGACACGCCTATTTACAAACATCTTTTCTTTCTTTCTTTCTTTTTTTCCCCTTCCACCCTTACAATGAGCGCAAGATTATTTACATACATGCCGGCACTGTCCTCTTTGTTTTGCTCTGTGGTTCGATACGAATAGGCACATTAACGATTGTTATACAGAGAGAGACACACACTGAGAGAGAGAGAGAGAGAGAGAGAGAGAGAGAGAGAGAGAGAGAGAGAGAGAGAGAGAGAGAGAGAGAGACAGACAGACAGACAGACAGACAGACAGACAGACAGACAGAGAAAAGAGACACACACGCACACAAAGAGAGAGAGAGAAGAGAGAGAGAGAGAGAGAGAGAGAGAAGAGAGAGAGAGAGAGACAGACAGACAGACAGACAGAAAGAGAGACACACACAAGAGAGAGAGAGAGAAGAGAGAGAGGAGTGTAGAGAGAGAGAGAGTGAGATGAGAGAGAGAGAGAGTGACTGTATGTGTGTGTGACGGAGAGAGAGAGACAGAGAAGAGAGACGCGCAGTGTGTGTGTGTGTGTGTGTGTGTGTGTGTGGTGGTGTGGTGTGGTGGTGTGGTGTGGTGTGCGTGCGTGCGTGTTCTGAACGGTTGACAGCAATGATAGACATTCCTTTCAACGTCGTGGATGTTTGTCTTTACTATTGATCTTTCCTCTCTTGTCTGTTGTTTGTTTGTCTGCCGATGTCTGTTCTGTTCTCCCGTCACAGTTTCGCTGCTCCCTTCAAGGTAATATTAATCTTGATGCTGCTATCAAACTACTGTGAACAGTCAATAATAATAAGAAGAAGGTGGAACAGAGAAGCATGAGTGCAGGTGCGAGTGCGCGCACACTCGAAAACTAAGCGACTCTCTCTCTCTCTCTCTCTCTCTCTGTGTGTGTGTGTGTGTGTGTGTGTGGTCAAATCAAGTCATATTTTATTTTCCAGATAGTACATTGAATAAGCAATGCATTTGCTTTTTTCATCAAGCCATCTATCGTGTGTGAATGTGTGTGTGTGTCCCGCACGCACAGTGGTGGTGGTGGTGGGGAGGGGGGGTGAGAGTGTTTGGGTCAGACACCAGACAGACAAAGAACAGAAGGGGGGGGGGGGGGGGGGGGGGGGGGTAAGGAAAGGGGGGGGGGGGGGGGGGGAGAGAGATACTTTCTCCCAAGACAAAAACATTTCCACACTTGGTTCACTGAACCATGAGGAAAATTATTAACTGGACAATATATCACTAGAACAACATGAACGCCTCTAACCAACCAGTCGTCTGCGAAAAGAGAAATACATAGAATACGAAGGGGCGGGGGATGTGTGTGAAAGGGGGGGGGGAGGGAGGAAAGGGGGGGGGAGGAAAGGTGGGAGGGGGGGGGGGGTGAGAGGAGGAGGAGGAGAAGGAGACAGGAAGCTGGGGACGTGAACTCACGAGTGACAGGAGCTCACGATTTGTGAGCAGCAGGCGAGGGCGATGATACCAAGATGAAGTGTCCTGTTCTTCCGCTCACAACACATCGGTATCATAATTAATGCCGGCTTTGTTTTCCGACCAACAACAACAGGGTGATACGGGACAAGTATGTGTCTTTTCAGCCAGAGGATGGGGCGGGGGTAGAGAAGACGATGATGCTTATTAAGTGCGCAGATAATACTCTGTGTGTGTGTGTGTGTGTGTGGTGTTGGGGGGGGGGGGGGGGGGGGGGGGGGGGGGGGGGGGGGGGAGGTTCGGGGTGCTTTTCTTGCCCTCTACCTCCATACACGTTTTTGATTTGCTTTATTTAATCATTCAAGGGTCGTCAGGACAGCTCTGTGGTCAGAGAACTCGCTTTCCCCTAGCTAATGGATGGGTGACCGTTTGCGCGCCTTGGCTGCAGTCCAGTCCAGTCCAGTCCAGTCCCCTCCAACGCCCCACCAAAGTTCACCCAGCTGTAAATGGGTAACTGTCTTCTCTAGGGACAGGGAAGGTAAAAGCAGCGAGTGAGAGGAGATGGGCGCCGCCCTCAATATGCTGGCCCCCTGGAGAAGCTGAGGCCTATGACGCCTCCTCGTTCCCCAACGACTGCACAGGTTATGGGAACACTTTTACCTTTGAATCTCATTCCCAATCTGCAGCGATACAGTTCACGCTGCTTAAAAATAAAACATGAGGAAAAACTCGGGCCAGACTCCTTAGGATCAGTGACTTTGGAAAGTACATCTGCCCTGTTAACAAAACCCCCGGAGACAAGACATCATATTAATCACACAGATGGGCCCCACCAGATTCGCACACGACACACTGCCTGAAAAAAAAAAAAAGTGTCATAAATGCAGAACTCCGAAGACTTCTCAAAAAGTGAAGGAAAAGTCCAGAAATCAAAGTCAGTTCTGTCCTAATATGTTTTTTGGTTTTTGTTGTTGTTTGTTTAATCCATAGCACACTTAAGTCACAACAAATGTTAAATCGGAAGTGGCGTCACTGCATATGGTAAATATGCAAATTACGCATACAAACCAGAAAATTATGTTCATTCTGTCTAGTTTCGGGCTGGTTTTGTTGTTGTTGTTTTTTTGGGGGGTATTTATTTTTATTCTTTTTTTTTTTTGGGGGGGGGAGGATTTATTTTATACTAATAACTTGGAAAAAACCCACCTAACAAATAAAAGAAAACAACAACAAAACCCACCCGGTTTTTTCTTATATATTATATACATACATACACATATAATGTATAATTTTTAAAATGTAAAAGAACATATAACAACACAAGGACACTATACTCAAACGTCTGCTTCATTATGTTATTTTACCGTTTTATTCCAAACTTTAAAATAAAAAATTCTAAAACCAAAAACAAATTTCCTAACAACAACAACAAACAAAACAAAAACAAAACAAATATTATATATATATATTATATATATATTCCTAGTAATATCATTAAAGTTGAGGGCTCTTCCGGCTAAAACGTCTTATAAAGACTTGATATCCATCATTAATACCCCCACTCTCCCCCTCCCTACGACGCTACCCCCCCCCCCCCCCACACACGCACCACACATATACATAAATGACACACACATACACTTGACAAAGAAAGTGAGAGAGACAAGAGTCAGGGAAAAAACGAAAGGCAACGTAGGAGGAGAAGGAGGAGAAAACAAAATGGCATGTGATTAATTATGCGAATCACACGAACAACATCCTGAAACTTACACACACACACACACACACACACACACTATGAGTGAAATCACACCAACAAGTCAGTCACACATGAACAACGCCACTCACACACCACAACAGACAGGGGGACCGTTTGAGGGGGGTAACCTGACAATCTCAATCATACATAACCACTGGCCACGAATACCAAGTAGCAACCCCCCACCCCACCCCACTCTCACCCTTTCCTTCATATAGAAAAATTGGGGGGGGAGGTGGGAGAATCATATTAAAAAAAAATACCAACGACACACACACACAAAAGACTCTTTCAAGACAATGATCGTATTTAAGAGGAGGGGTGGGAGAAGAAGGAGAGGAAGGATTCAACGGAAAAGCTAGTATAGAAAAAAACAACACCAGACAAAAAAAACCAAAAGCCAGTTTATTACAATGCCATGAGTACACAGGCGATCCCTAGAGGGTGGGAGAAGACGATGGAGAGGGGGGACAGGGGGGGGGGGGGGGGGGGGGGGGGGGGGGGGGGGGGGGGGGGGGGGGGGGGGGGGGGGGGGTGCAGAGGAGGGTCAGCTAAATCTATTAGTCCAGAAGGCCTGTCATAGGCTGACAGTGACATCTGGATATGTCTTCCCCCGTGACAGACACTGGCTCCATAAATCCCTAATGTAAGCTTCGGAACCTCGTCCACCCCCACCCCCCCTTCTCCCCTCCCCTGCCTTGCCTTCCTCTCTTTCTTTGCCTCCTTCCATCCTTTCTGGTGTATTGCGAATCGCTTGGCCCCATCAATTGCCTAGTCTCTCTCTCTTTCTTTTTTTTCTTTTCTTTTCTTTCTCTCCCGTCTCTAACTGACAAAGGACTACATCATAGTTTCTCTCTTTTGGAGGGGTGTAATGTTCTCGCTAAACCAAGGGCCGTGGCCGATTATAATATGGCTTTTGTTTAGGGCACAGTGTTGTGTTCTCTCTCTCTCTCTCTCTCTCTCTCTCCCCCCTCTCTCTCTCTCTCTCCCTCTCTCCTTCCCTCTTTCTCTTCCCTTTTCGTACGCAACGATTGTTGTTGGTTTTTCGCTCTGATAATATATGCCTTATTTGGAGCATTGTCCTGAAAAAAAAAGACGTCAGCGTTCTTGGTCGTTTCACACACACACACACACACACAGAGGCAAGCATCGTGCGCGCCCGCACACACAATTCCTTTTCTCTTTCTTTCTTTCCCGGTTCTCCCTCTTTCAAGACTTAAATAATTTAAGAATATTCTGTCTACCTTAGTTTCTGATTTTCTATTTTAAAAAAAAAACACCACCAAAAAAACCCAATACATTTCCTGGTTTTGTTCGACTACTATGTGACCATGTCCTTCCCCCCTCCCTCCCGCCCCTGTGTGTGTTGTGTGTGTGTGTGAGAAGGAGAGAGAGAGAGGAGAGAGAGAGGAGAGAGAGAGAGAGAGAGAGAGAGAGAGTGTGTGTGTAAGTGCGGTTCTGACTGACTGCCTTTTCCAACGTAACAAACAATGAGTTTGCTATCAATGCAGGCCTAATTGGCAAGGCTGGTTTGTATATTATACAACTCCCACCCCAGGCCTTTCAATAGCCTTGAAATGCTTATGATATCATTGTCTCTTTTCTCCTACCCCACTCTACAACCTCACAATTGTCTGGAACAAAAATGCAAAATGTCATTTGGAAAAAAAAAGTGGGGGGATGGGGGAGATGTATGCCCCCTCCCCCCCCCCCCCCCCCCCCTACAAAAAAAAAAAAAGCTTTCCCACAAGGTCACTTTGTTTCGTTTTTCTTTCGATTGTTTTTCTTTGTTCGTTGCTATTTGCTTGAATCTGTCTTTGTCTGATTGTCTCCTTCTTTGGTTTGTTGGCTGTTTGTTGGTTTTTTTGTGTGTTTGGTTTGTTTGTTGTTGGTTTGTTTGGTTTTTGGTTTTATGGGGTGGGGGGGGGGGGGGTGGTTGCTGGTTCTGTTGTTTTGCTGGTTTTTGTTGGCGTTTTTTGTTGGTTTGTTGGTACTGGGGTTTTGGGGGTGGGTTTTTGTTTTTTGTGGGTTTGTTGGGGTTTTTTGGGTTGTTTTTTTTGTTTGTTTTTTTTGGGGGGAGAGGTAGGTGGTTGTTCTGGTTTCTGTGTTTCTTTTCTGTGTTTCTTTTTCTTTGTTGTTGTTGTTGGTGATGTTGCTGACAGTTTGCTAAAGTCTTTAACTATATTTTTTTTCCTTCTCTTTTTGTGCTTGTCTTAAGTTCCCCCACCCCCTGTGTTCTTTGACGTTTGTGTCGATGTGTGAGGTTGGAATAAATCCACACAGCATGTTTTCTTTCTTAAAAATGCATATCTACACAAATAACACAACAAGCTATTATTTACAAAGGGGAAAAAATGATAGAAACGAATGGCAGGAAAAAAAGAGAGTGGTGGTGGAGGTGGTGGTGGAGGGGGGGGGGGGGGGTGGTGAGGCACACAGACCGATATCCTTCCCTGAAACCCCTCACAATAGCCTCTTTGACTGACTGGCCTTACGATTCAGAATTGCATACATCTCTTCAAGACACATACACACACACTGCTCTCTCTCTCTCTCTTAATGACAGTCCGCATGGGGATTAAATCAAGACTGTTTTTGTCATCATGGGCCATAATCATGTTTTCACCTTTCTTCCACCACACTGTACCCTCCCCTCCCGAAACCTCCACTAGCCCTGTATCATGGCGTTAAGCTGGGTTTTTGTAATGTTCGAGGCCTCTGAAAAGGGCAGAGTTGCCAGAGCACATAATTATGAGCCTTTGAGAGAGAGAGAGAGAGAGAGAGAGAGATGAAAAGAGAGAGAGAGAGGATGCGAGTACAAGGGACAAAGCAACAGAAGGGAGGGGGGAGGGGGGGGTGGGGGTGGAAGAAGATAAGTCGAATGTTACGAGCGCGTGTGATTTTGTGTGTGTAGTGTGTGTGCGTGTAGGCGCGCATACGTGTGTCTAAGTGAGTGTCCGTGTACAGTAACGTGTAAGACCAACAACGCCCACGTCCTTTTCTTCAGGACAATGGCTCCTAAAAAAGGAATACATTATTTGCAAGCAGGCAAGCAAGCGCGGACACACACACACACACATAACACACACACACACTTAAAAATATAAACGATCTGGAACACTTGCCCTCACCCAGGCGCTTTCTGCAACCCCCCCCCTCCCCCCCTCCCCTCCTTTTCCTCTTCCTAGCCCTATAACGCCACATTCTATTTTGCTCAACAACGAGACAACAGAAATGGGAAAGTGAGAACTGGCATGAAAAGGAAAAGATGGGCGCGGGGGAGAGACAGAACGAGGTAGGTAGGTAGGCAGGCCAGGAGAGAGGAAGGGAGGGAGGGAGGGAGGCTCATCAACACCTGTCGAGCAACCAGACAAACGATGCGTGTCACAGGACACAAATGGACGACACGAATGGATGGTGTCCTGCTGCACACAACGTGACTTGTTTTCAAATACAAATTAGGGGTGGGTGGTGGGGTAATGAGACCTCTTGCTCTCTCCCTCCCCCCACCCCTTCCCCCCAAAAAGGAGGGGGGGGGGGGGGGGGAGCATAAAATGTCTATTGGCAGGAACTTCATTTTCTCCCTTGTCTTTACAAATTAATTCCCTTGGTTTTTTCCCCACCATCTCACATCCATCTCTCTTGTAATGAAGGAAGAGTTTATTAATCATGAAATGTGGTATCAAGGGAGGAAAGAGCTTTATAAACTATAATGGAATGTGCGACCAGAAGGGTACAACGGGAAGGGTTTTATATGAAATGTGCGATTAGAAATGTACAGGACATGGAGCTTTATAGTCATGAAATGTGCAATCAAAGGGAGGAAGAGCTGACATGCTAAAAAGCAACCTAAACGTAAGCAAAGACCTTTATATGAACAGTGAGATTAGAAACGCGAGGAAGAGTTTCACATCAAATTTGCCTATGCACGCAATCATGTGTAACGGAAAAATGTTACATAAAATGCCCTAGAGTGATCATAATTCAAAATTTATTTCAGGGAAATACAGGTACACATGATTTACATAATCCACACCCACTTCTACGACGACAAATATTAGATTTTGACGTGGTATATGCTTGAGTGATCATCATCAATGAAAAGGAGGTAGACGGAAAGGACATTAAAGCTCACATAAAATAATACTGTTAAAGTGACCACAAAAAATACAAGAGTTTTACGTAAAGTATGCTGTGAGCATAACTCTATTAACTGTAAGGAAGAGTTTCACATGAAATGAAGCAGTGAAACGCTAGAAGAGCTCCACATAAAATGTAAGCAAGCATTTTCCATGGAATGTGCTTGAGTGAAATGGTAGGAAGACTTCCACATGAAATGTAAGGAGGAATTTCACACGGAATATGCTAGGGAGAAATGCTAGGAAGAGATTCACATGAAATGTCAGGAAGAAATGCACACAGAATATGCTTGAGTGAGATGCGAGGAAGAGTTCCACAAGAAATGTAAAGAAGCATTTCACGTGGAATGTGCTTGAGTGAAATGGTAGGAAGAGTTCCACAAGAAATGTAAGGAGCATTTCACATGGAATGTGCTTGAGTGAAATGGTAGGAAGAGTTCCACAAGAAATGTAAAGAAGCATTTCACGTGGAATGTGCTTGATTGAAATGGTAGGAAGAGTTCCACAAGAAATATAAGGAAGCATTTCACATGGAATGTGCTCGACAGTGGTCATACACGTCTGGTAGACTTTCACAAAAAAATGTGCTAGAGTGAAACGCAGCAAGGAAGAGACTCCCATGAAATGAGCGTGCTGCTCAATCTACAGGCAGCTGCTTTATGTCACCTATCTGCGGTGTACAAAATAAACTGCCTCCCTTTTTCCCCCCACACTGCTGATAACAGAATGATATGCTGCCACATCACCAATATTATGTAACATCCGAGCAATGGATCTCTCTCTCTCTCTCTCTCTCTCTCTCTCTCTCTCTCTCTCTCTCTCTCTCGGGCGTGCGCTGGCGCGCGTGCGTGTGTGTGGTGTGCGCGTTTAAGTCTGTGAGTGCGCGCGCGCGTGTGCACATGTAAGTGAGTATGTGTGTGAGTGTGTTGTGTTGTGTGTGCGTGCGTGCATACGTATGTGTGTATTTTCGTGCATGCGTGTGAGTATTGAGCATGTGTGTGTATGTGTACGTTCGTGCGTGCATGTGTGTGTGAAATCCAGCTGCTATCTATCATCAATACCGCAGAGACAGGGAGGAAAGCAAGGCTGTAGTCCTAGCAGACACAGCCACACAGACAGCAGTGTGTAATAGAACAGAGTGAAGCATTCTGGTAGGCCTACGTGTGCAAGCCCCTCATTTCTGCAATTGCGCCCCAGCACAGATCATCATCCTGGCTATGCGAGCCTCCTCTCCTTCCATTCCTATCTGTCCCCCTGCCATCCAGCCCCTACTGCCTCCTCTCCTCTCCTCTTCTCTGCTCCTCTCCTACCACAAGTCTGCATTGTGATACAGGATGCCTGTGCCCTTACTTCTCTGTGCCGTTTTGTTCTGTAAAGGGCTGGTGCATGCACGCTTTTTCCTAAAACGCTGTAGGCCCTATGTAATACTCGAGTGTTTACTACACAGACAGTGGGACGCAGAACCTGAGTGGATTTTTTAGTGTTTTGACTCGCCACTTATTCTAAGAGGGGGTCCATGATTAAGTTGTGGGTTTGAATCTCGGCACGGCAGCGGCATTTGGCGAATTAACTCTGTGGGAGTTTTGCGGTCCACTCAAAACGCACACCTGCCAGTCCCTTTCATTTCCTTCGTGTATGATAATTATGCACGTTATCTCTAAGATCATATAATTCTTGCCAGCGTAGGGGGGATCACGGGAATACAAACATACCCATCACGCACCCTGTGCCTGAAGAGGGTTCACTGTCCTGCCTTTTTTCCAGGAAAAAAACCACAACCTTTTACAAGACAATTCTCTCCCACGCCGAAGTCGGATGTGCCGGGATTGACTTGTCAAGCGCTTAACGGCAGCGGAGCGCGTTTTCACTCACGTGACAGATAGTTAATGTCGACGACAACAGACGGCGACAACAACAAAGACAAAGAACTGGGGCATCACACTGAAACTTTCATGCAGTCTGTCTATGAGTTAGGTCGAACTTAACAGGACCCATCCCCCATGCGATCATCATCAGTGCTAGTGAAGGACAACTTAAAAACTCTTCCTACTGACAATACAGTCGACCCATCATCACTTTACCCGTCAGTACCTTGCTGTTTTCCTGAGGGTTCTCACTATACTATCTAATCTCGCTAGATACGTCAAGTGTTCAGACGAAGACAATGTGAAACGTTATAACAAATAATATCTCATCCCCAACTGCTTAAACAATGAAAGACTCCTTCATTGTGAGGTAAGATCAGTGCAGGAAAAGGACTCTGAGAGAGAGGAGAGAGAGAGGAGATGAGAGAGAGAGAGGAGAGAGAGAGAGAGAGAGAGAGGAGAGAGAGAGAGAGAGAGAGAGAAGAAAAGGAGAGGAGAGAGAAGAGAGAGAGAGAGAGAGAGAGAGAGAGATGAAGAAAACGTGCAAGGAAAGCCAAAAACCCACACAGGGCAGGTAGCACCCCCCCCCCCCCCCCCCCCCCCCCCCCCCCCCCCCCCCCCCCCCCCCCCCCCTTTCACGGTCTGTCAACACCTGACCAGCCTTGTCAACAAGGTCAGTTCCAATCCAGCCTCCTAATCACTCTAGCCTCGCAGCCAACCATAAAACCCCCGCAGCCCTCATGAAAGCTCGCTTTGTAACTCTATGCAGAGAGGAGCTTTGCTTGTCTCCAAAATTACTCCCCACCACTCCTTTGCTGCTGTTTGCTTTTTTTTTTTTTGCTTTTTTGTTTTTTTTTTTTTTTGGGGGGGGGGGGGGTGTTGAAACCACACCATAGGAAGAGGATGTAGGTGGAAGGTGAGAGGACACAGGAAACTGCCCCTAACGGGGTAAGGGAGTAGCCTCCCCTCCCCTCACCCACATGAAAAAGGCGGGAAAGGGGAGAAAAGACGAGAGAGTGTGTCACGTGGGCGTGCAGCCAAAGTGACTGATTATGGCTTATGTGGGCTGAAAACACTATAGAGACATATACAACGTTTTCTACTGCATTTTTCTTTTTTAATCAAACAACTCTCTTACGATTTCTCCCCCTCTCCACTACAAACAAAATACGCTTGTTACATATTTTGTTTATTAACGCAACTTATATTCTTCTCCTTCTTACGCTCAGACAGCAACTACTGTTTTCTGTCAAATGACCGAAAATGCGCTGCGCTGCCGTTAAGCGACTGACAAGTCAGGCCCAGCACATCCCACTTCAGCAAGGGAGAGAACGGGTATCTGTTAATTCTTTGTGGGGGAAAAAGACAGGTAGAATGGACCAAGAAGGCAGAAAATAGACAAGAAGGCGACAGGAAGAAAAGGAACAAGGCAAAAACAAAGAGAAGGTAGAAAATAGGGAATTGCTTACCATAGGACAGAATTTCCAGAAGGTGGGGATGCTATTTATATACTAACAGGAACCCAGCACCCCCCCCCCCCCCCCCCCCCCCCCCTGCGAGTGATGGTGGTGGGGCGGGAGGGGGTTAATTTATATCAAATGGCTCCTTGCTATTTCTCAGCGTCTACCCTTCTCTTCAGACAAAACAAGACTTGTTGCACCCCCCCCCCCCCCTCTCTCTCCCTCCCCCCTCTCTTACAAACAAAACAGACATGATACATTTTTTTTCTTGCACAATATATATATTAAACACCTCCTTTACAAAACCCCCATCTTATCCCTGGGGGGAGGGGAAGAGAGAGAACAGAAAAAGGAAGGTAGAATTAGAACGAAAAGAAAAGGACAAAGAAAAACAATACCTATATAAATAATAAAAGCACACCCCCACCCGCCCACCAATAAAAAAAAATTTTTTTAAAAGAAGGGGAAAAAAAACACCCCCTCAAAAAAAGAAAAAAAGATTCCTGAACAAACTTATGATCTCCGCTAATGACTGTTAGTGAAAATGAGCCTGACTTAGGTCTATTAGCTCGAGTTACTGACATCATAAATACTAGAGAACATCAACATGGGCCTAGCCTCATTCTAGTAGTTACATTCTGTAAAAAGTTACTGACGTCGTATCCCCCACCCCCCAAAAAAAACCCAACCAAACAAAAAACAACCTTAAAACAAAAATACACAAAACAAACAAACAAAAAGAAGCACCCCTTCCCAAATTTGGTAAAATCGTGGTGTTCAGTTACTGTCAACATAAAACACGACGCTAGCTCCTTAAATTTTCTTCCCTTTTTTTTTATTTTCTTTTTTTCCCCTCCAACTTTTGATACCGCCAATGTTTTCATATTCTGTTAACTGCCAAGAGTGACTTTTTCTCGTCCATATCTACTATTATCAGGGAGCAGCTCGTCCTTATATGACAGAGTGCTCCCTTTAATCTGCGCAGGATGCTTGGTAGGTTAGATGACTGCAGACATAACACCCTGCGACAACTTTTGTTTTCACACTATATAGCTCAGGGTGGGGGGGGGGGGGGGGGAGGGATTTGGAAGGGAAGAGGGAGGGGGGGGGGGGGGGGGCTTTCTTGTCAACACGTTTTATTCACTAACTTACGATGGAGACACGGGACAATGTGTCCTTATAAAACAATGCCTGTTTTCTCTTGAATACATATTTTTTAAACATGAAAAGTTCAACACACACAAAAAAGATATACGATGTCAAAAACAAGTTTTGTCAGGCAAAGGAAGGGGTGCACGCACGCACGCACACACACACACACACACACACACACACACACACACACACACACAAGCGTAGAAGAAATGGGGAAAAAGAAGAAAGAAGAAGAAAAGAGATAAAGTATTTTATTATTGTCTTCCTTTCTCTTCCCCCCACTAACAAATCTGAAAGGGGAGAGAAGGGAGGAAGTATGATTGAAGACCGTGCGAGAAGCCGGGGACATAGCCCTCTAAATTCAGCCGGGCGTTGATAGCTCATGGGTTTAGATTGCTGCGACACCTGTCAAGCCATCCTTTGATAATTAATGGCCACCTACCAAGGCGTCCCTTGTTGCTTTCCAGCTAACACCGACCCTCACGAACAGCCCCCTATCAATTATCTACCCCCCCCTCCCCCACAATATATATATATATATATATATATATATATATATATATATATATTATATATATATATATATATATATATCTAATAACACAAAGCCTATCTAGACTTCGTCTTACTAGTACGTACCGCTTTTTTTCTCTTTTTGTTTTGGAAAACTTTATTTTTCTATCATCACTCAAGTTTGAAAGAAAGTGTTTTATATATACACACCTGGTTGTCCACATCACTTTTTTTTTTGGGGGGGGGGGGGGGGGGGGGGGTGAAACTATCAGTAAATCTAAAGCTTTCCGAATTCCGGACACATCTGCCACACAAAAACCCTACACTTCGAACGTGTGACTTAAAAAAACAAACAAAAACCGACCTAATCAGGTTTTCTCTCTCTCTCTCTCTCATCTCCTCTGTCTCTTCTTACTCTCTCTCTCTCTTCTTCTCACCTCTTCCTCGTTCTAAAGATCTGCCTAAAAGACTCAGGCATTACGGTTGGGTAACTCCTCCGTACTATCTAACTCGCTTCTATTTCACACGTTTTCCTCCGTTCTAAGACGACGGCGAAAAACCCTGACCTTAACACGCATTGTGTGGGGAAGAAACAACTCAGCTAGAAGCTGAACGCCTGATCAGTTGTTACATTATTGTTTTTTTCCATCCCATGTTTTCCAAAATTGAAAACCCAGCAACCTTTTATTGGTTTTTTCCAGCGTTCGCATCGACGTACATTTTCACGTCACAACGAGGACTCAAAGGAGTGTTAAAACTTTATTCTTGACAAGCGCTAGCTCATGTTGTTGGGTTGTTGTTGTTTTTTTAATTTCTTCATCCTCTATACTTTTTTAATCTAAAAGCTTCCAGCAAGGCTTGTAAAAGTCAACTTTTATATTGAGTTTTCAAATGTTATTGATACTTTCACTTAAAAGGTGGAGTGGGGTCTTGGAGAGTAATGTTTGCATTTCTCTCGCTCTGCTCTTGTGGTGTGTGTGTGTTGTGTGATGTGGTTGTGTGGTGTGAATGTGGGTGTTGCCCTTAAATATGACATTCCACGTTCGTTCCTCGAATAAGCTTGAACCGTCACAAGCTTTTAAAGCGTGCAATCTTCTTTTGTTCAAGCGTAACACTGCAGAACAGACTGAATAATTATATGTATCCACAGAAAGCTAGACAAATAGCATCCTGAGCAGGGTCATTCCGTTTTGTTTAACTTACGACAGGCTGACAAAAACAGACAAGATAAACTTCAACCAAAAGAACATGGCGGTCGTTGTTATGTAATACAGAGGACGAATATGGTAAAGGAAAACATGTGACGAGATAGATTCATCAAGGAATATAGCAGAGTGTCCATAAAACAGACAAGATAAACTTCAACCAAAAGAACATGGCGGTCGTTGTTATGTAATACAGAGGACGAATATGGTAAAGGAAAAACATGTGACGAGATAGATTCATCAAGGAATATAGCAGAGTGTCCCTGCCTGATGAGAACGAATATTACCAGCAATGGAAGGAACTAAGGAAAGAAATGGCGGTAGTGATGTAAAATAGGAAGTAATATCATCAAGGAAGACGGAATTTTTAGAGTACAATGAATGCACTATGACGATAATTATATAATAGTACAGGTATACTCCTATGGGAATGCCTGGGGGCTGAAAGTATAAATAGCATCTCCACCTTCTGGAAATTCTGTGCTACGAATTCCCTCTTTTCTATCCCTCTCTTTGTTTCTGCCTTGTTCCTTTTTTTTCCTTCGTGTTTTCTCTTTCTTGTCTATTTTCTGCCTTCTTGGTCCATTCTCCTGCCTCAGACAGACTTATAAAACAACCATTCTCTCCCACGCCGAAGTCAGATGCACTGGGTCCTGATCTGTCAGGCACAGCCGCACTTCACGGCAGCGCAATGCATTTTTGCTCATGTAAAAGACAACAGGACAGCTCAGTGGTCGGAGCACTCGCTTTCTCCCAGCCAAGTTAAGCAGCGTCGAGCGTGGTTACCACTTGGATGGGTGACCGTTTGCGCGCCTTGGCTTCAGTACAGTTCCCCCAGCTGTAAATGGGTACCTGCCTCTTTAGGGTCAGGGAAGGTAAAGCAGCGAGGGAGAGGAGATGGGCGCCGCCCTCAATATGCTGGCCCTAGAGAAGTGAGGTCTCTGACGCCTCGCTCCCCTACGACCTTATAGGTTATGGGACACCTTTACCTTTTTTTTTTTTTTTTTTAAAGACAACAGTAGTTGCTGTCTGAGCGTTCGGCAAAGGAGAAGAAGAAAATAATACAGGTGATGCAGGCAAGATAAACTCAACAAAGAATATGGCAATAGCTCTCATGTAATACAGACATTGTTGCCTTTGAGGAAGACAGGCATTGTAGTCTTTGCAACGGTTATGGCGGTAGCTATTATGTAATACAGATTTAATTGTCACTGAGGAAGACAGGCATGGTCATCATTGCAAAAAATATGATGGTCGTAGTTATTACGTGGCACAGGTAAAAATAAAGGAATACGGACAAGACGGTCTCAGCACAGAATGTAGTGTAACACAGGTATGAATTTCATTGAGGAAGGCAAGACATTTTATAGTCCTAGCAAAGAATATGGCAGTATCTGCATCACACTTATTGAATGTCATAACAGAAAACGGGACAAGAAAATCTCAGCAAAGAATATGGCGGTAGCTGTTGTGTAATACAAGTATATGTCATAAAAGGAAACATTTCAAAACAGACAAAATAGTCCTTGAACATGTACTGGTAGTTACGTACCTATCATAATCATCATAATTATCATCATTAGCAGCAGTATAAGTAGTTGTTCTTGTTACTTGACTTTTACTGTTGGAGACGTGACTGTACTGCTAATGATAGAAGATGCCCACATGGATGTCATCCTGCTCTGTCCGAGTTTGCTGCTGTAAGCAGCTATGTCATTGTGAGATTTGTCCATTCCTTTATGTTGCAAAGCCAGTGGGTGTTTTTTTTTCTTCTTCTACTACTACTACTACTACTACTACGACTATGACCACTACCACTCCTCCTCTGTGTGTGTGTGTGTGTGTGTGTGTGTGTGTGTGTGTGTGTGTGTGTGTGTGTGTGTGTGTGTGTTTTGTGTGTGAGAGACAGACAGACAGACAGAGACAGACAGACAGAGAGAGAGAGCGAGACAGACAGACAGAGAGAGAGAGAGAGAGAGAGAGAGAGAGAGAGAGAGAGAGAGAGAGAGAGAAGAGAGAGAGAGAGAGAGAGAGAGAGAGAGAGAGAGTGAGTGAACATCCAAAAGTACTCTGCAAATAATTATAGCACATACGAGCACGAGCCAACACACACACACACACACACACACACACACACACACACACACACACACACACACACACAACACACACACACACTTTCACCCCTCACAAAATGCACGTGGTAACCAAGGCCGGGACACAGAGCCTATAACCAACACTTCCACAGAGAGACAGAGAGAGAAAACTAGAACAAATAGTTCATCCTGCACAAATGAAAAAGGTGGTGAAGGTACGAGTTGAGTAGTAGTATGGGGTTGGGGTTGGAGAGCCAAAAATGCCCGAGGGTGGGGGGTGGGGGAGTAATCCTGGTTGATGGTGCATTACTGGCAAGTTCTCTTCACCTACTGTGTCCTTAGCGATCGTTTGGTGCAAATCAAAAGCACACACAGCTGGAATCCTCTTCCTATCCCCACTAAGGTGGATCGGTGGTCTTGAGGTAACACACCTGCCTAGAAAGTGAAAAAGTCCGGGTTTGAAGGGTGCGGTGGGGTGCGATCCCTGTTTGGTCCCGAAACTTTTCCCCTAATCCACTAGATCGTGAGTGGTGGTCTGGAAGCTAGTCTTTCAGATGAGACGATAAACCCAGGTCTCGTGTCCAACATGTATTTAGCGCGCGTAAAAGAACCCACGGCAAGAAGAGTTGTTCTTGGCAAAATTATGTAGAAAAAGGCCACGGCACTCTAACAGGGAAGCAAATACAGTTCTAGACAGGAAAATATAAAAAAAATTAAAAAAACGATGGGTGGCAATGCTTTTGTGGCAATGCGCTCTCCCCAGGGAGACCAGCCCGATTTTCACGCCAGAAATAAGTCGTGACTTAAAATGGTATACAATACATTACATTACAATACAATATAATACAGTACAATACAATATAATACAATACAACAGTTAAACCTATAGGTTCTGATCCTAGAGATCAGGTTCTTGAGGCAAGAGTAAGGGTGGCTTTAATCTATC
Organism: Rapana venosa; assembly: GCA_028751875.1. Classification (NCBI taxonomy): domain Eukaryota; kingdom Metazoa; phylum Mollusca; class Gastropoda; order Neogastropoda; family Muricidae; genus Rapana; species Rapana venosa. The sequence continues at coordinate 41,413,049 of CM054156.1, forward strand.
CCCCAAAAAAAGTTTTAATTAAAAATAGATGAGGTTGCCTCTAGGGCTACTGGTCAGTTATGTGACGTCAGCTGTGCCTCTGTTCATTCAGTTCAAAATCCATTTCCTTAATAAACAACAGACACTTTTTTTAAAAAATAAGAGATCAGAGCAATAACACTGTTTCTGATTTTTACTGTGTGCCAGAAATCTTGGTAATTATTTCACAGTGTTGCTTCCTTGACTGTTGCAGTTAGAAAAGCAAAACACATCAACATCGCCCCTAGAGCGCATTTCAGCTTTACACAGACAGCAGACGGACGGACGGACAGACAGACAGACAGATATACAGACAGACAGATATACAGACAGACAGACAGATATAAATACAACCCTGTTGTGGCTTTAACTAGGCATGCACAAAATGAATGCAATGACACTTCCAATAATCCCACAAACAAAATAGAATTTTTTTTAAAAAGGGGGAAAAACCCAAACAAAACCCACTGGATAAATAACTACACAGCACAACAGAAAAATACAAAATCAAACAAAAATTGCGACTTAGCTTGAATTTCATTTATTTTTGTCCCCTAGATCCCCTGATTCTTTAAAACTATCTAAGGGCAGACATGGCAGGTACAAATGTGATTTTTTTGTGAATTGAGGATCTCTTTTTTTTGAAAGTCTGACATTTCCGCGTCTGCTTTATCCGATCCTACATCTCCCCCCCCCCCCCCCCAAAAAAAAAAAAAATCACAATCAGGTTGTCTTCAGCGTATAATTAATGCTTTGATTTGCATTTCTGTTCACAAAAACTACATTGTTTAATGTTCCATCTTCTCATGCAGTAGTATACTGACTATAATCCAATAATTGATGTTTACAGTTAATATACTATAGACATCTATCTATCTATTCATCCTATCTATCTAATATCTGTCTATCTATCTATCTATCTATCTATCTATCTATCGAGAGAGAGAGAGAGAGAGAGAGAGAGAGAGAGAGAGAGAGAGAGAGAGAGAGAGACAGAGAGAGAGAGAGAGAGACAGAGAGAGTGAGAGGGGTCAATATGTAAACCAGACATATTCCAAGCTCATTTTATATATACACACACAGTACCTTAGCCCATATTCACTGTAGGCAGCTACGCTAAAGTAATGTTTGTGTGTGTGTGTGTAACATCCGTATACTTGCCAAATCAAGAAAGAAATAAGGGGGAGGGGAAAGGTTTCAGGGGTGGAAGGGATAGCTTTACTTTTACTTGAATAAAAAAAAAAAAGAAGTCAAGTTTCAATTTACACTGTTGCCCCGAACATAAAAAGTAAGTCTGGCAAGTAGCCCAACTGCAGAGAGAGAGAGAGAGAGAGAGAGAGAGAGAGAGAGAGAGAGAGAGAGAGAGAAGAGAGAGGAGAGAGAGAGAGAGAGAGAGAGAGAGAGAACAACAACAAAGAAAATCGTGCAATTTCCATTATTGTTTCCCCTGTTGGGCAGCTTGAATTGTTTGCATGGCAACCAGTGCAGAAATAGTCTAATTTCACATACTTTTGAGAATTTGGGGCAATTCCTAATAAAGCCCCTCTATAAAACACTTTACATCTAAACATGATTTTTGTTCAGAAGCAGCTGCCGCGTCTGCTCTTGACTTGAGAAATTAAGAGGATAGCGGCAGAGCTTCAGGATTTCTGGCAGAGACTTTGTACAAGTTTATAATATAAATAACATTATTGTAATTTATGCCTACATTCAACAGCTAAATGAGATCTCAAAAATGTCTGATTATGGAAACCATTACTCACTGCCGTTAATTTTTTTAAAAACAAACAAACAAAAACACGCAAATACATATTAATTCTGCATACCTTCTTTTCAGCCAACACTCTAGATCTCATTATTGCAATACACAAGATCCATAACTCACCAGCTTGAAGGGAGATAATTTTCTGTTCAGCCTCCCCGAGTTTGCGCGCCACTGAAAGCTGAGTCTCCTGCAGTTGTCTTTCCTTCTCGGCAAACGCGCGCTGGAGTTCTCTCTCTTTTTCTTTGGCACGGGCCTGCAGACAGATAATTAAAAAAATCTACCATCAGACTCTAACTATCACGATCACTGTTACTGTGATGATCAGGTTATTTGTTAACTACTATTGCTTCTACACAAGGGTCATCCACACAATTTCAACACACGATAGGGGTTTGGGTTTTTTTTGTTTTGGTTTGGTTTGCGGTTGTTTTTGTTTTTTGGGGGGAGCCTCTTCTGGAAAGGGACAGAATAATCAGCTTGTTGATTGCAGTCACTTCCCTGGAAGAATTCATAACAATGAAAGGAACAAATTCCATCGACGCTGATCTAAACATGTTTGTAGGATACAATAATCTTTGTCGATACATTCCATTTCTATTTATCTTGGTACATCCACTAAGTCGGAATGTGGCTACCTCAATGTGTGTTTAAAAAAAACCAAAAAAACCGGCCACATACACAAATTTTCACAGCTCTAGCCGAGGAACGGGAAAAGCTAAATTAACTTATAACAAAATAAATGAGACAAGTGAAAGTATGACAAACGTTTCCATGTCTCCCCCAAAACATCGTCTAAACCATCGTCAATATCCTTCTATATATTCTATATACGTTTACATGTCTCCCCCAAAACATCGCCTAAACCATCGTCAGTATCCTTCTATATGCGTTTACATGTCTCCCCCAAAACATCGCCTAACATCGTCAGTAAATTTCCTATATACGTTTACATGTCTCCCCAAAACATCGTCTAAACCATCGTCAATATCCTTCTATATACGTTTACATGTCTCCCCCAAACATCGTCTAAACCATCGTCAATATCCTTCTATATACGTTTACATGTCTCCCAAAACATCGTCTAAACCATCGTCAATATCCTTCTATTACGTTTACATGTTCCCCAAAACATCGTCTAAATCATCGTCAATATCCTTCTATATACGTTTACATGTCTCCCCAAACATCGTCTAAACCATCGTCAATATCCTTCTATATACGTTTACATGTCTCCCCAAAACATCGTCTAAACCATCGTCAATATCCTTCTATATACGTTTACATGTCTCCCCAAAACATCGTCTAAATCATCGTCAATATCCTTCTATATACGTTTACATGTCTCCCCCAAAACATCGTCTAAATCATCGTCAATATCCTTCTATATACGTTTACATGTCTCCCCCAAAACATCGTCTAAACCATCGTCAATATCCTTCTATCACTAAAAACATTTTTAATTCCACACCCCACAGTACCCACGACACATAACACATAAGAAATAGCAGACGTTTGCAAATCTGTGCAAAGATGCGAGAGATATGGGATGGAAGTGGTTAAAGGTGTAGGGTGTGTGTGTGTGTGTGTGTGTGTGTGTGTGTGTGTGTGTGTGTGTGTGTGTGTGTGTGTGTGTGAATTTCGCGTGTATATGTTGAATGTGGATACATGCATAAACCTGAATGTGTAACATGCAAGCTACAAGTATGCCATGTATACATGTCAAAAAAGAAATGCACGAGAATGGTAGTGCATACCCAGAGAAATAGAAGAGACTTCCATTTACGTCTACTCTATGTGCCAAAGACCAATATGCATGTTTCTAGAAACATTTGTTTTACTTTCGGAAACCTATTTCTCTCTTATTCGCCCTCCCCACCCACCCCCCCCCCCCCCCCCCCCCCCCCCCTCTCTCTCTCTCTCTCACGCACGCACGCACGCACGCACGCACACACACACACACACACACACACACACGTTGAAACCTGATGCGTTTTTATTTGTTGCTCTATCTTGTTTTGTTTTGGTTTCGGTTTGTTTTGATGTTGTTTTTGGTGGGAAGGGGGATAATGTGTCTGGTGTGAGCATGGTGGAAGGGATATGGGTATGTATGTATGAGTTAAAATGATTTAAAATAAAATTATACATTAGTGGGTTTTTTTCTTTGTGTATGTAGCATGTTTATTTTTTGGGTTCTTATTGGGGTTTTGGGGTGGGTTTTTTGTTTGTTTTGTGTTTGTTTTTTGTTGTTGTTTTGGGGGGGTGTTTTTGTGTGTTGTTGGTTTGTTGTTGTTTGTTTTTTGGGGGGTGGGGGGCGGGTGGGTTTTTTTCTTGTTTGTGTGTGAGAGTTTTTTCTTTGTAGTTTTTTTTTGTTTTTTTGTTTTGTTTGTTTGGGGTTTTTTTTTAGAGGGGGGTTTTTTTTTTTGGTTTTTTTGGAGGGGGGGGGGGAGGGGATGTTGTTAGAAAATTGAACAAAAACTTTAAAGTGGGGTTTTTGTGTGTGTTGTTGTTGTTTTTGTTTTTTTGTGGGTTTTATTTATTTTATTTATTTTTTTTTTTTTTTGGGGGGGGGGGGGGGGGTCGTTAATTTGTAAGCCTTCTTTTGGTTAGGTTTTTTTATTTTTTATACAAAAATATGCACATATATATTATATATATTTTTTTTTAAAGATGGTTTGATAAAAAAATAAAGCAATTCCACTGCCTATTCAATGTACCATCTGGAAACAAAAGATTGACAACAACAACAACAACCACACACACACACACACACACACACAGCACAAGAGCAGGAGAAAAACCGATCAAGGCACGCCCGCACACATAAGCACTAATTCCATCGCCGAGCTCTCAATCCATAAAACACGGATTCTCAGCGGAGCTGTACATCAGGAACAACCTCAACCTCTAGCCTCCCCCCCCCCCCCCCCCACCTCCTCCCGTGTGTGTGTGTGTGTGTG
>CM054156.1:41421823-41461823 GCA_028751875.1 Rapana venosa
GCCCCCCCCCCCCCCGCCCCCCCCCCCAAAAACGGGGGGGGGGGGGGTTTTTGGGGGGGGGGGTTTCCCCCAAAAGGGGGGGGGGGGGGGGGGGAGGGGGGGAGGGGGGGGGGGGGGGGGGGGGGGGGGGGGGGGGAACCTACCACTGTTCATCAGCTTTTCATCCACCCTCTACAGAAGACTAGGAGCTCAGTCCAGTCACCCAGCCAGACTAGGGCCAGAAAGGGGCGAGGCGGCGAACCTCACGTCCCCAACACAGGCAGACCAGCACCGTAACCACTCTGCCACCTTCCTCCCTGACAGCTCAGCAGAAATGGAAGCTTTTCTCCTCGAAGTTGCAGTTCTAGTACAGGCGCTGGGTAGAGAAATATCTTTCTTTTTTTTTTTAAAGTATATTGATTGAAGGACAATACAAGTTATATGCTGTTCAACGAAAAATGATGATGAAACGATGGTTGTAGAGGGAACGATATTGAAAAGTACGACAGCAGAGTCTTGCAGACATAATATCTATAGGAATGTTAAACAGGGGATAGCTTGAAAAAAAAAACCAAAACATATTTTCAGCGCCTGTGTCCAGCTCAGTGTGTTGTGGGTTTCATGTGATTTTAAGCCATGGAATATCTATTTTAAGGGTCTGTTGAATTAAAGATACCATTGTTCCTTTCATTGTCTTTATAATATCTGTTGTCATCGTTCTTGTTTTTGCCCCTATTAGTACTTTAAAAAAAATCATTAAGGTGCTTTTGGGTTTTTGTTTTGTTTTGTTTTGTTTTGATTTGTTTTTGGGTTGTTGTTTTTAGACGTTTGGGGGTTTGGGGGTTTGGGTTTTTTTTTTTGGTTGTTGTTGGGGGGGGGGGGGGGGGGGGGGGGGGGGGGGTTGGGGGAGGCGTGTGTTGTTGGGTTTTTTTGTTTTTGATTTTTGGCGGGGGAGGGTGTCAGCATATTAAAATTTAGTTAAACAAATGAATTGTAAATGGAAAAAAGTGTAATGGCGTGAATAAGAGAAATTATAATGAATTACGTAAGTGAATCACATTGTTAAATATGATCTGAAATAATACGATATGATAAAATAACATGATATGATATAGTATAACAGAATATAATGTGACAGAAATATGATGTGATGCGTTGTGACATAAAGTGATATGGTGTTACATGAAATGATATCGTATATATGGTATAATGTAATGTAATATAATAGTGTACAATAAAATACAATATGATATGATATATGATGTTCTGTTACATAATAGATATATAATATTACATAATATAATAATAATAATAATAATGTATGGAATTTATATAGCGCTGAATCTTGTAAAGCAACAAATCAAAGCGCTCAGATTTTATTTCATACCACTTTAAGTCATGGCAGATTTCTCTCCGTGAAATTCGGGCTGCTCTCCCCGGGGAGAGCGGGAGAACGCGTCGCCACTTAGCGCTGCGCCACCCTTTCACCCTTTTTTTTTTTTTTTTTTTTTTTTTTTTTTTTGCAGCTGTATTTGTTTCCCTATCAGAGTGGCTTTTTTCTAAGAATTTTGCCAGGGACAACTCTCTTGTTGCCGTGGGTTTTTTTACGTGCGCTAAATAATTACGTGTAACACACGGGACCTCGGTTTATCGTCTCATCCGAAAGACTAGCGCCCAGACCACCACTCATGGTCTAATGGATGGGGGAAAAATTTCCGGTCCAAAACGGGGTACGAACCGCCGCACACTTCAGACCCGGACTTTTCGCTTTCTAGACAGGCGCGTTACCTCTAGACCACCGATCCATATATATAATATCATATCATGGCTGGGGAGGGAGGAGGGGGGGGGGGGGGGGGGTAGGAATAGCTTCATTGCGCTGGTGATCTACTGACTCAGGTTTGAATATCGTTCAAGGGAATATTTTCCCCTGGAGTTAACATCAGTGCCGACTCCACTATACCCCCCCCCCCCCCCAAAAAAAAAAACCAAAAAAAAACCCCCAAAAAACCCCCCACACACAACCCAAACAAACCAACAACCAAAAAAACAGAGGTCCTCCAGATGAGACTATAAACAAGGTCCCATGTGCAAACACACACACACACACACACACACACACACCTAGAGAACATTTTATGCGTGTGTTAAAAGTTGTCACTTTTCGAAAGAGTAGGCTATTTGTGCTGGAGGGAACAGATGACAACATTTACAAAACCACATACACACAGGGACTGGATTTTAAAAACCCAACATGAGTGCTTATTCCATTATTCTAAATAAACAAATAAATAAATAAATAAACAACTAACTAACTAACTAAACATCACATGGTCTACTGCTTCTTGAGGTAAGGTTAAATTATTTACATAATTATGTTTGTTGGTTGTGTTCGACGATGACCTCCAAAACAGCAGAGGAGGCAGCTGCTTATAGTGGAGATGCCTTGCCCACAGCACACCCCCCACTCTCTCGGCCAAGTGGGGATAAGGACAGTCAGCGTTGGAGATGTTCTCCAAAGGCCAACTAGCTCCCAGGGCTGCAGCACATAAGGACTGTGCAAGCCAAGCCTCCTAGTCAGAGAGTCATAGTCGATCACTAAAAGACTAAGCTGTAAAGTGGAATTCCATGAGTGGGAAAGAAAGCCACTAATCATACTGCAGCCTCTCTGTTGCCCCCAGCGTCAATGGTTTAATCAAGAACTGCGATAAAGCCCTTTAAGGCAGATTATTTATAGCTCTTCTTATCAACTGTTGAACCAGTGCCTCCTACACATTCTGCACACTGTACTTCACCCCACCCACGCTATACTATTGGCTGGGTGTGAATAAGAGCAGTTGATTTCCATCCTGTGTACCCACACAGCTGTGAGTTCGAATCTCGGCAGGTGGCCCCTGGTGAATTAAGGGTAGGGATTTTTACCATCTTTCAGGTGACCTTAAAGTGCTGCAGCCCAAGAGACAGGGCCTGAAAAAGTCAATGCGGCACCCCAACCACTCCTCAGAGAATTGAAAAACGAAATACAAAATTTTACGACATGTTATTGAAAGAGGGTAATAGATTAAGTACAACGACTTTTTTTTTCATCCAGCCCTGAAAAAGGGGAAAAAAAAAGAAAGTATAAACACCAAAGCAAAGCAATATGTTTGAAAGAAAAAAAAATGGAAAGGAAAAGAGTAAAGGAAACGACAAAAGAGAAAATACACCAAGAATATACAAATACATCATGAACAAGAAGGTAGTAATGTCGGAATGGGCAGGGGAAGTAAAGATGACAGCAGACAGTGGTCTGCTTCACTGTAGTAGCTGGCCCAGGCCAAAAGCTGTGTCAGGTTATTGATGTCAGCTAATTGCCGAGGCCTACAGTAAAATGTTGTTATGTTTAAATGTTGTGTTGAGATTGCCTTCAGCCATGACAAGCTCTTAACATAACAACCTGCACTCTCCTTTATAGGAGAAAAAATCCTCTGAAGTCGGAGTATGGCTGCCTATGTGGCGAGGTACTTGAAAATAGTCGTACACGCAAACTTCTCACCCGGTGTACTTCCTATCTCACAGTGATTCCCAGGTGGAATGAGTCAGAGTGCATGTTCTGGGTGACCCCCAGGGTGTAAAGCTGGGGAACGCACAACAACAACAACTGTAGTAGCGCTGGTCAAGCCTCGAACTTCAGTCCAGATCTACGAACGTGTTTGCATCTTATCTCTGCAGCTTGCACACGGGGCCCTGTCTGTACATGTGCGTTGTATCGTATAGTGTTGTATCGTATTGTGTTGTATTGTATCGTATAGTGTTGTATCGTATTGTGTTGTATTGTATCGCATAGTGTTGTATCGTATTGTGTTGTATTGTATCGTATAGTGTTGTATCGTATTGTGTTGTATTGTATCGTATAGTGTTGTATCGTATTGTGTTGTATTGTATCGTATTGTTTTGTTTCGTATTGTATACCATTTTCCGTCAGGGCAGATTTCTCTGCGAGAAATTTGGGAGCTGCGATAGCTTTTTTCCCCTTTCCTTTTAAACAAAAATGTTTTCTTCTCCTATCTACGTTATGTTTGTGCTGTATGTTTCCATAATTATGATAATAATGATTAATTTTCTTTCTATCAAATTTTGCCAGGAACAACTATTGACCGATACTCAGGTCTAGCCTAGCACAAACGGGGGGGGGGGGGGGGGGGGGGGGGGGGGGGGGGGGGAACCACCACATACTTTGAACCGGACTTTTCCCTTTCCAGGCAGGTAAGTTTCCTTTACCTCTTTCTCTGTTTCTGGTCCATCCACCTGGAATGACCTCCCTCTTTCACTTCCCCAAAAGCCTTCACTTGATACCTTCAAATCCAGCCTCAAGACACACTTATTTCCTACCGGAGACTTTCCCCTCATATCTGTCCCTACTGTTCAACAGCATCCTTCATCTCCTTCATCACCACCTGAGTGTGTTCGCGAGCATGTGTGTGTGTGTGTGTGTGTGTGTGTGTGTGTGTGTATGCGTGCGTGCGTGCGTGCGTGTGTGTGTGTGTGTGTGTGTGTTGCGTGCGTGTGTGTGTGTGTGTGTGTGTGCATAAATTTGAAATCTGTTATTCATGATAATTGAGGAAAGCTGCATGCTTGTAAATGATTTGAGTGCAAGCACTTCGATTTGTTTGTTTTACAAGATTCAGGGCTATGTAAATTCTATATTATTATTATTATTATTATTATTATCACCATCGACCCACCGACAGACCGCCGATCTACCGATAATAGATTAGGCCAGAGAGTCACCCACATACGACTGTAGGCTATTCTGGCCACAGAAAAAGGACAGAACATAGTAGGCTAGGGCAGGGCCTAGGTGTAAGCTGGTGCCTAACAGCAGGCTAGACCGAGACCTTGAACTTTGGGGTCAAAACGAGGCCACGGTATCGACTGACCGAACCGTTCAGGACAAGTGCACTGCGTTTGCTGGTTCGTTGCCTTATACATAGGCGTACCGAAAGAACTCTTCGCCGCTCTTTTCACCATCGCTATCCTCATGTTTCCCGCAGGCCTCACAGATGCAATAAATGTTTCCGACTCGGGAACTCGAGAAGGCGAAACACCGAAAGCCACTCTGGGTTATTCCATCATCTCCATATCAGCGTTTGTTTTTTACTTGGCGTCTGTGATTTCCACACGAGCGTGTCCGACAGGTGTGTCCAGCAACACGGCTCAAGCATGGCGATGGAAAAATATCAGCGTTTCGTTTCTTCATGCGTGCATCAGCGGGCCTTTAGCGGTGTTTTGGTGAGTTGGGTGTTTATTTGTTTGGTAAGACCCCGGCTAGTAGTTTCTATAGAAACGTACTCATCGTCAACCACGCCCATGTGTAAGTGCTCCAAATTTCTGCTGGTTTTTGTGTTGCAGTTTTCTGGAAACGCCCCTAATGGCAGAAGATCTAATTTCTACTTATTCCTGGTTTTCTTATGCCTTGATTTCGATGTCAGTGGGTGAGTATCATTTGTGGCTCGTTTTCTTTCTTTCTTTGGCTTAACGGATGGAAGCACTTGTTGGTTGGCCGCATGATCGTTTTATGCAGCCCGCCTTACGTAACGAGGTTAAGTTAATCAGACCTTATCATCGTAAAACGTGGATAGACTTGTAAACTGGACTTTGTTGGAGTACTTCAGTAAAAGAAGTGAACAAAGAGAGAAGAACAAAACGAAGAAGTGGTAAAATAGGGGGGTGGGAGGGAGGGAGGGAGGGAAATCACCTGTGCTTAAAAAAAAAGTCCAGGTAATGTTCTCTCTTTTAAGGAATGTAGATGAACTCAATAATGTCATTCTGGATGTTTAATGAATATGACCTAGTTTTATTCCCAAAGAGAGGGGAAAAGAGGGTTAGGCTTAGGCCTATAATGATTAAAGTATTACTGTCAATATGTATGTTTGTCTTACATCATTATATATTTTTTCAACTAATTATAGGCTAATAAAGAGGGGGTGGGGTGGGGACTACAGGGCTACAGCAAAACTTAATCCCTTGTGATAATGTTTTTACATGGATTGGTCTGGGGACAGGGGATAGAAGGTTGGAGAGTTCCTACTATCAGCCTTGAGAATATATATATATATATAATTATATAATGAATGTGTGTGTGTTTATTCTTTTAAAAATCTTTTATTTCAAGGATAATAGAATAAGCACGCCTGCTTTTAAAAAAAACCCACACGCTTGGAGAGTTGCTACTATCAGCCTTGAGAATATATATATATATATAATTATATAATGAATGTGTGTGTGTTTATTCTTTTAAAAATATTTTATTTCAAGGATAATAGAATAAGCACGCCTGCTTTTTTTAAAAAAACACACGCACAAAACCCATCCAGTCCCAGTGTGTGTGTGAGTGTGTTTGTGTGCACATGTGCGATAATTATTTAACTGATCTGGAACTGTGTTTGATGTAAGGGTCTTTGTTTTCCAGGTTATTTTGTCTATGACATGTTGGACATGATCGTGTGTGAAAGAACGCGTCAATCATGGGAACTTGTTGGGCATCATATGGTGGTCAGTATTGTTGTGCATATGTGTGTGTGTGCATGTGAGTGTGTGTGTATGTGTGTGCATGTCTGCATGTGCATGTGCGTATGCATGTGTGTGTGCGTGCAAACTGTTGCATTCATAATTATGTATACTTCTTCTTTGTCAAACACTCAGTCAGTAACTATTGTTATCTGTCATAATTATGAGCAAAAATACGTTGTGCTGCTGTTAAGCGCCTGACAAGTCAGGCCCAGCACATCAGACTTTGGCGTGGGAGGGAATTGTTACCTTTTAAGTCTTGAGTATAATATATGTAGGATTAGGGATGGGCTGTGCCACATTCAGCTGATCCTAGACAGACATGGCCTGGACAGATGAAGTGCAGTGCAGTGCTGTGCAGTGCAGTGCCCCAATGACTCGCTCCTGGAGGAAGTAAATGACAAGAGGAAGAACAGAAGAACAGTCCCTCGGACCATGGGGGCACCAATGAAGATTTTTTTCCAACCAGCTTCCTCCACTCCTCTGCTTTCCGGTAGCAAATCGTTCCACAAAAAGGCCAGTTCGCTCTCTGATGTTGTCTTCCCATCGTGGTTCCCCCCCCCTTCCCCCTATCTGTCTGCTGGTGACCGTTTGCGCGCCTTGGCTTCAGTACAGTTCCCCCAGTTCACCCAGCTGTAAATGGGTACCTGCCCTCTTTAGGGTCAGGGAAGGTAAAGCAGCAGAGAGGGAGAGGAGATGGGCGCTGCCCTCAATATGCTGGCCCTAGAGAAGCTGAGGTCTCTGATGCCTCGCTCCCCCTACGACCTTATAGGTTATGGGACACCTTTACCTTTACCTTTTTATCTGTCTGCCAAAAATGATCCGCAGATCATACTGCGACAGACGCGGTTCAGTGGCTGTTTGCGTGGTGGGTGGGTGGTTGTTTTTTTTGCTGCAGATCATCGTGTGCTTCATGGTGGCGGTGGTGAAGAGGATGTACGTGGGGTATGCTGTGGTGGGGCTGGTGGTGGAGCTCAACTCCATCTTCCTCCACCTGCGGCAGCTGCTGCAGATCTGCGCCCTGTCGCGCTCCAGCAGTCTCTACCGCCTCAACAGTCTCATCAATTTAGGTTCTGGTTGGTTTTTTTTGTGTGTGTGTGTGTGAGGGGGGTTTGGGTGGGAAGGGGATGGTGTGGGGGGAGGGGGGGGTGGAGGGGGGGTGTGGGGGGGGGGGGGGGGAAGGAGGGTGTGGGGGGGTGTGGGGTGGAGGGGGGTGTGTGGGGGGGGGTGGGGGGAGGGGGGGTGTGGTGTGGGGGTGGGTGGAGGAGGGGTGTGGGGGGGGAAGGTGGGTGTGGGGGGGAGGAGGGGGTGTGTGGGGGGAGGGGGGGTGTTGGGGGGGAGGGGGGGTGTGGGGGGGGGGGGGGGGGTGTGGGGGGGGGGAGGGAGGGTTGTGGGGGGGAGGAGGGTGTGGGGGGGAAGGGGGGGAGGAGAAGGGGGTGTGTGGGGGGAGGAGGGGGGGGAGGGAGGGGGGGGTTGGAGTGGGTGGTGGTTTAGTCTGTTGTGTAAAATGTGAAATTGTTGAAAGTGGTGTGTGTGTGTGTGTGTGTTTGCATCTGCTTTGTAAATTTGTTGAAAGTGTGTGTGTGTGTGTGTGTGTGTGTGTGTGTGTGTGTGTGTGTGTACACTTTGTAAAATGTGAAATTGTTGAAAGTGAGTGAGTGTGTGTGTGTGTGTGTGTGTGTGTACTTTGTAAAATGTGAAATTGTTGAAAGTGAGTGAGTGTGTGTGTGTGTGTTTGCATCTGCTTTGTAAAATGTGAAATTGTTGAAAGTGTGTGTGTGTGTATGTATGTGTTTGTGTGTGCGTGTTATGTGTGTGTGTGTGCATGGGTGAATGTGTGTGTGTATGTGTGTGTGTGTGTGCATGTGCTTGTCCATGTGTGTGTATGTGTGTGTGAGTGCATGCACACTTGCGTGTGTGTGGGTTAAAAAAATCTCTCTTTTGCAATCTTTCCATCTGTATGTCTGTCTGCCCGTTTCTCTCTCCATCCATGTAGACCATGAGTGGTGGTCTGAGTGCTAGTCTTTTGGATGAGACCATAAAGTGAGGTCCCGTGTGTTACACAAATTATTCAGCAGACGTAAAAGAACCCACAGCAACAAGAGAGTTGTCCCTGGCAAAAAGCCACTCTGATAGGGAAAGGAATACAGTTGCAGACCAAAAAAAAGAAAAAAAAATTGGTGGCGCTGCTCTTGTGGCGACGCGCTCTCCCTGGGGGAGAGCAGCCCAAATTTCGCGCAGAGAAATCTCGTGACTTAAAGTGGTAAAAATAAATAAATAAATAAATAAATAAATAAATAAATAAATGTCATGTTTTTCCTGTGTATGTATGATTTCAGCCACGTTCATCGTGTTCCGTATCTCCATGCTGGCGTGGATGACTCGCTGGATCGTCATCAACAAGGACGCCATGCCCTTGGTCTTCTACACCCTGGGAAGCATCGGCCTCGCTCTCATGACCCTGATGAACATCGTCCTTTTCTACCGTCTTCTGCGCAGCGATTTCTTCAGCAGCAAGGACAACGAAAAAGCCTTGAAAGGAGAGTGAAAGGACGATATAAGTTCTGCTGTAGTTAGTCCCTGCTGCAGCCAGAAGTTTTTTGTGTTAGGAGTTGTGTTTTTTTTGGGGTGTGTGTGCATGTTTTAAAAGGTGTTTTTTGCAAGTGTACACTCTGTGAAAGTTTTTGGTGAAGGTTTCAGGATGTAGTTTGCAGTGTGATACACTGTGTGAATGTTTTTGGAGTCTATTTGGGGAATGTTTTTAATATGTGTTTTGCCGATTTGTACACACTGTGAACATTTTAGGAGTGTTGTTTCAAAGGTGTTGGATGAAGACTTAGAGTATAATTTTACATAGTCTTTTATTATTTTATTTAGGGTATTTATTTACCATTTTATTTAGAGGATAATGGAATAAGCACTCATGTGCTTTTTAAAAATTTTACCTCCAGTCCCCAATTGGGTGCTGTTTTGTAAATTTTGTCATCTGTTCCCACTGGCACAAATAGCGTACTCTTCTGAAAGGCAGAACAGGTTTTAACGTGTGCGCAAGATGTTTTTCATGTGCTTGCACATGGAACCTCGGTTTATAGTCTCATCCGAAGGACTTCAATTTGTAATGTAGACAATGACAAATTCTTTTTTTGACAGATTCTTTTATTTCGAGGATAATGAATAAGCACCCATGTGCTTTTTTTACATCCAGTAGATAATAGCTGTGAGAGGTATAGAGGGCAGTTCAAAAAGTTTGTAATTTTTTTATTGTTAGGATTTTATTTTACATTGCTGCATAGCAGTCTGATTGATTTGGATACTCTGGGAAAAACAGAGAAATGAAATTCTGGCAAGTGTGTGTATTTATGATCAGTGTGTGTGTATGTGTGTGGTTTGTGTGTGCGTGCATGTGTGCGTGTGTGTGCAATTGTGTGTGTGTGGGGGGGGGGGGGGGGGGGGGGGGTGTTTCTTTTGTGAAGGGCTTGTTTGTTTTACCCTCCTAAAATGTTGTCTCTTGTTGAATTTCAAAACAATCATTTCGGATTTACACCGATCTCTTTGTCGTGAAGATTTGTTTGAAAGAGAAAACCATTCTTTAACCATATTTTACTGTGGCTGTTTGTGACCTTTATATACTTCTCAGGTTGGTAACTGATGTCTGGTTTTAAAGCTTTTTTCTTCAGTTATGGTACATGATATACATACGCGTTACAGGGAACTCTCAAGGATTATTTGGTGTGCTCTGGTCTCTCTTGATTTTGAACAAAAATTCCAATTATTGTATTTTACATTTTAAAAAATATTTTAAATACATGTGTATGTTGTATTATTGCAATTCATCTTCTTTTAAAGTCTTTTCTTAAAAATTGCAGTTGAAGAAATTTAGATAGATTTATTTTTTATACAATTTCAGTGTTGTCTCATGATAATGGACAGCAATATGCACAGTGGATGAAAGAAACAAGTTTTCATTGGTATTAAATTTGTCAGAAGAAAACAATGATTTTATATCAGAATTATAATTGTGGTGCTTATGTATTTTCCATGAAGATACTTACTTTTGTTAAGAATATTAAAATGTAGAAATTTTGAAAATAATGTATTACTGTCAGCATTATTCACATAGATGGTACAGATTCCATGTGTCTGTAAACCTTACATTGTTATTTTGGATAACATTTTTTTTTGCACAGTTATAATCCAATTCTTTTACAGGCTCATTCGTTTTTACTAAATGCACAAAATGAAGTGTATCTGAAAGTGTATGACTGTTAGCACAAACCATTTAATGTTCCATGTAACCACTGTGTGTGTTTGTAAGTTTGTGTTTCCTGTAAATATTGCTACGTTGTTCATCTTAACTCATTCCTTATATGCTTTACATTACAAACTTGATATTGAGGACTAGATCAAACATCGATGTTGATATTATTTAAATGAATCTGTGATCCAGTTTATGTGTTTTGATGTTAGGACTTTTGTTTGATTTTTTGTGTTATTTCTTTTATCCTTTTTCTTTGATGTTAAAAGACATGTTTTTTTCAGTATTAGACTGTATTGCGAGTGTGGTAGCATCATCCAAAGGTTGTGAAATTATTTTTTTTCTTCTTTCTTGTTCACTTCATTATTATTTTTGTTGTTCTTTTTCTCTTTTTGTTGGGTATTGCATGCAGTGTTTAATTTTTTTTCAAGGAATGCTTGTTCTTGAATATTTTTTTATCGTAAAAAATGTAGTATATCTGTTTTCTGAAATTTTTGTGCAAGAGATTTCTGTTGATCTATTGGTTTGTTTATATACCTTTTTACGTTGTTTGAGTTATATTATACCGCATTGCAAGTCCACTACACCGTTTTTGTTCTTGAAGTCAGCTTTAACATCTTTAAAAAAAAATTTGTTTTTAACTCTTGTGGTCTTATTGAGGAAATAGTAGTGGAGGAAAACAAGCGTAAGTAACCACATTCTCTCTCAGTCATTTTGAAAATGATTTATCAAAGATTCAGTAAAAAAACAACCCCCAAAAACCCCCCAAAACCCCCAAAACCAACTCTGGAAAATAGTATTTTTCAATGACAGCATTTTAGGCTTTAAAAAAACAAAAAAAACAACCATGTCTTTTGCATGACCTGACTAGAGTTTCTTATGGGGTTGTTTTTTTTCGGGGGATGGGTCAGTGCTTTGCTTTGATATTGTCCCAATGGGATTGTATTTTTTGTACAGTGGGATTGACATTGCTGTTTTTTTGAAGTATTTTCACATTATTTTTAGTGGGTGGGGGGTAAGGTTGTGTTCTTTGGTGGGGGGGGGGGGGGGGGGGGGGGGGGGGGGGGGGGGGGGGGGGGGGGGGGGTGGGGGGTGGGGGGTGGGGTGGTTTGGGGGGGTGGGGGGGGGGGGGGAAGTGTTTTAAAGGGTTTGTGCAATGAATGGTGATAGAGGATTTTACATTTTTTGAATGATGATGGTAGTGTTTTTTTTAATGGTGGTACTTTAAATTTATTAAATTAGTAGTGGAAATCGAAATTTGAGATGAGATTGGTTAGCTTTTATTTATTAAATTTTATTATAAATTTATTAACTAACAATTATCTTTATTTAATTCAAATAACTTTAAATTTTTTTTCATTTTCTTGAAAATTCAATATTAAATTTAATTTCTGTTATCTAATAAAAACAAAAGAAAAAAAAAATATTGAAAAAAACAAAAACAAAAAATCCCCCCCCCACAAACAAAAAACAACAAAAAAAAAAAAAAAAAAAACAAAACCCCCACCCCCCCCCCCCCCCCACCCCAAACAACAACAATTACAACAAAAGCAAAAGACACAATGATAAGATTATGACCGCAATTTGTCATCAATCACTCATTAAAACCAGGCACTCCCTCCCCCCCTGCCCCCCCTTCTTTCCCCCCCCCCACCACCCTACCCCCCTGTTCCTTCCATGCATGTCACCACTCATGCATTGCCAGTTCACTCTTGCAGAGACCTGCAATGACAAATCATAACCATCACCTGATGCGGGAGGTAATCGAGAGTTCATGGGAACAGATGGTGCCAGACTGAGCATGCTTTTAGTGGCCAGTTGGGCAAGAAATAACATGAACAACAAGTCAAAGTCAAGTCAAAAACACTTTAATCATCCCATGACGGGCAATTACAGTACTGACAGGCAGATTGATATGCATAAAAAATCTCAAAAGGCACGAAAATGCTATATTTCATATTGGTTAAAACATTCCAAAATGACTTCAAATAAAAATGTCACAAACACACACACACACACACACACAAAACACACATGCACGCATGCACACACACATTTAACACCATACACGCACACACACCCACACCAATTGTGAACACAATGTTGAAACCTACCCCAAAAAACACCATTGACTAGAAGACATATAAACTTATAATTTATGCACATACATACGCAAGACGTACACACGCACGTGCATGCATGAACACACCCACGCACACCCACACCATACACCAATGTATGAATTCAATGTTTTAAAGACCATTGACTAGAAGACAGACTTATTTCACACACACACACATAATTATGTATCGACTACTCTCAAAACAATGACAATCAGGCAAGTAATTCAGAGAAATGTAAAAACTAGGTAGTCAACATCATTGTGAAATCAGAATTCGAATGCTTACTTGCACAAAAGAATTCCTTTTTCTGTTGGTTTTGTTGATGGGACACTGAAAACGGCGTTCTGAAGGGAACAACTGAATAAGCAGCAGCAACCATATGTGAATGTAGATGTGAGAATAAAAGATTGGTAGCTCATGGCGACTTGTTCGTCCTGATTTTACCATTCACAGCAGATGTAATAACGTCGTGACTTGATAGGGCCGCTTTTATGAATCATTCTCAGGATGTGGGTTATTTTGTGTGAATGTTGCTAAACCTTTTACATGCAGGTTTTTGTTTTTTAATATATGGAAAAGTGCATGTTTGTTGTTGTTTGTAGTTTTGGGACACTTTGATTCATGTTTTGCGCTGTTGGCTTCTATATATAAAATGTATGTTGTTGTTTGGCCAGTAAGGGCACTCACCACAGTGTTGATATATGTGTTACATGAGTGGATGTGTCTGTGTCGCAGACAGCGCTTGATTTTTACACCAAGTCTTTTTAACACCAGTGTTGCTCTGGTAGTTGGGATGCATCTTTTTAACACAGGTTTGTGCCTGAACTGAGTGTCACTATTTTTTTCAAAGCCAAAAAGCGCTAGTCATCCATGAATGCTTGGTCACTCTTCACCTGTTGTCGTGAGTTACAATCAGTCGCCAGTGTTTGTTCTGAGGAAGAGTGCACTGCATCAGTTTATTCTTTCTGCCAAAAGATTGTTGTACTATTTTAAATGTGAATGAACACAACAACCAGTATTTTGTTCCAGATGATTGTATTTACCACTTATGAGTGTATTATCTATGATAGTGTTTTACATACCTGTACACATATTGTATATACCATCTACGAGTAAATCTATAATAATGTTTTACATACCTGCACACAGATTGTATTTACCACCTACGAGTATATCTACAATAATGTTTTACATACCTGTATGTGTCACATCCATTTTGTTACATTGCTCAACTTGATATGTTCCATGACTAATAATTCAGAATCATTGAAAAGCTGTTAGTTGAAAAAGGGAACAAAATTCGTTAGAGGGTCAAGAAAATAGTCCCCCATCTGCCAAGTCCTCGTTTCTAGTAATGCAGGGCTGGTCTAGAACCGTACCACTAACAAAACATGAAGAAAATGTCCACTGAAGCATCATGAGGTTCTTGAAAGAGAGAGAGAAGTTCCTGTTGAATACTTCTTAGAGAGAGAGAAGTTCCTGTTGAACACTTCTTAGAGAGAGAGAGAAGTTCCTGTTGAATACTTCTTAGAGAGAGAGAAGTTCCTGTTGAACACTTCTTAGAGAGAGAGAAGTTCCTGTTGAATACCTCTTAGAGAGAGAGAAGTTCCTGTTGAACACTTCTTAGAGAGAGAGAAGTTCCTGTTGAATACTTCTTAGAGAGAGAGAGAAGTTCCTGTTGAATACTTCTTAGAGAGAGAGAAGTTCCTTTTGGACACTTCTTAGAGAGAGAAGTTCCTGTTGGACACTTCTTAGAGAGAGAGAGAAGTTCCTGTTGAACACTTCTTAGAGAGAGAGAAGTTCCTGTTGAACACTTCTTAGAGAGAGAAGTTCCTGTTGGACACTTCCAGTGGTCTGGAGCCTCTCCACATGCCTCTGTTGATGATACAAGACATTCTGGAGAGATGATGCAGCATCACAGCCAAGAACTACCTCCTCATGTAGAAAAAAAGCTACTGTTAGGGAAACATATACAGCTGCAGACAGGAGAAAGAAAAAAAAAAAAGAGTGGCGTTGCTCTTGTGGAGATGCAGGCTCCCTGGGGAGAGCAGCCAGAATTTCACAGAGATCTGTTTTGACTTAAAGTGATATACAATACAATACAATATGTGTTCATGTTAGGGCATGGTCTCAGTCTGCTGTCTTCTCTCCACATCTTTGTAGAATGGTCACTTTACTTGTGTCAGTCCACAGGTAAGTTAACAGACCAATGTCAAAGGCACAATCGTTGTGTTGGGCTTGATGCTTTCATTCATGTGCATCACAGATAAATGTTCTTCCATAAACTTAAAAAAAAGAAAAATGTATAGACATCAAGGTTTGACAAATTTTACTTTTGTACATGTGTCACTCAGGTCTCCCTTGTCCTGAACTGGGGAAGGGAAAACTATGTATGATGTGTGTGTGTGTGTGTGTGTGTGTGTGTGTTTGTTTGTGTGTGTGTGTGTTTGTGAGTGTGTGACATAATCTAGCAGTTCTGGGCGCGCGATTCCAACTGCATTTTTACCCTTTCATCTTTCTTGAAAGTTTACATGCTTTGTTCTTTCACCCCCCTAGTTCTCTGGCTTATACTTGTGAACAGTTGTTGCTTGTTTTGAATTTCAATGGTTTCATTTATAATAAATTTGTATTTCTTTACTTTTATTGTATATGGCATGTTTCCTGGCATTCCAATCTCAAATGGCACTATTTTTTTCAGGGATCCTCTTCATGTTTGTGGATATTTCTTTAAAAAAAACCCACCCAGTATTGACAATGGATTTCGAATATTTTCTTTTTGTTCTCTTTTATGAGATGACTGTATAACTGAAATGACTTTGTTGTCCCATGTAAAGTGAAAGAACTTTAGGTTATTTTTTTAAAGCAGTGTCAAACAGTTTAGTTTAAGTGTGTGTATATATACAATGCATGCTTGGGTAGAATGGTGTTTATTCGTTTGTATGTCAAACGCTGTGTCAATGAACTATTATTTAAGTGTTTGTTTTATTAAAATGCTTGCTTGCGTTTTAATGGATGGGTTTTTAATCGTTTTGCCCACGTGCCTTTGGTGATGATAAATATAAATCTATATTATTTGTTATTATGTCAAATATCCTTTTTTCTTTGCTTTATTGTTTTATACCTTTCTATTGCCTGGAGTGAAAAGAGTTGCAATTTCGTTATCGTTATCCCCATGTGTTCCTCTGCTAGCTCTGAGGTTTACCAGTGGCGAGATTTTTGTGTATGCCATCGTTTCTGCCCACCATTAGGGCAGCCACATTCTGACTTCAGGGATGATGTCAGCACATGACATCAGTGTCCGTGCACTTGTAAAACTTTGTCTTCCGCCCTTACTGGCATGCTGTGGCCTACTCTTCTGAAAGGCGGAACAGGTTTTGACGTGTGCGCAAGATGGTTCCGAGTGTTTTCGCACACATGGCCTCGGTTTATAGTCTCATTGGGAGGTTTGGGGGAGTGGAGTCGGTACTGATGTTGTTAAGGCCAGGGGAAAAAATTTCCCCTTGAACATGTGTCCTGGTGGTAGCTAAACCCTGGCCATTAGACATCGAGTTGATTACTCAGTCCCCCCCCCCCCCCCCCCCCCCCCATCCTAGCTATAAATGAATAAGTGAAATGCATGACAGAAAAAAAAAGGAATCCTCACTGGCTTAGGCTTTCTTGTTGATGGCAGACAAGATGTTTCAAACAAGAAACATTTCACTTTGCTGTGTAGTAAAACAAAACACCTCCCCCAAAAAAAACCCCACCAACCAAACAAACCCCAAAACAAAACAATATACTCCAAGGTTTCAATGAAAAGTTTTGTAGTATGGGTCTCTTACTTACAGATTTTTTTTTTTTTTCTAATATAAAAGCAATCCTTTTTTTTAAAAATAGTTTTTGTTGTGCTTGCACATTATTTTAGTTTGCAAACAAGTTCTTGAGTGATCATTTCTCACTTTATTGTACAGTGGTATTAATGGTTGTTATGCTGTCATGTTGTTCAGTGGGAAAGTTTCATTACTCTTCCTTCATTCCATGTTGCAGGAGACACGATCAAACAAAAACAAAAAACCACCCCAAGTGCTTGATAACGGAAACAGTGAACCGGATTATTATATTTTATATGCTATTAGAAAACGTAATTCACCAACTCAGTATTATGAAACTGTTTCACGGGTCTGTGTTTTCTCATGCATTCTAAATGTCACTTGATTCAGGTATGTTTGGCTTCTGTGTATATTTTTGTATTCCTGTGTATTGTTAGTAATGTCAAAAAAAAAAAAAAAAAGAAATCCAGAAGTATGTTTTCTGTTAAAATCATGGAGTCTTTGATTCAGCTATTCTTTGTCATCATGGATGGGTGGTCTAGAGGTAACGTGCCTGCCTAGAAAGCGAAAAGTCCGGGTCGGAAGTGTGCGGTGGTTCAATCTCCGTTTAGGCCGAAACTGTTTACCTCATCCATTAGACCATGAGTGGTGGTCTGAGTGCTAGTCTTTCGGATGAGACAATAAACAGGCCCTATGAGTTACACACAAATTATATAGCGCACATAAAAGAACCCATAGCAACAAGAGAGTTGTCCCTGGCAAAATTCTGTCGAAAAAAGCCACTCTGATAGGGACACCAAAAAACCCCAAACAAACAACAAAAATAATGGATGGCGCTGCTTTTATGGCTATGCGCTCTGCCTGGGGAGAGCAGCCCGAATTTCATGCAGAGAAATCTGCCGTGACTTAAAGTGGTATAAAAATGAAAAGTTCTAGGCTATGGGAGGTACTCAAGTCTGCATAATTTAGATGAAGAACTCCAGTGACTCTGCAGCAAACCATTCACGGTAAGAGAGGAGGGTTGGAAGGGACGGAACTGTGCAGTATCGTGTATTTTAAACCTGAATATGGACAGGTGCAGGGATTGGCTAAGAAAAAAAAAGTACAGGAAATATTACAGGTGTACTTGATTGTTTAACCCCCCTCTCCCTTAAAAAACCCAAACAAAACCAGAAAACCCTCCCCCGTCCCACCAACAAGAACAAAATCAAGTGTTTTTTTATGCAAAACCTTTGAAAACAAACAGAAAGTACCTATATGCAAAAGATACAATTTAGAAAAAGAGATTTGGTGTACTTTTTGTACCGATTTCTGTTCTTTTTTTGAAAGGTCTTTTTACCTGTTTAGAGGCTGTTGGTAAAATATAGAAGAGCTAATAATGGATATTTGTACAGCACATACATTCAGAAAATCTGCTCATTATTGCTGTACATGAATATTTTCACTCTGTTTCTCACCATGAAGACTTAAGGCAGGAGTAGATTCATTCATAATTTGATTTGACAGGAGGTCACATTCTCCGGTCTGATACTGTAAGTCGCTGGCCAGGTTCAAACCATAGACCCTTAGGACATACATCTGAAGCTAAACCCACTTGTCTATTGAAGTTGACTCTGTCAGCATTTACAATTTTTTTGTTTAACTTGCCCTGTGAGGGGATGGGATAGCTCAGTGGTCGGAGCACTCGCTTTCCCCAGCTAGGTTAAGCAGCATTGAGCGTGGTTACCGCTTGGATGGGCGACCGTTTGCGCGCCTTGACTTCAGTACAGTTCCCCCAGCTGTAAAAGGGTACCTGTCTCTCTAGGGTCAGGGAAGGTAAAGCAGCGAGGGAGAGGAGATGGGTGCTGCCCTCAATATGCTGGCCCTCAGAGAAGCTGAGGTCTCTGATGCCTCGCTCCCCTACAACCACTTAGGTTATGGGAGATCTTTACCTTCTTTTTAGATTCATTTATATTTTGACTCGATAGGAAATCACATTCTCTGGTCTAACACTGTAAGTCGCTGGCTGGGTTCAATCCATAGACCCTTGGGATATATACACCTGAAGTTTAAACCAATTGGCTACTGAAGTTGACAGTTTCAGCATTTAAATTTTTTTAAAAATAGCTTTTCCCTGTGGAAATGTTCGTCGCAACAGAACAAGGTGGGACTATAATAACACATGATTGCTTAGTGATACAAATTTCTTTGAGATTTTTGATCAATTGAAAAATGTATCCACATAGCCATTTAACACAAATTTCTCTTGAAAAAGAAAATCTGTATGCTATTTAACTGGAACTTAATATTTTTATTTGTAGACCTTGGTATTGTCAAAATTTGTACTTACTTATGATGCTCATTGTCAGATAAATGAAATGCATATGTACAGTCATGTCTACATTTATGTCATGGTGTATAAACTCGGTATTAAAGAAATGCATGCATGTGGAGATAGATATGAATGCTACAGCCCTCAAGAAGTCACACAAAGAGAAAAAACTATTTATTTACTATATCATCATCTTATGAACAAAAACGAGACAGACTAGCCTACTCAACGGGTACTGGAACCAGCATGTACCTCGTTTTACATCCTTTCTTTGTATGAATGGAAGTATAGCTTTCCATCATTTGTATCTTTTTTTTATACGGATTAAATCATGAGATGAACAAAAACGCTTTGTTGAATGTGTATGTCTGAGGTTATGGATTGCTTTGCTGCAAGATTACACTGCACGATGCATCATGAAAATAATATCCAACGACAGTCCCTAAACATAGATCTGAGTGTGACTTATAGGATCTAAATTTAATTCTGTTACAAGCACATTTGTGTTAGAGAAAAAAAAGAGGTGGATGACTTGTGTTCATTGATACTTTTATTTTAGTCTATTTTCAAAACGGATGTTACATACTTTTTTCATAGCCTATTTTCAGAACAGATGTGTCACAAACATTTTTTTGGGGGTGCAAAATGATCCCTTTCAATCCCCTGTACACAATTCACAACAAAATTCACTCACATACAAAAATTTCAACAGAATTCACACAAATCTCATTTTCGCAAGTTTTATTACATACTCGGTTTATTTCTCTTCACCACACCACATTCTTAAACAGTTTCTCCTCATGCAGTGGTTGCAGTAAACATCACATGTACATTTTCAATTCTTTGACGTAAAAAAACCATACACACTATTTCTATTCTTGCTGCAGTTTACAACTGTTTGTATGTACTGTGATGAAGATGTATATATTGTAATAAATGTTCATTTCACTGAGGTACTGTATGTAACAAACAGTAAATTCAGCAGGGATGTGGGTAGTGATAAACTCCTCAGATTGCCATATCAATCTAACCCTCCTGGACCCCTCTGGCTGGTGGCCCCACGGCGGCCCGACATCAATAAGCTCCCTGTGGACTTCTGGCCCCGAGAATGCAACAAGACGAATCGGGGTATGGCTGAGGAGGAGGGATTGAAATGAGTAGCGTGACAGGAACATCACAGAGGATATGCTGCAACCACCCCCCACCCTAAAAAAAACCCTTAACAAAATGACCCCCTCCCTCTATGTTTTTAAGGGCTGTAACATATTTCATATACTACATCATCCGAAAGATAACTATCCAACACTTATTGAAGTATCCGCTTCTGCTTTAACTTTTGTCATCCCAATGAAGTATGAAGTAGTCAGGTTTTCCCCTTCTCATTAATAAACGCAACAACTGGAGTCTTGTGGAAGAACTGAGCAGAAGATGCGAACTCAATACACGGTCGCTTCTGGCTCCTTTGTAGCTCAGACATGACAGTGATGACTGACACGAACACAACTGTATCTTGATGTTGAAAACGTTCTTAAGTCCTTTACAAACTTACCCTATCAAATCTCGAGGACGGGTTCATTTCTAAGGCCAGTTTGGAGACAGGACATGGCACTCGTTTACAAAAGTCCTTTTGTATAAGGGATTGAATCCCATCATCATTAAATAACCATCAATGCAAAAGCTTCATGGGGAAATCATCAGGAAACTTGCAAAGATTGTAAGTGCTTGCAAATACAAAGGGAAAGAAAGACAGTGTTGCCTATGTATGGTTTGTAAAACACTGCAAGGATTGTAAGTACTGGCAAATACAAAGGCAAAGGGAAAGACAGTGTTGGCTATGTAGCATGCAAAGCATTTACACGAATCTAGGATTCATAAAGGGCCAAGTATATCTACAGAAGAATACTGCTTTGGGGGTTCCTTAGTGAGCACTATCAACAGATCTTTTTTTTTAACTTACTCCCCCTGATAACCACTTCACCTCTGGCCCCCCCCTCCGAAAAAAAAAGCCCTTAACCCCAAGTTGAAGGTCACTGATGAGATTTCTGTGTTGGTTTCACAAGTCTGCCTCCATCTTCAGCTGAGACACTTGCTTCATCAACAGAGCGATCTCGTCTCCCCTGAAAGAAACCAGAACACTCTGTCAGCCATAGCAAAAAAAAGAGAAGAAAATGGTGCTCCTAAAAAAGCAAAATTGCAATGGCAATTACACACAAACATAAAACACACCCACCCACCCCCAAATCATAAATAGTCCATTATTACTACCCAAATTCAGGGTTGCTTCATTTCTTATTAAATAACTATGCCGTCTTCTGGAGTAACATAGTAACAGGGGATGTTTGGAACGAGTCAAGCAGAGAGACTGGTGTACAAAAATATATTTTATCGCACATACATCCCATAAATGATGTGTACAAGAACATAACCAGCTCACAGATACACAATTGCACACTAAGAAAAGTAAGACGGCACAGCATTATTGTAACATGCAAGACTTGGTTGAAGAAAAGAAAGAAAATGGACACACAGGACAGAAAATGGGCACCCCCCCCCCCCCCTAATATCATTTCAGTCCATCATGTATTGTTTGATAACTCTGTGCTCAGTGACTCCTATACAGAGGCAAAGGAGTAACCTTCAGTGGGAAATACGGAAATGTTTCAAGGAATAGCCTTCAGTGGGCAATATGGAAATGCTTCAAGGAATAGCTTTAGTGGGAAATACGGAAACGTTTCAAGGATAGCCTTCAGTGGGAAATACGGAAACGTTTCAAGGAATAGCCTTCAGTGGGAAATATGGAAACGTTTCAAGGAATAGCCTTCAGTGGGCAATACGGAAACGTTCCAAGGAATAGCCTTCAGTGGGAAATTCGGAAACGTTCCAAGGAATAGCCTTCAGTGGGAAATTCGGAAACGTTCCAAGGAATAGCCTTCAGTGGGAAATTCGGAAATGTTCCAAGGAATAGCCTTCAGTGGGCAATACGGAAACGTTCCAAGGAATAGCCTTCAGTGGGAAATTCGGAAATGTTCCAAGGAATAGCCTTCAGTGGGCAATACAGAAATGTTCCAAGGAATAGCCTTCAGTGGGAAATTCGGAAATGTTCCAAGGAATAGCCTTCAGTGGGAAATTCGGAAATGTTCCAAGGAATAGCCTTCAGTGGGCAATACCGAAATGTTCCAAGGAATAGCCTTCAGTGGGAAATTCGGAAATGTTCCAAGGAATAGCCTTCAGTGGGAAATCAGGAAACGTTTCAAGGAATAGCCTTCAGTGGGAAATATGGAAACGTTTCACAGTGTTCTGTATGATTCCCAGCCTTATGCCCTAGCATCAATTATGAAAAGCGTTTGCCAGTCAACATTAGGAAAGTCACTGTGAAATCATTCTTTTATTGCTTGCCAGCAGCCATTGCCATCTTTCAATCCTTCCCACACATCTACCCCCCCCACCCCTCCCACCCTGTTTGTTTTTTCTTTACGTTCAGTATGTGAATGTAAACTTGTCTGAATCACCTTGTAGTGAATATCTTTTCTTGGTAAAAATCAGTTTGTATACATCTATCTTTTCTTGGTAAAAATCAGTTTGTATACATCTTCCATAAAGTTGTTAAAGATGTACTTAAGCCAAAACTCCACAATGGCAACATGGACTATCCTGTAAAAGACACACTTCAGCCAAAACTCCACAATGATGACACTGACAATCTTGTTCAAGACATACTTCAGCCACAATGACGACACTGACAATCTACTCCCTGACGACACTGACAATCTACTCCCTGACGACACTGACAATCTACTCCCTGATGACACTGACAATCCACTCCCTGACGACACTGACAATGTACTCCCTGACGACACTGACAATCTACTCCCTGACGACACTGACAATCTACTCCCTGATGACACTGACAATCCACTCCCTGACGACACTGACAATCTACTCCCTGACGACACTGACAATCTACTCCCTGATGACACTGACAATCCACTCCCTGACGACACTGACAATGTACTCCCTGACGACACTGACAATGTACTCCCTGACGACACTGACAATGTACTCCCTGACGACACTGACAATGTACTCCCACATGCAAGTAAATCACAAGAGCCCTCCCTTACTCTTCGGATGAGACTATAAACCGAGGCCCCGTGTGCGAACGCATGCAGAACATCTTGCACGTAAAAGGGAAAAAAATTCCTCTGAAGTCCGAAAATGGCTGCCTATATGGCGAAGTACCTGAAAAGAGTCATACACCCAAACTTCTCATCCTGGTGTACTTCCTATCTCACAGAGATTCCCAGGTGGGATGATGAGTGAGTCAGAGTGTGGCATGTTCTGGGTGACCCCCAGAATGTAAAGCTGGGGACAGCACAAGCACAACAACAACAACAACAACTTACTCTTCTTTCAAAATCTCTTTGATGTGCTGGATCTGCTGCTGGCGGAGATGTGTGGAGGGGGACGAGGAGGAGGAGGAGGAGGATTTCTGGTGGGTCAACTGGCGCTGCTGGTAGTCTTGTTTGGACCGTAACTGTTGACAACAACAACAACAACAACAAAGCTTCAATCAACATAGTCACACACACACACACACGCACACACACTCACACACAATTTTGAGCCAGAGGGAACGAATGATAAAGTTGACAAATTCGCATGCATATGGAGACTGAATGTAAAAAAAAACCACCTCAAAACATGAGTGCTTATTCCATTATCCTCAAAAGAAACAAATGGAAATTCCAAAACACACACACACATACACACACTCACGCATGCACACACACTAAGTCCTTCAGATGAGACTATAAACCGATGTCCCATGTGCGAACACATGCAGAACTTCTTGCACACACGTTAAAACTCGATCTGCCTTTAGGAGGACATGGCCATTTGTGCCAGAGAACAGATAATAAAACTGTAAGCACACAGGGATTCTTCTTCCTTTTTTGTCATGTTTCTCCCAGGGGAGGTTTGACATTGATGAGCCTTTTCCATCTCTCTGTTTTGAGAGGGATTGGATGTAAAAACCCCCACACAAGTGACTGTTTCATTACTTTCCCAAAAAACAAACAACACTAACAATAAAACACCACCAATAACAAAACAGAGAGAAAAACACCCCCCTCCCCCCTAGCAATTTCACTTTGAAATTCAAGCTCGTTGACAAAACAGACGGTGAGACAGAGGAGGTGACTGATGAGAATCACCCAGGAAAGCATGTTTCCATCAGCAGACCAGACAGACTTTTCCCCTGCAGTTCAGGAAAGCATGTTTCCATCAGCAGACAGACTTTTTCCCCTGCAGTTCAGGAAAGCATGTTTCCATCAGCAGACAGACTTTTTCACCTGCAGTTCAGGAAAGCATGTTTCCATCAGCAGACAGACTTTTCCCCTGCAGTTCAGGAAAGCACGTTTCCATCAGCAGACAGACTTTTTCCCCTGCAGTTCAGGAAAGCACGTTTCCATCAGCAGACAGACTTTTTCCCCTGCAGTTCAGGAAAGCACGTTTCCATCAGCAGACCAGACTGATGTTTTTCCCCTGCAGTTCCAAGTGCTCCATGAGTGAGTGAGGGAGTGAGGTATGGACGCACCTGTATGAGGTTCTTGCTGAACTCCTCCGCCTTGTCCTTCAGCTCCTTCAGCTCTGTGTGCATCTGTTTCTCCGCCACCGACAGCAGCGGCACACGGCTCTGCATCTTCCGCATCATGCTTTCCAGTCTGGGGACAGAGACCACATACATATGTAAGGTAAAGGTAAAGGAGTCCCATAACCTATAAGGTCGTAGGGGAGCGAGGCGTCAGAGACCTCACTTCTCTAGGGCCAGCATATTGAGGGCGGCGCCCATCTCCTCACCCTCGCTGCTTTACCTTCCCTGACCCTAAAGAGGGCAGGTACCCATTTACAGCTGGGTGAACTGTACTGAAGCCAAGGCACGCAAACGGTCACCCATCCAACTGGTAACCATGCTCGACGCCGCTTAACTTGGCTGGGGGAAAGCGAGTGCTCCGACCACTGAGCTATCCCGTCCCCATATACATAGACACACACACAATAGCTGAATACCAGCAATGTTGCACTTTTGAATGAACAAAAATCTGAATTTCAGTTAATCGTTAATCATGACTCGGTCATCTTTCACAAGATGCTTTTCCAATCTGGGGATATTATATACACACAACAGTTTGGTTATGTGCAAGGTTGCATTTTTGAATGGAAAATCTTAATTTGAATGAACAAACTTACACAACTCTTCCATGTTTTGCATGATGTTTTTCAATCTGGGGATTGGTATGTGCAATGTGGCATTTTGGAATAAAAACATTTAAATTTGAATTAATAAAATTATATGATTTGTACGTCTTTCACATGATGCCTGGTGATGTCGCATACACAACACAGGTGGTACAATGTTACATTCTTTAAACCCCCCCAAAAAATCTGAATTTGAAAGAGCACAATCACACAACTCTTTATCTTTCGCAAGATGTTTTGCCAATCTGGGGAAAATGCATTTTTGAATGAAAAATCTAAATGTCAGTTCACTAAAATGAAATTAACTGTCTTTTCACACAATATTCTGAATTGGAAAATGTTTTCAAAGATCTACTTTTAGTGAAAATGTTAATTACAACGCAATATGCACAAAAGTTTTTGCACACTATGTACTCAACACACACACACAAGAAGAGAAAGATGATTTTTCCTCTGGAGTTAACATCAGTGATGACTCCACTCTCCCCAAAAGTCCTTTAGATGAGACTAAACCGAGGTCTCATGTGCGAACGCACGCAGAACATCTTGTGCACATGTTATCTGTTCCACTTTTTGGAAGAGTAGGCCATGTGTGCCGGTGGGAACGAATGCCAAAAATTACAAAACTGCATACACACAGGGACTGGATGTAAAAAAGCACATGAGTGCTTATACTATTATCCTCCAAAAAAAAAGAATAAATAAATAAAGTTAGGGAAGGTGGGGCTAAGTTGTCATAATTTCAAAAAATGTATAACGCATACAACTTATTTGTTTTTTTATTAACAGGAAGAGCAGATGAAATGCCTAGAGAAAAACTGACCAGTATCATGAGTATAGTACCAACAATCATGTATCCACAAAACAATCTGAATACTGCCACAAATCTGGATGAAAAGTTGTTGTTGTGTGTTCCCCAGCTTAACAGTCTGGGGGGGTCACCCAGAACGTGCACTCTGACCATCCCACCTGAGAATCGCCGAGAGATTGAAACTGCCACACTGACGGAGAGGTTTGTGTGTATGACCGTTTTTAAGTATCTCACCATATAGGCAGCCATACTCCGACTTCAGAAGATTTTATTCTCCTTTATCTTAATTTTTTTCTTTTATTCTTTTATATTGAGGATAATGGAATAAGCACAAATGTGCTTTTTTTTACATCCAGTCCCCATGTGTATGCGGTTTTGTAAATTCTGTCATCTGTTTCCTCCTTTAAAGGAGAGTGCAGGTTGTTATGTTAAGAGCTTTTGTCACGGCTGAAGACAAATCTCAACAACACAACATTTTTACAACATAACAACAACATTTTAGTGTTAGGCCTTGGCAACTCGCTGTCATCACTAATAACCGACACAGCTTCTGGCCTGGGCCAGCAATGACGAGGAGTAAAACCCACCGTCGGAGGATGTCTTCCTGGTTGTCATGGCAGCTCTGCAGGCGTTCGCCCAGCTCGCCAGCTTTGTCGGCCAGCTTTTCCTTGGCTTCTTCCAGAGACCGCAGGTCTGCCAGCTGCTGTTCTTTCTGATCCATCAGGATCCGAACCCTCAACCATCAAACAACAAGTCTAGTCAAGTCAAGTCAAACACACTTTAATCATGGGATTGAAGGGCAATTACAATACTGACAGGCACATTGATACCTATAATTATCTCACAAGACACAAGAAAAATACATTTCAGATTGTTATAAGCGTTCCAAGAGAGCTTAAAAAAACGATCGTACACAAACGCAAACCCAGGTGCACGCACACACACGCACCGCGTACACACACACATACACACACACACCAATGTAGGAATACAATGTTGTAAATACCATTGATTGGAAAAGAAATTAAAAAAAAAAAAAAAATTTGTGTGTGCGTGCATGCACGTGCGCATTCACACACACACGCACACCCATACATACACACACCAATATGTGAACACAGTTTTATCACACATACACACACACGTGCACCCGCACACCATAATGACCATTATCTAGTAAAGACATAAACACACACACACAATTTAGAAATCAGTCAGGTCATACAGCGGAATGAGAGAGAGAGAAAAATTAAAAAAGGACATGGGAACATTGAGGCAGGAAACCAATGATAATGTCAAAAAAGAAAATTGTTTTACTCTCGGCCAAACCTTTGTTTCTAGGGAGCAAACAGGTATCAAAACACGTTTCTAAATGAATTCTAAAGAATGTTCTCCTGTGTATCCTTAAGCACACCGCGAGGTTCTGGGTTTGATTCCCACCAGCCTTGCCCTTTCTTCCCAGTTTGGACAAGGAAATAGAACTGATTGTCAAAGCCTTTCGAACAAGACTATAAATCGAGGCCGTGTGAGTGAATGCATGTAGAGCATCCTGCACACACGTTGCACACACTCTTTTCGTAAGAGTAAGCCATTGTGTGCTGGTGGGAACAGATGGCAGAATTTACAAAACCGCATACACACAGGGGACTAGATGTAAAAAAGAGCACATAAACGCTTATTCTTGATATAAAAGAACAAAATAAATTTAATAAATAAAATAAATAAAACCTGTTCCACCTTTCGAAAGAGGAGGTCATTTTGCGCCAGTAGGAATGGATGACGACATTAAAAAAAAATACGCATGCACACAAGTGTCATGTTCAGACACCATTCCTGAAGTTTGAATGCAGCTACCTAAATGGCTTGGGGGTGGGGAGGGGAAACAGTTGCATACACACAAATCTTTCCATTCACGAACCTTTGAGCTCTAAGTGCGGAATGACAAAAACCCCCACACACAAAACAACCCCAACCCCCACAACACTCCTAACCCCCTAGTGCTATAGGGTCCACGCTATACCAACAGACAGATCACGTCTATTCTCCTACAGGGTGAGCAGCAGGGTATGTGGCCACACAGTTCTCCTTTACCGGCAGCAGGCAGAACACAACAGGGCCTTTATTGCCAGAACACAACGGGGCCTTTGCCAGCAGGCAGAACACAACAGGGCCTTTATTGCCAGAACACAACGGGGCCTTTGCCAGCAGGCAGAACACAACAGGGCCTTTATTGCCAGAACACAACGGGGCCTTTGCCAGCAGGCAGAACACAACAGGGCCTTTATTGCCAGAACACAACGGGGCCTTTGCCAGCAGGCAGAACACAACAGGGCCTTTATTGCCAGAACACAACAGGGCCTTTGCCAGCAGGCAGAACACAACAGGGCCTTTATTGCCAGAACACAACGGGGCCTTTGCCAGCAGGCAGAACACAACAGGGCCTTTATTGCCAGAACACAACGGGGCCTTTGCCAGCAGGCAGAACACAACAGGGCCTTTATTACCAGAACACAACGGGGGTCTTTATTGCCAGAACACAACGGGGCATTTATTGCCAGAACACAACGGGGCCTTTATTGCCAGAACACAACGGGGCCTTTATTGCCAGGAACACAACGGGGCCTTTGCCAGCAGGCAGAACACAACAGGGCCTTTGCCAGCAGGCAGACCACAACAGGGTCTTTATTACCAGAAAACAACAGGGCCCCCTTTTTTTTTCTTTTCCAGAACACAACGGGGCCTTTATTGCCAGCAGACAGAACACAAAGGGCCTTTGCCATCAGACAGAACACAAAGGGCCTTTGCCATCAGACAGAACACAAAGGGCCTTTGTCAGCAGACAGAACACAAAGGGCCTTTGCCAGCAGGCAGAACACAAAGGGCCTTTGCAGAACACAACAGGGCCTTTTGTCAGCAGACGAACACAAGGCTTGCAGCAGCAGAACAACAGGCCTTTGCAAAACAGGGCCTTTTTTTTTTGGCAGGCCAGCACACGGGCCTTTGCAGAACACAACAGGGCCTTTTTTGGGCCAGCACAGGCAGAACACAACAGGGCCTTTGCGAGAACACAACAGGGCCTTTTGCCACCAGGCAGACTAAACACTGTCTTGCCAGGCAAGCAGAAAACAACAGGGCCTCACCTGGTGTCTTTAAAATTTTTTAAATTTATTAATTAATTTTTTTGGGTTTTGGCCTCACCTGGTGTCCATCTCCTGCTGGGCCAGCTCCTGTTTCTGGACGTACTCCTCCCTGAGCACCTGGGTCACCCTCATCAGCAGCTGGTAACACGCCTGCTGGCTCATCTCCATCTTCGGCCTTGTGCTGCACACGTACACACACACACACGTACCACACACAATACACACACAAACACCACCCGTACACACACACACACTACACGTACACACACACACACACAGAGCCCGTCAAAACATCGCAGAACATCTTGTGCACACCTTTAAAACCTGTTCCGCTTTTTAAGTGTAGGCCATTGTGAGCTAGTGAGAACAGATGACGAAATTTACGAAACTGCATGTGACACATGGGGGGGACTGGATGTGAGAACCCCCCCCTCCCCCCCCACGAGTGCTTATTGCGTTATCCTTGAAATTAAAGAATAAAAAAACAACAAAAAAACACACACACTCATACAAAGAAACACACCTTTGTAACCAAATGTAATGCTGTTGTTTGTATGTCAAAAAACACCAAAATTTTGGTTGAAAGGGGGTGGGGGATGAGGGAGGAAGAAAGGGTGTGTGTGTGGGGGGGGGGAGGAGTAGGGAGGACAGGAGGGGTAAGGTTGGATGGAATTTAGTATTGTTTATTCAAAACATGCAACATTACGATCAGAAACCAAAACACACATAATTACGTCACACGGCCATCTCATTCATAACACACAAACACACAGCCTAAAAGAATTCAATATAGAATCATAACAATTCTTCCTCAAGGAGTTAAGTAAAAATTTGTTGCCGTTGTTGTTGCTGTTGTTGTGTGTTCCTCAGCTTAACACTCTGGGAGTCACCCAGGATGTGCACATCTGACTCATCCCACCTGGGAATCATTGTGAGATTGAAATTGCACACTGAATGAGAAGTTTGCGTGTATGACTGTTTTTTTATATTTATCTATTCTTTTATATCGAGGATGATGGAATAAGCACTCATGTGCTTTTTTACATCCAGTCCCCGTGTGTATGCGGTTTTGTAAATTTCGTCATCTGTTCCACCGGCACACAATGGCCTACTCTTCCGAAAAGCGGAACAGGATTTAACGTGTGTAGCAAGATGTTCTGCATGCGTTCGCACATTGGGGCCTCGGTTTATAGTCTCACCCGAAGGACTTTGACATTCAGTTCGATTTTCAAGTACCTCGCCATATAGGCAGCCACACTCCAACTTCAGAAAAGCAATAAGTGAAAAAAACTGAAGTGAAGTGAAGATGAGATACTTACACCAGCAGCGGATTGGAGACAGAGCGGTGGAGGATCTTGGCGATGTGCTGACTGAAGGGCTCCACGGTCTTAGAATACCCAGAAGACCCCATCTCCCCAAAGCCCGCAGCATCCTGCAAGAATCCAGACCATGGGCTGCGGTACTTGTTGCTGAAAGAAAGCACAGAGGGTCGGTGGGTGGGTAAGGGTGATGGTGGGAAACTGTGGTGTTCAGTGATTGATCAATTAAAAAATAGGATTTTTGAAAAGTTATCATGGTCGTGTGTTTGTGTGTGTGTGTGTGGTGTGATGTGGTGTGTGTGTGTGTGTGTGTGTATGTGTGGTGTGGTGTTGTGTGTGTGTGTGGTGTGTGTTTTGTGTGGTGTGTGTGGGGTTTGTGTGTGTAGTGTTGTGTGTGTGTGTGTGTGTGTGTGAGTGTGTGTGGTGTTTGTGTGTGTGTAAAAACACACACACACTCAAACACAACCCCCCCCCCCTCCCCTCCCACCTCCCCCACAACACACACCCGTCCACCACCCAGGCCTCACCTCATGGGCAGTGCAGTGAAGTCCTGGTCCATGGTAAAGACCAGCAGCGTGGTGGTCAAGGTGGGGTCACTGACGATGTCCATCCCCAGAACTGGAGCTGCTGGACTGCAACACAGCAAGCCTGAACATCGCTACACGCGTCTAACAACCTTCATTCCACAACTGACTGCAACACAGCAAGCCTGAACATCGCTACACGCGTCTAACAACCTTCACTCCACAACTGACTGCAACATCACCAGTCCATCCATACCTGTGCAGCAGGGGAAGAAGAAGAAGAAGAAGAATATCGTGCCATACCTTGATTTGTGACGCTACACCACATAATGAGTCGCACTGCACTGGAGGTCAATTCTAAGTTGTTAATTTGCAATAACAAGGGTATTTAGCACAGAAAACGGATTGAAAATTCTATGAAAAGTTATTACAAATTTTATTCATTTTATTTTTATTTATTTTATTTATTCTTTTATATACAGGATAATGGAATAAGCACTCATGTGCTTTTTTACATCTAGTCCCCGTGTGTATGCGGTTTTGTAAATTTTGTCATGCTTCCATTGAAATGGTAGAGTGCAGAAAGTGGCAAAATGAGAAACTGACAAGTTCTGCATAGTAATAGGTGGTCAGAATGAGGTCTTGGGCGTTTTTAAATGTGTTTTTACACCAAAAGGAAACAAAATTAAGCTTTGATACTTTAGTACAAGGTAGAAGAATGGCTACAGTTTTATAATCAATCAAAATATAAAAAATCAGCAACTTGACCCCCCCACCTATCTAAAATGGCTTCTAGCAGAAAAGTGGGCCAGGTGCAACGCCACTCATTTTGTGGTGGAGTGTCACATTTTGGTTCTGCCCTTGCAGTAAACTAGCAACACTGTTTTTATTCTTTGTGGGCAGTGAGGCACCAAGCCTGCCCACACACAGTTATATAACACAAAGCTTTTACACATTGTGTTATTACATAAAAGGAAACATCTGTACTAAAATGATGTGTTTTCATAATAATGTGTAGAGGATTGAAAAGTCATCAAGATATTCTGGTAAGTGCCAAAAATTTTCTTCTTGTGCATTACACCTTGAGGACTTATTTATACGTGAAGTAGGGGGGAGGATCCAACTATGAATTATAAAAAAGAAAAAGGAAACCAAACAACAAAAAACACCAACCAAGCAAAGTCCCCCCCCCCCCCCCCCACCAGTTGTAATACAAAATGCTGAAAAATGACATTATAAAGTGTTACTTTGCATACATGTCTAATAACATAGGGACAGTTAACACATTCACTTTTTAAATGTGTTTCAGCACATCCATAACCTGTATCACATACCGTATATAAAAAACAAACAAACTATCTTTATGAGATACATAAAACATAAATATCTTCTACGAAATACTGTATATCAAAGAAAACATCATAGATGAATATCTATACAACATATTGTAAATCAAGGAGCAAAAAAAAAAAATATCTGTATGAAATACTGTATATCAAACATAAACAGCATTAATACATCCAGCGCTATATAAATTCCATACATTATTATTATTATTAAATATCCCTACCAAATAAGTGTATACCAAACATACAAATATATCTGTGTGAAAATAGTGTAGAAATCAAGGAGTGACCAGTCAGTCAGTACCTAGAGAAGAGGGGCTTGGTGCAGATGAGGTGCTCCACCACCCCCTCCTGATCGACAGGCAAGGCAAAGTTACAGGCATCGTCTGCACAAACAGCAACATCCATCCATCCATCCATCACACACACACACACACACACACACACACACACACACACACACACACACAAAGTCTTGTTTTGAATCTTGTTCAAGAGGATTTTTCCCCTGGAGTTAACATCACTCTCCCCCCCCCAAAGTCCTTTCGGATGAGAGACTATAAGCTGAGGTCCTGTAGGCGAACGTATGCAGAACATCTTGCGCACAACGTTAAAACCCGTTCCGCTTTTTGGTGGAGTAGGCCATTATGTGCCGGTGGGAAACGGATGACAAAACTGCATACACATGGGGACTAGATGTAAAAAAGCACATGAATGCTTATTCCATTATCCTTGAAATAAAAGAATTTTTAAAAAAAGTTTGGCAGTCTTGTTTGACACAGTCTGAGTCTTGTGTATGACGGTCTTGCATGACAGTTCTGCACAACACGGTCTTGTGTATGACAGTCTTGTATGACACAGCCTTGTGTATGACAGTCTTGTATGACACAGCCTTGTGTATGACAGTCTTGTATGACACAGCCTTGTGTATGACACAGCCTTGTGTATGACAGTCTTGTATGACACAGCCTTGTGTATGACAGTCTTGTATGACACAGCCTTGTGTATGACAGTCTTGTATGACACAGCCTTGTGTATGACAGTCTTGTATGACACAGCCTTGTGTATGACAGTCTTGTATGACACAGCCTTGTGTATGACGGTCTTGTATGACACAGCCTTGTGTATGACAGTCTTGTATGACACAGTCTTGTGTATGACAGTCTTGTGTATGATAGTTCTGCACGACACAGTCTTGTGTATGAGTCTTGCATGACACAGTCTTGTGTATGATAGTCTTGTATGACACAGTCTTGTGTATGACAGTCTTGTATGACACAGTCTTGTGTATGACAGTCTTGTATGACACAGTCTTGTGTGTGACACAGTCTTGCATGACACGGTCTTGTGTATGACACAGTCTTGTGTATGACAGTTCTGTATGACACAGTCTTGTGTATGACAGTCTTGTATGACACAGTCTTGTGTATGATAGTCTTGTATGACACAGTCTTGTGTGTGACAGTCTTGTATGACACAGTCTTGTGTATGACAGTTCTGTATGACACAGTCTTGTGTATGACACAGTCTTGTGTATGACACAGTCTTGTGTATGACAGTCTGCATGACACAGTCTTGTGTATGACAGTCTTGTATGACACAGTCTTGTGTATGACAAGTCTGCATGACACAGTCTTGTGTATGGCAGTCTCGTATGACACAGTCTTGTGTGTATGACAGTCTTGCATGACACAGTCTTGTGTATGACAGTTGCATGACACAGTCTTGTGTATGACAGTCTTGTATGACACAGTCTTGTGTATGACAGGTCTTGTATGACACAGTCTTGTGTATGACAGTTCTTGTATGACACATTCTTGTGTATGACAGGTCTTGTATGACACAGTCTTGTGTATGACAAGTCTTGTATGACACAGTCTTGTGTGTATGACAAGTCTTGCATGACACAGCCTTGTGTATGACAGGTCTGCATGACACAGTCTTGTGTGTATGACAGTCTTGTATGACACAGTCTTGTGTATGACAGTTCTGTATGACACAGTCTTGTGTGTGACACAGTCTTGCATGACACGGTCTTGTGTATGACACAGTCTTGTGTATGACAGTTCTGTATGACACAGTCTTGTGTATGACAGTCTTGTGTGACACAGTCTTGTGTATGATAGTCTTGTATGACACAGTCTTGTGTATGACAGTCTTGTATGACACAGTCTTGTGTATGACAGTTCTGCATGACACAGTCTTGTGTATGATAGTCTTGTGTATGACACAGTCTTGCATGACACGGTCTTGTGTATGACAGTCTTGTATGACACAGTCTTGTGTATGACAGTTCTGCATGACACAGTCTTGTGTGCGTGACAGTCTTGTATGACACAGTCTTGTGTGTGACACAGTCTTGTATGGCACGGTCTTGTGTATGACAGTCTTGCATGACACAGTCTTGTGTATGACAGTCTTGCATGACACAGTCTTGTGTGTATGACATTTCTGCATGACACAGTCTTGTGTATGATAGTCTTGCATGACACAGTCTTGTGTATGACAGTCTTGCATGACACAGTCTTGTGTATGACAGTCTTGTGTATGACACAGTCTTGTGTATGACAGTCTTGTATGACACAGTCTTGTGTATGACAGTCTTGTGTATGACAGTCTTGTATGACACAGTCTTGTGTATGACACAGTCTTGTGTGACACAGTCTTGTGTGTGACACAGTCTTGCATGACACGGTCTTGTGTATGACAGTCTTGCATGACACAGTCTTGTGTATGACAGTTCTGTATGACACAGTCTTGTGTATGACACAGTCTTGTGTATGACAGTCTGCATGACACAGTCTTGTGTATGACAGTCTTGTATGACACAGTCTTGTGTATGACAAGTCTGCATGACACAGTCTTGTGTATGGCAGTCTCGTATGACACATTCTTGTGTGTATGACAGTCTTGCATGACACAGTCTTGTGTATGACAGTTGCATGACACAGTCTTGTGTATGACAGTCTTGTATGACACAGCCTTGTGTATGACAGTCTTGTATGACACAGCCTTGTGTATGACAGTTCTGTATGACACAGTCTTGTGTATGACAGTCTTGTATGACACAGTCTTGTATGACACAGTCTTGTGTATGACAGTCTTGTATGACACAGTCTTGTATATGACAAGTCTTGCATGACACAGTCTTGTATATGACAGTTCTGCATGACACAGTCTTGTGTGTATGACAGTCTTGTGTATGGCAAGTCTTGCATGACACAGTCTTGTGTATGACAGGTCTGCATGACACAGTCTTGTGTATGACAGGTCTGCATGACACAGTCTTGTGTGTATGACAGTCTTGTATGACACAGTCTTGTGTGTATGACAGTCTTGTATGACACAGTCTTGTGTGTATGACAGTCTTGTATGACACAGTCTTGTGTGTATGACAAGTCTTGCATGACACAGTCTTGTGTATGACAAGTCTTGCATGACACAGTCTTGTGTATGACAAGTCTTGCATGACACAGTCTTGTGTATGACAAGTCTTGCATGGCACAGTCTTGTGTATGACATTTCTGTATGACACAGTCTTGTGTGTATGACAGTCTTGTATGACACAGTCTTGTGTATGACAGTCTTGCACCTCCTCCATTGTTCGCTCTTTCCCTCACCGTTTCCTAGGTACTGCGACTGCACACAACATTTGCTATTTCTACTGCAAATGCCTGATCCTTATTATAGAGATAATATGAATCACATAGATACCAAACACCTCAGTTGTAGAACTGGCATTACAAAATTTTCAATACTCAGCACAGCCGCTAGCCAGTCATGTGTGGCTACTGATTTGTCTAACGTGTCAATTTTCCATGCCATTCTTCGATCACTGTAAAAAGCTGTTCGTCGCATCACTCTCTCGTAGCACGCCCAAGAACTGAGTGATTTGGCCTAGATCACGAGAAGAAAACTCCTTGGTAACACAGTGAATTAATTCCCTTACACTTCTTTGTCAATAGGCTGCACATGCTTTCATGGTCTCCCTTATCATGTGCTCCACTCTGACAGGTAAAGATGATGTGGTGGACCAATCATTTGCTAGGTAGAGCTAAACATTTGCAATGTTGGACACCAAACATTAGCAGCGGGGGCAGAAGAAGAAGAAGAAGAAGAAGAAGAAGAAGTAGAAGAGGAAGAAGCAGAAGAGGAAGAAGTAGAAGAGGAAGAAGCAGAAGAGGAAGAAGTAGAAGAGGAAGAAGCAGAAGAGGAAGAAGCAGAAGAGGAAGAAGTAGAAGAGGAAGAAGCAGAAGAAGAAGAAGCAGAAGAGGAAGAAGCAGAAGAGGAAGAAGCAGAAGAGGAAGAAGTAGAAGAGGAAGAAGTAGAAGAAGAAGCAGAAGTAGAAGGAGAAGAGGAAGAAGGAGAAGACGAAGAAGTAGAAGAGGAAGAAGAAGAAGGTGAAGAAGCAGAAGAGGAAGAAGCAGAAGTAGAAGGTGAAGAAGCAGAAGTAGAAGGTGAAGAAGCAGAAGTAGAAGGTGAAGAAGCAGAGGAAGAGGAAGAAGCAGAAGTAGAGGAAGAAGCAGAGGAGGAAGAAGCAAAAGTAGAAGAGTAACTGTCTTCACCTGTACACTCCATCCCGTTCCCTTCGCTCAGCTGCAGATACTTTGTGCTTTCGAATACCCAGATTCAAACAAACCACTGTTGGCCGTCGTTCTTTCTGTTTTTGGCCCATCCACCTGGAATGACCTCCCTCTTTCACTTTGCCAAAAGCCTTCACTTGATACCTTCAAATCCAGCCTCAAAATGCACTTATTTCCTACCTGACACTTTCCCCTCATATCTGTTCCTACTTTCCAACAGCATCTTTCATCTCCCTCATCACCACCTAAGTGTGTGTGTATGTGTGTGACTGTGTGTGTGTGTGTGTGTGTGTGTGTGTATGTGTGTGTACATAAATTTAAAATATCTTGTGTTATTTGAGGAAAGTTGCATGCATGTAAATGATTTGAGTACAAGCGCTTCGATTTGCTTGTTTTACAAGATTTAGCGCTATATAAATTCAATATATTATTATTATTATTAAGAGGAAGAAGCAGAAGTAGAAGCAGCAGAAGAGGAAGAAACCGAAGGTGAAGCAGCAGAAGGTGAAGAAGCAGCAGAAGAGGAAGAAGCAGAAGTAGAAGGTGAAGAAGCAGAAGTAGAAGGTGAAGAAGCAGCAGAAGGTGAAGAAGCAGAAGTAGAAGGTGAAGAAGCAGAAGTAGAAGGTGAAGAAGCAGCAGAAGGTGAAGAAGCAGAAGTAGAAGGTGAAGAAGCAGCAGAAGGTGAAGAAGCAGAAGTAGAAGGTGAAGAAGCAGAAGCAGAAGGTGAAGAAGCAGAAGTAGAAGGTGAAGAAGCAGCAGAAGAAGCAGAAGCAGAAGTAGAAGGTGAAGAAGCAGAAGAAAGTGAAGAAGCAGAAGTAGAAGGTGAAGAAGTAGAAGGTGAAGAAGCAGAAGAAAATGAAGAAGCAGAAGTAGAAGGTGAAGAAGCAGAAGTAGAAGGTGAAGAAGCAGAAGAAAGTGAAGAAGCAGAAGAAAGTGAAGAAGCAGCAGAAGAAGCAGAAGTAGAAGGTGAAGAAGCAGCAGAAGCAGAAGTAGAAGGTGAAGAAGCAGAAGAAGGTGAAGAAGCAGAAGTAGAAGGTGAAGAAGTACAAGTAGAAGGTGAAGAAGCAGCAAAAGAAGCAGAAGTAGAAGGTGAAGAAGCAGCAAAAGAAGCAGAAGTAGAAGGTGAAGAAGCAGCAAAAGAAGCAGAAGTAGAAGGTGAAGAAGCAGCAAAAGAAGCAGAAGCAGAAGGTGAAGAAGCAGCAGACTTACTGGCGAAGAAGTTGTGCAGGGAGTGTATCCAGGGCAGGGCCACGCTGTGCACACCCGCAGAGTGACTGCAGTGGTACCTGTCTGCACTGACGGGATCTGTAACACCGCACCATCCACAACCTCCAGTACTGATAATACAATATTAATAGTAATAATGATGATAATACTGATGCTTTTAATGATCATATGATAATAATACTGACGCTATCATAATGATAATACTGATGGTAGCAGTAGCAGTAGTGGTGGTAGTGGTGGTAGTAGTAGTAGTAATAGTTGTAGTAATTGTAGCAGAAGCAGTAGTAGTAGTTGTAGTAGTAGTAGTTGCAGCAGCAGTAATAATAATAATAATAATACATGGAACTTATATAGCGCTATATCTTGAAAAGACAAACCAAAGCGCATGCATTCAACCTAATCTTACACAGTCATGCAATCAATGATAAATGATAAATAGTTTAAACAAACAGATATTTACAAACATAGTGCGCTGCAGACAAAATCTATGAAATAAAATTTCAATAGTCAAATTTGTACAAAAGCACAAACACACACACACTCACTTAGGTCCTATACTTTAGCAGGGTGATAGGACATGGGTTAGTGAGGGTGGGATAGCTCTGATATGAAACAGGAGGGAGGAAATCTTA
The DNA here is from genome assembly GCA_028751875.1 of Rapana venosa. Lineage (NCBI taxonomy): Eukaryota > Metazoa > Mollusca > Gastropoda > Neogastropoda > Muricidae > Rapana > Rapana venosa. The sequence goes on from CM054156.1 coordinate 41,460,690, forward strand.
GGTTTGAAATAAATATGTCTTGAGGCTGGATTTAAAAGTGTCATAACTAGGTTTCTGGCGAAGAGAGAGAGGGAGCTCATTCCAGGTCGATGGACCCGAAATAGAGAAAGAGCGGCGGCCAACAGTGGATTGGTTGAATCTAGGTATTCGTAGGCACAAGGTATCTGCAGTAGAGCGGAGGGAACGTGAAGGAGTGTACAGGTTAAGACATTCACAGAGGTAGGAGGGTGCAGTTTTGTGGAGACATTTGTAACAAAGGGTACTGATCTTATAATCTACTCTCTGTGGCACAGGCAGCCAGTGGAGAGATCGCAAGAGAGGGGTAATGTGCTCAGATTTTTTCTTTCTGAGAACAAGTCGAGCTGCGGAGTTTTGTATACGTTGAAGGGAGTGGATAGATGGTGCTGGCAGACCAGACAAAAGAGAATTACAATAGTCCAGACGTGAAAGAATGAGAGAAGTGACAAGTTTGGCTGTTGCATCAGTGGACAGGTACTTTCGAATTGCACTAATACGCCGTAATTGATAGTAGCACGACTGACAGGTCTGAGTGATTAAGTTTTTCATAGAGAGTGTGTTGTCGATAACAACACCTAGATACTTCACAGCAGTGGATAGAGGGACTGATGTACTGCCAAGTTCTATTGAAGCTGTTGTAATGGAAGAGAGTTTGTGTTTGGTCCCTACAAGCATGGCTTCGGTTTTATCTGCATTTAGCTGTAATTTGTTCTGTGTCATCCAGTTTTGAATATCTTCAAAGCAGCGGGCCATATTTGTCAGGAGAGAAGGCAGATTTTCAGGAGTAACACTGCTTTGAATCTGAGAGTCATCTGCGTAAAAATGATGGTTGATTTGATGACGGTTTATTATATGTGACAGTGGGGCAGTGTAAAGAGTGAAAAGAACAGGGCCTAGAACTGATCCCTGTGGGACTCCGCATTCCAGTTTGGCAGGTATTGATTGAATCTTGTAGTAAAAGCAGCAGCAGCAGTAGTTGTAGTAGTAGTAGTCTTAGCAGTTATAGTAGTAGTAGTCGTAGTAGTAGCAGTAGTAATAGTAGTAGTAGTAGTAATAGTAGTAGTAGTAGAAGTAGCTGCAGCAGTAATCATAGTAGTAGTAATAGTAGTAATCGTA
>CM054156.1:41466823-41489323 GCA_028751875.1 Rapana venosa
TTTGTTCCAGAAATCTGACGGTATACTCGTCGTCACTTTCTTGAAACCCTCTGACTGTTAATGTACTGTATTGGCATTCGTAACAGTATTGATCGGCTGATGACTATCTAGGGAAACAGAAAGCAAAGCAACCCCCCCAAATGCACACACAGAACAGCAGCATAATCTACCAGACAGGCATCTAGAACTTGCTGAAGAAGACCTTTCCAGCTAGAAAATGATCAAGTACAGACTCACAATTACCACAACATTTTCATCTCAATGGAGAGCAACACCACACAGAAACCCTGAAGTCAGAATGCAGCTACCTAACTGGAGGGAGGGGGAACAGAACGGTCCCATTGGCAAAAATCTCAACCCACTGGTGAATCTCGGAGCTGTAGATGAAGAATGACCCCCCCCCCCACACACAGAGTGACACACACAAAAGTGTGCATACCACTACTACTTAGCACTACCAGAGACTGCAATTTGTGTGAGTGTGTGTGTTTTTTGGAGGGGTGGGGGATGGGGGTGGGGTGGGGGTTCACTCCTTGTCTAGTCAAACACACACACAAGTTGCAGTCTCTGGTATACTCATGTTGGGTTGGTTTTTTTTTGGGGGGGAGGGAGTGGGGGAAAAAGCATGAATGACTTGTAGACGGCATAAAAATCTCCACACTCCTAAGCTTGATCACAGTGCTGGGAGTGAAGGGAAATGAAAGGGAGGGTGGTGAGAAAAGGGGAAGATGACGGGGGGAGCTAGTAACACAATCATATTGTGACATAAAAAATATAACACACAGGTACACACACACACACTTACATACAAACACACTGGTGTTCAAAACATATATAGATATGTACGCACACAGTACACAGGTGGATCTCTACACACACACACACACACATACACCACCCTCCCTGAAAACAAACCTACTGACCTTTAATCAGCTTGATGGGGCAGGTGAACGGATCCTCACTGAAGGCACCAGAGGTCATGGGGTCAAGGTTACCGTTAGTGAGGGACAACTCCAGTTCCACGCTCTCCAGGACGTACAGCGTGTGCTGAACCGGGTAGGAGAACTTTGGCATCTCCGGCGCCACAGTCAGCTCCTGAAGGACAAAACAAACGTCCGAGCAGTCTGCTACACACATCAACAATCCTGAACGACGAATGACAGACAGCAAGCAGTTAGTCCACTCAGTTAAAACACAGCTGTCCGTTTCCCCCCACTTTCGGCTACTTTCAGCTGCTGCTATCCATCCCATCCCAGCTGGTGCTGATTATAGCAGAAACTGACTGTACTTGGACTTGGTAAGAGAAAGGGGTAATTTTGCACTGGGCCATGGACCCTTGACTGAGTTATGCTGGATTTGCGCACTGTGAGCCTGCTACACACATCAACATCCTCAGAACAAATGATAGGAAGTGGTTAGTTTGAGCAGTTTGCTTCACACATCAACATCCTCAGAACAAATGATAGGAAGTGGTTAGTTTGAGCAGTTTGCTTCACACATCAACATCCTCAGAACAAATGATAGGAAGTGGTTAGTTTGAGCAGTTTGCTTCACACATCAACATCCTGAAGGATAGAATGGTGGGAAAAAGGGGAGAGAATTTAAAAGAATATCACAGTAAACAAAGAGAGAAAAAGAATATATGCATCATATGCAAGTCTCCAAAGAGATGATCATCTAGGTTATTTCAGATCAGATCGGTGCAATGATAAAGTTTCTTTTTCTTTAAAGTAAACACCATATCTGCTTAGTTTCAGTAGCACACCTTACAAAAATGTTTTAAAAGAAAATTTTGCTAAGAATATATATGTGATATACATCCAAATAAATGATTATCTAAGTTATTTTAAACAAGATTCAGTGCAACAATACTTTTTTTGGTGTTTTTAAAAAAAAAAGATAAACACCATATCAGCGCTTAGATTCTGTAGCACATCTACAGAACTCTGTTAAAAGAAAATTTTGCAAAGATCAATTCGATTGCCAAGAAAAGAATGAATTTCCCACGACCGCTGCTTCTCCATCGCTTTTAAAACATTTTCTTGTACTCCTGTACTACATCAACATGAAACAAAAAAATCGTGTACATAATGTATACATACAAACATATATGTGACTAGAAGGAAAGGTTATCAAAGGCATGTAAACAATGCAAACAATTAATTGCCCTTTTTAAAAACGCCTATCTTTCATGCAGAAGAAAATAAAAACAGCAAACAAACAAAAAATTGACAGTAGCTGAATGGAGTATACCAAACAGCCATCAATGACTTCTGATTGTAGTTCTTTTTCAATACTTGACAAACTTTCCATCGTTAACACCCCCACCCCCCACGGTCTCCTTCCAACCACTACAGCCTATGCTGGAAAAGTCTTTTGGTTCACGGAAAAGTACTGTCTCAGTTCCAATGCTGGCCCACTTTACTCTGAACCTATACACCCTCTTTCTTCCTGCTGTCTGCAGTTTTCTGGAACTTGAAGACAAGTCAGGAGGCAATGGGTTATGGTGGGATGGTTCAATGCTGCCTGCTAAATGCAGCCTTGTATGCGTCTCAAACTCATCCAATATGTTTCTCATAACAACGGAAACAACAATTAAAATGATAACATTAACAATGAATATAATAGTACTGATGATTAAAATAATGATGATGATAAACAACATCAGCGATAATGATGATGATGACGATCACAATAATAATGATATTAATAACAATGATGTTTGTTCATAATTAGTGACCTCACAGTCATATACATATGGGTGGAAAAAAGAAAGAAAAAAAGTAGAAAAAAAAAAGTGGCACCATATGATGATCAAGCTTATTCCCTCAGATAAATCTTCTCTCATAAGCAAACCAGTAAAGACATAAAATAAACAAAAGAGAAGAAAGAGAATAGTGGTCTGGGTGCTAGTCTTTTGGATGAGACGATAAACCAAGGTCCCATGTGCAACACACAGTGCACATAAAAGAACCCACAGCAACACAACCATAGAGATGTCCCTGGCACAATTCTGTAGGGGTAAAAAAAGCCATCCTGATAGGGAAACAAAATACACACGCAGACAGGAAAAATAAAACAATATAATGGGCACAGTGCGCAATCTACATCATTCAGCAGATCGCTAAATTCAGCGCGTCCTTCTTTAACTAGTATTTCAAGTGTGGTCAGTCCTGCTATAACAGCACAGCTGGCCCAACTGGCTGGAATGAACACATTGTAAGGTGAGGAAAATGACATCTTGTACGGGACAGCTTTTTTTTTTATTTTTTGCTGAAAAAAAAAAAATTTATATCGAGGATAATGAAATAAGGCCTAATGTGCTTTTTTTACATCCAGTCCCCGTGTGTATGCGATTTTGTAAATTCTGTCATCTGTTCCCACCGGCACACAATGGCCTACTCTTACGAAAAGCGGAACAGGATTTAACGTGTGCGCAAGATGGTCTGCGTGCGTTACCGCACACGGGACCTCGGTTTATTGTCTCATCCGAAGGACTTTTGGGGAGAGTGGAGTCTGCACTGATGTTGACTCCAGAGGAAAATATCCCCATAAACGGGAATCGAACCCGGGTCGTCCTGAGGTGACAAGCTCTCCCCAGGGAGAGCAGCCCAAATTTCACACAGAGAAATGTGCCGTGACTTTAAAGTGGTCTACAAAGACAAAACCGGGTTGGTTTGACCTGTCATTCCTGCTCACCTGGCTCTGGCCAAAAGCTGGGTCAGTTACTGGTGAAGCTACGTGTGGTTGGTCTCCAAGTTAACTAACGTCTCTCCACAAAACAGTGATGTGAGCCAAGTACCCAGGCCTACACTCACACGTCGTTATGCTTTAACAAGTTACCTTGAGACTTGTCTTCATCCATGACGAGCTCTTAGGCATAACCAGCCTTCACTCTTCTTTAATGGGAAATAATCTTCTAAAGCCAAAGTACGGACGCCAAAAATTTGAAAACAAGTCATGCATGCTAAACTTCTTACCTAGTTTGTACTTGGAAGTCTTACTGTGATTCTCAGGTGGGATGAGTGAGACAAAGAGTCCATTTTCTGGGTGACACTTCAACCCCCTAAGAAATAAAAAAGGACCCCCCCCCGCCCCCCCAAAGGAGTTAAGCTGGGGAACACCCAACAACACACCTGATTACTGATGTTTATTTCATCTATTTATTCATTCTTCAATTTCAAGGATCATGGAAAAAGCACTCCTGCGCTTTTCTACATCCAGTCCACATGTGCATGCAGTTTTATAAATGTTGTCATCCTTTCCCACTGGCAAACAATAATAATAATAATAAATGGAATTTATATAGCGCTGTATCTTGCACAGACAAATCAAAGCGCTTGCACTCAACTCATTCTTACACAGTCATGCAACCAATAGCGAGTAATAGTTCTAACAAGTCCAAATGGCCGACATTCAGACGTGGAGCAATAAACACTTGGACATACCTTGTTGCTGGAGGAGGCGGAAGGGAGGAGGAGGCAGTGGTGGAGGTGCCCATCACACGTGGCCATGACCAGCACAGGGGGGGAGGTGTCCAGACACAGCAGGGAGCAGGCGTCCACCCCGTAGTTGTCTTCTGCCGGGGGACACATCAACAGCGGGCCTTGCGTCGGCAGTTGTAGCGGCCTGGGCCAGCCAAACCAACCATCGCCGCCACAGCGTCATCACATCGCTCACAAGTTTTCGCAACATGCTAAAAAAAAGATGCTACTTTCGCACTAATTTCACTCTTAACAAAAATTATTCCCGTCACGGGTCTAAAAAATATTATGCAAGGGGAAAACTACACACCTGCCACAATCCTCTAATACCACTTAAATATATATACAAGGCTACAGGGGAGGAATGATGTCTGACTAGAAACGAGTCAGCCTATCAATCATGTGGGTGGACAAGACAGGCTGCATCCCAGTGTGACGTGCATAGCTGTACAACATTTTCTGAGTCATAACTGACACTGTGTCATGTGTGTATCAAATCTGTTAAAACCTCTTTGCTTCAGTTGGGATTACAGGAAAAATTGAGGCCAAAATTCACTGCGAACTAAAGTCTCTGGTAGGCAGAACACAAGCTGATTAGAAGGCAGAAAATGTAATTGCACTTATAATCATCGGGCTTATGACTAATAAAAATTGTCACACACACATTTACACACACCCAAACAAACACATAGTCACACAACATGTTCAACAAAGCAAACACGACAAAATCTGAAAAACTGTGAAAGTAAGCTTGCAGTATTTAGTAAATCAAACAAACTGACTTCTTTACACATGGTTTCTTAATTAAACCCCTACCCTATGAAAACAGATTTATGATTTGATGATAACTTCTTCTTCTTCCTTTTCTGTCATGTTTCTCCCAGGGGAGGTTTGACATTGATGAGCCATCTCCATCTCTCTCTGTTTTGAGCTTCCTCCTTATTTATGCCCTTTTCTCTAAGATCATCTGCAATACAGGCAGCCCAGGTCTTGCTAGGTCTTCCCTTTGGTCTCTTTCCATCCACTACGAAGTTCATTGCACTTTTTATGATGTGGTGGTCTGCTTTCCGTTGAACGTGCCCAAACCAGCGCAGTCTATTGCTACCAGCCACAGACCTCAGATCATCAACTTTGCACATTCTCCATAGTTCTTTATTTGTGATCCTGTCTTCCCATTTGATCTTTGTCATGTAGCGTAGCATTCGGTTTTCACAGGTCTTCAACAAACGTTCGATGATTTGATGATAACAATGAACTCATATTTGCTACACTGAAAATACTTCCCTCAAATGTACTTTCATGATAAATAAATCTGTTGTTCCTTAAGAATGTCAAAATTCAAATCCACTGATGAAACATCATGACTGGACTGGATTGGATCAACTTACAGGAATAAAGTGCACAGGCCAGTTGTAGCCCTTGAAGGTTTATAGAGTAAGAACACACTGCAAACCAATCTAGTGTAAGGAATCATCATTTGCTCAAACAGAGACATTCAAAGTTACTATTTTCTTTCTTTCTTCTTTCGCTGTTGCTGATTTGGGTTGCTTTATATCTTTGTTGTTTTTCAAAGCTATATGCTAATCATTAGAGTGTTTCTTACTGGATTAACACTGAAACAATACTGTTTCAAAAGCCTACACACATACATTCAATTAGAGATGATTGATTTTCTCATTTAAATAACAAAATTTTTCATTACAAAGGAACATATGTCCAAGGTTTTACACCCCCGAACAATAAAAAAAAACAACAACATCAATGACTCCCTACCATCCCCCCTAAAAAAAACACCAACACCTACCCACCCAAGAAATTAACCACCTAAACACTTCTCCCCACTTCTCTCTTCCATCATCCTTTTAACTACAACTAAAACTAATACAAGCAAACAAACACACAAAACTAAAACACAATTAAGACCAAATCTTGGACAACTCTGAATCAACAAATGACCACAATGCACTAACCTTCCTTAACTGTGTGTGTACACCAAAAGCAATATCTCCCACTCTACATTTTCTCCTTGCTTACTATGTTTACATCTTTCTGCCCTATCATCTCTTCTGAAACACACTAACTGGCTTGACATCTTTAAGGTGGATTGGTGGTCTAGAGGTTACGCACCTGCCTAGAAAGTGAAAAGTCTAGGTTGGAAGTGTGCAGTGGTTTGATCCCCGTTGGGTCAGACCCCCCCCCCCCCCACCATCCATTAGGCCATGAGTGGTGGTGTGGACGCTAGTCTTTTGGTTGAGATGATAAAACCGAGGTCCCGTGAGTTACACATATTTAGTGCCATGTAAAAGAACCCACAGCAACAAGAGAGTTGTCCCTGGCAAAATTCTGAAGCAAAAAGCCACTCTCATAGGGAAACAAACACAGTTACAGACAGGAAAAAATCAAAAAAATCAAAGTTACTATTTTCAGTCTGTCTTTCTTTTGTTGTTGTTCCCCGGGGAGAGCAGCCTGAATTTTATGCAGAGAGAAATCTGCAGTGACTTAAAAGAGTAGTAAACAATACAAAACAAAACAATGTGACCTGCAGTACAAATTCACCTAAGTCACAAAAACAGAACCTCACTCGAAGGAAAAAACCACACCACCCCAAAATCTACCCCGTCACTTCCACTGACCTGTTGGAAAGCACCTCAGAATACGCCACCATGATGTCGCCGTTGCCCTTGATGAAATAGACGGGCCACACGGTGATGACGTCTTCCACCCGGGGGATCTGGAACGGCCGTTTGACGGGCTGCAGCTCTTGGGGAGGGCCGAAGGTGAAGGCCACGGCAGTTTCTCCCAGGGCCGTGCTGATGTTGAGCTTGCTGGGGGAGACGCTGCTGGACATTTCCCCGGCCTGCAGACGCGTGGTGGTCACTGGGTGCTCTGGCTCCGTCAGGCTGTACACGCTGAAATGTCCACGGAGCAGGATTTACTACCACTACTACTGGTAGTAGTAACACACACACTCACACACAGACAAAGAGACACACTCACACACACACACAGTGACACACACACACACACACAGTGACACACTCACACACACAGACACACACTCACTCACACACACAGACACACACTCACTCACACACACTCACTCACACACACACACACACACATTCCTGTTTACGATGGGAGATTGTCTTTAGTGGGTTTTGTTGCTGTTGTTGTTGTTGTTGTTGTTTATTTTTCCTCGGCTACAGCTCTGAGGTTGATCAACGGTGAGATTTTGGCCTTAGATGTGACCGACTGGTTTAGCCCACATTTTAGGTAGCCACATTACGGCTTCGGGGATGACTTATCATGACTTCGGTGTGCGTGAGGTTTTTTAAAACATACTTGCCATCTGTTCTTACTGGCACGAATGGCCTACTCTCCCGAAAGGCAGAATGGCTTTTAACCTGTGCACAAGATATTCTGCGCGTATTCACACTTTGGTTTACTTTTTTCATCTGAAGGACTTTTGGGGGAGTGGAGTCAGTACTGATGTTATTAACTCCAGGGGAAAAATCCCCTTGAACAGGCATCTCGGTGGTGGTTCTAATCCAGACTTATCCTGGACCATCAAATTGTGAGTGCAATGCTCAAACCACTATGCTAGCCCACCTCCATCTTTAGGTTTGAACCCTCTTCAAGCTGGAGTTTTTCTCTAACCACTAGGCCATGAATGGTGACTTGGATGCTTTAAAAAAAAAGAAGAAAAAAAAAAGAGATATTAGCTGTGGCATAAGGTAATCTATGTGGTCATAGGGGAGCCAGGTGTCAGAGACCTCAGCTTCCCCAGGGGCCAGCATATTGAGGGCGGCGCCCATCTCCTCTCCCTCGCTGCTTTACCTTCCCTAACCCTAAAGAGGGCAGGTACCCCATTTACAGCTGGGTGAACTGGGGGAACTGTACTGAAGCCAAAGCACGCAAATGGTCACCCATCCGAGTGGCATGTACATGTAGAAAAAACAACAACATCAAAACATGTAACTAAAGACTTGTCCCTAGCAAATTTCTGTAGAAAAGAACCATTCTTACAAGGGAACAAATGGAAGGGTGTCGACACAACTGATGCAAAATTGATGTGAATGAACATTTGTATGATACAAGTTATACTACATCAGCATATTTTGGTTTGTTTGTTTAACATTTTCCCAATGCTGCACACCCCTCCGTGCGGTAAATTTTGCACTTGTACCACCGCAGCGCACAGCAACATGTGGAGAGGCCAAGCTCATTTCTTAACAGAGCACAGGGTCAAGTGCAGAAGATTAAAATCAGTACTAGGGTATAGTCAAACTGTTAGGGTCAAACCAAAGTAACAAAGTCTTACAGCTTAGATGTTCCGTGTTCACACACAGGACCTCAGTTTATACTCTCATTCAAAAGACATTGGGGGGAGTTGAGGTGGTAATGATGTTAACTCCAGGACAAAAGTCTCCCTTACATAGGTGTTTCAGTGGTGGCTGAACCAGAGCTGTCAAACGCCAAGCTCTGACCACTAGGCTTCCCCCAGCCCTCCCCAAGTCAAACACATTAAACTGTTGGTTAATCATGATGTTATACACATTCACGCCATTATCAAAAACACTTTTCTTTACAAATGAAAGGACTGCTGTATTCACCCCACTATCAAAACCACTTTTGTGGTATTGAAGTTAACTCCAGGACAAAAATCCCCTTACATAGGTGTTTCAGTGGTGGCTTGAACCAGAGCTGTCAAACGCCAAGCTCTGACCAAGCTTCCCCCAGCCCTCCCCAAGTCAAACACATTAAACTGTTGGTTAATCATTGATGTTATACACATTCACGCCATTATCAAAAACACTTTTCTTTACAAATGAAAGGGCTGCTGTATTCACACAACTATCAAAACCACTTTTGTTTACTACTTGATAGTGCTGCTGTATCCATGGTGACCAGATAAAATACTGGACAGGTTTATCTTGTTTACATACGGTACGTACGATAACCTACGGGGGAAAAAAAAAATCACTCAGCCAGAAAGGTTGATACTGACCTGAAGAGATTGTCTGAAGTCAGCACAGCCAGGTGTGTGTCAGTAGCACTGCCGGGGTGCCAGGTCACCTGTCTCACCTGCAACCACTGACTGCCAGCCAAGTGTCGGGATGCCAGCCGTACTGACCTGCAACGACCAGTTCTTTGTCCTCAGGTATTAATGACACGTATCCATTATGACACATCACCTTCACGTTAGCATGCAAGTGCATCTACACTAACCACATCAAAAAAATGAGGTTTGGGAAAGCGTCACCCAGTTTATCACATGCCAAATATTTTTTAAAGTAATACGATTTTATAACTTATAAGATGAATTCTCATTGTACATCACATATTGGTGATCATTTCTTGTGCTCAGGGATAACTGGGTTTTGAAGGAAAACAGCGTCATCCAGCGTTGGATCAAAATATGAATAGATCTGCCGCTTATGTGGCAATAAAGTATTTATATTTTCTTCTCCAAACTTACTAAGTTACTTCTTCATCAGCATTGTAGTCTGAAACTAGGATTAAAAGCAGTCAATAAAAAAAGTCACTGAGCTTTGCCATAGCTGAATAATTACCTTGAATACGATGCATTTATAAGCATCTTCACTAACACATAAACCATTGTTTTTAACTTAATGGTAGAGCTGTAGTTGACACACAGCACCACACTCACAATGAACTTCTCAAGTTTCCTAAGTAGATCACTGGGACTTTGGGGGGGGGGGGGGGGGGGGGGGGGGGGGGGGGGGGGGGGGGGGGGGGGGGGGGGGAGGGTACTTCCAGCACTCTTCATGAAAAACTAATGAAAAGGAGTGTGTGACTAAAGCAACCATCACCTGCTGGACAGCATGCAACTTATCTAGCTCTCAATTTCCTAGCCAGAAAAATTAGTTCCCGTTACAGCTAACTATCCTCCCCCACCTCCCCCTTTTTGCTTTTGACAATGTTAACATTTTATGGACTGCAAAAATCCTAAATTTTTTTTTTGGAATTTTTTAAAAAGTGATACAAAATAACACTTGCAGTTTACTTAACATTTATTTTTCAGTTTTCTCCCTTTTTGGGTTATGATACTTTTGACTGAATAAACTAAACATAGCCCTCTATCCCCCCCCCCCCCCCCCCCCCCCCCCCCCCCCCCCTTCCCCTATGAAAAACTGACACCAAAAAAAGTTTTCATTGCACTAGTTACTATGGACATAGGTGATATATACCTGCAGGTGATGGTGTCCTTGCCACCTTCAAACTCTGAATGCTTGCCCCAACGCTGGGGCAGCTCGACGACCCTGACGCCCCGAGGTCCCCACATTGCCAGGTGGCTGCCACAGGCGTTCAACACTAAACCATCCACCTCAAACTTGGGTGTGTCTGTGCATACCAGCACCTTTGGAAAAAAACCCACACACATGCACACACACACAATAGAATCATAGTTGAACACCTGCCAAAAAATCATCAGGAAAACAAACGCACTTCCACAAGCAGGAATTGTTGTGACCATTAAGATTGTCTAGTTATTTTTTTCTGACCTTCTCAGCTCCTGCCCATTGGTTAATGCACACACACACACACAACACACACACAAACACACACACACACAACACCACACACACACACACACATACACACTCACACACACACACACACAGACAAATATGTATACACAAATGGTGTCTACATTTTCGAAAGTGGCTACTGGCAACTGATGTCAAATTCAACTAAAATGAGTTCCATTATCATTTCAGAATTAGCCAACTATTCTCTAATTCCCATTTCTTGTTTTCGTTAATCAGCAGCATTCATGATTCAAACTGTCAACAGTGGAGTGATGAGATAATACGTAATACTATATAATACTAATAGAATAACTTAATGCAGGTTTCTTCAAATGTTGCCTTACAGGGGGGCAGGACAGCTTGGTGGTTAGAGCACTGCTCTTTCGATCTGACAGCCTGGAATCAATCCCAGGTTTGGGCTTCAACCGAGACGCCTGTTCAAGGGGATTTTAACATGTGCACAAGGTATTCACACACAAGGTCTCAGTTTATAGTCTCACCCAAAGGACTTTGACTTTCTGTTTTATTTTTCTGTTAAACGGGGAAGAAAACGAAAAAGCAAGGTTGGGAATCAAACCCAGAACCTCACAGTTTACTACTTGTTGGCAGGCAAACATCTTAACCATTCTCCTCCTTTACCTTAATTTAATGCTAGACCAAAAAATGGTTGAAAATGCAAAATCTCACCAGTGGTGAACCTCAGACTCAAGAGATCTAGCTGAGAAAAGAAAACAAAAATGTTGACTTACAGAGTATGATCTCTCTGAAAGCCTTATATTTCCTTTTCTCTTTCCACAGTAGCAGATATCAAAATCTGGAAATGATCTGGGTCAGGCTTGTTGATATTCCTGGGGACCCATACATACTACAACAGCCAGACAGGATTAACTGGGGGATACAGAACTTTCAGTGACCAGTGTGAAGACAGGGTTTGCATTTCAAACCAGTCTCTTGAGACATCTCTGGGGAATCTTAACACCGGAGTAAACACTACTTCTGACCCCACTGCCCTAATATTAAAAGTCCTTCAGATGAAAAATTCTATAAACTGAGATCGCAGCAGGTCAAAACTCAAGCATTATTTAAATTTAAAATATCTTGCTGACCAGCTATGACTAGTGGTATGGATGACATAAGCATACTCAGCACATTTATCTGTGTGCTAACGGTGGTCTGAATAAAGTTCAAAGAACACTGTCACTGGGCAGTAAAATACCCCAACCCACAATAACAGTTTAACTTAAAAAAGACAAAAAAGGTGCCTAAATTAGTACTCAGAAAGACAGTAAATGAGTAATTTTAGAAAAAATGAGTAAAACAGCATGAAAATAACCTAAAGTGATCATAAACCTAAAAATACAAGTACTAATATGAAAAGTATTGAGTACCAAGGTCTTGATATAATAAGTGTTGACCACTAATGCCAGTAATGGTGAAAGTGATTTACTGACATTGTACTGTAGTGACAACAGCCTGTCACTTGGCTGTCAGTGTCAAATGCTTTGTTCATGAATTAGTACTGAAGTGTTTACACAAACTTTGTGACATGTGACTGATTTGGACATTCATCAGTTTCATCAGTTACATAATGGTACAGTGGTAGTGGTACAGAGTTAAGACTTAAGCCTAAAGTTATGATCATGTCCCAATTGAATCCAATCCTGTTGTTTATAGCCCTGCTGACCACAGAGGCCATATCAGGGCTATCCCCTCGTCAAGATCGTGTCCATGAATTATTTAGTTTAGACTGAATCAACTAGAACTATGGCTACCTGAACTGGCTTTAGTCTCAGTAACTTGAGTATAATAATAGGCCCTATCTCATGGTCATATATATCTGATTAGGAGTCATAACCTGTGTTAGTATGTAGTTGGTAGGGAACAAGGTGTGAGAGACCAGCTTTTTGGGGGGAGCAAGTATCTTGAGGATAGTGCCAATCTCCTCTCCCAAGCTGCATTACCTTCCCTGTCCCTAAAGAGGGCAGAAACCCATTTACAGGCTACCTGTAGGTGAGCGGAAGGAATGACCCGAAAACGGCAGACATACGTATGTGGCCATTGGTCATAGCACAGGGGTATACAAATTACAATGTAATGTTCAGTGACAGCAAAAGCGGCTAGACCGTTGGCATGGCCCAGACACTTCAAGACGTTTCCTTGCAATTGCATGTCTAATCCACTAAATCGGAAATTTTATCTACCGCTTTTAACCGATACGAATAAGCAGCCTTCTACAACACAAACATATCTCCTGCGTTAAGTATACTTCCAAAACAATGTAAACATCATTTGCTTTTTTCATTTGTTATCAAACAGAGAAATACAAACCTGGAAACGTTTACTTGATCCATTTGTCTGTGAAACAGAAACCAGGCTTTTCAAATTGCAATGAACAATATTGGCATTATAACTGTCCCAAACATATAAATCTCCATTTCTGATCGCCAATAGGCTCTTTGCTTGTCCAACAGCTGCATATGGAATTTGTTTGCTAAAACTCTCTTTCAGCCGCTTGCAAATCGGATGAACTTTCAGTTTGTCGCGCCAGCATTCTTCGCCGAATGTCGCCATTTTGCATTTAAACTCTCTATACCAAAATTGCCCAAAATGTACTATTTCGAAAAGTAAGGCACTAAATATTATATGTTTATACAAATCATTATATGAAATATAAGGATTGAGTTTTAGTTGATTGACTTTTCCATAAACCGTAAAAACTACATTTGGCAATGGCTCGTATTTATTCAGAGACTATTGGAGTAAGAGCCTATTCGATGCCAGCGAGCTGGGTCATGTGACCAATCAATTGGGCTTGGCGATTCCGTTCGCAAGATGGCTGCGAATGTGCAGTCGATGTATAACTTTTGGAAAAACTTTGATCTCCAAGAGTTACAGGTAAGTGTGTGATTGTAGAAAAAAAATCTTGGATAAAATATTGGAAACAACAGCTTTCGATGAGTATGCGTATTGCGTGTGTAACCGTGTCGTCTGCTTGTTGTTGGTCGTGATGGCTGCGTGATCCAGTTACTCAGCTTGTGACAGACTATCAGCAATAATCGATGTGGCCATCTCAGATCGGCGTTCTTTGTCTGAATTCGCGTCAACAGCAATCCTGCCAACGTTTGGGCATAGTACATTGACTGGTTGATTCTCTGAAATAATTTAATTGGCTATATATGGACTAAGTTGGAAGTTGGAAACTTCCAACGTGATGTCACCGAGGCTGAATCTATCAGAAAAGTCTACGCAGTGTACACGGAGTCTGTCGAGTGTCGGAGGGGAAAGTGCTCGAGGGAAACAGCAGGATGCGGAGAATCAGAGCAGGCTGGCAAAGTGGGGCGCCGATCGGTGTAGGATTACTGGAGCCATCTGACTGAGTTTATGGGAGGCAGGCATTGGCTGCTCTTTCCAGACGAAGTCTCTGTGTTTTGTCAGATTGGTTCCTGCAGAAATACTTACCAGAAGAAATACTTATCCGTCCGTGCATGGATTAGACAGTATACATGTGTGCATTTTATCCTGATGTATGATTAGTTGATTACATTAGGTGTGTGTGTGTGTGTGTGTGTGTGTGTGTGTGTGTGTGTGTGTGTGTGTGAGTGATCCTCCTATGTCAGTGTCAGAGTGTAGACACTAGACAGCCCAAGAATGCAAGATCATCCTTCAGTCACTTAGTAAACAAGATAAAACCCCTGTGTCATGTAAGTGTGAGTCTGTATACTTGAAGCATCTATCATGAATGTATTGGCTTGTTGCATAAGTCTGTGTCACTGTCAATCTCTGTGTCAGTGTGTGTGTGTGTGTGTGTGTGTGTGTGTGTGTGTGTGTGTGTGTGAGTGAGTGAGTGAGTGAGTGAGTGAGAGAGAGAGAGAGAGAGAGAGAGAGAGAGTAGAGAGAGAGAGAGAGAGAGAGAGAGAGAGAGAGAGAGAGAAAATTCATTTCTAAGTAACCTGGTTAAGGCTGAAAAGACTAGAAAGTTGATTAATTTACAACAAAAAACTAGTTACTGAGTTGGCCTACAAATACAAAGTTCTACAACTAGTGCAACTACAAGTCTACAGTATAACAAATTGAAAGTAAACAAAAGAATGTAAAAATATTTATTAACTAAGATTAGAGTAAGAAGTAGTTGTAATCTGGATTCTAGAACAAAATTTTGGTTTTATTTCTATTGGTGTTATTGTTTGAACTTGTCTTAAGTTATTTCTTCTAAATCTTAGCATTATTTTTGTTTTGTATTGATAAAACAGTAGCAACTATGCACATTAAATTTGCCACACTATGAATGAATGATTGACACATGCATGTACCATACAATACTGTATGTACATTTATGGCATTATGCACAAGTGCAAACTCGCATTTCAAATTTGATCACATTATCTTAGATGCTAAATTCACATAAACACATTTGATTTATAATAAGAGCCATTGGACTGGGTTATAAAATGGTTTGGTCAGGCAGCGTCTAATACTGTAATACAATAGTTCTATGGGATTTCACTTTCAGAATCTTGACTTTAAGTACCTGAGTATTTTTTGTTCTATTACTAGTGTATTAGTGTTTATTTTTTTAATCTAAATTTTATTTTCATATCCCCAGAACTTTTTTTTTCTTTCTTGCTACATCTTGCCAGATGTTTTGTAACATGGAATAGGTCACATAATTATGAGGATATATAATTATATGTCACAAACTGTACATAATATACTGACTGACAGAGCAACATCTGGAGGAACAAAATTGGCTGACTTGAACCATCACTAATTCAATTCTGCATAGATTTCATTCAGAAAAACAAAATAGCATGTTACTTTAAAAAATATTTAAAATCTGTATCATCATTATCTGATTATGTCATTATTGCCTAGTAACTTTAGAAAGTTAAAAAATTCTGTTACAGTGTTACTGTTAGTACTGTTTGTTATGTATGTGTTGTGTGTGTGTGTGTGTGTGTGTGTGTGTGTGTGTGTGTGTGTGTGTGGAGAGAGAGAGAGAGAGAGAGAGAGAGAGAGAGAGAGAGAGAGAGAGAGAGAGAGAGAGAGAGAGATCATATATAGATACAGATAGATAGATAGTATAGATTAGAAGAGAGAGAGAGAGAGAGAGAGAGAGAGAGAGAGAGAGAGAGAGAGAGAGAGAGAGAAATGTGTGTGTGTGTGTGTGTGTGTGTGTGTTGTATGGTATGTGGTGTTTGAAGGTTTGTTGAGTGTAATTTATTCTAAATGATCTAAAGTAATATTTTGATGTTTGTATTTTGAATACATCACAGGGAAAAGTCTTCCTGAATTTGAACTTCTGATCTATCATGTCTGATTGTGACTGATAAGTCTAATGTCTTTTTTTGGTATAGTGTAGACTGTAGACCATTACGGCTTTAGAATTGCTAGGCTGCTTTTGGAAGTTCTCTGCTGGAGATGTTCTCTTTTTTTATCTTTAAAAAAAATGTATCTATAGATCTGACATTGTGACAACCTTTTACTAAGTTTATGTTTTTTGTCATCTTTTTCTTGCTTTTCATCTCTTTGAGTCATTCGCCTGTTATTATATTATAAAGAAATTCTCCCTGTGATCCTAGGCTAATGTTGTAATAATACAAATTTATCATTTATAGTAATAGTATATAATACATGTAATATGCTTAAAAGTCCGAAAATCAAAATCCTCTCTGAAGTGAATGAAAACAAAAGAATAAGAGACTAGAGAGTAGCTCTATAGGGATAAAGTCTGATACTGTGATAGTGATACAGTGACAGTGATAGTACAGATCATAGAGGTGGAAAGAGTGCCTGGTAGAAATATATATTATTAATATCATACAGTTACACTAAAGGATTAGTTGGCTGGAAAACATCAAACATAAATTATCCATGTCTAAGAATTTTTAGTAAACTGCTATTTCTTTGTTTGGAGAAGCAGGCACAAACAAACAAAAGCATGATGTATTTTACTTAGTATTTACCAAGAAATGCACAGTGGAAGTAAGCAAACTGTTTAAGTTAACAAATTAGCAGGCAGACAGAGAAAGAACATATGTTTTAATGAAGTGACTTGATTAATGATGAATTTTACTAGGAAGAAAAGCAAGAGTATCTAACTATCTGCCATTTGGGCTTTTAAAAATTTTTTTTAGTGTTCTTGTTTAACATTGTGTTCTAGAAATTCCATTAGGGATTGAATTAAGTGAATGGCCAGTTGCCTGGTTCTTAATTACTGTGCAAACAGCTCATTCACTTCTCCTTTATTTTTTGCAATTTACTTAGTAAGGATTGTTCTGGGTATGTATTCTCATCTGAGTGTGGATACTGCTGCATGTTGCAAGGTTTACCTTTGAACTGTGTGTTTGGTGTGTGTGTGTGTGTGTGTGTGTGTGTGTGTGTGAGGAGAGGGAGTGAGAGAAGAGAGAGAGAGAGGAGAGTGAGTGAGTGAGACAGAGAGAGAGAGAGAGAGAGGTGGAGTGAGAGAGGAGACGAAGAGAGAGAGAGAGAGAGAGAGAGAGAGAATGAATGAATTCATGAATAAATGAACTTTATTTAAAGAAGGTAATAGCATCTAAATTATTTAAGTAATGCTTTTTAATTGCAACCTGCTGTCTGGGCACCCTAAAAAAACAACATAAAAACAACCAAACAAAAAAACACCAACAAAACTACAGATATTTTTCTGAAAAAGACATCAGATCATCCAAAATTCCAAATTGTAAGGAACATAAACCACATGCACCTTTATCTTTGTTTTATAAAACAAGAAAGCAAGATCCCAAAATCATATAGAAAAGGATTTTTTAAAAAGTGTCTACAAAGTTGGGGGAGGGGGGGGGGGGGGGGGGGGGGGGGGGGGGGTTATTTTTTTCTTCCAGGCATCAGAAAAAGAATAGAAAATCAGTCTTGAAAGTTTTTAAAAAAAAATTGAAAATCAAATACAATTACTGAATTAGTTTATTACTTGAATTAAGAAAAGAAAAGAAAATTGCATTGATCAAGTAAAATAAATGATAAAACTAAAAGTGTTGAGATTAAAAGAGAGTTTTAATCAATCCCCATTGGAAAGAAAAATCAGTGCACTGATTTAAAGTTACATGTATATATATAAAGTTATAAAACACTTTTATGAGAGAGAGAGAGAGAGAGAGAGAGAGAGAGAGAGAGAGAGAGAGAGAGAGAGAGAGAGAGAGAGAGAGATATTTCGCACTTTATGGTGGTGTTTAGGAACAAAAGCCAACTCTACCTGCAAGAGGATTTTAAAGAAAGGTCTTCATTTGTTAAAAATTATATTTACAATGGTTTGAAAACATGCACATGTGCGCGCGCACACACACACACAGTGACACACACACACACACACACACACCACACACACACACACACACACACACACACACACACACACACACACACACACACACATTGGGGACGGGATAGCCTAGTGGTTAGAACATTGTACTCACAAACTGACAACCCGGGTTCGATTCCCGTTCAAGGGGATATTTTCCCCTGGAGTTAAGATCAGTGCAGACTCCACTCTGCCCAACAGTTCTTCGGATGAGACTATAAACCGAGGCCCCGTGTGCGAATGCACGCAGAACATCTTGCGCGCACGTTAAACCCTGTTCCGCTTTCGTAAGAGTAGGCTATTGTGTGCCGGTGGGAACAGATGACAAAAGTTACAAAACCGCATACACATGGGGACTGGATGTAAAAAAGCAAATAAGTGCTTATTCCATTATCCTCTATAATTAAAAGAATAAAATTTACACACAACAGTGACAACACACACCACACACACACACACACACACACACACACACACACACACACACACACACACACACACACACACAACACACACTCCTCCTCACCCCATCCTCAGAGAACTGTAAAATGTTGTCACAAGAATAAGATGCCCAGTTTTTATTTATTTATATTTTTTATGTGGTTGTTTCTGTTTATTTTGTCTTATTGTTTTATGAACATTTCGAGGTCCTGTTGATCTTACTATTGGCCAGTAAATTTCACATGATGTCACACATTTTCTTTTAGATCTACAGACTACACTTGCGTCTTTTGAAGAGTATGTCCTGCCTTGTATCTTAAAGTCAAACTCAAAACCAGTCTTGGGGGGGGGGGGGGGGGGGGGGGGGTGGGGGGGGGGGGGGGGGGGGGGGGGGGGGGAGGAAGACTTATTGTGAGATTGTAATGAGTATGGTAGTTAAAATTGCCAAACGTGGTGAGGAGAGATTCACTTCATTATCTCATAAGGAGAATTTCTGGCAGGTGTAGGACTGTGGAAGACAAGACAATGGCACAAGAGAATACAATATGAATATCACAAGATAATATATTATAACAGCACAAGATAACTAAGACACTAGCACATTCAAAAATACAAAAAAAGTTAAAAAGTACAAATCAAAACTCTTCAGACGAAAATATGTTATTGATTCTCTTACAGTATAGAGCATGGTTTTGTAAAGAACTTATCAATTAAGTGACGAGAGTAAGGGGACAGTGACTAATGCAACACTAGCTGCAATACATAAAAAGGGCTAGGGATTGAATCATAGCACTGGCCCACATAATGGGGGGAAAGGTCATTAACATCTGGTCTGCTGATCAAGTTGGCAACTGTTCATGTCAGTTGGTTTTATGGCCTTAGAAGAATTATGCCGTGATAATTTGCATCCTGGTAGAGGTTCAGATGTGATAAATTATCTAAATCTTTTGTCCTGATTATACCCCCAAACAGTTTCATGATCTGCATACTGAGTGATAGTTTATTCAGCCCAGCTGCGTCTAATCAGACAATCTGTCATAGTATACTGATTCAGCACCCAGGTTGAGATTATCTCTAATTTCTCTGTGGTTGAAGATGCCTTAGATGGCTTTGATTAGTTTACAGACCTGTACATATATATATATGTATATAATTATTCACATGTCATTGGTTCTGTCAAATAGATTCTTAGCGGAAGGTGGAAAGAGTGTGACATTATAAAACTGTGAAATTGTACATTCTAGTTTTTCTCATTTTTTATGTTTTCAGTAGGTTGCAGGGATTGGTGGCTGAGCAGTGAGCCTTTCAGAAAGTTCTGCAGCTGAGATGTTGAACAGAATCTCTAGTCATGAATTAAATGTCTTGAGCCAGACTCTTTTCCGGCGCCACCAGTAACAAACATACAACACACACAGTGTTACTTGAACTTATTTCCCATGACCTTGCCCTCAGGTAAAGCACTAAAGGTCACAGGTGATGGTCGTTTATTTTTCTTCAGATGTTAAGATGACATTTTAGTGACCTTTGGCTTGTATGATGTAAGGTAAAGGTGTCCCATAACCTATGTGGTCGTAGGGGAGCAAGGTGTCGGAGACCTCACTTCTCAAGGAGCCAGCATATTGAGGGCGGCGCCCATCTCCTCTCCCTTGCTGCTTTACCTTCCCTGACCCTAAAGAGGCTGGTATTCATTTACAGCTGGGTGAACTGGGGAACTGTACTGAAGCCAAGGCATGCACAGTCACCCATCCAAGTGGTAACCCCGCTCGATGCTGCTTAACCTTAGCTGGGGGAAAGCAAGTGCCCTGACCACTGAACTGTCCTGTCCCCATATGATGTAGTATGTTTAATGATAAAAAGAAAAGTCTCATTCTCATGTTGTCGCTAAATTCTAATGTGGAGTATGTGATATGCATGTTTTTTCAAATTGTTAAACTGCTAGTGCTACCTCATTTCTGTTTTTAAAGAAATGGTTGTGAATCATGCTTTTGACTTTTTACATATATATTATATATTGTGCCATAATGTGTTCTAAGACAACTTATCTACTGCGGGAATCCAATCGTTCTCTCAGTACTCGTAATATTTGCACCTTTTTGGAAATATACCAGAAATTTTCTGTTTTGTATTTATCGATTCTTATTTGGTTTATGACCTTAAAAAAAGTATTCTTTGTCAGTTTCTCTCATGTTTCATAGGGTCTTTTCCTTTTTCTTTTAAATTTTATTTTTAACGATGATGGTGATGGTTATCATTATTGTTATTAATGATCTTGTTGTCATCATTACTAAAATCTATTTATCTCACATAACAATATTTTTGTGAGAGTTGGGCACTTTTATTGATGCTAATAAAGCCTAATTTGAGCAACTTTGATGATGATGATTATCATTAAAAAAAAATATATATCACCACAATGTCAGTGATGATGATGAACACAATATAAGTAATTAAACTAAAGTAGTAGTAATAACTGTAGTAACACTAACAGTAGTGATGCTAGTAGTGCAAGTAATAAGAAAAAAAGTTATGATGGTGACTACAACGACACAAATTTAAATGATGGTAAGATGGTTCATAGTGCATGCATATTGTGTTAGGTACATTTCACAAATAGATAAAAAGTTACCACAAAATATAAAAAAAACAGTGCTAGGTAGGGTAATAGGCATACATGTGTGGTGGATTGTATTTAATGAATTCCAAAAGTCTGGCACATAATTATGATTATTTATGACTAAGCGTGGAAGTGGAATGATCTATATAAATAGTATATTGTACATACTGACACAACTAAAGGGAAACTTGATAGCTTATTGACTTGGAGACCCATATTTTTCTGCAGTTTTTGTGTTTGCACTTATTAGAATCTGACCTTTAATGCCGCAAGGAAAGAAAGCCAGAGTTTGTAGTGTGTGTGTGTGTGTGCCACTGTTCGCATATGTTAGTGAGTTGATATAAATAGAGAGAGGTTTTTATCTGTTTTCACTGTTAGTGCTTCTAAGTGTGATGTTTTAAGAGGAGGAGAGGCAGACAGACAAACAGACCATGGGACAGACAGACAGACACACACACACTCAGACAGACACACGCACAACACACACACACACACACACACACACACACACACACACACACACACACACACACACACACACACACACAGCAAACAAGCAAGCAAGCAAGCAAGCAGGCACTCGGACACTACAGAGGGAAGACCAGGCATGTTCATGTTCTCTCAATTATCATACTCCGACCCCAAAAGTCTGGTGAACAAGAGAATGATTTCCAGTTCCTCCCGATCAATACTTTCCTGATTGATTATGCACGTGCGGTTTGATTATGCTGGTCTCCTTTCTCTCCTCTTTCCCATCCCCGCCATTATGTATGGGTCCATGGAGAATCGGTGAATGAATATTCTTTGGGTTTAACTAATGTCTGTGGGCTGTGAGCGAAAGATGTGGTTACAGTGGGGCAGCATTCTATTGATCCACTTGTTCTAACAGTTTGTTTTCCCGCTTTGTGTGTGTGTGTGTGTGTGTGTGTGTGGTTTTTTCTTTCTTTCTCTGTTGTTTTGTGTGTGGAGGAGCTCTAAACAGAAAATGGCTTTTTTGGGGTCAGAGTGTGTAGCAATTTCTTTTCTTTTTTAGTGTTTAACTTCCTCCAACCCCCCTTTTGTGTAGAAATTTTG
>CM054156.1:41499323-41501823 GCA_028751875.1 Rapana venosa
GCTCGTAAACGTCGAAACAAAAACGCAGAGGAGCGTTTGTGGTCGAATGTACACCACCTCCTCGGCCTCCTCCTCCTAGATCCTCCTCCTCCTCCCCCCATCTCCCTTCTCCCCATAGCCCTCTTTAAAGCACTGAGTGGACACGTATGCTGGCACGTTGCAAGACTTAGTAGTTCTGGTGCATGTCGAGACCATCTGTATGCTATATCAGACACACACACACACACACACACACACACACACACACACACACGATTCGGTTCTTGTGCATGTCGAGGCCATCTGTATGCTATATCACACACACACACACACACACACACAGACACACACACACACACACACCCCCCCCCCCCCACTCACACGATTTGGTTCTTGTGCATGTCGAGACCATCTGTATGTTAAATCAGACACGCGCGCGCGCGCGCGCGCACGCACATGCACGCATACACACACTTAACCACAAACACACACAACACACACACACACACACACACCACACCACACACACACACACACACAACACACACACACGATTCGGTTCTTGTGCATGTCGAGACCATCTGTATGCTAAATCAGACACACACACACACAAACACGCGCGCGCGCGCACACGCACACATATACACACATTCATTCCACGAACTCATTTTCCCCTGATCGTCAGAAGTATTGCATCCGACTCATCTTGCCATCAGGAAGAGACGAGGGGGTGGGGGTGGGAGGGCAAATGTGGATTTCTTTTTGGAGATCTTGAGGAATATAAAGAGAGCGGTAAAAGATTAGAAACGAAGAGGGAGAAGAGGAATGAACTAGATTAGAGGAGAATCGCAGAGAGGGAGAGAGAGAGAGAGAGAGAAGAGAGAGAGAGGAGAGAGAGAGAGAGCTGGGGACAGGGGTGGGGGGGGGGGGGCAGGATGCAGGGATTAGTGAGGGTGATGGGGGGGGGGGGGGGGGGGGGGGGGGGGGGGGGGGGGGGGGGGCGAGGAGGAAAAAGGGAGGGGAGAGGGGAAGAAGAAGAGAAGAGAAGAGAGGCCTGGAAGATGAGTTAGGTAGTCAAGAACACAAGGTGGAAATGTTTGGGGGAAGCAGATGGGTGATAAATTGAACACAATTTGGAGCCGAGGAGATTTCCGAGCCGCGGCTTCCTTTGATGGTGACGTGAACGTTTACCGCCCGATCGTCGGGAATTAGGGCCGAGACTGAGCAGATCACTCGCTTCCCCATCTCCTGTTTGGAAACCGCCTGCTTTGGAGGCTGTTTTTTGGGTTTTGTTTTTTATTTCCTCTCGTTGTCTTCTGTGTAGGGGTAGTAGGGATGCATCACTTTGAAGCTCGTATGGACTGGGGAGACACACACGACTCGGCTGTGGAAGAGGGTAGTAGTAAGGAGGAGGAGGAGGAGGAAGGAGGAGATACTTGACTTTGGCGTTGTTGACAGTGTGCAGGTTGCGCGCACTTGTCTTCAGCAAGCATAAAGAATTATACAGTAATGAACGCTCACGTACGTACGATTTGCTTGCGCCATGGGTTTTTAAATTTTTTTTTTTTTTTAAAGTGTGGTGAGATCGCCCCAATGTGGCCGCGTATGAACTACCCCCCTCCCCCCCAAAACAACAACAAAACAACAACAAACACAAAAAAAAAAAAAGACCCCAAAAATAACAAAAAAACAAAACACCACCACCCTCCTCCTCCCCCCAAAAAACAACCCAAAAAAACAACCCCCAAACCATATCCATAATAAAACACCCCCCTCCTCCAAACAACAACAAACAAAACAAACAAAACCCAACCCAACTCTTGATGGAGAGAACTGATTAAAAACGCACGGAGCACGCGCGTAATGTTGCAAAGACAATGGTTTCATAACATCTGGAGCACACGTCATGTCAAACACACGGCGCCCATCTTTTCCTAGAGAAGTAGAGACCCCTTGTGGCTGGTGGTATGGATGACACAAACATACCTAGCATGCAGTCGGTGATCTGAGGAAGGAATGGGCTTCGCTAGGTTCGATTTGGCCGAGGCACACCGCCTGAAAGTTGTTGTTTTTTAAATGGCGTGTCCTCATTCTTCTTCTGCTCTGCTTCGTGGAGCACTCATACAGCAACTATTGCTGTCTTGTCATATGAACGGTAAATGTGTTGCACTGCCCTTAAGCGCCTGACAAGTCAAGCCCTGCACATCCGACATCGGAGTGGGAGAGAATTGTTATTTTTTTAAGCTTCTCTGGAAAAGTAAAAGGGCAGGAGAATGGGCCAAGAAGGCAGAAAATAGACAAGAAGGAGGTGACAGAAAGAAAACAAAAACCAAGGCAGAATCAAAGAGAGGGATGGAAAAGAGGGAATTCGTAGCACAGAATTGCCAGAAGGCGGGGATGCTGTTTATACTGACAGGCTCCGGGCATTCCCACGTGGGAACCACGTCCTTTTATGATTCTTGCATAATTAAGAAGTTTTAAGGAAGAAGAAAACAGGGAGATGTTAGCCAAAAGTCAGCAT
>CM054156.1:41511823-41549323 GCA_028751875.1 Rapana venosa
AGCGTGCGTGCACGAGAGAGAGAGAGAGAGAGAGAGAGAGAGAGAGAGAGAGAGAGAGGAAGAGAGAGGGCATGTGATGTTGTATGTGAGAGCCCAACATTGTTGTGTCAGTGTAATTGTAGATATTGCATAAAATATGTGTGGTTTTGGGGAGTGTTGGTGTGAGCGGCGTGCGTGCGGAGACGTAGGAGAGAGTAGGATGTGTGGGTTAGGGAGAGGAGGAGGAGAGAGAGAGACGGTTGACCTATTGATGTAAAAAATGAAAGAAAAGAGAGAGAAAAGATGGATTGAACTGGTTGTCTGGAAATACAGTAAGGGCTGATGGAAAGAGAATCGAGCACGTTACGACACGATTGCAGGTTGGGAGTGTGGGGTGGGTGGTGGTTGGGGGGGGGGAAGAGGAGGTAAACGTACCGTTTTGCGAGGACATGGTCGCACAGCGAGGGAAATAGAGGAGGAGCAGATCGTAAGGGAGGGAGAGAGGTTTGACAGATTACGAGGGAATAAGGATGAGGAAATGAGATAGTCTCACTTTGGGGGGGGGGGGGGGGGGGGGGGGGGGGGGGGGGGGGGGGGGGGGGGGGGGTAACCTAGATACCGTATCTTTGGTACAGAGAGACAGTGAGTCGGCACAGTCTACGGAAATCACCTAGGGCAAGTCGATCGTGAAAAGACGTGGCGACAAGTATTCATTGACACGCGTAGCAAGTTATAATAATGATCCCACATTGAATGGATGGATGCATAATGATGAAGGAGGGGTTGTGGGAGGGGGGTTAGTATTGGGATGGAATGAGAAGATGATGAAACAAGCCAGAATTGGTGAGTATTTAGGGACGTGACATTGTGTCTGAGAATACAGTGGTGGCATTTAGGAAAGTTACCCGTGTCTAGAAGAATACTACAGTGCTGAGAGTAACAAAGTTCCTCTCAGTGGTGCTGGATTGATTAAGGGCGAAGATTATTTTTTTTTTTACGTCTCTCAGTGCAACATAAGTATGTGCAGACCAGCTAGTGCCTTCTGTTTTATGAACAGGCGTTGCTGAAGATAAAGTACACGCATAAAAAAAAAATTCCTAGTATTTGTGTTAGCGTTTGATAGATGTCAGAAACTCGGAACATACCAGGCATGCATCTGAGGTTTTAAGCACGGAACATGCCCAGCATGCGTCTGATATTTCTTTAATAAAGCACGTTGGGTTATGTAGTAACTCGGGTGTCCACTAAAGTGGGATGTTGTGTAGCACGTATGGAGTGTTGTGCGTGCGATGATAGATTACTACACTGTGAAAACTTAACGAAGTGGAAAGTATTATACAACCTTGCTGTTGCTCTGTGTTTTGTCTTCTTTGTGTCAGTTACGTAAATAAATCAACCTTGAGTGGTCTGATCTTGATTTTGTTTGTTCTCTCTCTCTTCTCTCTCTCTCTCTCTCTCTCTCTCTCTCTCTCTCTCTCTCTCTCTCTCTCTCTTCTCTCCTCTCTCCTCCCTCTCCCCCCCTCTCTCTCCTCCTCTCCCTCCCTCCCTCCCTCCTTCTCCCCTCCCTCCCTCCCTCTCCCTCCTGCCCCCCCCCCCCCCCCCCCCCTCTCTCTCTCTCTGGGGTATTGGTGCACGTGCGTGCAATGTGGAAAAAGATTAATATGTCCGTTTTATCGGAAATGATTTTTAGAAAAACCAAATTTGGCATGCATAATAATTATCGATTGCCTCACCATCTGTCTCTATCATGACGCCTGTGAAACAGCAAAGCATTAAGCAATCGGTATTTAGCGGGGAGATCATGTATAAAAACAGAAGTAGTTAAAGTGGAAAACGGAACATTCCTCAGGAAAAATTCAAAGTAGAGATTGATTTGTCAGAAAGCAGTTTTCAGCTGTTTAGTGGGACGTAATTACAAAAGGCAAGCGAGTCAGTCCTGGCCTTGCCTTTCGTTTTTCTCCAGATTGTGTGAGGCAAAGATGTGGACTGCGAAGGTTTTTCAATCCCTCTCCTCCTCTTTGTCTTTGGAAAAAAAAAATGGTGCTGAAATTTAGCACTACACATAATCTCGTCATCTTCAGTCTCCAGTCGTTTCTTTCCAAGAGGGGTGGGGGTGGGGGGGGGGGGGGGGGGGGGGAGGCTAGCTATCTCTTGTAACAGTCACACTTAAGCAGGCACTCAGCCGTACCTCTTCCTCCCTCCTCCCCTTTTTAGGTGTGTGATTTTTTTCTTCTTCTTTCTTCAATCTAGTTTCGCTCCCACATACCTCCTCCTTCCCACAACTGGAATGTTGCATGGGCTTCTTCTCCCAACCATCAAGTTGATACGTCTCAGAAGGTCGTAAACATGACGGTGTTGAACGCAAAGATTTTCTTCTCACGTTCGCCTGGAACACAAACGTCATTTGTCTGAAAGAGACTTTTTATTTCAGACTCAACTCCTGCCAGTCGGTCGGTCGCCTGTGTTTTGCGCTGCCATCCTTTCATTTGGGCTGCTGATACACAAGACTGAGAAAGACTTGATATTTTATTTGTGATTTTCTTTTCATTTGTAAGATGGGGGTGGTGGGGGGGGGGGGGGGGGGGGGGGGGGGAGTATTTGGTAGAATCTGTTGGGATTTTTAAGTTGGCGAACCCTTGAGAGAGAGAGAGATGACTTCAGGAAAGCGTTAATGTTTGGAAGATTGCAGTTTATACACAGACGAGATTAGGGGTAGGGGGAGTTGACGACATTTTGCGTTTGCTTGGTGGAATGATTGTGAATGCTGCAGTCCTGGTGTTTGTTCCTTAAGTTGAAAGCAGCAGCACGTAGCTAGGCATGCGTTATTTTTCTGGGAGTCGAATGGTGGGAATTCTCGCAGACACCAGCACTACATCTTCATTTCCAGGTTATAAAAGTTGTTGTAGTAGTAGAGCACTCAATAGCATCCAGTTGTGGAACGAGTGTGGGGTGGGGGGGGGGGGGGGGGGGGGAGGGGCTGTGGAGAGGGAAAAGAAGAAAGGGGGGAGGGAGGGGTAGCTTTGACGATGATCTTCAAGTTGCCCTTGAGGTTTGTTCTTTTATCAGCATCGCCACAAGTTCTGGATGCCTTTACAGGCCAGTGGTATTCGTCAGTCACCAGACCATAGCTTCTGTTGTGTAGGGTCTGCTTTTTGGGTGGTTCAGAGATTGATGATTGGTTTGGAGGGGAATACGGAACATTTTCATCTTCTTACTACTAACAGATTGGCTTTCCCAGGTACGAGGGATGTTAAAAAAAAAGAAAAAAAGATGAACGGTTCTCTCAGAGATGCCGCTGGCCAGGACTCGAACCATCGACCAGTGGGAACAATGTGGATGGTTCGGGTTCAGGTTGGATCTGGTATGTGTTGCAAGGGGTCAAAGGAGGTACTGTTGTAAGGATTTGGAAATTGTCAATGCACGTAGCTCAGTAGCAGGTGACACATTAGTATAAAGGATCCAGGGCGACATATCACAAGGGTTGGGACATAATCGACACAAAGTTTTCGCCGTGTGTCATGGTTTACCATTAAAAAAACGTTTAAGTTTTGAGCCTCCCTCCCCCCTCCTGAGAGAGAGAGAGAGAGAGGAGAGAGAGGAGAGAGAGGAGAGGGAGAGAGAGAGAGAGAGAGAGAGAGAAGAGAGAGAGGAGAGAGAGAGAGAGAGAGAGAGAGATGGAAATGTACAGAGGATCGGAAAGAAATGAGAACAAGCGCGAAAACGAGGTTCAGGTCAACGGACGTCGCTCCTCTCTAACCAAAATTTTTTTAAAAACCGTGTCGACCCGAAGTTGGGAAAAAGTTTTTCGATCTTTCTCCCCCTCTCTCTCTCTGTCTCTCTGTGGAATCATAACAACAGTCACGTATCAGGTCGAATCGCTCAGCAGCTCGACAAATTGCCTTCATGTTGGTGCATGGGGGCAGTTTGATTAGTCCCGACCCCATCTTTCTGCCCATTAGCCCTCATCTCTGTGCCTGCATACGTCGGCCTCATGTTCTCCATGTATCAATGTACAGGGCTAGGCTTAGGAGCTGCTCTTGCTTGCCCTTGCTCTTGTCTGATCTGGGTTAGCCTACCTTCGTTCTCTCTCTCTCTCTCTCTCTCTCTCTCTCTCTCTCTCTCTCTCTCTCTCGCTTGATCTGAGATAAGTAAGGGGAATGGGATGGTTTGTATTGGTTATGGTGGGAGAGGAGTGGTGGGATTGAAGTTAATGTGTATATGTGTGAGAGAGAGAGAGGGGAGGGAGAGAGAGAGAGAGAGAGAGGAGAGAGAGAGAGAGAGAAGAGAAGAGAGGAGAGAGGGATGAGAGAGAGAAGAGAGCCCAATTACGTCTGAACGCACATGTGCGTGCGTGCGTGCATCTATCTATCTATCCATCTATTTATTATCTATCTATGTCTATCTATCGATCTATCTATCTATCTATCTATATTTTATATATATATATATATTATTATATATATATATATATTTATATATATATATATATATATATATATATATAACACATTATATTTCTTCTTGCTCTATCTTGACAATCTGGTGGAGACTTAACCGGTTAACGATGGTGTTGAAAGTTGGTGGAAAAGGTGTGGAATATTGCCCTAGCTCAAGCTCGGCAACGATTGAACCGACTGACACCCACATAAGAAAACTCATGGATCAAGTTCAACATTATAACCTTTGTTTTGGGTTGTTTTTTTTGTACTTAAAGAGAAATTCTGACAGATGGAAGAAAACAAAGCATTCCATATCAAGTAGGACAAAATAAAAGATTATTTCAAATAGATAAGACTTGAAAAGAAAAAGCTGCTTTATGACTCTTCTTCTTTTGTTGGTGGTGCCAAAGTGTATAACCTCTATATGTGTGTGTGTGTTTTATTTTATTTATTCTGTTAATATCGAGTGTGTGTGTGCACGCGCGCGTACATTTGAATTTGTGAACTCTGTTAATTGGTATTGGTTGTATGTGTATGGGTGTATTGTATGCAAGCGCTTTGATTTGTTTTTGCAAGATATAGCGCTATATAAATTCCATTCATTATTATTATTAGTAGTAGTAACAACAAAGGTGTTCTGGCAGAAATGCTCAGAAGTTACATTCCTACAAGTTTAAGATCCTTTCACACCATATGCCTCCGAAGAATTCTCTGGATCTTTTGGCCAGAGAAGATCTCCAATGAAGACCTACTACGGAGATGCAGGCAGGAAGACATGGGAACCATCATCACCAGACGACGGTGGAAGTGGATTGGGCACATCCTCCGAAGAGACCTACAGTCAATCACAAGAACAGCATTGCACTGGACCCCAGAAGGAAGGAGAAAGAAAGGAAGACCAAAAGCAACGTGGAGGAGGACTGTAGAAAGTGAGATGAAGGCCATGCAGCACTCTTGGGGATCAGTGACTAGGTTGGCCCAGGATAGGCAGGAGTGGAAGCGCTTTGTTGCTGCCCTACACACCACTGGGTGTAATAGTTAATGATGATGATAAGTTTTAGATGTTTAAGGTTGTCATCATGAAAGAGAGAGAGAGAGTAGAGGAGAGAGAGAGAGAGAGATGAGGAGAGTGAGAGAGAGAGAGAGAGAGAGAGTATCATTTGTGGAACACAGCACTCTTTAATGAGCGTTACATAACAGGAGTGTAAGCTGATTTTTTAAATTTTGTCTTGCTTAGCTTATAATAATCCTTATACAAATGACACGTTAAACAGAAATTTTGCTGCGTAGGCAATTAAGTTGGAAATGTGTGTGTGTGTGTGTGTGTGTGGGGGGGGGGGGGGGGGGGGGGAGGCGGAATCAGACTAACTAAACATCCATTGCTGATACTATTGTGAGTCGTGTCTAATCATTAAGAGAGTATGGTACAATCACGCAAAATTAATGGCCTTAAAACCAGAACCCCCCCTCTTCCAATGTTTAACCTGCTTAATAAGCATTTTGTCTAAACCAACCTGCTTATTGCTAACGTGGAAGGAAGAGCTCATGGACGGATCATTGGCAGAATGGGTGGACATTGTGTATGGTCTGGCTGTAGTGTGCAACAACAGCGTGATGGCGACATCAGTCAGGTGGTGGCAGAAGTGCATGAAGTCCGCGATGATTATGGTTACAAAGAGTGGCGAGAACAATGGCAGCATTATCGCTGGCTGCCTTTCCCAGCCACACTGGCTCATGCTC
Organism: Rapana venosa; assembly: GCA_028751875.1. Taxonomy (NCBI): domain Eukaryota; kingdom Metazoa; phylum Mollusca; class Gastropoda; order Neogastropoda; family Muricidae; genus Rapana; species Rapana venosa. Next base: position 41,517,982 of record CM054156.1, read on the forward strand.
ATAGTTCATCAGGTCGCGGCATCCTCTCTCCCTGACTGCATGCTTTAGGCTTTTCAAGCCAAGGTGCGCCGCAAATTATTGTTCTGTACTTTCCGCATCTTTGAGGGATGGCCTGGGGTAGGCTAGGCTAGCGCCTCAGAAAGTTGTGGTTCTGAAAAGTCCAAATTTGCGTGCACGATAATAATTATAGCCTGGGTTGATTTTGAAGGGGCTACGTATATGTTAGCCCCTTAGGGTTATAATTATGTTAGCGCGTTAAGAGTTAAATTTTAGCGCCTTAGAGTTGAATGTTAGTGCGTTAGAGTTATAATTATGTTCGCGCATGTAGAGTGAAATGTTAGCGCCTTAGAGTTAGAATTATGTTAGCGCGTTAGAGTGAAATGTTAGCGCCTTAGAGTTATAATTATGTTAGCGCCTTAGAGTTAAAATTATGTTAGCGCGTTAGAGTGAAATGTTAGCGCCTTGAGAGATATAATTATGTTAGCGCGTTAGAGTGAAATGTTAGCGCCTTGAGAGATATAATTATGTTAGCGCATTAGAGTGAAATGTTAGCACCTTAAGAGTTATAATTGTGTTAGCGCATTAGAGTGAAATGTTAGCGCCTTGGAGTTATAATTATGTTAGCGCGTTAGAGTGAAATGTTAGCGCCTTGAGAGATATAATTATGTTAGCGCATTAGAGTGAACTGTTAGCGCCTTAAGAGTTATAATTATGTTAGCGCATTAGAGTGAAATGTTAGCACCTTAAGAGTTATAATTGTGTTAGCGCATTAGAGTGAAATGTTGGCGCGTTAGCGTTAGAATTATGTTAGCGCGTTAAGAGTTAAATGTTAGCGCCTTAGAGTTAGAATTATGTTAGCGCGTTAGAGTGAAATGTTAGCGCCTTAGAGTTAGAATTATGTTAGCGCGTTAGAGTGAAATGTTAGCGCCTTAGAGTTAGAATTATGTTAGCGCGTTAAGAGTTAAATGTTAGCGCCTTAGAGTTGAATGTTAGCGCGTTAGAGTTATAATTATGTTCGCGCATTTAGAGTGAAATGTTAGCGCCTTAGAGTTAGAATTATGTTAGCGCATTAAGAGTGAAATGTTAGCGCCTTAGAGTTAGAATTATGTTATAATTATGTTAGTGCGTTAAGAGTTAAATGTTAGCGCCTTAAGAGTTCAGAAAGAGCCTCACCACCTCTTTGATTTCACGAGCACCTTGTACATGATCGCCGTTTATTTGTCTTGTTTATTAATTGGCACAGAATCAGATCTTTTGACTCTGCAATTTTAAGAAACCCAGTACTGCAGTACGGTCTTTTGGTTGTATTTATTTGAAAAGCATCCACCTTTAATAGTGTGTGTGTGAACGAACGAACGTTCTGATCCATTGAATCAGATGTTAAAGATAAAAGTTTTAACAACATGTAATTTTTATCACGCCACACCACACACGCACACCACACACACACCACACACAACACCCCCACACACACACACACACACCACACACACTCTCTCTCTATCTCTCTCACACGCAGCACACACGCACGCACGCACGCACACACACACACACACACACCACCACAACCCACCACACCACACACAACACACCACCCTCTTTTCTCTCTTCTCTCTCTCCCCTTTTCTCTCTCTCCCCTCCCCCCCCCCCCTCTCTCTCTCAGTGTAGCAGGCACATGTAGTGTGTGTGTGTGTGTGTGTGTGTGTGTGTGTATCAAAAAAACTCATTGCAGTTGTTATTTCACAGTGGCCCTATTATGTATTAGAGGCTGACTGCTTTAACTGGATATCGGGCTCTCGAGACAGACGAGAGGGAGGGAAGGGAGGAGATCTACAGAAGGTGGGGGGGGGGGGGGGGGGGGGGGGGGGAGATAGCGAGAAGGGTTGGGATCGGATAGGGGGGGGGGAAGGGAGAGGTAAAAGGAGGAAGGGGGGGGAAGGAGGAAAGAGCTTTGGGGGGGGGGGGGGGGGGGGGGGGGGGGCAAAAGACGTTTGAAGTTAGTGTATCCAGTAGGTTTCTTCACGTTAGATGACTTTTCCACCAATCAGTGACATGGGGGAAAGGAAAATGTTCATCTGGCTGTGTAAAAAGAGGAGTTGGGGGGGGGTGGGGGGGTGCGGAGGATAGAGGGGGGGGGGGGGGGGGGGGGGCGGAGGATGGAGGTGGGGGGGGGAGATGATGGGTGGTGGCTATCGAAGGACGAGATCGGGTGAGGGGGTGGTGGGGTTGGGGGGAGGGGAGGAGAGGGAAAGGGGAGGAGATTGGGGGCAGGGTATCGTTTGCTCTGCAAGCCTCTATCAACGTGACATGAAATACAAATAAATCAGGTATATCCCTCCTGCCCTTCTAGAGGTGAAGGTGGGGATGGGGGTTGGGGGGTGATGGGAATAAGGTGAGTGGGGAGGTTGGCTGGAGGAACTGAGGGAGAAGGGAAGAGGGTGGTGTGTGGGGTAAGGGGTAGGAAGGAGGAAGGGTTGAAGGGAAGATGAGCTTTGCACGGCAGTGTTTCTGTCGGTCCTATCACTATCAGTATCAGGTTGAAATAGTTGATAGAAGCAGTCCACCCGGGTTGGAATGTAAGAGATCGGCCGGGTGGGTGGGGTGGGGGGGTGGGGGTGGAAGGGGTGGATTTGGTTTGGGGGTTGGGGTAGGGGATGTGTTAAGAGAGGAGTTTAGTAAGGGGAGCTAACGAGCAGGGGGGGGGGGGGGGGGGGGGGAAGGAAAAAGTTTTTTTTTTTTATTTAGAAAAAAACCCCCATACATTTCATTTCTTGAACAGGCTTGGCGTACGTGCATGAAGGCACATGCGCGAGTGTACACGCAAAACACGAAGAGAGATCATAGGTTGGGGCAGAATTGAACATTCGTATTACTGTGCGCATCCTTTTTAAAAAATGTGTTTTAATCCCACATTCCCCTGCTCCCGATTTGGCATTTATTCCCCATTCACAACACCTACATAATGTGCATGCACAGTGGCTCGCACACGTGAGCGTTAGGCTAGCGTCTGCATTCGCACAAGCACATGCATGCACAGACCCCCTCCCCCCATACACACACACACACTCTCTCTCTCTCTTACTCTCTCACTCTGAGTCTCTCTCTCTCTCTCTCGCGCGCACACACACACACACACACACAACACACACACACACACCACACACACACCACACACACACACACACACACACACACTCACTCACTCACTCCATCCATCCATCCATCCATCCATCCATTCGTTTTTTTATGTTGTTTTTAAAGTCAGTGAGGCAAGTGATCGAGACGGGAGTTGCATTTAAAAAACCCAAAACCAAAAAATTCCAAACAAAAAACAAAACAAGCAAGCAAACAAGCCAGCCAGCCAAGCCAAGCCAAGCCAGTCAGCCAAGCCAGCCAGCCAAGCCATCGAGCGAACAAGTCAAGGGAGGGTGATGACAGTAGAAGTGTAGTAGTGTAGTGTAGTGTATAGAGTAGAGTTATAGACCAGCAGTGAATGCTGTCAAACTGGAAAGCTAGGGGGGCCTGGCCGATCAGATGACATTGTCGCTGTCAGATCACCTGTAAACCGATCCCTCCATCCTCCCCATGTCTCTCGCCTTTTGTGACAACCTTCCCCCCCCCCCCCCCCCCCCCCCCCCCCCCCCCTTCCCCCCGCTTTCCCACTTCCCTCCCCGCTCTCACTCGTCTCTCTCGTCCTCTGTCTCTCTCTTTCGTGTCTGTCTGTCTCGCTCTGTCTCTCTCTGTTCTCTCTCTCACTCTCTGTTCTCTCGTCTCTCTCTGTCGTCTTCGTCTTCTCTCCTCTCTCTCTCTCTCTCCTCTCTCTCTCTTTTGTCTTTCTGTCTGTCTCTGGGTTTTTTAGATGTATCCCTAGGGCGGGGATGGTGTTTTTAAATGCCCCTGTGTGCTTATTTTTTCTCGAAATAAAAGAATTTGTCATTTCATTGTCATTCTCTCTCTTCTCTCTCTCTCCCCTTCTCTTCTCTCTCTCTCTCTCTCTTCTCTCTCTCTCGGTCGGGACGTATTACCCGTCTCATTTCCCTTTGTCGGGGGTGAAGGGTGGGTGGGGGGGGGGGGGGGTTGTTGGGGAGGGGGGGTGATTTGAGAGAGCTGTTGCTGATGTGTGACCTTAAAGTCCCCCTCCAGCCGCCCCGCCTGTTCACCAGTGCGTGGAGAATTCCCTGTTGATGGGAGTTTGATTCCAGGGAGCGCAGGGTGAGAAGGGTGAGTGGAGGGAGGGGGGGTTGAGGGATAGAGTAAAGGAGGAAGGAAGATCTAGACAAGTGTGGTTACTGACTGTTTAAACTTACTACCTGTTGTTGAAAATATGAGCTTTTTTTTTTTTTTTCTTTCATTTAAAATTTTTCTTTTCTTTTTTTCTTTCTTCTTTTTTCCTGTCCTGTGCTGCAGGTCAGAGAATGCTTTGTGTGTGTGTGTCTTGTCTGTCTTTCCTTTCCCTCTTGGGCCGTGTGCCACACCTGTGACTTTGGCAAATCGATTTTTGTTCGTGGAGTGTGTTTGGTGACAATTGAAGAGTCGGAGGAGGTTACGTATAGGTAAAGAAGAAAAACTTGATCGATTTTTTTTGGTGCTGCTGTTGTTGTTGGTGGTGGTGGTGGTTTTTGTGTGTGTGTGTGTGAAAAGACTTGAGGGGTCAAGGTGAAGGAGTGAAAAAAAGGATACCCGTTTTTCTCGCTCTGTGTGTGTGAGATATATGTGTGTGTGGGTGTGTGTATATGTGTGTGTGTATGTATGTGTGTGGTGTGTGATGAGGTTGTGTGAGTGTGCGCGCGTACGCGTACGCACGTGTGGGGTGTGTGTGTGTGTGTGTGTGTGTGCGTGTTTATGTGGGGGTGTCGTTTGTAGGAAAAAGGTCTGCCGGGTACAAGAAGGGCTGTGACATTTATCTTGTCTGTCAACTGCACAGAGAGGAGGAAAGGTCAGCAATGCCGGGGCCAGGCCAGAGCCCCTGGCCCCAGTCCGAGGATTGCAGGGCTGTCTGTCTGTCTGTCTGTCTGTCTGTCTGTTCTCTTCTTCTCTCTCCTCTCTCTCTCTCTCTTCTCTCTCTCTCCCCTCTCTCTCTCCCCTCTCTCCCCCTCTCTCTCTCTCTCTGGGTTGTTTTGAGAAGAAAAAGCAACCCCAAATAAAACCCCCCAGCCCCTCTTTACTTTCGACCTTTTAATCTGTCTCTGTACCTTGTAGCTGACAACTGGAGAGTTCTTTGATTTAAGGTTTCCGATTCTGTCTCCTTCGGTAGGGCTGTGTGTGTATGTATGTTATGTATTTTTATGTTATGTATCTTTTTGTACGTATGTATGTATGGATGGATGGATGGTTTAAAGGTATTTTTGGGTTTGGAGGGAGGGGAGGGGAGGGAGGGAAAGGGAAAAGGGGAGGGAGGGCATTTTTCCGTGTGTTTGATAGCTATCAAAGTTAGCGGGGCAGTTGGGGGTTTTTCCCTTCCTTTTCCCCCTGGGGGAGTCTTGGAACACTGTTTTTACTAGTTTTTAAATGATAAAATTTTTGACTTTTTAAATTTTATGTTGGTATGTCCCAAAAACCCTTTGGGTCCCTGAAAATTTTTTTTTTCCTTCCTTCTTTTCTTTCTGCATCGCGGTTTGATCATTTTTTTGGTTGTGGTTTTTTTTTTTGGCTTTTTTTAAATAAGGGGTTTCCTTCTTTAAAAAAAAAAAGCAAGGGATGGGTGTGGGTGAGATTGTTGAATGGGAAATTTGTATCTTTGGCAAGTTTGGGTTTTTTTGTGTTCTGTGCCGTCCTGTGCCATTTTGGGGCTGTGCAATACATTCCATACTGTAGCATTTCTGGTTTGAATGCGTCGTTAACCGTCTCAGAATGAAAAGCCACCTGCTGTTAAGTTTCCCCCCTCCCATTTTTGTATCAAATTGTGGCAGCCACTCGTGTCAGTGTGTGTTTGGTGTGAAAGTACTCTAAGAACACAGTAACATCAGCTGAGCTCATCTTCAGCCGTTGTTCAATAACGCTTGTTACATTCAAGGGTGTGCGATCTGCTTTCATTTTCCGTCTTGTGTATTACGTGTATTATTAGTATTAAGAATCACTGAGGATGTTGTCCAACTGTTCTGTCCTCTGTCTTGTGTGTTTAGGTATCGTTTGGAAGTTTAAATTTGCCAAGTGTTTTTAAGTGTGTATGTATGTATGTGTGTGTGTGTTGTTATTTACTATAAAGTTTTTAAAAAATTTGTTTCCCTTGGTGCAGAGCATCCTACTTAAATGTAATGATAACTGAAGCCACAGGTTTTGAGTCTGTGCTGAGGTGTCAGTTTGAGGGTTTTACCGTTTTCTGATACTTCTTCTTCAAATGCTCAGACAGCAACTATTGTTGTCAGTCATATGAGCAAAAATGCGTTGCACTGCCGTTAAGTGCCTGACAAGTCAAGCCCAGCACATCTGACTTTGGCACGGGAGAGTATTGTTATTTTTTAAAAATCTCTCCGGAAAAAAAGAGAGCAGGAGAATGGACCAAGAAGACAGAAAATTGACAAGGAGGAGGTGACAGGAAAAAAAGGAACAAGGCAGAAACGAAGTGATGGATAGAAAAGAGGGAAGGAATTCCTAACACAGAATGTCCAGAAGGTGGGGATGCTATTTGTACTGGCTGGCCCTGCGGCACGGCATCCCCTTGGGGGAACACTGATTCTCAATCCATTAAAAGTCTGTTGAATGAGACTATGATTGGTATGAACTAAGGGTCTGTACAGTGTGTGACAACCTGCACAGAACATCTTGTGCACACCCCATGCCCATTATTCCTCTTTTGTACTGTAGATGGCCAGCTAGGCCAGTGGCACGATGGATGATACCCAGCATGCACCCTGCTACCTGCAGAGGGATGTGCTCAGCCAGGTTCAGCCTGCTCACCACGTACTGCCCAATGAAAAAAAGCAAATGGATTGCTTTATTCAGTGTACCATCTGGATATACAAACTTGACTTGACTGCCTGAAAAATTCATGGTAGTGCTTCTGTGACACCTCAAGGTAGATTTGGGATGTATTAATGTCAGTCATTGTTTAGGTGGTGTTCTGATTGAATAGTTAGTACAAGAAAGACTGACTTAATAATTATAGTGTGCTGTTATAGGAAAATAACGGCCTGTGTGTTATCCTCTTACATTTTCGTTTGCTGGTATTTTTGTGTGGTTTTTGTGCGATAATTGCAAAATTAAAACGATTATTTTTTTCTTTAGTTTACTTGTTTTTTTCCTTTTTGATGTATGGAGAGACTATCTTTCACTATACTTAAAAAATAAACAACTTCGCCCCCCCCCTCCCCCAAAGAAAAGGGAAGGGGAGACAGAGTGAAATGCTTACAAAGAAGGGACAGTGAAAAAGGAAAAATACATCCAAACAGACCATCCCAATCCTGAATGATTTTTACCTGTGATGAGATAAAACCAGCCCAACACCTTTGTGGCAAAGACTGACGATTTCTACTGATTGAAAGTTAGTGAATCATTGTCACCTTTTCAATGACTCCACCCAGTCAAGTAACATGTTAACGTATAGTATACATGCATGTGGAAATGCTTTTTACCTAAAATAGTACTTTCCTTCAAGGGAGGCTTAGCAGAAAAGAAATTGATAATGATTTTTACAGATACATGCTATGTAGTGGGGGCTGGATAGCTCAGTGGTCAGAGCACTCGCTTTCCCCCAGGTAAGGTTAAGCAGCATCGAGCGGGGTTACCACTTGGATGGGTGACCGTTTGCGTGCCTTAGCTTCAGTACAGTTCCCCAGTTTCCCCAGCTGTAAATGGGTACCTGCCTCTTTAGGGTCAGGGAAGGTAAAGCAGCGAGGGAGAGGAGATGGGCCCCACCGCCCTCAATATACTGGTCCCTAGAGGTGATGTCTCATGATGCCTCACTTCCCTACGACCACATAGGTTATGGGACACCTTTACCTTGCTAGTATGTAGTGGGTATAGGTTAGCTGTCTGAGCATCGATATTAAAACATGGATTAATTTTTGTGTGTTTTCTTTTTTCAGCGGGACTTAGACACGACAGCCACAGATCTCGCCAACCGGCAAGATGAAAGCGATGCCTCTAGAAAACGCCTGGTAGAACAGAGCAGGGAATTCAAGAAAAACACACCAGAGGTAAGTGTAGCTGGAACTGAGGTAGCGTTGGTTTGTGGTAAAGCACTGGTTGTGTGGTGTTTTGGTGGTTAGTGAGTGTGGATGCGTGGTGTGTGGGGGGGTGGTTATGATTGTTGATTGTCAACTGTTGTTTACATTAGTAAATTTGATGTCTGTGCTGTTTTAAAAGGTATGTTTTTGTTGTGTTGTATGTGTTGTGTTGTGTTGTGTTCTGCGTGCGTTCGTGCGTTGCGTCGCGTGCTGTCCTTTTTTTTGTGGTTGTGTTTGAGTTATTTGTGTGTGTGTGTGTGTTATATTTTCTTTTATTTCGAGGATAATGGATAAGTACTATGTGTTATTTATAACATCCGGTTACCAGTGTGTAAGCAGTTGTCAATGTAGGTCATCTGGTGGAGGTTCCTCCGGCACACATTGGTTAATGTCGAAAAGCAACTGTTTTAACGTGTGTGCAGGAGTTTTGCCGTTGTGTTTGTGTTGGGTTTACGGTATGTGTGGTTAATGTTGTGCGCGTGTGTCGCGCGCCCGCGTAGTGTGCATGTGTGTGTAAACTTGGGGTTATTTGTTTCATGCTTCAGTAGTTGAATCGTAAACCAGTGTCGAGACTTCTCAAGATTCTGCCAATTCTGTGTGCAGACTGTGTGTTACTGTGCCAAATTTTCTTTCTTTCTTTTTTTTTTTTTTCCTTCTAAGTATCTGACCTTGCTGGATATAAAATATGACATAGTAAGGACCTAAGTATTCCTTCCATTCGTGGAACGTGTGTAGTAGTACTAGTAGTAGTACTCATCTGGCCTTGAGAACTTTGGCTAGGGGCTAGCTATCCAATGTGGAAAAAAAAAAGGAAAAAAAAAGCAACAGCCCTCAACAGCGAACTGTCTGTGCCTGGTAGGCTAGTCTTAGTCCAGTCCCTGGGAGGGCTGGCTATGAAGGCGTGGAGTGTGCACGTGCTCATTATATTACAGGTTTGGAAAGGAAGGAGGGACGGAGTGAGAAGAGAGAGAGATGATGATATGTTGACGAGAGGTGGGATGATGAGAGAGTGAGATGTTGAGTGAGAGGTGTTGGTGGGGGGGGGGGAGGGGGGGTAGGGCTCAGGCAAGAATCAGCAAGTCTTTAGACTCCAGGGATAAGGTCTTGGAAGGTGGGTCAAGTGTTGGATGCTTCTCTTGGAGTCTGGTTTGTGGGGGGGGGGGGGGGGGGCGGCGAGCTACGTGACTAAAGGACTCATCCTGTGTGAGCAACCCACGTGGCTCTCTCCTGTTGACCCGTAGCTTCTTTTGGTCGTTCTTCATCTTCTTCTTCTTGGGTTGTTGACTTTGCTTGTTGTAACTATTTACTCTGAGTATTACGATTGAGAGTCATTCTGTTGATAATGTCTTAAGCAGGGTTTATTGGATAGTTATTGAGCTTGAGCGAGGGAGAGTGGAGAGAGAGGGTTAGGGTGGGGGGGGCGGGGGGGGGGGGTGGTTGGGGGGGGGTGAGATAGATATATTGATCGTTTGTAATAACTTTAGTCTTGAATTGGCGAGAATGGGAAGGGAGAGGGGGTGGGGGTTGGGGGGTGGGGGTGGAGGAGAGGATGACACAAAGGGAGAGAAGGGGGAGTGAGTGTGAGGAGGAGGAATAAGCTCAGAGAGGGAGAGTAGCAGAAAGAAGAGGTAAGAAAGATTAGATAGATAGATGGATAGATAGTAGATAGAGAGAGAGGATGGAGAGAGAGAGAGAAGAGAGGAGACGTGAGAAGTCAGATGAGTGGAGGATGAGAGTGAGAGAGAGAGAGAATGTGTGTGTGTGAGTGTGTTTTGCAGGTAATTCATTTTGCGTAGAGAGAGAATTGTTTGTTATCATGAAATCGCCTGTAAAAAAAAGGAAAAAAGCACTCCCAGAGGGAAAAGATTCTGAATTGTGCTTTACTGCACCCTTAGCTTCTCATTCAATCATGGAGAAGCAAGTACAACAATGGCAAGAATAACATTTGACCTTTAATCAAAGAACACAAAAGTCATGAAATAAACACAATTTTCTTTGTTGAACCCAATCATGAATTGTGTTATTCTAACTATCACAAACAAATGTGGTATCGTACCTTAAACAGATATTAACTTTGAGTATACAACGGGGGTTGGGGAGGGATGAGATGGGGGTGGTTAGGATAGGGGAGGGGGGGGGGGGGGGTTGCGAGAATCAGAAAAAAATATAATTGGAAATGAAGGAGATGATAGGTAATCCCAAGAGTCCATTGTTGAAGTGAGATGGATTTGTGGAGGAGGGAGGCGGGGGGGACGGGGGGGAGGGGGGTTAGGTGTTGGTGTTGAAAATTTAACAGTTTTTTTCAGCCCTTTCCCAGGGTGTGTTGGGAAAAGGGTTTTCTGCTGCCCTGTCAAATGAAATATTCCCATTAAAGCACTGGGGGAAAAAATTGCTGTTGAAAATGTCACTAGGGTATAGGCAGGAAATTTTAACCCCCAAAAAAACCCCCCCCCCCCCCCCCCCCCCCCCCCCCCCCCCCCCCCCCCCACCCCCCCCCCCCCCCCCCCCCCCCCCCCCCCACACCCCCCAAAAAAAAACCACAAACAAAAAAAAAAAAAACAAACAAAACCCCCCAAAAAACAACAAAAAAAAAAAACCTTTTAACCCCCCCCCCCCCCCCCCAAAAAAAAAAAAAATCCAACAAAAAAAGAACCAAAAAACACATAAAAACCCCCCCCCCAACCCCCTCCCCCAAAAAAGACCCAGAAAAAAACCCCAACAAAATAAACGCATGAAAAAATTCCTTGGGGGTGGGGGACCAGCAAAAGCTTTTTTTTGTAGTTTCAGATGTGCACTGGACGATTGAAAATAATGTAATTTTTTCTTTCTTTTTTTCCCCAATTTTGTGAATGCTTGTCCACACCCACCCCACCTGTCCTTCATTTGTTGGAGGTTTGTTAGCATTTGTTTTATTTTTTTTTGGTGTTGTTTTGAATGTAAAGAGAGTTGGTTTCAGACATGAACTGAACCGTGCCTCGTGAGATTTGTTGGCCCCCCTATTGTCTGTTTGGTTTTTTCCATGAGAAAACACACGTCAGGGGGACGTGTTGGGATTTTGGGTCAGAAGAAAAAGTTTAAATCCCCTTTTTGTGGAAAAGATACCATTTAATCTTAAAAAAAAACCCCAAAAACCCTGTAGTGTTTTATAATCATAACACTTTGTAAAAAAGAATATGCTTGTTCTTTGACTCGGTCCTTATATTTTGGATGATAAAAAATTCATGTAAAAATAGGAAGTTTTTTTTGGGGCCACACCCTTATACATAATGGAAACAATACTGCGAATAAGCCCTTGATGACTCATTGATATATTAATATAATACACCAATACATGTCTTTGCGTGACTCCCATTGCTTTTTGTCATTGTGGGGGGGGCCCCATTTGATGAAAAAGGGTTGTACTCCCTATTTAGGGCTGTAACGACACAGGGGGGGGCGGGGTGGGGGGGGTTAAAGGAAGGGGTTTGGGGGGGGATGGGTGTAAAGGGGTTTTTGGGGTGGGGGGGGGGGGGGGGGGGGGGGGGGGGGGTGATTGTGATACTGGGATCCGGGGCCAGTTGTTTTGATGACGGGTGATGACATCCCGCGTTGTTTGTTTTGTTCTTGCAAGATCTTCATGCATGCCACATTTCTTGCTGTACGAGCATGACAGACGCGGGGAGGCAGGGAGGCAGGCACGCCCCATGTACGCAATACACGCTGCAACGGGGTTTAAGTAACTGCCACATGCGCGCGCCGCCGCAGCAGCACACAACACCAAAAAATTCACAATGTAAAACGGAGCAGACAGACAGCAGACAGAAGAAACACAACACACAACACACCACCACACACACAACACACACAACACACACCACAACTACACAAACACCACAATACACCACACACAAACACAAACCCCTCTCTCCTCTCCCCCTCTTTCTCCTTTCCTCCTTTTCCCTTCCCCTCTCTCTTCACACACACTCAAAATGCATGGACAATCAGTTTTCTTTTTTCTTCTCTGTTGCCTGCCCGCCTGCCTGTGTTGTCTCTGTCTCCGTCTGTCTGTCTTGTCTTCTCTTCTCTCTGTCTGTCTGTCTGTCTGTCTCTCTCTTCTCTTTCTTCTCTCTCTCTCTCTCTTCTCTCTCTTCCTCTCTCTCTTCCCTCCCTCCCCCTCTGTGTATTCAAATTCAAGCCTGAAAAATCCTTTTTTTATCCAAATCTGTCACGTCTTTCTCTTTGCTCCGCTGTCCCCCCCTCCCCTCCCCCCTTTCCTTCTGTTCTTGTCTGTGCATCATGTGTCGTCACTCTCTGTGTGTCTCATTGCCCTTTTTTTTCAGCCTCTGTTGTGTGTGTGTGTTTGTGTGTGTGTTTTACAAAGGATGTGTTGGTGTGTGATGTGAGTTGGTGTGTTTTTGTGGTTTTTTTGTGTGCCCTTTTGTCCCTTTGGGCTGCCTGCCGTGTGTGTGGTGTGTGTGTTGTTGTGTGTGTGTGTTGTGTGTGACTGTCTCTCCTCTTCTTTCTGTTCTCTGTCTCCCCGTGACCCTATTTTCCTCTCTTTGTTTCCAGTAGATGATAGAAAAACGAACAAATTCAAAACATTGCATCAGAAAGCAAGAAACAAACAAACAAACAACAAAAACACATTACAAAAAACAAAAAAACAAGCAAGCAACCAAAGAAAAACAAAACAAACAAATCCATCAAAATTTCTAAGCGTTAGTTATAGGATTATGGATTTTTTTCTTTTTTTTAAAATTGGTTTTTAAATTTTTGTAGGGTGCGGTGTAACATTAGTGTAATGTTTTGTACTGATGCAGGCAGGCAGGCAGGAGGCAGGCAGGCAGGCAGGCAAATTGATAGATCAGTTCGCGCACTAGGCCCTAGGCCCGCCCTTTTTTGTACTAGAATTTTGACGAAATTTCAGTGGAGGTGGTTTGCTTTTGGGTGGGGTTTTTGGGTTTTTTTTTTGTTGTTTTTTTTTTTTGGGGGGGGGGGGGGGGGGGGGGGGTTTGGGTTTGGTGTGTGTGTGTTGAAGTCAAACAAAGTCAAACTTTTTTTTTAGATGGTACATTGAAAAAGATGCATTTTTTTTTTTCATCAAGCATCTGTCAAAAAAAGAGAGAAAGAGTTGTGATGTATTTTGGTGTTGTGTGTTTGTGTGTGTGTGTGTGTGTGTGTTTTGGGGGTGTTTTGTTGTGTGTGTGTTGGGTTTTTGTATGGAGGTTTTTGGGGGTTTTGTGGCGGCTGTGTGTGCGCGTGCGTGCGGATGTAGATAGAGAGAGAGGTGAGAGAGGAGAGAGAGGGGGAAGGGGGAGAGAGAGAGGGAGAGAGAGGGGGGGGGGGGGGGGGGGAGGAGGAAATTTTAAATCCCTATTTTCGGGGGGGGGAAGGCCAGGGGTAGAGGTTCGTTTTCTGAAATAAGAACCCCATGTGGTTTTAAAAGTTGGTCGAAACCCGTCCAAACAAACTATTGCATTAAAATGTTGTTTTTTTTTTTTGGGGCCCCCCAGAACTGAAAATTTTTTTGTATATATAAATTCTAGAAATGATAGGAGTCAGTCAGCAGGGGAAATAAAACCGGCTTGGAAGGAGAATGGATAGATGTTATAAACCCCAGATCTAACGAGAAAATTGTTAGAAGGAACGAGAAATACTCACTATCCATGATGTCTCCCCCCCCCCCCCCCCCCCCCCCCCCCCCCCCCCCCCCCCCCCCCCCCCATTCACCCCACACCCCCCCAAAACAGAAATTTATAAAAATTTTTGTATTTGACGTTTAAATTTGTGTGGAAGAAACTTTGTTTTTTCTAAAAGCATCCCCTAGAAACTTGGTTATGGTTTTTCCTCTTCCTCTCTTCTCTCTCTTCTTCTCTCTCTCTTCTCTCTCTCTCTCCCCTCTCTCCCCCTCCTCTCTCTCTCTTTTTTATATATAAAATAGAGAATCATCGACACGGACAAAAAGCCGGCGTATCACATTTTTCGATGAAAAAATCAAACGCTGCTGCCCCGCGGCAAAAAAAAAAAATGGGTCCCTTTTTAATTTGACCACGCGCTCGCTCGCCGCCTCCTCCTCCTCCCCCCCCCCCCCCCTCTCTCTCTTCTCTCCTCTCCTCTTCCCCTTCTCTTTTCTCTCTCCCTCTCTTCTCCCCCCTTTTCTTCCCTCCCTCTCTCTCTCTCTTTCTTTTCTCTCTCTCTTCCCCCACGGCCCCTTCCCTATCTACCTCCATTTCTTTTTTTTTTTTTTTTCTTTCTTTCTTTCTTTTCATAGGGTGTTTTTTTTGAACTCTGCTTTAAAAAAAAATAAATTCAACAGTCGTGAACAGTACAGGAGAAAAAAAGTTTTCTTTTACTGTGCGGGGCGCGATCTAAAACACAGGCATTGTAAGACGAAAAATTTGGGGGCAAAGTTTTTTGGGGGGTCGGGTGAAGGGTGGTGGTGGTTTGGGGGCAAGGAAAAGGGGGGTGGGGGGGGGGGGGGGGGGGGGGGGGGGGGGAAAAAATTTTAATTTTTTTTCCATCAAGAGCAAAAAGGGAACAAGCATTGGGCTAGAGGACGATTTTAAATTTTTTTATGTTTGCCGCCACCCTTCCCCTTTTCCCCACCCCCCACCTATCCCGTTTTCCTTCTGTAAATCCCCCCCCCTCACCCCCACCCCGTCCCCCCCATCCCCCCCCCCCCCCCCCCCCCCCAAAATTAAAAAAAGGGGTGGGGGGGAAAAAAAGGGGAAGCTTTTTTGATTTTGCTTTAAGGGGGGCGGGGGGGAGGGGGGAAAGAAGTTTTGAAGGGGGGGGGGGGAAGGGGGGGGGTTGAGGGTTTGGGGGTTGGAGGGGGGGGAAAGGGGGGGGGGGGGGGGGGGGTTTGTTGTCGGGGCGCCGTGGAAAAGACAGCCGATGTTTTATCTGGCTTTTGTTTTGGGGCCAAAAACATACACTCAGTTCTGCCCCAGCAGCCGCGCGCTTTGACTTGCAGCATGAAGAGAGAGAAAATTTTTTTGTGGGTGGTGGGGTGGGGGGATGTGATGGGGAAGGGAAAAGGGAAGCATTGAGGAAGATTGGAAAAAAAAGAGTGGGTGAGGAGAGGGGGAGCGGGGGTAGTGGTGGTTTAGGGGGGGGGGGGTGGTGACTGTTTCTGCTCGTTTCGTTATCAACAGCTTACATTGTGTGACTCAGCTTTGCGTTAAAGCAGAACCCATCCATTTTTGATACTTGACAAACATTCCCCTCCCTCCCTCCCCCTTCCTTTGCCTTGCTTTCCCCCCCGTCACCGCTTTTAATCTACTCGCAGGGTTGAGGTTTAAAAAAAAATATAGATATAAACAAGCCTTCTTTCTTTTTTTCTTTCTTAATTTTTTTTGTTTTGTGTTTTTTGTGTGTGTGGGTATTTGTTTGTTGAAATGTTGCTTCTCCAGAATTCGACCAGGATCTTCTCCTTCTCTAACTTTTTCTTTTTGCTTTGAAGGAGTTAGAGAGAGGAGGGGAGAGAGAGAGAGGAGAGGAGAGGGGAGGGGGGAGAGGGAGAGAGAGAGAAGAGAGTGTGTGTGTGTGTGTGTGGGGTGGTGTGTGGAGAGAGAGAGGAGAGAGAGAGAGAGAGAGAGAGAGAGAGAGAGAGAGAGAGAACCAGATTGTGTGGTGGTGGCGCAGCGCGCGAGGGGTGTGTGTGTGGGGGGGGGGGGGAAGGGGGCAGGCCCGGGTCGAACTAAATAGCCGAATGAAGTATTTTCTCACCTAGTCTCGGAACATACTTAACGTATAAACAATGGGTTTGCATGCGGTGTGCAAACTAATGGCGTGGTACATCACTAAGCAAAAGTAAATTCTTGTAGGCCCATGTCACATAGCCACCCCCCCCCTTCTCTCTCTCTCCTCTCTCTCTCTCTCCACACCACCACAAGCAAACACGCAAAACAAGCAAACAAGCAGTTAAAAGCGGCAGCAAGCAACAACCCAAGCAAAACAAACAACAGAAAAGCTCTCTCTCTCCCCCCCCCCCCCCCTCCCCCCCCCCTCCCCCCCACACCCCCCCCCCCACAACCCCCCCCCCCCCCCCCCCCCCCCCCCCCCCCCCCCCCCCCCCCCCCCCCCCCCCCCCCCTCTCTCCTCCCCTCTACCACCTACCACTAACACCACCAACCAAAAAAAGAGAAATGCATAAATTCCGAGAAAAAAAGGCCCTAACGTAAAAAGGGCCCTCAACTCGGTTCAATTATCGGGCCCCGGGGGGTTCAATTCCCCCGGGTGTCCAGTGCAAGCCAGCTATTAAAAGGGTCTTTGTTCAGGGGTTGATGCGGGCTCTCTCCTCATTTGATAAGCAGTGTTATTGCCAGTCGGCCTGATGGGGCCAAAAATCACAGCCAAGAGGAGGAGGAGGAGGCTGGAGAGGGGGTGGGTGGGGGTGGGGAAGGAGTTGGAGTGGAGGGAGAGAGAGGGATGGAAGGTGGGAGGTGGGAGGGGGAAGAAAAGAGTTCTTGAGCAGCTTCACACCATGTGGATCACATTTCAAACAGAACGGCAGAGAGACGATGGAAGCTTTTTTTTTTTTTTGGGTGGTGGTGGTGGTGCTCTCTTCACCTTACCCTCTCCCCCCCCCCCCTCTCTCTCTCTCTCTCTCTCTCTCTCTCTCTCTCTCTCTCTCTCTCTCTCTCTCTCTCTGTGTGTCTGTGTCTCTTCTGTTCCCGCGCTTATCTTTGTTTCTGTTCTTATAGGCTCTAGCGATACTAAATCATTCCCTTCGCCGTTCTGCCGTTCGCCTTTCACGTGAACGGCATGGATGGGATCCATGTGTGCCAGCCTGCCTGCCTGCAGGGTCGTCGGGACAGGGGAAGGGAGGGCTGGAGCAGTTTGGATAGAGAGAAGGAGGAAGAAGGGGGGGTGGGGGGGGGGGTTAGGGGGTTGAGATGGCATGGAAGAGGGGTGGGGGGGAGGGAGGGGAGGGGGTGTATGGGGACTAGAAAGGGGGCAATCGCTGTGTATGACACGGCACCAAGGCTCCCTTATGTTCCCCTCCTCTCTATACTTCCAGCACCTACCTTACCACTGGTGGTGCCTTCTTAGCCTTACAGTGGTGGAGAGTGTGTGTGTGTGTGTGTGTGTGAGGGTTTGTACCTCAGCGATTGGCTTGTGAACGGTATTGCTGCCAGGATCTGGCGGATCACTTTACTACTGCTGCCGCCCTCCCTGTTGTGTGTGTGTCTGTGTCTGTGTCTTATATGTGTGTGTCTGTGTGTATGTGTATGTGTGCGCGCGCCAGCCATTTGGGGGGCTGGGTTCACAAGCTGGGGAGCGAATGATCAGTGCCCATGGTCGATGATGATAGTAGTAAGGGGTGGGTGTCTGCCTCTGCCCCTCTCTTGGACTTCGTCCTGCTGTAAGCTAGGCTAACCTTGCACGGATGCTGAGCACTGTCTTCTGGCCTGCTGGAGGAACGTGAGTTTAGGGGTTGGGGGTTGGGATCTGAACTTGGGGGGGATGATCAAATATCGATTATTAACACCACTGAGTCATGCTTTCAGCTAGGCATGGGAAGTGAGTCTCACGTGCTTTATTTGGGTCTTGGCGTCTGGGAGAGAGATTGCGACAGATGTTGCGGGATGTTGCCGTTTTAGGCTTAATCATTTCAAGCCAAAGTAGCTGGAGGTTGTTTTTTTTTCAGTGGTTTTGTTTTGTTTTGTTGTGGTTTTGTTTTTGTTTGGTTTTGGTTTGATTGTTTACAAGTGACAGCTGTTTTGTTGTTTGCTGTGGAGGTTTCTTGAGGCTCGTAGGACGGAGTGCCTGTCAGAATGGGATGTTATTGTATAACGAAATAATCCATACACGTCATCCGCTAAGTTTAGGAAGAAATCGCTTTGTGACCGTTTGAATCAAATGTTACTTAGTTTTTGTCAGTCGGTTGGCTCTTATTTTTGAATCGTCCGGCGGTGTGGTTCTTGCATTACATAGTGGCCATTGGCCGTTGTTGTCTTGTGGCCATCGGTGTCGGGAAAGGGATAGATGATGGCTGGTTGGTTTGAATGCAACTCGAGGTTTGGAGTCATAAATGGATTTGAACTTCAACTTGAGTGAGATGGTACCCTGATACGACCTCTACAGTTAACGGGTCTTCCAAGTCTGGTGTAACAAGTTCAGAAGGGAAGAAAGAAAAAGGGGAAGGGGTGTGTGTGTGTGTGTGTGTGTGTGTGTGTGTATGTTGAACTTAGACTTGTCTTGAGTACACAGAACGGCATAGTGAGCCGTATGATGATTCGAGATTCAAGAATTATTTCAGGAAAACCGGGAGGACCCTGGGGATACATGAATGTCAACTATATTGCACACAACTTGCAGATGTGGGCGTGTGAAAAAAATACGCGTGGTGGTTGATATTAGTGGAAGAAGACGGGATCCACTTCGACTTTTGATAGTTTGAGAATACACAGCAGAGATGGATGGTGCTTCACCTGGAGACTCGTTTGTCGAGCGAGATTTTATCATCTTTGGTGATACAAGAAGTCTGTGGTTGGTTACATGTTGTTTAACGTTACTGTTACTGATGATAGGAACAGGTGGGGGTATGCGGACTGGGAGGGAGGTGGTGGACTAGAAACGTGTTTGCACGTGCGTGCGCGAGGTACCCGAGACTGGAGTCAAAAAGAGTTATCAGCAGTTGTGGTGTTTACATCATTGTGGGGTGGGGGCCTTGCCATTTGATGCCGTCCGCATGTTGTGTGTGTGTAGTACTTACTATCTCCTGGGCTCAGTGTCAGACGTTGTTGACATCAGTATCTACTACTACTGTATGGGGTCTAGGTTTCTTCCTAATGATAGTAGGTTACCGCTGACTTGTAGTAATGCAGTTAATGTTTTTTTGGTTAAAATTTTTTTTTCTTCCAAAGTAGTGGGTTCGTGTTTTTGCTCGACTGTTACTCGTAGTAACACACACACTCTCTCTCTCTCTCTCTCTCTCTCTCTCTCTCCTCTCTCTCTCTCTCTTCTCGTCTCTCTCTTCTCTCTCTCTCTCTTGTCTCGTCTCTCTCTCTCGTCTCTCTCTCCTCTCTCTCTCTCTCTCTCTCTCTCTCTCTCTCTCTCTCTCTCCTCTCTCTCTTTTCTCTCTCTCTGTGGTGTGTGTGTGTGTGTGTGTGTGTGTGTGTGTGTGTGTGTGTGTGTGTGTGTGTGTGGTGTGGAGAGAGAGAGGAGAGAGAGAGAGAGAGAAGAGGAGAGAGAGAGGAGAGTGTGTGTGTGTGTGTGTGTGGCCTTCCCGTATTTGAGTGTGTGTACTGACACTTACACATCAGAGTGCGTTTTGTAGAGTGACGAATGCTGGAGACAAAATCTGTAACCTGCGCAAGATCAGTCGCCTGGTTTTTATTTATATATATATTTTTTCGTTTTCTTAAAGGAGGAATAGTTGACCGTTTCTGTTACAACAGCAGGTGATGTGATGGGGAAAAGATGATTTAATTAACTTAAACAAGTTAGGGTTTAACAAGACCGTTGTGATCTGACTTTGGTTTGAAAGTTATGTTGTTCTGGGTCCTGATGAAATAGAATAGGGTTGAGTGGATTACGCCACCTCTTTTCAAGCAAGAGCAGAGAGAGAGAGAGAGAGAGAGAGATGGAGAGGAGAGAGAGAGGGTACGAGGAGTGAGGAGAGAGAGGAGAAGGAGAGAGAGAGAGAGAGGGTGGTGTGTGTGTGTGTGCGTGCGTGTGTGTCTGCGTGCTGTGCGCGCGCGCGCCGATGTGTTTGAGTGCGTTTGTGAATGCGTGCGTGCGAGTGTGTGTGTGTGTGTGTGTGTGTTGTGGTGTGTGTGTGGTGGTGTGTGTGTGTGTGTGCACGCGTGCGCGTGCGCGTATTGTGTGATTTTCATTTCTGTGATTTACATATTTTCCTGTACACATATTATATGTATTCTATGTGATGGCATGAGTTTGGTTTAGCAGGTTATGGGTTTGTGTATGTCAGTTATTACAATTACTTTTTCCTTTTTATTTCCCCCTCATACAATCTCTTTAGCTTGTACAACAAAAATTGAAAGGCCATAATGTATCAATACGACCCCCCCCCCAAAAAAAAAAAAAAATCATCATTTTGGATGCATCCTACTGCTTTGGGTGTTACATAACTTCTCGTTTTCTGCCTTGGTACCCTCTTCCTTCCCACCTTCTCTCTTTTTTTTTCTTTTTTTTTTTAAGCTGAGTAGAGAGAACACGTTAGATGTCCGTTTTTCCGCTGGAAACGTGAGAAGGGAAGGGGGGGGGGAGGAGAAGGAGAGAGGAGGAGGAGAGAGAGAGGAGGGGGGGGGGGAGAGAGGGAGAGAGGAGAAGAGGAGAGAGAGGAAGATGAGAGAAGGGGGGGGGGAGGGGGAGGAGAGAGAGAGGAGGGGGGGGGGGGTATTGTGGTAGAGGAGGGGAGGTAACCGATTTTTGTGGACAGGACCAAAGAGTGTTGCTGCGCTTTTTTTCTTTTTTTTTTCTTTAAAAATTTTTTTTTTATATACCAGATAGATCTGTCTGTATAGTATTAGTAGTACCATCCATGCTTGTGAGACCTTGAGAGAAAGAGACGCTGACCCACGCACGACCCGCGCCTCGTAACCGGCTGTAGGCTAGGCCTAGTAGTAAAGTACGTGTAGCTTGTTTGTGTTCAGCATAGCTGTGCTGTACTGGAGGACGGACACATGCAGTAGTGGATAGACTTCCTTCCCCCGGTCCCTGCAGCTGCCCTCGTCCGCAGAAAGTTCTTCTTCTTCTTCTTCTTCTTCTCCTCCTCCTCCTCCTCCTCCTCCTCCTCTCCTCCTCCTCCTCCTCCTCTTCTTCTTGTTCTTCTTCTTTTCTTTCTTCTTCTTCTTCTTCTTCTTCTTCTTCTTTCTTCTCTCCTCCTCCTCCTCCTCCTCCTCCTCTCCCCCATCATCATCATCATCATCATCATCATCATGTTGTTGTTGTTGTTGTGTATTCCCCAGCTTAACACTCTAGGGGTCACCCAGTATGTGTATACAGTCTGACTCGCTCATCCCACCTGAGAATCACTGTGAGATTGAAACTGCACACTGACTGAGAAGTTTATTATTTGCATTGTGTACCCATACCCCTGTGGGGAGGGGATACCCGGGGGTGGGGGGTGTGGGTGGGGGTGTTTCTGTCAGTATAAATAGCACCCCGCCCCCCCTGCAAATTTTTGGGCTAGGAATTCCCTCTTTTCTATCCCTCTGTTTCTGATTTTTTTTTCTTTTTTCTTCCTGTTACCTCCTTGTTGTCTTAAGAGGTGACAGCCCCGAGATATGGCCTCTGTGGTCGGCGGGGTTTTAAAACAACAAGAGTGCTCATTCTTGTCTTATTTTTCTGCCTTCTTGGTCCATTCACTTGTCTTTTAAAATTTTTTTCCTCTCCCAGAAAAGATTGTAAAGGATATTAATTCTCGCCCACGCCCAAAGTCGGATGTGTAAGGCCGCCTTGTCAGGCACTTAAAGGACATCCCAATTCAATTTCACTCCTATGACAGATATAACAATAGTTGGCTGTCTGAGCCTGTGACAAAAAAAAAAAAAGTTACATTGTTTGCCCCCTTTGCAAAAAAAACAACAAAACAACAACAAAACATTGGGGAAAAGTGGACACAAGGAAGGTCTTTAGAAAAGAAGTGCTCACCTTTTTCCAGTGAATGTTTTGACCTGTTGCATCTTTTCATTCTACAAATCTTCATAGTTACTGCTAGGGTGGGTTTGTTTGGTTAAAAAAAAATTTTTGGACCATTATTCAGTACATCACATCTTAACTGACGCTGTGACTGTAAGGTTTCTTTCCGGTTTTTCGTGTCCGACGTATGACCTCCAAAACAGCAAGGAGATAGGAAGCTGTGGTTGAAATTGGCAAAATTTGAAAATGTGAGTGTTGCCCAACTATCCACTCTCTCAGCCAAGTGGATAAGGACAGTCAGGATTAATGTTTGCAAAGGAACGTGGGCCAGCACATTAAGACCTGTTGGAGAAACCAAGTAGAGAGTAAGGATATAAAGTACAAAGCTTAGTATTATTATGGGAAAGCCATGGTCATACAAAAGGGATCTAACTTTTGTTACAGCGCATTGATTAATAGAGGATAAAAAGCCTTACAGTGGACTTGAGCACCACTGACTGCCGCTACCATCTGACCTCATCACAACACACACTCACATAGGGAGAAAAGCGGGCACGCACAAACCATTTAAAAAAGTGCAGCCCAACAAAAAGTAACACAGTGATAGAAACTGTGATTGTGACGTCCCTCTTTAGCACTATTGATCAAATGAGGAAAAAAAGTACAAATTACTATTAATTAAAAAGTATGAAATAAACATGGAAGTGAAATTTAATTATTAAAAAGGATTCCAATTGATATAAACAAAAAAGCATTGCCAATATTGTGACTTTCACCTACCACACCCTCTCCCCCCCCCCCCCCCCCCCCCCCCCCCCCCCCCCCCCCCCCCCCAAAACCCCCCCCCCCCCTGTGATTAAGCGGGGAATTTGTGGTATATGATTGTTGTGTGTGTGGTTTTCCAAAACCCACTTTTTTCCAAAGCGAGTTTTGTTCCCCTAAAAAGGTAGCTGTTTCCCGTTTTGGGGTTTTTTTCTTGGTTTAAGGGTTTTTCCCTAGAAAGGAATGTAAAAAAAAGCTACTTTATAATTAAAAAAAAAAATCAAGGGCGGAGGGATGTAGTAGGACCCTGGGAAAGGACAAAAGTAATCTTCCTTCCCACGTAGAAGAGAAGTGACTTCAAAAAGTGATGTCATATATTTTTGAGAATTATATTATTTTATTCCTCACGTTCCCTTATTTGCCCCCTATCGATTTTCTTCTTTGTATGCAAGTCTTGGAAGAAAAAGAACAGTAAAAAAAAAAAAAAAAGTGATGTGGACTGTAAAGAATGAGGTAGAACGTGTCAGTCATTTTTTTCATTTTTGTGTGGTTTTTTTTGGGTGTGGTTTTTTTGTTTTGGGGCAAGCGTTTAATGTAATTCATAAACGTGATATTATATGTTTTGGGGGGGGGGGGGGGGGGGGGGGGGTTTGAACGCAAATTGTGGAATTTAGAATGTAGGGAATGGTCAAAAATCGTTTGATTCATCGGGCGATGTTCTAGACCTGTTGGGTGCAGTTCGTTAGTGTTAAACCTTGCTGAAGCTCTTTGTCTACAAGAGAATCAATTCCTCAGTACAGTCTGTGAGGTGATCATAGGACCCGGCTAAAGTTGATTCTGTACCTTGTGACTTGTTGATTATATACATGTTGCTGTTAAGTGACGTCACTTTTTTATGTCCATGTCATCCAAGTTTTATTTCCACTTGGTACACCTAGTCTTATTCCTCCTTTGTCTTCATTGTTCCTGCAAATGTAACTGTATACTGCCCGTTCCGTCTCTAAGTCTCTCCTCTGCCATAATTATGTACACTAGTCAAAAGTTTAATGTCTTCCTTTCATGGATTGTAACGGCAGCCTGACGCATTTTCGCTCATATACCAGAGAACAATAAGTTGCTGTCTGAGCCTTCGACGACAAAGAAGGAGGAGTATGGATTTTGTCTTCTGTTTCATGATTAGCACCCAGCTTAAATCAACAAGAAAGCAATGCTGCTGCTTCTAGTGGAGAAGATGCCTGTGATTCTTCTGGTGTAAAATATGTCCCAGTCTTCTGGAAGTTTTCTCTTAGACATTGACTCCTGTCTGTTTTTGTTTGTTTTGTTTTAATCTCGTGCCTTGTCATGTGTTGAAACAAAATGTAGTGGTTAAAGTCATAACGGAACAAGCAAACAGCAGAATTATAATTGCCTTGTATGGTAGTTATAATTTTTTATTTTAAAAAGTTGTTTATTTTTTTAATTCATTTTTATAAAAATGCCTGAAAATGCTGTCATTTAAAGATTCTATTTCTTAGTTTTTCTTTTTCTCTTTTTAACGAATCTTTGAAAATCATTTTCAAAAATGATGGAGAATTTGTAAGTGGTTACCTGTACTTGTTTTCCTCCACTACCTTTTCTGCATTAGTTTGTTATAATATTTTGTGTAAAATAGCTGGGGGCTTCAATCTTTCGTTCTTGTTAAGGAGGTGTTTTTGTTTTCCGTGTCTTTTCTTTTCGATTTTTGGGTGTTTTTTTTTTTTTTTTTTTTTGAACAGCTGATTTCTGGCTCAGTCGCACGTGTCTTTTTCTATCTATAACTTTCGTGAAATGGGGATGTCGAAGGGAAGCGATCGTGTGTGAACTGACGTTGCCTGATCGTTTTTTGTTTTTGAAGTAGGTTGGAACATTTTCACTTCATCAACAGGAATGATGAGAATGGATAGTCGACGAAAACCGCAGTAGTGTGTAGAGTATAATTATCAACGAATTCAAAGGGTTCATTTTCAGATTCAGGCTTAATTTTGGTTCGGTTCCCTTTGGCCCTTCCTTCTCATGTGGTCCGCCGTGGTCGTCCGGAGGGGGGGAGGTTAAATTCTAGCATAGCCCCCCCCAACGATTTCTTAATTGTCTCCTCTCCCCCTCCCCCACCCCCCACCCCCCACCCCCCCCCAAAACCCAACTTTTTTGGGGGGCCATCTTTTTGCAGCCCAGCACATACGTACGTCAGCATGTGCGCGGGGCGCGCACCCACCGCAGAGTTGGGGTGCTTAGGGGGTAGGCACACCATATGGCGCGAGGTTCCAGGGTCTTTCGGAATTTGTCTGCAAGCTCCCCGAGCCCTGCGCGACAGCCGTGATGGATGTTATTGGCTTGTGGCATTCTGCCTGCCTCCCTCTCTCCCTCCCTCCCTGCCTGCCTGTACTGCCTTGCTTGTCGAGACTGTTGGGGCCAGCTAGCAGCTTCTTTTACTTGTAGGCTAGGCCCTACTATATAGCCTAAGTGTGCGTGTGTATGTGTGTATGTGTGTGTGTAGGCCCTATAGACTACATGTATGTATGTATGTATGTATGATGTATGGGGCTGAGGAGGAGGAGGAGGCATTGACTCACTGTGTGTGCGCGCAGATAGCGTTGTAACGACTGATCTGTGTTCTTGCTGGCTGGCTGAGACTGGCTGGCTGGCTGACTGGCTTCTCGCCTTAGTCATCTATATGTCTATCCTCGTGGGTTGTAGGAAAAGGGAGAAAAAAAGAAGAAGAAATGATATTGCGGACCTAATCAGCTTTTTTTGGGGGGGGTGGGGGGTAGCTTAGCTTAGTGGTTGTGGTGGTGGTGGTGGTTATGGAGGCACATAGTCCATGTTCATTACCGTTGAGTTAACGTTTTGAGGGGATTGGTGGTAGGGGTGGGAGATGGGGTCAGCACAATCATGTCCTTTCTACTGTTAGATTTTGCTTTTTTTTGGGGGGGGGGGGGGGGGGGGTGAGTGGGGTTGTTTCCCGTTTTCTCCAGAGTTTGTCTCTGGAAGTAGCTCCCTACTGCTGAACTTGGATTTCAGTGGGGTGACAGCCCTGATATATCTGATGTGGTGGTTTTGCGTGGTGGGTTGGGCTGAAATTGAGCTTCATGATTGATCCAGTGTTGTCCTGACTGATTGATTCTTCGTTTTCGTTCTTCTTATTCTCGCGTTTGTGGTGTTTCCCTCTTTGTTGTTGTTGGTGTTGTTGTTGTTGTGTATCTTTTATAATCTTCTTTCTGTAGTCCGCGCGCGCGTGAGTGTGTTTGTTGTGTTTGTTGTGTGTGTGTGTGTGTGTGTGTTGTGTGCGTGCGTGCGTGTTTATGCGTGCATACATGGGTTCGTACATGTGCACACGTATGTGATGGTTCCTTTTATCTTTTTGTTCTTTTCTTTCTTCTTTTTCTTTCCCTCTCGGTTTTTAATGAATTGTAAAACTGGTTCTTCTTCCTTCCCTCTCTGTAACATATATATCTGTCTTTTTACCTTCCTTCCTTCCTTCCTACCTTTTGTGTGTCTGCATTGCTTAAGGCAAAGAACATAAAGCAGGTTGAGGATAGACACAGGTATGTCGCCCCTTCAACGTTTGTGTGCATCCTCTCTCTGGCTGGCAGCAATGCAGCAGACTCGTTATAGGCTAGATGGCAGCAAGGAGGGAGGGAGGGAGGGAGGGAGGGAGCTATTGGTAATGGTAGCGCTGCCGGCCTGTGTTTATTTATGTGTGTACCGTTTTTACTGCGTTTGGACAGCTGGTCACAACATTAGCTGCTGACAGAAAGGAGCCCAGGAGGGGGGTTGGGGGGGGGGGGGGGGGGTACAGATTTGGGGGGGGGGGGGGGGGGGGGATAGTGTGGTTGTGGTGAGTGGGTGGGGGTGGGGGGTGGATCAAGTTTTGTTTATGATGACTCTCGGACCTAAAAGAACTTAGCAATGTATTGCCTGCCGTCTGAGCGTTGGAGGAAGAAGAAGAAGAAGAAGAACCATAGGTATATATGGGATTCCAAGTGGATGTATCATATTATACAGGCTTATAAAGCATTTGGAAGGATGTCTGTTGGTTTGTCTGTTTTCATGTTTTGGAATAGGTTTTGCTTTGTTCTGTTTTGTTTTGCACTCTGTAGATGATAAGAGGTGTGCATCATTTCACTTTCCTCCTGTAACTGTTTTCTGAAGGAGTTAATCGGGCATAGTGCTTGGGCCAGTAAACCATGGTCGAAGGAGCCCAATCTTCTCCAAGTTGCAGAGTGCATGCTGGGTATGTTCATGCTAGCCATGCCTCTGGCCGTTTGTTCGCCTACTCTTCTGCAAAAGGGGATCTGATTTTTTTTTTTTAAAGTAGTTTTCTTTTTAGCATATGTGTGCAAGAAGCTATGCATAAATAATATATACTCACGGGAATAGATTAGCAGTTTAGCCAAAGGACTTACAGAGGTTGGAATCCAGTCAGAACCATCGGGCTATGTCCATGCCAACAAAAAAAGAAAGAAGAAAAATCCCTGAAACAAGACAGTTTAGTAGGGAATTTAGTAGCATTAATTGATCTACACCTTCAGATGATCCTCAAGTTGTGAATCTGATGCTTTGATGAGGAAGCTAGCAGCTCTGGAACTTTCTCTCTAGCTAGATCATGTCAGTGCTGATCTGCTGCACTGGTTGCATGCACTGTGTTTATGGCTAAGCAGTGGACGGGGCCAGCTGGATCAGTAAGTCATCTGCACTGCGTAAGGGGTTTTTGGTAGTGGACTAATGATCATACTGGCAGACTATGCGGAGTATGGTGCCCTTCCTCCCCTTGCAGTAGTGGTAGTAGCATCAGAAGTCTCTCACCTTGAGGATGCACACGGCACTGCCATGTGGGGGATCTCCTTCTCCCTCCTTCAGTGTTGATAGTGACTGGTGACTCGGGTGCTGAACTTTCACAGTTTCCGAAGAGAGAGCCAACGTATGGTATGTTCTTTTCTCAGTGCAGTAAACAATCTGCATATATTCAGAGGCATTCTTTTGAGAGAGAGAGAGAGAGAGAGAGAGAGAGAGAGAGAGGGGTGGGTGGGAATGGATGGGTGGATGGTAGACAAAAAAATCAATAAGAAAGCAAACTTTGGCATATAATTTAAAAAAAGAAAAGGTGTGGTACCCTGTGGGGGGTGATATGCTATCCTCTCTGAGGACTGTACCTTTGTTAAGAGAAATCGGTAGTGACAAGAGAAGACGTTTGCAGAGTGCAGAGTAGTGCTGTGCAATATTATTCCCTGGTGGAAGGAATATTGGTGTGGCGCAGCAGAATGCAGTGCAGCACAGCACAGCACAGCATTGTGTAACGTAACAGTAACGCACAATATCACTGCATCGCAACATGGCAGAACACGACACATGCGAATGCGAACATATTCAGTGCAGTCTGCTTGTAACATCTGGAAGAAATAAAGAACATGAAGATATGTGGGGTGGTTATTATTATGAGTTATTGATTTGTATGGAACATGTTTTGTTAAAAAGACAAAAAGGAAAGAAAAAGTTTTTGAACAGAGTGTTTTTGTAATCTGGGGTGGGGGAAAAAAAAAGGATAATGTGAGGTTTTATTTCATTATTGTGACAAGGATTCTTTTTGAAATTATAAGAATATTGTTTGACACCCCCCTCCTAAACAGTATTTATGAAAGTTGTTATGGACATATGATATACCGAGTTATCACTGGAAACTTGAATCCCATCCCTCCTGTTTTCTTAAGACAATCAAACAAACAAAACAAAACTGTGGGTTTAACATTGACAGGTAGGTATTTATCAGCCGACAAGGAATGAAAATGTTAGGGGTGATTGGGGGGGGGGGGGGGGGGGGGGGGGGGAGGTGCTGTCCAGTGTTACATCTCGTACCTATATGTATGCCTGGACTTGTTGTCTGTTCCCTCTGTGTGGGAAATCATCATTGGGGCACTGCACTGAAGGGTTGTTTGTAAAATTCCTTCATGTTTTGTCAAGTTTTGGGTCTCTACAGATGAATTCCTTGTCCTTTATTGCAGTGTTGTTGGTCCATCAGTTATATATTTCTTTTTGTTTGTTTGTTTGTTAGTTTGTTACCCGCTTTCGTCCCCCTTCTTTGATAACACTGCAACATGACAGCATATCAAATATGTATGTTGTCATGCCCCATTCTTTCATTCCCCTTTATAATAAAAAAAAATTTGATAATTTTTTTAAAGATTGAATTTAGTGTGTGTGTGTGGTGATTATCAGGTTCTGTATCTCATCCTCATGATCCTGAGTCGATATCTATCACTTGTATCAGCCTCACTTTATCTGTCTTGGTCCAACATATTTCTCTATCTCACCCTATAGATATAATATATGTTTGTGAGTTTGTTTTCTTTTTCTATGTGTACACCCCTCTAACCCCCCCTTCCCCTGCCTGACCACCCTCATCTCTGTCTCGCTCTCTCTCTTTTTTTTTTTTTTTTTTTGGCTGCCTTATACTTATTTGTCCAACAACAACCTCTCTACGGTCATCTGCATTCCCAAGCCCTTTGCTGTAGTCCTTGGAAAGTGATTGACAAGACAGTGACCTTTTTAGCACCGTGCTGGTTTTTATTTAATGGAGACCTGTTCTGTGGTCAGTTGGGTGGTCAGTCCCCAATGGTGTGATTTGTCTTGGACTTGGACATCAGATAGCAAGTCTCCCTACCCCCCTTTAACCCCCCTCCCCTGTTGAGTTGTATGGCCTGGACGGTTCAGTGCTTTTCCTCCTTTGTGTGTGTGTGTGCACGTATATATATATCTATATATATCTCTGTGTGTTTGTGCGTACATGTGTGTGTGTGTGTGTATCTCTGTGTGTTAGTGCGTGCCTGTGGGGTGTGTGCGTGTGTGTGTGTGTGTGTGCATGTGTGTGTTTTGCGTGCGTGCGTGTGTGTGTTGTGTGTGTGTGTGTGTGTTGTGCGTGTGTGTGTGTGCGTGTGTGTGTGTGCGTGTGTGTGTGTTGTGTTGTGTGTGTGTGTGTGTGTGTGTGTGTGTGTGTGTGTGTGTGTGTGTGGGGTGTGTGTGTGGTATATTCTCGTGTTTACTTCTTTTAGTCTGGCGTCTGTCATCAATGTGATCTTTTTCTCACTGTGTGGGTTTTTATTTTCCTTCTTTTCTTTTTTTCTGTGTGTGTTGTGTGTGTGTGAGTGTTCTTCTTGGTCTGTTGTAACACGGGGTAGGTATATATCTTTGTTTTTCCGGCTTATTGTGTCTCTTTCCCCCCCCCCCCCCCCCCCCACTCCTTCCCCCCCTCTCCTTTTCCCCCCCCCCCCCCCCCTCCCCCCCCCCTTGTTTCTTGATTAGTTGTGTTGTTGCATTGCGTAATCTTTTTTTCTTTTTTTTGCTCTCCCCTCTTTCCTTTTCTTATTTTTCTTTCATTATTTATTTTTTGAAATTTTATTTTATTTTATTCTTTTATTCTTTTATTTTATTCTTTTATATCGAGGATAATGGAATATTTTTCACTGTGTGTGTGTTAGAGACTGACTCTCTCTCTATCAGCCCTCCTCTCTCTCTCTCTAACTCTCTCTCTCTCTCTCTCTCGCTCCCCCCTCTCTCTGTGTCTCTGTCTGTCTGTCTGTCTCTCTTCCCCCCCCTCTCTCTCTCTCTCCCTCCCTCCCCTTCTTACCCCCCTCTCTGTCTCCCTCTCTCTGTCTCCTCCCCTCTCCCCTTTTCCCCTTCTCTCTCTCTGTCTCTCTCTCTGCCAGTCTGTGTATCACTATCCATCTGCTTTCTGAGTTCTCTGTCTCCCTCTTTCTCTCTCTGCATCACCATGTCTGTATCCAGTCCTCAGTACCTGACTATCTCTGCTTTAGTTTTGTATCCCCCTTCTCTGTCTGTCTGTCTGTCTGTCTGTCTGTCTCTCTGTCTCTGTCTCTGTCTTTCTGTCTCTCTTCCTTTTGTCTCAACCTCTCACCCCTACTCCCCCTCCTTCCAAAGCCATCATGATGACAAAAGTTTTACACCACAGTGTTCAGATACAAGGTCCACCTTTTTTCTGGCTGACAAACGAGTGACATAGTCCTGTATCAAGTTTTATTAGTAGTACCCGCGTTTGAAGATTGCATGCACTAATACTGTGCGTGATCAGAAATGACGGTGATACAGTTTGTGTTTCAGTTTTGACGGGGTGGTTTTTGGGTATGCCCCAGTCCTTGTGATTGTGTCATACTATTTATTAAGTCTAGGGCTTTGCAGCAGCTTAAGTTTTAAGTCGTGACACCTTACCGCTTTTTTTCAATTTTTGTTTTTTGTTTTGGTCTGTTTGTTCATTCTTTCCCTGGTGAAGGTATGTGGTATTCTCTTTCTCACTGATTTTTTAGGTAAAAAAACCACAAAACCTTTCTTGCCATGTGTATGTGTGTGTGTGCTCTTGTGTGTGTGTGTGTGCACACCTGTATGTGTGCTTGCACATGCCTGTGTTAGTGCGTGCATGTGCGTGTGCGCACATGCACATGTGTGAATGTGTATTTTTGCACGAGTGTGTGTCAGCAGGTCTATATTATGCACACTCAAACATAATATAAATTTCTATTTTTGTTTACGCCTTGTGTTTTGTTTTGGGCAGGAGAAAAATGTATGATTGAGTAATAGTTCCAGGCACTGATGATGATGTTTCTTATCATTGTACTGATGCAAAGTATTGATTTTGTTCATACAGTAAGTGTGATTGGTCACACTGTCCAACACCTCATATCTGACCATACCATACCAAAATACACACCATACCACACACACCACACCACACCACACCACACACACTCACTCACCACACCACGCCATATCACACCATACACACACACTCACCACACCACACA
>CM054156.1:41551823-41559323 GCA_028751875.1 Rapana venosa
TTTACTTTATTGAGCAGTGGTCCTGCCTTTGAAAAACATTAGCTGCAGTTGTATTATTTAATAATGGACAACATACAAGTTTTTAATGGAGTTGGTGTGTTTGTTTGTAGACAAGATGCTGCGTTGATCATGCCAGTGCATTGTTGAGCACCAGTGAGATGAGATAAAAAGAAAAAAAGATGGAGTGGGAGGGAAGGGAAGGAGGGAGGGGAAGGGGCTGGTGTTGTCAGTCTTATGGTGGATTGAGCTATGTATGTCTGTATATAGTGTATGCATTGGTGGTTATGTGTGTGCATTGTGGAAAGAGAAGGGTAGGCTTGCTTTCTTTCTCTCTCTCTATGTATGTATGTATGTATGTGTGTGTGTATACATATGTGTGTGTGTGTGTGTGTGTGCCTGCGTTGTTTATGTGTGTATTGTGGAAAGAGAAAGGTAGGCTTTCTTTCTTTCTTTCTTTCTTTCTTTCTTTCTTTCTTTCTTTTTTTCTTGAGAGAGAGAGAGAGAGGGTGTGTGTGTGTATTAGAGAGAGAGGCACAGAGAGAGAGTGTGTGTGTGTGTGGTGTGTATGAGAGAGAGGTGCGCACTCACACGCACACACACAGATACATGCACACACACGCATATATACTGTGCATATATCTTTTTCCAGTGCTGTCCCTTATCCCAAACGGTTACAACCCACATTCTGTACACACAGTTATACACGCGCACACACATGCGCGCACACACACACACATTGACACTCACACACCCACACCGCACACACACCCAACATACATCCAACACACACAAACACACACACACACACACAACACACGCACGCACACACACACACAACACACACACACACACACACACACACACACGCACACACGCACACACACACTCTGTCTATTCATGATCTGTAACATATTTTGCATTAGGGCATTAAAACCCGTGTAGTCTGCAGTGTTCAAAGGGATTTTTGTGAGGTGAATCAATAGCATTGAATGAGAGAAAGAAACTGCCCCCCCCCCTGTGGAAAAGCTGGTGTGCTAAAAGACACATTTTGTTGCGTTATTTGTGTAGGCATTTATAACTGTATGTGGTCTGTCTAAACCTTATGCCTTTTTTAGCTCCCGAAAAATTGTGTGGGGGTAAAGTTCTACTCAGAAAAAGAGGACTGGTGATGCTTTACTAGTAATATATGCACGTATATAAATAAATAAATAAACACACACACACACACACACACACACACACACACACACACACACACACACACACACTCACATGTATACATCACCCACACAAGCATGAAAATGATTATAGAAATAAAAGGGGGGAGGGGATGGGGGTGAGAAGAGATGGGGGTGAGGGAAGGGAAGAAGAAGGGGGTAGGGTAGGGGACAGCTCTGTATCATGGTAATTTTTGTTTTTGAACAAGAAAATGTGCTGTAATTTTATGAAGTGTTACAGGACAAGAAATTGTTGATATGCCAATTTGCTTGTACCTTGCAGAGTATTAATTTTGAGTCAGTTGGAGTAGAGACAATGTAAAGTAAGAGAGTTGACTGTAGTATAGCTTGTGTTCACAAATGTTTTGAGTTGGTGGGAAATTTGATTTGCTGTTGTTGTTGTTATAGTTGTGTTAGATTTACTAATGACTTAAATATTGAAAAGTAAGTAAACAAATTTCATACAAACCAACCAAACCTCCACTCACGCACACACAAGTTTTACAAAAAAGCTTTTCTTCTTCACTCCCGCACTCAAATTGTCATAAAAGACAAAAGTTAGACTCTAACTGAAAGAAAAGGGGAGGGTGGGGGTGGGGGGTGGGGAGAAAAAAAGATGGCGTCAGATCACTAACTAGCAGGTAAAAGTATCCTCAAAACTCTTGTGGAAATCCACAGTTGAATCAAGCAGAGTTTAAAATAAACCCCCCCGGAAAGATTCCCCTTATTTTTGTTACAAGTTGTTGGCATTCCTTCCTCTTCCTCTTCATCAAATGTTCAGACAGCAAACCATTGTGTGTTATGTTCATGAGTGAAAATGCGCTGTGTTGCCTCGTCGTTGTTATTGACATGATATTCCATGTGGTGTTTGTGTGTGTGTGTGTGTGTCTCAGATTTTATGTCTGTTCACTTAAGTGATAATATCAGGTGAAGGAGGTCGAGGTTTTTTTTTTTTTTTTTGGGAGATGAGGGCTTTAAGAAAAGAGAGTGGGGTTGGTATGTACTGAGTATGCAGTACAAGACTTGATTCCAATATGTGTGTGTGTGTTTTATGAGCGAAAATGTGTTTGGATGCTCCCTTATTGTTGTTGTTGACTGATCATTCCATGTGGTGTTGTGTCTATATGTTCTCTCAGATTTTACGTCTGTTCACTAATGTGATAATATTAGATGAAGGTCGGGTTGTTGTTTTTTTTTTGGGGGGGGGATGGGATGGGATGAGATGAGGGCTTTAAGAAAAAGAGATGGGGTTGGTAGTACTGAGATGCATTACAAGACTTGATTCCAATATGTGTGTGTTTTTGATTGTTGTTGTTTGTTTTGTTTAATGTCTATTTCACTATTGGTGATTTAGACACAACAACCCGCATTCATACCAAAGTACCTATTATTACACACACCGCATCTCTCTCTTCTCTCTTCTCTCCCCCTACATGAACCCCCCCCCCCCCCCATCCACACACACACATATGTATATAATTTTAATTATATTATATATCATCATATATAATATATATATATAATATATATATCATTAGTGTTGTGTGTGTGTGTGTTGCAGGACATTCGCAAGATTGTGGCCCCGCTGTTGAAGAGCTTCCAGGCGGAGGTGGACTCCTTGTCCAAGAGGAGCAAAGCTGCTGAGGCCGCCTTCCTCTCCGTCTACAAAAAACTCATCGACTTGCCAGGTCAGTCAGTCAAGTCAGGTCAAGTCAAGTCAAGTCAGTCAAGTCAGTCAAGTCGGTCAAGTCAAGTCAGTCAAGTCAGGTCAAGTCACTCAAGTCAGTCAGTCTGTCAAGTCAGTCAGTCAGTCAGTCGGGTCAAGTCAAGTCAGGTCAAGTCAGTCAAGTCAGTCAGTCTGTCAAGTCAGGTCAAGTCAGTCAAGTCAGTCAGTCAGTCAGTCAAGTCAGTCAGTTTTCTTCTTTGTCGTTGAACGCTCAGACAGCAACTCCTGACCAGAGGCCCTGACAAATGCTGCCATGGTCTGAAGGCCCTCCAGGGGGTCCAGAGAGTTTGTGCCTCTTAAGCAGGTTATTGCGCAGTCTTATCTATAACAGAACATAGTGTCATGTAATGTAATGTTATGTAATGTAATATAATGTAATGTAAAAGAGTACAGCTCTATATGACATGCCGTACCAAAACTTTTTTGAGTTTTTGTTTGTTTGTTTGTTCCACGACTAGAGCTCAAAGGGTCACCAATGGTGAGATTTTTGCGTATGCAATCGTCTCTTTCCAATCCCCCCAACCCCCTCCCCTAACCCCCTCAAACCCATTTAGGTAGCTGCATGCTGTCTTCGGGGATGAAAAGATATGAATTATAAAAAAATGGTGGTGTAAAGATTTCACAGCCTTTGTTCCAGTGTTTAATGCAATATAATAGTCGAGTCTCCTCTGCTGTTGTTGTTGTTGTTGTTGTTGTTCGTGGTTTTTGTCTGTGAAGATTATTAGATATATATGTACCTAAGTGGGTTTTGTGTGTGTGTGTGGTTTTTGGTTGTTGTTTTTTTTATCTTTTTGTTTTTTTTGTTTTGTTTCATAGTGGTATTGGTAGTAATGGTGTTCTTTAGTTATGTTAGCTTCTCCTTTTTTTTGTTTTTTTGTTTGTTTTTTACCCTACTCCCTCGCTCCCCTTCTTGTTTCTTCTGCCTTTTGTTACTCACTAAGAAGCATGTTGATGGACGGAGAAATAGAGAATTTATGCATTCCCTCATTCAAAAGGCTATGTTTTCTGTCCTGTCTGTCTGTCTTGTCTGTCTGTCTGTCAAACACACACACATATGCACACAAGCATGAAAGTAACACACACAGAACATCACTTTTGAAGTGATTTTAAGGGTAACAAAATAAAAGCTTCATCATTTTCCTGCATCCACATGGGAGAGAGAGAGAGACAGACAGACAGACAAAGTCAGTCAGACAGATGCAGACAGACAGACAGACAGACAGACAGAGATGTAGTAACATGTCACTCAAGTCTTTCTATATGCAAATGTAAGACAGAGGGGGGAGACAAACACAGAGAGAGGAGAGGAGGTATTGACAGATGGGGTGGATGCACCCCTTTCGCACACAAAGACAGGAATATTAATTTCCCTGCCTTGCTGGGCAGCTTTGGCTGAGGCTTGTGGCAGGTGGGGGGGGGGGGGGGGCATCCTCTGCCATCCTCCCCCCCCCCCCCCCCCCCCTTAAAAAAAAAGAAAAAAAAAAAAGGCAAGGCCCCCATGGTGGAAGAGACAGTATCTGTATGTATGATTATCATTTTGCACCTTACAGATTGTGTCGTCCTTGTTGGTAATGTCAATAGGGGGCTGAAAAGAAAGTAGCTTTTTACACCCCCCCCCTCCCTCTCTCTGTGTCTCTTTCTGTCTCTGTTTCTGTCTCTGTTTCTGTCTCTGTCTGTCTGTCTCTCTCTTTCTTCCCACACCTCCCCCCTTCAGTTTTGCTCTCTTGTTTTGTCTCTCTTGCGTTTTAAACTTATTTGTTTTGTTGGGTTTTTGTTGGGTTTTTTGCATTCTGTCACAGTTTTTACAAACTGTTTCTTTTTTCCCCCCTGTCAGTTGTCACTTTTGGGGGGTGGGGGTGGGGGGAGGATTTTGTTCCTTTTGCTGACTTTCCTAATTTTGTTCTTATGTTTGGTAATTTATGAGCTTGAAGTCTTCCCACATTTTCTTATCTCTACTTTTTTAACACCCTCCCACCCCACCCCGACCTTTTGTGCTGCTGTTTATTCTAACCACTTAAATATCATATAATATACAGTATTTAGAAGAAGATGCTCAGTTTATTGTTACATTCATTTCCATACTGTGCCCAAGGGTTGGGTTTTTTTCTCTCTCACTTCAATTGGAGTGTTTGTTGTTTTTTGTGTGTGGTTAAGTTGTATAAGGGTTTGTATAAATAATGTTTTCTTTGTGTGTGTGTTTCTTTTTACATATCTCCAAGAGGGATGTCAGTGACAGGACCAAAAAGCAAGAAATAAGTTTGATCTTGGGTAGATGCCGGAGTGGTGTGCCCTGGCTTTCTAAGAAGAACAGAAATTGAGGAATTGCCATCCTACACACACTACTAGTACTGCTTGCAACTCAGCACAGTAGGGAAAGAGCTAGAGATCTCTTGTTTCAATTATCATAAGTATCAGAAGGTGAAACGCAAATATCTTAAACTAAAGTGAAGTAAGATACAAATATGCTTTTTATGTATTTTTGGGGAAGGGAAGGGTGGTGTTTCATTATTATCATACTTTGAAAACTGATCACTATGAACAAGTGAATGGAAACAGACAACAGATTTATTAAAACCTTTGTTGAAAACATGAATCTTTTCTGTTGTTGTAAACAAACAAACCAAAAAAAGTACAATAGAAAAGATACTTGTGTGTGAATATAAATAGAAGGGTAAGAGACTCCCCACCACCGAAGTGAGCAGAATCCTGTTTGATGAGTAACATTGCACTGACCTGACATTGATAGTTTTCCATGGATTACGTACTTAACGTAAGTTCGAGAAAAGTCAAGGAAGGGCTGTTGTAGTGTGTGACATAGTGGTCAATAACTTGTTGGGTGAGACACATAAAACTATTAAAACTAATAAAAAGACAGTAACAAACACCTGAATGAACAAGATCACCACAGAAAAAGATCCGCCATAACTGATACGCCCGCATCATGGAATCGAAGCAAGTGACACGTGTAGCCACTGCCAAAGTGTTCAAAGCATGCAGGTCTCGGGTAGGTTGTGTGGACGCATTTAAGAAAAAAAGAAAAAGGGGGGGAAAAAAGAGAAAAGAATGAATCTCAATGATGCCTAGTGAATAGATAGCTGTGTTTGATATTAATCATATTCATTGAATGACAAACTCACCCCTGGTTGGCTAGGTCTGTCTGCAATTTCTTTGGTGTTTTTTTTGTGGTTTTTTTTTGGCGGCGCCCATCCCTTGTTGTAGCACCCCCCCCCCCCCAGCTGTGAGGGAGAAGTTAATACGCGTGTCAAGTTCAGAGTTGTTATGTTAAATAATGCTGAAGCGATCGCGTGGCATTTTTCAGTTCACACACATTCCTTCCCTTTGGCCCCCAGTCTTCCCCGAGTTTGGTAGTTTATCTTTCTGTCCTCTGTCTTGCACCTGTCTCCTTCCCTTGTTTGTTGGTTGGTGGGTTGTGTCCCCCCAACCCCCCCCCCCCCCCCCCCCCCCCCCCCCTCCCTCCCCCCCCCTCCCCAGTCTTTCAGTTTTTAAAGTGTCGGTTTGTTATGTTGTCTCGGTCATTTTCTCTCAATTCTTCTTTTCCTTCTGCATCATTTGTTGTTGTTGTTGTATAGATAGGGAACTAGACTCTAAAAGTTCACACCAAGCGTGCATTTGAACATATTCATTTGTACGTGGGCGTGTATGCAGTTCAAGCAAGTGTTTACTCATGCACAGAATTGCTTGATCATCCACAC
This sequence comes from Rapana venosa, assembly GCA_028751875.1. Lineage (NCBI taxonomy): Eukaryota > Metazoa > Mollusca > Gastropoda > Neogastropoda > Muricidae > Rapana > Rapana venosa. The sequence goes on from CM054156.1 coordinate 41,558,480, forward strand.
TATACACACACTACCAATCCACCCTTGTCCACGCACACACAAACACAAAATTCAAGATGTAATTCCTTTCACCCCTTTTTGGGGTATGGAGGATTACAAAGAAATTGAACAGGAGAATAAGCCTAACAAGCAATACACCCAAAATTATAGGAATACTAACAGGAACTGAAAAGCAAGAGTTCATCGCAAAATGACACATACACATATGCATACACAAACACACACACACACACACACACACTCTCTCTCTCTCTCTCTCTCTCTCTCTCTCTCCACCACATCACACACATCCTCGTCTGTCTCGCTCTTCTCTATCTCTCTGAGTTTTTGTCTCTGTCTCTCTCTCTCTCCTCTTCTCCTCTCTCTCTCAGTCTCTTCTCTACCTCTCGCTGTCTCTCTCTCTCTCTCTCCCCCTCTCTCTCACCCCCTTCTCCCTCTCTCTCTCCCCCTCTCTCTCCCCCCTCTCCTCTCCCTCTCTCTCCCCTCTCCCTCCCTCCCCTGTATGGTGGCTAATAAACCAGCTAATGTTGCAACAACAAATACTTCATTGACAAAGAGTATGTCAAGGCTGCCTTGAAAACCCCCCAACCCCTTTTAAAAGAATAGGGGGTGGAGGATCGGCCTGGAAAGTCAAACAAGTAGTAAGAAAAGAGAAAGACACGACAGAAAAATAGTAGAAACAGAGATGAATAGAAAAGAAGAAACATTTGTTAGCACTACATTTTGCAAAAGATGGGAGAAATTGTGCTAGGCCAATGGAATCAACCTGCAGCCCCATAGGGGAAGACACTGCAGGGTGTTTGTGTGTGTGTGTGTGTGTTTTGGGTGTGGTGGGGGGGGGGGG
>CM054156.1:41564323-41574323 GCA_028751875.1 Rapana venosa
ACAAGGTGGAGGAAAAAAAAAGAAGGGGGGGTGGGTGGGAGGAGAGAGAGAGATGGGGGGGGGGGGGGGGGGGGGGGGGGGGGGGGGGGGGGGGGGGGGGGGGGGGGGGGGGGGGGGGGGGGGGGGGGGGGATGGTACTAGAGCACAGTACAGTAGGAAAGGCTGAATGGATTTGGTCAGTGCTGGTAGCCTACGATTGAGAGACCCAAGAGGTCAGTGGCAATACGGGCAGACTATGACAATGATTGACTACTAACGTTTGCTCTTGTGGTAGGCCTATGGGTCACAAGAGAGAGGATGCGGGTGGGCAGGGGAGAAGGGAGGGTGGGGGGTGTAGGGGGAGTGGGATGGTGGTGATGATGGGGAGAGGGATGGTAAATGGGGAGTTTTGCATGGATTTTAATTGATGAAGAATTTGAAATCGACTGTATATGTAGGGAGTGTTTGTAATTTAAAAAAAAATCGTCTCCTTTGAAGTAAAAAAGTTTATTTTTATTATATATTTTTGTTTGTTTGCTTTTTTATTTTGTTGTTTTCAAAAACCTTTTCGCATGCAAGTACATGCGCGCGCGCGACACACACACACACACACACTGTCGTCATCATCATCATCAATGCATTGTCTAATTTGTAGTACTGACTACACCCACACTCAAGGGGGGAGCAGACAGAGAATATGCCTGGGTGCCTAATTGGGGGACAGTCATCGTTGATATGTTGGAAATCGACAGTGATTTTTGGAAAGCTCTGTGTGTGTGTTGATTGGGCAGCCCTACCCATTGATAAAGTGAGCTGTGAGCTCTAGATCGCTACGTTGACATTTAGTCGGTGCGCTGGTAATTCCTCTCATCACAGCAGGTCTCCGTCATGACTCTACCAGTTAGTATTGGCCTGGTAGCCGCGGGCTCAACTCTCTGGCCTTTTCACTTCTAGGCCTATATCTAACTTTGAGCCGATGATCACCAGTCTCTCAAAATAGGCCGGCCCGTTACCATTATGATAGGGGTGATGTGGGAAGTAAGGACAGTTCTAAATGGTATAGAGGGTGTGGTCGTGAAGCACCGTTATTGATATTATTTATCTGAAACGAGGGCTTCGTGACTGTGAACTGGCCGTTTTTGTCTGTGTGCGCGCGCTCCCCGCGTGCCTTCCCCTAGGCTAATTGCGTTGGCTGGGGTACCGACGACATGTGACGTTGGTTTTGATTGGTCGGAAATAAGTCGTCTGCTTCCGGTTGATTGTTGGCAGGTCGTCTGTGATTTAAAATGTCAAGCTTGAAAGAATGAACTACGGTCGTTTTGGTTTCTTGTGTTTGCTCCTGTTCACAAGACTGGTCAGTCCACATTGTAGTATAATTTTGTGTTTCCTGTTTATTTCTGTTTCAATTCAGTTCATGGAAAGTTTCAAGTTTTGGTTAGATCTAATGTGATGGTGTAATGAACATCTTTGCTCGAGATTTCAGGCTTTGGTTAGATCTAACCTTATGGTTTTAATGAACATGTTTGCTCGATGTTTCATGTAATGTATTTTGTTTTCTTTTGTAATGTGTTTGTGTAGCATTGTGAGAAAGTTTGAAATTAGCAGGAAGTCTGGATATTATGCTAAGATACTTTGAGAAAAACTGAGCCTCTCTGTGTGTTGTTCAATAATAGATATGAGGGAAAGAAAAGAAAAAGGATCTGAAGCATTTTGATGATGATTATGAAGACGGCTGATTCCTATCCATTTTTGTTTCATGCGTATAATAAGTACCACGCATATATGTTTTATGCTTATAATATGTACCACGCAGGCATAGATTTTGAGGTAATATCTACTTGATCGAACCTTCAGTTTAAACTCTTCAGCAGATGTTTGAATTTTAAGAACAGCACTATTTTGGTTGTATTGTTTTGCTCTTTATTTTCGGTTGAAGGCCATGTTCGACGCTTTGATCTAGGAATAACGCGCTATGAGTCATCACGACCCAGCTTTCAATGCAAGTTTAATACAATTGCATTGTGCACAACGCAATTAAAAAAACCAAACAACTTTAGCTGTCGCGACGTGACAAAATGGATCCGGGTGTTATTAGACCTTGCTATTTGGCCAAACTTATTTTTGAAAAAAACCCAAACCCACAACATTCTCCCCCCCCCCCCCCCCCCCCCCCCCCCCCCCCCACACACACACACACACACACTCAATGAGTCTGTGTATGATCTGAAAGGTAAAATTGAGAGAGAGAGAGAGAGAGAGAGAGAGAGAGAAGAGAGAGAGAGAGAGAATTTATCATACTAGGAATATCTACGTTAATTAAGAAGGAAAAAGAGATGATGGAAGAAGCAGATCCAGAGAGAAAAAGACTAGCTCTCGCTCGTTGAATGGCTGATCTAGAATGAGGGATCCACATTAAAAGTGAGAAAATACATTGCAGTTCTGTCTCTGCCTTTGGCCCAGCTACTACTACTAATATCAGTATCATCAACCGATCATTTTGCTATGGGTGTAGTACGTAGATGAGGTAGGTGGTCAGTCAGTGGTCATATTTTGACAGTGAATATTGTAGGGAAAAGAAAATAGGAGGAAACATGGAGCTGGAATTTTTCCTAAATCTAAATCCTTGTCATCAGCGTTCTTGTGCGCTCTCTCTCTCTCTCTCTCTCTCTCCTCTCTCCTCCTCTCTCTCTCTCTCTCTATCTCTCTCTCTCTCTCCCTCCCTCTCTCGTTTCTCGCGCACACACAACACGCACGGACGAGCGCGCGCGCGCACACACAACATACACACACACACACACACACACTACACTTCTCTCACCACACACACACCATCCACACACACACACACACACACACACACACACACACACACACACATCTTTCTCTCTCACACACACACAACACACACACACACACATACACAACACACACACACACACACACACACACACACACTTCTCTCAACACACACAACACACACACACACACGCACGCATTCTCTCTCTCTCTCTCTCTCTCTCTCTCTCCTCTCACTCTATCCTCTCCTCTCTCTCTCTCTCTCTCTCTCTCCCCCCCCCCCCCCCCTCTTTTTTGGGGTGTGTGCTTTCTTTGCCCAACCAACCCATCTCTCTGTCTGTCCATTAGATGACGATCACAGTGTCTCCATACGTACACGTGTACAACAAACATAACGTTCTTTTCTATCCACAACCACCCCGAGCACGCCAACTACATGTGCACCCTCACCCCACCCCAGCCCCGTGTTTCATCCATTCATACTCCGTGTCCTCCACGTTGTTGTAGTCGACCAGACAGAAAGGACAGTCCCTTTGTCCTGAAATTAAAAAAAAAAAAAAAAGACAAAAAATCGATGACTGCAGCTACATCGGAAGAACGATCCTTTAATTTCGCCCTTTCTTCTTCTTCTCCTCTTCTTTTTGCCTTCTCTCTTTTCTTCCTTTTTTCCCCTTTCTCTCCCCCTCCCCCCCCCCCCCCCCCCTCCCTCCCCCTCTTTGTGTGTGTGTGTGTGATTTTCACTTTCCCTTAGACGAGAAGAGGTTGTTTGTGGAGATGTTTTGCCCCCACGGCGAAAGACGCGATCGATGGAAGAAGCTAATGACAAAGCGAAGAAATCAGAATCGCAACACTAGCCGACTCTGGCGCGAAAGAGTTTTGAGTTGAGAAAATTGATTTTCAGGGAGGATTGGGAAGGATGAAGAAGAAGAGGAAGAAGAAAGAAAAAAAAAAGCGTGGATGGAGGTAGAGGAGAGACGGAGGAGTGAGTAGGGTGGGGGTGGGGGATGGGGTTAGATGTTGAGTCCTTTGCGGGTGTGTGTGTGTTGTGTGTGTGTGTGTGTGTGTGTAGCGTGGCATCCTTTGTTCCTCGGCCTGGCATTGTCGACAGAAAGGAGTTTCGTGCCGGTAATCCGATATGGGGTTTCCCTTCGATTTGGAGACACATTGTGCAGCCGCTTCTCGATGAAGTTGCTCGCCCCCCCCCCCCTCCTCCCTCCCCCCCCCCCCCCCCCCCCCTGTCTCTCTCTCTCTCTCCTCTCTCTCTCTCTCTCTCTCCTCCCCCCCCTCCCCCCCCCCCACCACCCCCCTCTTTCTGTTTTCCCCCCTTCCCGATTGTTCGTCTTTCTTGCGTGCACCTTCTTCACAGACAGACATACAAGGCTCTTGCGCGCACGCGTAGTGTATACACACGCAGCATCATCACGGCACACCGATGCAGGCGCGTGCGCGCGCGCGCACCAGCACACACACACAACACACAACACACACAACACACACACACACACACACACACACCGTTGCCAGAGAGTTTTGCAACATGCTGGTTTACATTCTTTCCGATGTGGGAGAGGGGTTTGGGGGGGGGGGGGGGGGGGGGGGGGGGGGGGGGGGGGGGGGGGGTGGAGGCAGAAGAGAGGGACTTTTTTTCTCGATGATAGCATCTGCGCGCGCGCGCGCCGCCGCGCGTGTGTGTGTGTGTGATGGAGAGAGAGAGAGAGAGAGAGAGAGAGAGAGAAGAGAGAGAGAGAGAAGAGAGAGATACAGACAGACTTGATGTAGGTATCAAGGAATACTTTCAGTATATAATAATTATGTACTCTCTTTTCATCTGCAGAAATTATAATGCTTTTGACAAGCTGAGAGAGAGAGAGAGAGAGAGAGAGAGTGAGAGTGAGAGTGTGTGTGTGTGCGCGCGCGCGTGTGGCTCTTAACATGTGTGTGAATACACGCTCTCCGAATTAAGACTGACTTTACAATTTTTATTGGCAGATATTCACGAAATTGGTATCGACAAAATATCGACAAAATCTCAGATATGTTTTATGTGTAAATTGTGTGACTTGTCCACGGTGTTAGGACTACAGGGAATCGTTTTGAAGCTTCCTTCGATCTCGCTTTGAGAGAGAGAGAGAGAGAGAGAGAGAGAGAGAGAGAGAGAGAGAGAGAGAGAGAGAGAGAGAGAGAGAGAGAGAAGGGGGGGGGGGGGAGTGGGTGTGTGTGTGTGTGTGTGTGGGGGGGGGGGGGTGCACGGATGGTGTAGCATGTATGTTGGTAAGCGATTTGTGTAAGTGGGGGAATAAAGATTGGCACGAACATAAGTATGACTGTAAATATATAGCAAGGCTGAGGCTTCTTCGCGTGCTTTTCTTAAAAATGATTTTCAGGTCCATGTGCATGCACACAACGTGCGAGCGCATGGAGACAAATGTACGTGCACATGCACACACAGATGAGATTCACAGACCAACAGACCGACCCACAGTTAAGACAGACACGCACACAGGTACACACACACACGCACGCACGCACGCACGCACGCAACCACACAAAAACACACACACACACACACAAACACAGAGAAAATGCGTCGCTTATTCAATTGTACCGTCTGGAAATAAAAGTTTTACTTTGAAGTTTCACACACCACCTCTCCCCCAGCCCATCCTCTCCCCCCCCCCCTGAAGTTTCACACACCACCTCTCCCCAGCCCATCCCCCCCCCCCCCCACCACCACTCCCAACACAACACACACACACACACACACACACACACACACACACACACAGGCTTTCAGGAAATTTTGGATAGAAATGTAATTTTCTCTGTTGACTCTTTCAATCAGGAACGTCCTACACCGATATGCTTAGCCGAAAGCGCCTTTCAAATTGGCGGGGTAAAAACCTCCAAAAGAACATACAACAAAACAAAAAACAGATTTGAAATTCAAATAGTGGTGATAATTATGTATGTTCATCGGGTTTAAATTTAGAAAATAAGGTCTGGCAGCAGTGAGTTGACGTTGATTGGATATTGTCAGACAAGCTTATTCAAATGGGTAAGTTTTTGGCTCTGAAAATGTCACTCAGCGAGGCTGGTGGACACGCGATATAGGGAAAAAAAGAAGAGGATGATAAGTTTCACCACCAGGTTCTGGAGAAACCAGATATCTGTTCGGTTTTCCTCTCACTCAGCCCCTCAGGCCATTCCCACCATCTTCTCCGTTTTCTGTGTAGTAATTTTTGTCAGGACTGTTGTCAATTTAAAAAAAAAAAAAGTATCAGGTAGTTTACTTTCACTCATGCTCAAGCTACTAAGGGTAACTCACTTCCTGGTTGTAAGTTTAGTGTGTGTTTGAATAGTTCAGACTAAAAGCATGAACTATAAAGTATTTCTTAGATAATACGACATTCAATCAGCGTGGCTATTTCTGCACGTTCATTTCTTCCCGCAAAGCATGAACTATAAAGTATTCCTTAGATAATACGACATTCAATCAGCGTGGCTATTTCTGCACGTTCATTTCTTCCGCGGGTTGTTACAGCATAGATGTGATATTCTATCCGCATAGGTATTTTCTGCACAATCAATATCTTTCTTCCGCTGGTTGTCTCTTACCAGTTGTTGCATTATTATCAGAAGTGAGACACCTGCAGGAGCAGGAGGCATATTATAATATATATATATATATATATATATATATATATATATATATATATATATATATATATATATATATATTTGAAAATAAGTAAAGATGTAGATTGAAAACATGTGTTTCGCTGTAGGTATGCTGGGTGCCTGTCGGGTATAGATAGCATCCCCACCTCCGGGAAATTCTGTGCTAGGAATTACCTCTTTTCTGTAGCTCTCTTTTTTTCTTCTGCCTTATTCCATTTCTTGCTGTCACATCCTGATCCTGTTCTCTCTCTCTCTTTAATTTTTAATTTTTTTTTTATAGATAGGTTGATGAAAAAAGCAGATGCACTGCTTATTCAATGTACCATCTGAAAATAAAAGTTTGACTTGACTTGTCTGTCTTCTGCCTTCTTGGTCCATTCTATAACAATTCTCTTTCCATGCCGAAGTCAGATGCACTGGGCCCTACTTGTCAGGTGCTTAACTGCTGCACAACGCATTTTCACTCCTATGACAAACTGTAGTTGGTGTCTGAGTGTTCGTTGAAGAAGATAAAGATGTAGAAGAAAAGAAGAAGGAGGAGGAGGACGATTCGGTTTTGATGACGTTGAAGAAGAAGAAAACGTGAAGGCAATGTTGTGTTGTTTTAATTTTAGTACGTATACGAGTTACACCGTCGGCTCTGTCATGTTCGTTCACAGAATTATTAGCCGCTTGTAAGCAGGCTGAAGCATGCATGCTACGATAATAATAGGGTTGTTAAGAAACGAACAAAACAGCTTTGAGCTATCGACCAGTATGCTTTCACAAGTGTGTACGTTTTCAGTCTGTTCACAATTAGGAATCGTTCAGCATAAAAATGACATACTGGAGGGGGCAAAAAATATCAGCTTTTAAACGAAGTGGATTGCGAAAGATGTCCGCCTCCTCTTCCCCACTGGCCTTTGACTTCCTGTTTCAGAAATCGATGAACTGGTAATGTATTGTGCCCTAAGCACGGCATTTATGAAAACAAACAAACAAAGCAAACTAAAACAATATGAAAAAAAACTTGTTGCAAACACATACCAAGCATACATACAAACACAAGCACATTGATCCGTGCTGCTATCAACCATAGTATAATCATGTTTTGGCAGGGAGAGAAATTAGAATCAAGAGTTGGATTTGTTTTGTATCATAAAAGTGTCCTGTTGAATCAGACATCTTCAGTAATCTCCGCCTCAATGGGACAATTATTTAAAAAAAAGAAAAGAAAGAAAAAGAACGTACAAGATCCATTGCTTGGAGCAGCGAAAGAAGAAGAAGAAGCCTACTTGAAGAAAGTGGTGTTAGATGTGTCCATATTATTTCAAGTGCTCGTCACGTCGTGGAACTAGCGAAACGTTTGCCAAGTGGTTTTCTTGGCTCTTTTTGCTCAACACGAACAGAGAGTTTGATTCAATCTTGTCTTTGCTTTGAACGCGTACACATGCACGCAGGCACGCGTGCGCGCGCACACACACGATTCTGTAGACTCCCGACCCCCCTACCACTACCCCCCCCCCCTCACCTCCACCCCCCCCCCCCCCCCCCCCCCCCCCCCTCACTCAAATCCAAATCCAACACAGACAAGCAGACAGATGGTTTTGATAGCAACAGGGCAGATGCATCTGATGAGGAGTCCTGGAGAAGAAATAAAAACAAAGAATACTCATTATGAGCAGAGAAAAAGTGCTCAATCGTCACAAGTTGTTGGGAGGTCAGCATCCATCGGGATAATAGGAGTAGATAGATAGATGACAGAGAAAGCTGGTGAGGAGCAGGAGGAGGAGGAGGAGGAGTAAAGAGATGATTAGGTCTGTGAGGTGAAGGATAGCGTGTTAGGGTAGGGTAGGGTAGGGTAGGGTAGGGTAGTGAGTGTACCGCGATGATGGAAGCTGCAGACTTATCGTTCACCCCCTCAGCGAATGGAAAACACTTGAGGAAGCCGTCATACCAATGATGAATGGGCATGTTTTCCACCCACGTCCATCCTCCCCTCTGTACCCCCTTCTTTCCTCCACTAGGCTAGCTGGCTTTGCCCATCATAATCACCGCGAGGGTGATAAACAGTCACCGTCAGCTTCTCCTTTGTGGTTGGTTCCCTTTCCTTGCTTAGAACTAACTACCAGCCTCCATTATGCCCACACTCGCTGCTGCCTCTGGTCCTGTGATGGTCCTTGCGCTGGAATGACAACAGCGCGGATGGTAGCTGTCTCTTGTGCTCGCTCATCTCTTGGGGATTTTTTTTGGTTCGTACTGCGGAGGAGGAGGAGGAAGAGGAGAAGTGTGATGGTGGAGGAGGAGATGAAATGGGGGTGGGGTGGGGTGGGGGGTTGATGGTGTCGGGATGTGGCAGTCAGAAGAAAACGTCAGTTCATCGACTAGGTATTGATTAAGGTTGTTAATTAAAAGAAGAAGAAGAAAAAAGAGAAAGAAGGCGAGGGAAAAGGCCACTGATGATGAATCTTGTCTTCTCTCCTTCCCTTCCTTCCCTGTCCTCTTTGTTCCGCTGTGTGTGTGTGTGTGTGTGTGTGTGTGTGTGTTGTGTGTGTGTGTGTGTGTGTGTGTGTGTGTGTGTGTGAGAGAGTATCGATTGGGCGCCTGAAGTGAACGGCTGATGGATGACAACTGCTTTTAATTAGGATAGTAGAGACAGATAAGATGCGGGGAGGGTACTCGGTTGGGGGAGCGGTCATAGCTAATAATGAAGACATTGCGGGTGACTTGGTGTGTGCGTGCATGTGTGTGTGTGTGTGTGTTTACTGGTCCTTTGCTGAGTACACACACAAACAACAACACACACACCTCAGATAATATCAGTAGAAAAGGGCATTAGGCCTATTGTCGTTGAACCATTATGGCGGCTGTTTTGCAAATGAGTTAACTGTTTCCAAGAAATGTGGAGCTCGGCCTTTTTTCCCCCTCGTGGTTTTTGTTTTGTTTGTTTTTTATTTCGGGGGAGGGGGGGGGGGGGGGGGGGCACTTTCAAAAGAATTTGGCTGTATAGTTGTTTATTTTGCTTTTTTGTTTGCCCCCCTCCTCCCTCCCACCCCTGCCTTTTGCAAGGGGATGACGAATAAGCCGGAGAGAGACAGACAGAGACACAGACAAAGAAAAAGACAGACAGACTGGAGAAATAAAGACATAGATCTATCTACCTTTTCAAACCCGTTTTCTTCTTGTTGTGCATGACGAGACATTTTCGGTCGAGCAGTTTGTGTGAGGCAGGCATATTTTTAACGATCTGGGGTCCGTAACAAAAGTCGGGTCCATTTCATGAATCCCTGTCTCTACACCCCCCCCCCCCCCCCCCTCATTTTCCTTGTTCCCCCCTCCCCCCCCCACACCATCCCCTCTCGATCCCTAGTTTTTCATTTCCCTCCATAGTCCACACCCCACCCCCCCCCCCCCCCCCCCAAACTCAACCACCTGGTCACTGATTAACGTATCACATTGTCGAGTGCTGCTCTATTGCTAGGTTTTCCCAGTGAAAAATTGGTTACATTGGGGGTGAGAGTAGGAAGGGGGGGACGAACGAATGAGCGAAATTCTTCTTTTTTGTTTC
>CM054156.1:41585022-41622522 GCA_028751875.1 Rapana venosa
CCATGAAGCCATCCATCCGGTAGTTAGTGAGTTAAAGCTTCCGTCCAGTGAGGCCAATCAATTTTTTTTTTTTGTGGCCACTTTCTTTTCCTGTGCTTCTTCTTCTTCTTTTCGATGCCTTGTTTTACACCAAGAGACCAGTTCGCCTAAGGAATGTAGCAGTCGTCTGTAGGGCATCCACCGGCCCGTACAGTTTTCCTTCTAGGGGTAATGGGTTCGGCCACATTTCCTCTCTCAGCTGCCTGAAGGCCCTGCAGTCCTGCAGGATGTGGCTAGTGTCTTGCTCAGCTTCCCCACATGAGCACATGGGGGAGGGTACCACTTTCATCTTCCTGTGCAGATGTTGGTTCAGCCTGCAGTGGCCTGTTCTTAATCGGAAGATGGTCACCTGGTCTTGTCTGGTGAGGCTGTGGTAGCTGTCTGGTGGTGGCGTTTTCCTGTAGAGAGCCTTAATGATGGTCTTGCTCTCTGCAAGGCAGACAGGGTTTTCGGGCTGTTCATCTCGGGCGCCTATCTTGGCCATTCTGTCAGCTTGCTCATTGCCCTCGATGCCACAGTGTGAGGGGATCCACTGCAGCACGGTGCGAAGACACTGGATGTTATGTAGTGCCATCTCTAGTTGTGGAAGCTGGCCGCTGTTGAAGGCTTGCAGCACAGACAGAGCGTCGGTCAGAAAGACGACCTGGGTGTTGTGATCCACTCTGCTGCGGATGGTGTTTGCTGCAAGGATGATCGCTTCCACTTCGGCCTTGTAGTTGGTGCAGTAGACGCCGGTTGCTATTGACCGAGTCTCCCATTCTCTGCTGGGATACCAGATGTAGGCCCCAGCTCCTCCACATCTGGTGGCATCTGTTGCAGAGCCGTCTGTGTAGACGTGGAGCATGCCTCGTGAGGGTATTGATCTTCTATCATGGCTGCCGTTAGAGTTCTTTTGAAAATGTCGCCCTGTTCAGTTTTCTTCGTGATTCCTGGAACTGTCATTCTGACTGTCACTTTTCCTGTCCTTTCTTGCCATGGAGGATCATCAAGGGAGAAGGTGATGGGCTGTACTGCTGGCAGTTTGTCTTGGTGCTCTCTCTGCAGTGCACGAGCTTCGACTGCAAAACTGGAGCGGTTTAGTCTTCCAGAGGACAGCTTCTCCAGTCTTGTGCTCATTGGATGGTCTTTGGTGCACTGGTACTTGGTAGCCTGTTGCAACGTCTTCTGTTTCCTTCTGGTGATGAGAGGAGCTATGCCAGTCACCTGCTCCATCTTCTCTATGGGGGTGGATTTCATCGCGCCTGTGATGATTCTCAAGGCTTGGTTCTGTACCTTGTCCAGGGTGTCCGATGTGTCTTGGCAGCTGTCATCCAAGAGTTTGATCCGTACTCAAGATGGGGTTCGTACAGTGCCCTGGTAGACTGATTTCAGGATGTGTTCATTGGCTCCCCACTGTGTCCCTGCAAGTTTGCGCATGATGTTGAGCTTACGCCTTGCTTTTCCTTCTGCCTGGGTGATGTGTTGTTTCCAGGTCAGCTTCTTGTCATATGTGACCCCAAGGTATGTCTGTTGGTCTTCCATCTTGAGGGTCGTGTTGCCAAGGGTGAGGCGTCCAGGACTTGCTTTTGGTGAGAGCGTAAAGAGGGTGCCTGTGGTCTTGTCCCGGTTAATGGACACACACCACTTGTCAGCCCATGCGGAAACTTTATCCAGGGCCATCTGCATGCGGTAGTTTGCTGTTGAAGCGTACTCCTCCGTGCACCAGAGCACCAGGTCGTCTGCATAAAGCACTGCGTGGACTCCCTTGGGAAGCTCCGACACAATATCGTTAATGAAGAGCACGAACAGGGTTGGTGAGAGTACTCCTCCCTGAGGTACTCCTTGCCGCAGGAGTACCTTCCGGCCACAGCGGCAGTCCACCATCACTCTGGCTCGTCGGTTGTGAAGGTAGGATTTTGTCCACTGGTACATATTGCCGGTAATGCCACTGCGTAGGAGCTTCACAAGGAGTCCATCTTTCCAGACCTTGTCGAAGGCCTTCTGTAGATCTATGAAGATTGCCAGGGTCATCTTCTTGGCCTGAAAAGCATCCTCTATAACTTGAGTAAGATGAGTTGTTTGATCTTCAGTGCTTTTGTACTGACGGAATCCGGCTTGTTCAGGGACTAGGATGCTTTCAGTCTCCAGGTAGAGTTGCAGGCGCAGGTTGACGATGCGCTCCATGGTCTTACAGAGGCAACTCGTGAGGCTGATTGGGCGATAGCTGATGGCCTTGCTCTTGTTCTTGCCCTTCTTCAGTACTGGGATCATGATGGCCTCTTTCCAACATTGGGGGACCTGACCACTGTTCCAGCTCAAGTTGAAGATGTCCAAGAGCTTCTGGAGAGCAGTGTTGCCTTGGTGTTGTATCATCTCGTTGGTGATGTTGTCAGGTCCTGGTGACTTCTTCTTCTTCAGTTCTTGATGGCTTTTAGGAGTTCTGGCATGGTGATCTTGTGTTCCATTGCCTCATGACCTGTTCACAGTTCTTTCTCCTGTCTCTTTCTTCCTTTCTCACTTCTTTCTGTAGGTTTTGTGGGATGTTGTTATTGCTTTCTTTGGCGTACTTCTTGGCAAAGGTGTTGGCTGCCCTCTTTCCCGTCAGAGTTCTGCCGTCTTCTTCTAGTGTGATCTTCTGCCCCTTTGTACCTTCATCGTTCAGGGCCTGTGTTAGTCTCCAGAGCTTTGTTGTGTCTTTTCCATGTTGAGGCTTGATGTTTTCTCTCTCCAGCTCCGTCTCTTGCTTTCTAGTTTAGTTCTCAGGTATTTTGCCGTGCTCTCTTGGAGTCTGATGTGGTTCTCCTGATTCGGGTTGTTCTCTACTTCTTCTCTTGCTTCGGTGACTGCATCGTGTGCCTGTTGAAGCTGGTCCGTCCAGTATGGGATGTAGTCTTTTCTTGCTCCCCTTGGTATGCATTCCCTGGCTGCATGAAGGATGCTTTTGTTGAATTCCTTCACTACGTTGTTGATGTTTCGTCCCTCTACTTGAATGTTGTTAGTCAGTTCATTTGTCCTGATGGCAAAGAGTCCCCATTTGGCCTTCTTATAGTTCCATCTTGGTTGAGGTCTGTGCCCTGTTTCTGCTTCTCCACTTTTCCTGTGCTGAGTTGTATGACCGTTGTTTGTGGGACTGGCACAGTGCTGACTGCAGAGTCTGTGAAGCCGTCCATCCGTAGTTAGTTAAAGCTTCCTTCCAGTGACGCCAGTCATTTTTTATTTCTTTTTGCCAGCTTTCTTTTTCTTTGCTGCGTAATGTATGACCATTGTTTGTGGGACTGGCACAGTACAGAGTATGTGAAGCCGTCCATCCAGTAGGTTAATTAAAGCTTCCTTCCAGTGACACCAGTCAAATTTTTGCTTTTTGCAAGCTTTTTCTTTGTTGAGTTATGCATGTCGTTTGGTAGTCGTGTTGTGTATGTCGTTTGGTAACTAAAGAGTAGTTGTTGGACTGGTGAATGATGTAGTACTGCGTACCTTGCGAGCGTGCGTGTTCACCAGGTGTGGGTGAGGGTGGGGACATGCGTGCGCGTGCGTGCGCACATACACACATTTGTTATTGTCTCTGTCCGTACAGGCAGAGAGAGAGAGAGAGAGAGAGAGAGAGAGAGAGAGAGATTATTAAAGCAACAACAACCCCCCCCCCCCCCGCTTCTCCCCCCAAAAGCAGCAACAACAAAAAACGATGCTTGACTATAATACTGTTGTCTCCAGCACAAAATGGACGTGTTTCCTCCTTCATTTTTATTTATTCATTTATTGTTTGTTGTGATGGGTCTCACCTGTCATCATCACCAAGTTAGGTGTTAGCCGCTGCACCCAATGATAATGGCATGCTCCTTCTCCGTTTGCTCCGGTCTTCCTTTGCTGGCCCAGCTGACAGACTTCACGACGGGTAGCTAGAATAAAGCTTAAACTATTATTTTTTTCATGTGTTGCTGATACGTTTTTCTCAATGGATAACATTGTTATATAAAACCAATACATGCAAACCTCTCATCCACAGTGTGCAATTTCAATCTCACAGTGATTCCCAGGTGGGATGAGTGAGTCTAGAGTGCACATTCTGGGTGACCCCCAGAGTGTAAAGCTGGGGAACACACAACAACAACAAGCCAATATTTCTATGCCGTCAGCATTGCCAAAGTGAACAGATTTATTTTCAGCTAGGGGGAGATTTGTTCCAGGTAGTCAGTCGGGAGATCTGTGGGTGAAATGTGTCGATCATTGTACCCTGCAATGTTTCAGTGTGCTCCCTCCTTCCCTGTCTCTCGCTTTCCTCGTCCTCCCAGTGACCCTGCTTACAGTACTACGTACTAGCCTATGGCACGGTCAGGGCAGGGCAGGGAAGGTCAGGTCAGGCTAGGCAGAAGGCGATGACCACTAACACTGACCGCAGATCGGTGTAAGGGGTACAACCCTGCCCAGCCCAGCCCACCCGGTTTGAATTGTTTCTTTGTGGTTTTGCTTTCCTTGTTTTTTGTGTGTGTGGGACTGTTGATAGTGTTGTCTTCTTCTTCTTCTCCCCTTGCCGGTTATAAGCATCAATGGAGAGAGAGAGACAGAGTGAGAGAGAGAGAGAGAGAGAGAGAGAGAGGAGAGGAGAGAGAGAGAGAGAGAGAGAGGTGTTAGTTTTGGTATTGAAACTGTGTGTGTGTGTGTGATTTGGTCTGTTGTGGTATGAACGAATTCAAAGCCTTTAAATCCACGCCACCGTTGTTGCTGTCACTCCCAGTTACCTCTGTTCTTGTCATTTCAAATAAGTGTGTGTTTGGAGGGGAGAGAAAAGTTTGATGATGCAAAGCTTCCGTACTAGTTTCATTGTTACTGTTATAAAGGCGTGTGAGAACATCAGTAGAACTTCTTCTTCGTCGTCGTCGAACACTCAGACAGCAACAATTGTTGTCTGTTATATGAGCGAAAATGCGTCACACTGCCGTTAAGCGCCCGACCTGTTATAGGAGCGAAAATGCGTCACACTGCCGTTAAGCGCCCGACCTGTTATAGGAGCGAAAATGCGTCACGCTGCCGCTAAGCGCCCGACAAGTCAGGCCCAGCGCATCCGACTTCGGCACAAGAGAGAATTGTTACCTATTAAGTCTTTCTGGAAAAAAAGGCAGGAGAATGGACCAAGCAGGCAGAAGGATGTGGCAGGAAGAAAAGGAACAAGGCAGAAACAAAGAGAGTGATCGATAAGAGGACATTTCTAGCACAGAATGTCCAGTAGAACTAAAATCCGTGTACAAGACCGGTAGAAAGGACAGGTACTGAATGCTATGCTGTGTGTGTGTGTGTGTGTGTGTGTGTGTGTGTGTGTGTGTGTGTGTTTGTGGTGTGTTGTGTGTGTGTGTTTCAATTCAATTCCGTTTAGTTTAATTTTCAATTGAATTCTTTTATTTTCGAGGATGATGGATATTTTTTCCCCATCTGTCCGCCTACATCTGTCTGTCTCTAATATCACTTAGAGTGAACAGACGTTAAATTGAATCTGTCTGTCTTTCACCCCTGTCTGTCACCCCTGTCTGTCTCCGTCTCTGTCTGTCTGTCTGTCTCTCTCTTTCTCTCTCTCCTTCCTCCGCTTCCCTCCTAACCTCCCATCCCCCACCGCCTTCTCTCTCTTCCTCCCCCTTCCCTCTTGTCTCTGTCTGTCTCTCTCTCTCCCCCTCCCTCTCTCTCTCTCCCCACCCCTATCCTTCCCAGACAGCATTAGCCTGAGGGCTAAGGGTTATATTAGGCACAGTGAATTATTGATAGAAATGCTGGATAGGAGAAGGAATAAATGACGCGCTTTTTGCTTTTTTCTCTCTCCTTAATTCCTCCCCCCCCCCCCCCCCCCCCCCCCCCCCCCCCCCCCCCCCCCCGTACTGTAATCCGGAGTGAACAAGAGAAAACTATGATGAGGATGTTTGCTTTTCGATTGTACGGGGCAATAGTCCCCCTCCCCCGCCCCATTGATCAGCTTTATCAATGAGGCTCTTTCAGCCTGTGGCTTCAATCAGGCAAAGAAAGTAGTTGTATCACTGGGTGTTATGATGTCCCCCGGTTTGTGTGTGTGTGTGGGTGGGGGGGGGGGGGGGGGGGGGGGAGTAAGTATATGTGTGGTTCATTGGAAATAATGTTTGTTGTGTTTGTAGCTGGGTGAATTGGGGAGGGGAAAGGGGTTTGGGGGTGAGGGGTGGGTGGGAGTTTATAATGTAATCAGTGCATAGTGAATCGATTTTATTGAGACAGCTTTTCTAGACACCCTTCTCCCCCCCCTCCCCCAACTCTCCTCCTCTCCCTACCCTTTTCGCAGTGTGGTGTGTATGTGTGTGTGCGTGCGTGCGTGCGTGTGTGCGCGCTCGCCAGCCACTTCAGGAAAGTCGGTCATCGGGAATATAGTTCTGTTCGAAACAAGGCGAATGGAAATTAAAGATTTTCGAGAGGACGGACATACATGAATATACGCCGTGTTTCTTTTCCCTTTTGTAATTGGAGAGGAGTGAATAGAGGGAAAAGGGGGCGGGAGATGTCACAAAGAAAAACGTATAGAAAAGGGAAGAAAGGCAAGAGCTATGGGTGGATGTGAATAGAAAGGGCAAACATCTTATGATTTGAACTGATTCGTTTTCCTTTGGTGGACTGTCTCTCTCTGTTTCTGTCTGTCTCTCTGTGTGTCCGTTTCTCTCTGTCTGTCTCTATCTCTGTTTCTCTCTGTCTGTCTGTCTGTCTGTCTGTCTCTGTCTCTCTCTGTCTCTCTCTGTCTCTCTCTCTCTCTCGCTCTCTCTCTCTCTCTCTCTCTCTCACTCACTCTCCCCGTGTCTGTCTGTCTGTCTCTTTCTTTCTCTCTCTGGTTATTAGATTTTTTTCAAAACTTTATTTCTTCTTTAAACATTGTCATTAGTATTTCAAACCCCCAGTCTGCTTTTCCCATTTTCATTTTGGGGGCACTTCCCACCCCATTTTTCAGTTTTAAGGTGCCACCCTCCCCGCCTCTCTTTCTCTCTTGTGTGTGCGTGTGCGTGTGCGCACATAATGTGCATGACAACACAAAGTCACATGTTGGATGGGGGGGGGGGGGGGGGGGGGGGAGGTTGTAGGGGGGAGGCTAGCAGAAGATGCGATAGGAATAAATAAAAAAATAAAAAGTTGGAAGGTGGGGGGGGGGGGGGGGGGGGGGGTTGGGAAAGGGGGGGGGGAACAGCTGTAGGTTTACAGAAGAGGAGGAGAGTATAGAAAAACCAATTATTGGGAGCGGTGTCGGCGTGCTGTGGTGTGGAAAATGTGACTGACGCTGATCAAAGAGGCAATATTTGCTTATGGGTGTTGCTGCTTGTGCACTGTAGACCCCCTGATCAGCTCACCCCCCTCCTCCCTTCCCTCTTCCCCCACCCCCTTCCCGCTCTCTCTTTTTCCCCCTCTCCTCTTACATACATGTATACATATATACATACAACTTATGCCTTTTCTCGTCGCTATACACTTTGGGGAAGTTTTTTGGGTGGGGTTTTTTTTTTTTTAGGCCTCCGACCCGGCTATGCTGTGTGCTGCTTGGTGGGAGATAAGCGGTTTTTATTATAGCTGGGTGGATGTTCAGAGAGAGAGAGAGGAGAGAGATGGAGGGGGGGGGGGGGGGGGGGAGGAGAGGTTGTATGGGTGATTCATCAGTAGCAGACGGCATGGATGTGGGGGGCGATACGTAGAATGGCTCTTCAGGAACTGTTGCCAACGTAACCAGATAGAGAGAAAGAGAGAGACTGACTGACTTCGCTATTGGGGTAACGGGCATACATACATACATGTATGTCGTCTCCCCCTCCCTAGCTTTATTATTAGTGCTGGCTCATAGACTAGGCTGAAAGAAGCTAAAGCTCAGTGCTGTGCTTACTTGCTTACTTGCTTACTGCTGCTGCTCCTGCTCCTACTTGAATGTTTGCTGCTGCTGCTGCTACTGCTGGAGTCGGTTCCTTTGGTGGAGAGAGGGGATGGGGGACATAATTACGTGTGGATATGTTTTGTCAGTGGGTTTTTTTGGGTTGTTTTTTGTTTTGGTGGGGATAACACACACACACGTGTGTGTGTTGTGTGTGTGTGTGTGTGTGTGTGTGTGTGTTGTGTGTGAGAGAGAGAGAGAGAGAGAGAGATAGAGAAGAGAGGAGAGAGAGAAGAGAGAGAGAGAGAGAGAGATGCATTGTGATTTGTTTGAGCAAAATTAACCAGTTCCCCCCTTCTCTCTTCTCTCTTCTCTCTCTCCTCTCTCTCCCTCTCTCTCTCCTGTCTCTCTCTCTCTGTCTCTTTCTCTCTCTGTCTCTCTGTCTCTCTGTCTCTCTCTCTCTCTCTCTCTCTCTCTCTCTTCTCTCTCCTCTCTCTCTCTCTGTTCGCGCGCGCGTGTGTGTATGCGCGCTTGCAATTATAAATCCTTAGTTTATACACATATTTTAGAGGGGGCGATTTTGCTGCCATGCTCGTGCATTCTGGCATGCGTGAGTGTGTGCTAACATTGTATAAAAAGTAATAGGTTATCAACTCAATATACTTCAGCATCCGCGATCGTTCGTATGGGCTGATAACCTGTTGCTTTTCTCCCTTCACAATACGATCACTGTCTGGAGTATCTCTTGAGACTGACTGGCAGCTAGTAAATTTTCAACACTAGGGTATACGTATTTAAGTTCCTGTTGTGTTTAAGATGTTTCCATTATTATAATTTCATGAAGTCGTTGGGAAGTGAGGTGTCGCAGACCTCAGCTTCTCCAAGGGGCCAGCATATTGAGGGTAGCGTCCATCTCCTCTCCCTCGTTGCTTTACCTTCCCTGACCCTGAAGACAGCAGGTACCCATTTACAGCTGGGTGAACTGGGGTACTGTGCTGAAGCCAAGGCGCGCATGCACAGTGACCCCTGATGTGTACCAAAGTAAAAAGAAGTTAGAGGGAAAGGGCCGGCATATTACAGTTCCTATTATCAGTATTTTGCTATTTTAACAATAAAATGTAAGTGAACTGGGTAGAAGAGTTATGAATACTGATATTTGTTTTTCTTCAGCTCTTCTGCCCTAAAAGAAAAAAAAAAGAGTATCTGTCAACAGCTGCTTATTTTGAACCCGAATTTGAATTCTTTTAACGATGTGACTTGCCCTGATATATTTAGAAGTTTGTGTGGACGGCTGTGCTGTGCTATAAACAACTTGATTGGATTGAATCGGTTCTGCCCTTTTGCAATTAGCTATAAACTGTGAACACTTTATGATTTGGGAAACATATGTCTGTATGGCGGGGAGATAGAGAGAGAGAGAGAGAGAGAGAGAGAGGGAGAGGGAGAGAGAGAGAGAGAGAGAGATGTGAAAATGTAAGTCTTTCACAGTGTTTGTGTGTGTATGTGTGTGTGTGTGTGCCCGCGCGCGCGCGCGCGCGCGTGCATGCGTGTTGTTGTGACTTAACACTGACAGTGGAGAGATATATAGCTATTTGAAGGCCTAACTGGCGTATATCTTTTTTGTTGTTTTTGTTTTGTTTTGTGTTTGCTTTTCCCCTTCCTTTGACTTTATGTGTCTGCTTATCTGGTATATGTTCGTGCGTGCGCGCGCGCGTGCGTGTGTGACCGACAGACCGACCAAGATGGTTGTAGGTGCTGATAGTTCTTGTACATATCTCTGGGTAGTACTTAATTAAAAGTTTCTCATCTATAGGATGTGTGTGTGTGTGTGTGGTGTGTGTGTGTGTGTGTGTGTGTGTGTGGTACTCTTCAAGTAAAATATGGCATGCGTGTCTATGGATATGCTATGTACGAGCTTTGTGCATTCTAGAAATAATGAGCTTTCCCCCCCAAAAAAAAGTTTTGGGAATGTGATAAAAATCTACTTAAAAAAAGATAGTCTCAGCCATCTGTCAGTTTTTTGATGATGTTTTTTGTTATTGTAGATCGTGAAATTTGGACTGTACTTTGCTGGAATACGGAGGCCTCTGACGTACTTGTGCAATGTTTCCTATTCTTCAAATCTTTCTCTTATTCAGAATTTCTCTCTCTCCCCCTCTCCCTCTTCCCCCGCCTCTCCTCTCTTCTCTCTCTCTCTCTCTCTCTTCTCTCTCTTTTCTCTCTCTCTCTTGTCTTGTCTGTGCGTGCATGTGCGCGCGCATGAGTGTGTGTGCGCGCACGCGTGCGTGTGTGCGTGCGCGTGTCTGTGTTGTAATACTGAAATAACGAGCGTGTTTTTGCATATCCGCTTTCCTTTCCCATCTCTGAAGTAACAGTTCCATTCCTGGGTGTCTGCTGTGTGGGGAGTCCAAGCTGCTGGGAATAGGGAAAGTGTTGACTCTTGGCCGGGTAATGATCTGTATGATGACAAACTCTGCCACAGCAGCGTTTAAAGGCCCCGAGAAAACTGCTGCAAAGATGCATCTGCAGGATGGGGGGTAAGGGAGATTGGGCGATGGCAGACACAGCTCCCGGGTAGATGAGAGTCAGTCGGAGAAAACATACGCTAGCATGGTGGTACAGTAAGATTTCGGTCCCCCCCCCCCCCCCCCCCCCCCACCCCCCCCCCCATTCTCTTGCTGACGACTTCTTGTTTCGAGCACGAGGTTTTTCTGGAAACACACATCATCTTGAACAACATAAGGCACTGCAGCGAAGCTTAGAGCTTATATCCTGATTTAAGGCAACAAGAAAACGTATCTAGTACATACGTGCAGTGTCTAAAAAAAAAAAAGTCACTGGGGAAATCGCATTTAATGAGAAAATAGATCTCTCTCTCTCTCTCTCTCTCTCTCTCTCACACACACACACACACACACTCACTCACTCACTCACTCACTCACTCACTCATACTCATGGTGTCTTTTTTTGAGCGTGTGCAAAATCTCTGCAAGAAATTTCAAGGAGGCAGTAGTAACGCAAATGCCCCAGGGGGAGAATATGCGTCCTATGGTTATGGATACATTGCATTGCACTTTAATGTGAAGTGTCCCAAGGGAATCATGCGTCCTGCAGTTGTAAATGATTTGCATCCGTCTTAGCATTTTAAAGTCTAATGCCCCAAGGGCATCTTGTGGTTGTAAATAATTTACTTTTCAATTTACATTGTAAAGTGAAGTGTCTCAAGGGAGTATGCTTATAGTTGTAAATAATTCGCATTTCTATACTTTGCACTTTAAAAGCTAACTGTTTTGATCAGCAAAGCATCATAACAGTCTTTTAGGCATATCAAGGAGCTTGCCCTAAATTCCTGGCTTTTCCTCTTGGCTACTTTGGGTCTTTATAATATCTTCTAGGTATTTTTTCTGGACATTTCGAAGCTTTGCAGTTTTTAACCAGAGAGAGAGAGAGAGAGGGGTAGGTGAGCAAGTGATGAATTTTGAAGCGCACCCCCCACCCCCCATCAAAAAAAAAAGTGTTGGGAAGGATCTAGGGGGAGACGGAGGAAGATTGAGGTGAGGAGCAAAACGAACATAGAGTTAAAATCAACACAAATACACACACACACACACACACACACACACACACACAGAGGTGCACACAGAGGTGCAAACACGCACACACTCACAGACACACACACGCGCACACACACACTTTCTCTCTCTCACACACATAGACACACACGCTCAACACACACACACACACACACACACAAACAAACAAAACCCTACTCCAGAATGTTGATATAATAATGATTTAAAAAACAACAACAACATTCAAAACCCTCTTTCACCGTCTCTCTAGATCGAACAAACCATTGGAAGGAACGAACGTAGGTCAGGTTGGACAGCATCAGTTAGCAGTTTGGCCCGTCACCCTCGCTCCCTGTTGTACTAGGCCTACCTTCCCCGTCTCCTGACCCGACAAAAAAAAGGCCCTCGTCATCTGTAGCGATGATGGTGTAGGCCCAGTGTCGTGGTGGTGGTGGTAGTGGTGGAGGTGAGGGCTGCTGCGGCCGTGGCGTGCACGTCCACTGATGGTGTTTACCCAGGAGCGGGTCCTATTGGCCCGTGGATTTGGGTGATTTGGTGCGTGCTTGTGTGTGTTGGAAACCCGGGTTAGGGTCTGTGCTCCCCTCTCCCCCCTCCCCACCTCCCCCATGCTGCTCTTTCTTTTGCATTGCCCTGTGCCCGGAAAAGGTCGGCTGTTTTTTGAAGTGGGGGTACGGATGGGTGGATGGTGGGTACGTGCTGAAGTGGAGATCGACTCCATTTACAGGGGAGGTTGGTTGTTACTGATCAACTCTTGAGAGCGCGCGCCACTCTGCTGCTAGAATTTTCACTGAATTAGCCGCCAAACCACGGCACCCCCCTCCCAAACCGCATCTCCTTTGCTTTGTGTTTTGGTTTTCCACATTGATGTACAGTCTGTTGCAGTTGATAGATATTTTCACAGTATTATACCTACATCCGTGGTAAAGCAACGATCGACACCCCCTTCTCCTCTCCCTCGCTCTCTCTGTCTCTTTCCCCCTGTCTCTCTCTCTCAGTAAGTTCGCGCGCACGTGTATATACGTTCTTTCCTTTCCTTCCCCTATCCACTCTTCTTCTCTTCCTCCTCCCCTCTTTTCACACTCACTATCCTTTCCTTCTTTATCTACCTGACCTTGCTTTCTTTCCTTTTTCTCTGTGTTGTTCATCATCTTTGCCAGCCTGTGGCCGGCCGTTGTGTGAAGTTATTGAATGAAACCTTTTGGTGTGCGCGCGCCCCCTGTCTTCGTGCACGTAAGTCAACACACGCTAGGCTCAGCCCCCCTTCCCCAGTACATACATGTATGGAAGCGATAGGCTGAGGGAGATCAGCTTTCCTTTATCATTAACGTGACACGGTGAATTGGATGGGTTGGATACCTTCCTCCACAGCTCAATCAGCTATACAAGTGGCGTTTGGAGGGACCTCAGCCCTTTTCCTGTTTGGGTAGATCTTTGTATCGACTCGTGCACACACACACACACGCACGCACCGCACGCACGCACACGCACACACACACACACACACACACACACACACACACTCTCTCTCTCTCTCTCTCTCTCTCACTCTCTTCAGTCGTTGGGCAGGCACGTGAGCGAAAGTATGGGCTGTGATGTGCACACGTACCGGAGTGAACTCCGGTTATTTCCTGTATGGGAAGGTGTCCGCAAGTAACGTCGTTAGAATCGGCGTGTTTTGTGGTGTTCGTTGTGTTGAGGTCGTTTTGTTCTGATAAAGGTGTCGAGAGGATTGTTGTTTGTTTTCTCTTCTTCTTGTAGATGGTTTTTAAGGATTGTTGTCGTGAATGAGGAGTAGCGTAGAAGAAATGAATGGGAGTGAATGAGTTCTTATAATGATTGTTGCATGCAGCAGTGGAGGTATCAGTATGGCCAGCTTGCACATTTGCAGCTCTCTCTCTCACATACTCCATTATCCTCGAAATAAAAGAATAAAATAATAATCAAAAACTCACCCACTCTCTCTCTCTCTATCACACACACACGCACGCACGCACGCACGCACACACACACGCACGCATGCACGCAAACACAAAATCGTCTAATCTCATTTGTGAACACACGCACGCACATCCACACTCGCACGTATGCGCGCAGACGTGACATAATACGTGAAGACAACTACTATTTGATTAATAGTGATGATTTTTTGGTAATAGTAATGATAACGATGATGATTATGATAATTAAATTTAATAGTACTATAAAAAAAACAACAACACACCAGTCATCCTTCAAAGTCAAATCGTTTGATGCGACCGTTCACTGTGTTATACTGCGGTTTTTCAGTCCCTTTGATTTAATGCACACTGTCAAACATTGACATTCCTTCCTGGGCCATGGGGCCGGCTTCAGGTTTGCAGGGTACACTACTACACAGGAGTTTGGCGGAGAGAGTCAGTCCCTCAGACAGACGGGATAAGCAGACAGTAGACTTCGAATAGCCTCGTCACCAGGGAGGGGAGAGATAGCCTCAGCCAGACCTGTTTTCTACTCCTAAGACTTTCTCCTAGCATTTCTCTATCACCCCTGTTCAATTGGCATTGGCCACAATAAAACGGTCGGTACCAACGTTTGGGGGCATGCAGCAGTGTCGGTTGTGTGATCTTTCGGTTTATTTAGGGTGTGTAGTTTTTGTGTTGCATGGGAGATTTTTTCGTTAT
This sequence comes from Rapana venosa, assembly GCA_028751875.1. Taxonomy (NCBI): domain Eukaryota; kingdom Metazoa; phylum Mollusca; class Gastropoda; order Neogastropoda; family Muricidae; genus Rapana; species Rapana venosa. Next base: position 41,599,143 of record CM054156.1, read on the forward strand.
GTATCAAGATTTATTCCCGCCTCCGTCATGGGAGTTTTTTATTTGTATTTCCGAAAAAGAAAATACTTGTATTTCCGGGAAGATCGATGTATAATGTCAACGGGCATTTAGGATTGCCGATTGGACAAACTGCAGTAGGCGATTGGATTAGCTCCCAAGTCTGTGTTTGCAAAACTGAGGTTTTGGAGAGAAAAGCCGAGTGCGGAACAAGCAGGGAGTTGTAGGTGTAGTGTTGTGTGTGTGTGTGTGTGTGTGTGTGTGTTCAGAATAGTTGCTTTTTTTGTTTGTTTACTTAAGATATTACTTATTTTTGCATCTCTTTAGATATCGTTCAATTTTCCATCAGTGTTTTGTATTCCATGAGCCAACTGTTATTGGATGATGTTTGTTGTGTATGTTGGGAAGAGAGAGACAGAGACCGACAGATAGATTCAGATTATTTATTGGAAAGCTTACCAGTGATTTCACTAAGACTGGTCCTCTTTCAGTCACGGTAGCCAACTCGCTGGAAATGTTCGATTATCCGGATAAGGCGGTGGTAGCTTACCCTCAACAAATGAATGCTAGTGGACAGGGCACCCAGTAGCCTTGGATGCCCAGGTTAAGTCTGAGCACCCTCAGGAAATTCTGTGCAGGAATTCCCTCTTTTCTATCCCTCTTTGTTTCTGCCTTGTTTCTTTTCTTCCCATTACCTCCTTCTGCCTCCTTGGTCCATTATCTGCCATTTTCCCTCTAGAAAAAGACCTTGAAGATAACAGTTCTCTCCCATGCCGAAGTCAGATGCGCTGGGCCTAACGGCAGCGCAACGCGTTTTCGCTCATATAACAGACAACAATAGTTGCTGTCTGAGCGTTCGACGGAGAAGAGCCTACGGAAAAGAAGCAGAAGAAGAATCTGAGCCAGACAGTGTCGGTCTTCGGCCTCCCTCCTCGGTCGTTCGTTGTGTGGCATTGGAAGTTGATCAGAAAGGCACAGCCACAAGATCAGTCAGAAGAGTAATGTGTCGTTTGTGCACGGCTAATAAGTCTCTGGAAGGAGCAGACCAACAATACCGGTGCTGTCAGATAGCTTTGCAAAGTGCAACTGTGAAGATGATGCCCTCGTTGCATGTACGCGCGCGCACGCGCACGCATGCACGTACGCATGCGCACACACTGTGTTCACGTTCACCCACCCACTAACCTGTAGATACCCATGATTATACAAGTGTGTGTGCTAACTGTAGCGCACGCACGCACATACGCCCCCCACCAAATTCTCTCCATAGCCAGCTTTTCTACCACCATTCCATCTCTCTGCTCGCAATTATTACCCAGTCCACCTTGTCTCACTACTGACATTTTTCTAAAATAGGAACCATCGGGGGTAAAAAAACAACCACCAACCACCCAAACCAACCAACCAACCAACAAACCAACTTGCTATTAAAATATGATTACGCAGACAGTCCTGCAGCTATCTGCAAAGGCTTGCAAGCCGTGGTGGCCCCAGTAATCCCGACAGTATAGAGAGAGATGGGGGGCCGATAGACAAGAAAAAGCCAGAGGCATGCATGCAGACCGACCCTACCACCGACAGAGGCAGCAGAAAAAAACAGCTTGGCACAGCAGCAGAAGTTTGGACGGTTAAAAAAAACACTTGGCTGGCTCCCCCTCGCCCCTGTCCGTGCGACAAATCGTCTGCTCTCTGGCCCAGCAGTCTCTGCTGAATTGACGACATTCCCGCGCCTAATCTGTTTTCCAGGAGCGGATTTCTGTTACAATGCGGCCAGTTACTGGCATCAAATTCGAAGAATTGATTTTTTTTAGAGGGGGAGGTGGGGGTTGGGGGTCTTTACTCGGGAGTTTAAACTGTCGTGTATGCGTAACACCCCCCCCCCCCCCCCCTCTCTCTCTCTCTCTCTCTCTCTCTCTCTCTCTCTCTGTTTTTATTCTTTTGATAGCAAGTGTATGTAATCGAGTGCGACTTACGCACACGCGCGCTTGCTTGTTTACGTGCTTGGTTGCTCGTGTATCCATGCTCTTGTGAACAGTGTGTGCACTCGTGGGATTTGCATGTCCATCTGGTGATCTCTCTCTCTCTCTCTCTCTCACTCTCTTTCACTCTCTCTCTCTCTCAGTCTCTCTCTCTCTCTTACACACACACGCACACATACACACACACACACACACACACTTTTTTTGTTTGTTTGCTTGCTTGTGTATCTATGTTCTTATAATTATGACTGGAATGGGAATAACGCATTCGTGCGTTTGACCTGGTGATTCCAAACAAGTACGTCCTATGTGCTGTTGTGTCCGCGACAGGAAGAAGAGACCTGACACTTGATAGAAAGAAGACTTATCCTAGAGTGACAGACTGGAAGAGAGAGAGAGAGAGAGAGAGAGAGAGAGAGAGAGAGAGAGAGAGAGAGAGAGAGAGAGAGTTGAACTCAGGCCCCAACACATCTGTCAGGCTGACACCATCTGTCCACCCTGTTTTACGATCAACCGCTGTCATGTATGAATGGCTAGACTAGACCCACGCTAATCCTCAAGATGACACCTCGTGTTTCTATCAATGCGAAGAGAACTAGCTGATTGTCGTGGACGGTTTGCCTCAAAGACAATAACCAAACAAAAAAATAACACACACACACACACACACACACACACACACACACACACACACACACACACAACACACACACAGAGGAAAAAAACCCCCAAACCTCAAACAAACAAAAAAACCACAAAACCGATTCTGTGTTTATTGACCGATTCTAAGCCTATTATTGTCTTGCAAATTTCTGTCTCGTCTTTAATGATGACCTTGTGTCCTTCTAAAGATTTGGTTAATTCATTTCCTTAATTAATGCAGCGTCCTTTACTTTTTGCTCTAGTTATTCTTCTACATCTCCTTTTATCCATGTTTTCTTTTCTTTTCGTTAGTTCTCACTTACTATTTCTGTGAAGGAAGGGAGTGATTTAGGTGACGAATTGACCCATCGTCAATCAACCCCTCCTGATTTCTGATTGTGATTTCAGAGGCAGACCACTTTGGGTCTCTGACATGATCTGTAATCAGGCCACACACAACACGTTCGCAATTATTTCGCTCTATACTTCTTTGAATACACATTATATAGAAGATATTTCCTCTCTCTGTTTCCCTCCCAACAATGATATTAAGGCCTTTCTTTCCCCCCACTGTTCATAACGAAAGAGGTGTAGTGAAGTACGGAGGACAAGACGCCATCATAAATCATGTTTATTGCCGTTGTACTCGTACGTCACACATGTAATGTAGTTGTCATTCTGTCCATTTTGGAAAGGGGGGCTCCCTTCGCCTTCCAATTTTCGAACAAAGACTATCACTGTGATTTTTCTCTCTCCTGCCTGCCTGCTCTCTCTCTCTCTTGTTTTAAATGAGCACAGACGAAAATAGCAGAGTGACACCGAACCCCTAGGCTGTGCGTGCCGAAAGCGAATTACATTTAGGTGGACAGTGTGCACTCACGGACACATGCAGTTAGTTACATTCAGATTAGATGTGTGCACGTGCGTGTTTGTTTATGTGTGTGTGTTTGTGTGCGTGCGTGCACCAGGGAAGGGGTGGGGGGGGCAGAGAGAGAGAGAGTGTGTGTGTGTGTGTGACAAGTATCCATAAAATTAATTTATTGCCTTGGAGTTGTAAAGATTTTGGGCTCTCTCTCTCACTCTCTCTCTCTCACTCTCTCTCTCCTCTCTCTCTCTCTCTCTCTCTCTCTCTCTCCTCTCGCTCTTCCCCCCTCTCTCTCTCTCTCTCTCATCTCTCTCTCATCCTCTCTCTCTCTCTCTCTCTCTCTCTCTCTCTCTCTCTCTCTCTCTCTCTCTCTCTCTCTCTCCTCTTCCCCCTCTCCTCCCTCTCCACTGATCCGGGATTCTGGAACAGCATCTTCCTGGGTGGCATTGTGAAAATAAAACGGATCAGCGGGAACACACCACACACACACACACACACACACACACACACACACACACACACACACACACACACACACACACACACACACACACACGTACGTAGTGGGCAAGGAAAAGGGGTGGGATGGGGGAGAGGGTGTTGGAGGAGTGGGAGTGGGGTGGTGGTGGTGGAAGCAGAGCAGTTAGGTACCCATTACAAGAGGACCATTCATCACCATTCTGAGAGGAGGAGGAATTCGCTACTGTGGGCGCGCACGCGCGCACACACACACACACACACACAACACACCACACATACACACACACACACACACACACACCACGCATACACACGCAACACACGCATACACACACACACGCATACACACACACACACACACATACACACACACACACACACACTAGCATGCCATTTTCCTTTCCACAGGCTAGCTTCTGCCCAACCATCATCATCATCTGTCTCTCACAACTCTCTCTCTCTCTCTCTATCTCTCATCTCTCTCTCTCTCTCTCTCTCTTCTCTCTCCCCTCCCCCTCCCCCCCTCCCCCCTCCCCCTCTCCCCCTCCCCCCTCCCCCCACTACAACAGACCTGCTGGCTGCCCCCTTAGTTCAACCCTGTCAGGAATGCCTTTAGATCTTTGTCCCCCTACTGCTCTTCGGCATGTTTGCACAATCTGCATACAAAACATACACAAGCGAAGCGCATGCTTACTCACAGACGAGTGTGCGAAAGTTTGCACTCACGCGCGCATGCAGGCACGCAGCAGGCAGGAAGACGCCTACACTATGGCCGGCCTGAACTTTCGAAGGCATTGGTTCCTGCACCAGTGGACGCTACCCGTGAACTCACAGGCCCTTGTGTACATCTGTCTGGAGTGCATTGTTATGTGTATTCACTTGGAATTTTACGCAAGTTTATGGACAACGTTATTGTATTGTCACTATAAGAAAGGCGTAGAAACAATATTTTTCGAAATGGAGGGAGCAGAAAGTATAGTGGTAACATTCATTCTAAAACACAGCAACCCCCCCACCCCCAAAAAAAAAAACAACAACAAAAACCCCCACAAAACCCCCAAAAACCACACCAAAAAAAAAAACAAACAAAAATACCCACCCCCAAAAAACAACAAAAAAACAAAACCCAACAAAAACAAAAAATACCCTAACAACCAAAAACAAAACAAACAAAAACCCCACAACAAAACAGCCCCAAAACCAAACAACAAACAAACAACAACAAAACACTTAACAAAAAAGATAAAGTTGTTTCTGAAAAGAGTTATATTCTTAACATATTAATTTTTTGGGCTCTCACTAATATAAAAAAATAAACAAATTTGCTTCGAATTATGTATTAAAGTAAAGTGAACTTCTCTGTTAGGTGCTCTTATTCCTGTAAACTCATCTCTCTTATACACATGCGCACGCACGCACGCACGCACTGACGCATGCACGCGCTCACACACGCACGCGGACACAGAGGGGAGAGAGAGAGAGAGAGAGAGAGAGAGAGAGAGAGAGAGAGAGAGAGTGTGTGTTTTATGGATGAACGAGTGCTTTGTATTTATTTTTGTGATTTCTTCTTTTTCTGCTTCTTGTTTTCCTTCGTCGTCGTCTTCTTTGATGCAGAGATTGCTCGTAACAATCAAAAGAAAGAAAGAAACAAACAATAACAACACCCAAAACAACCCTACCCCCTCTCTCTCTCTTCCCCATCAGTATAGAGGTTTAGATAGAGCTGGCTACGTTGTTCAGCATTTTCAAAGTCTACGGTAATACCGATGTGGTTTTAGCGAGATTGCTGGAAAAAAAAGAAGGAGGCAAAGCGAGTAGGTGGAAAAAGCCAAAACCTGAACCGGGGTTTTTTTTCTTTGTGGAGGAGGGGGATGGAGGGTGGGTGGGGGGGGGGGTGGGGGGGAGGGGGGTGGTGGGGGTAGGATGGGAGGGGGGGGGGGGGGGGGGGGGGGGGGGGGGGGGGGGGGTTCTTTGCATGATGAAAGCAAGCATTGGGAGGGGGGAAGGGGAAGGGGAGGTCTATGCATGATGAAAGCAAGCATTGGGATGGCATGGCACCGGTCTACTAAGACTGCATGGAAAAGGGGATTTGTGCTTCACTGGTTCCTCACTGTCTGCATCGTTATGTGTGTGTGTGCATGATGCTGAAGTTGCGTCACAGCATGACACAGATAAGTAGATACAGACGTCGATGCTAGCTAGGCCTATTGGTAGTACCGTAACCCCCACCCCCATCCGTCTCTGGGACTAACTAGCCAGCTTTCGCAGCTGTTTGTTCCCTCTGTTATCTCCTTTCAGCCTTTCTACCCACTACTTAACTCTTTTGACTTGTGCTTAAGGGGGAGGGATCCATCCTCCTTCTCTTCCCCCTCTTCCCCCTTCCACCTCTAAATTACCACTACCGTAGCTGTCATCACCAGCACTGACAGAAACAAACGTGTCATCATTCAGTATTGCCTGTTGCAGCATGTGTGTGTGTGTGTGTTTGTGTGGGCGCATGTGTGCACGCGTATACATGCACACGTTGTGTTCCCAAAACATAATTTTGTTGTGCCAAAAAAACAAGAAAAAAAGAAAAACGGGAAAGAACAAGCAAACCAGCTAAGACAAAAAGACCACCCCCCAAAAAACCCACCAACAACAAACAAACCCAAAACCCCAAACAAACAAAAAATGCTGCAGTTCTCTATTTCATTTTTTCCCCCTAGGATAATAGAATAAGCACTAATGTACTTTATTATCTGCCAGTCCCCGCGTGTATGCGGTTTTGTAAATTTTGTCATCCGTTCCCGCTGGCACACAATCAGACCTACTCTTCCGAAAAGCGAAGTAGGCTTTAACGTGTATATGGGCAGCGGGGAAAGGGGGGGAGGTTACTTGAGTGGGCTTCTTCTTGCCACCTCCTGCCAATGTTGGCCAGGCACAGCCACAGTCGTGGCAGGGTGATTCCAAGCACGTAGCAGTGATCCGTGTCTCCCAGCATGAAGGAAGGAAGGCAAGCTAGCTTGGCACTTACTTGATGGGAGGGAGGCGTCAGTCACTCTACACACAGCGTTAAGGGGTGGGTTGGGTTGGTTGGTTGGTTGGTTGATGGTAGGTAGGTAGTAGTAAAAAGGCAGGCAGGCAGGCAGGCAGGCAGGCAGCAGCAGGCAGGCAGGCAGGCTCCAGGTTGACTAGTCTGTCGGCCTGACCGACCCTTACTTACTGTCTGTCGTCGTCCATCTACTCCCGTCCCCTTGTTTTACGAGCTGAGCTCACAAGGCAGACGTGAGCAGCGTGTCTGCAAGAGACGGCAGCAGCCGCCAGCCACCACGTTTTCTTTCCTGCAGTATGTATGTATTTACGTACGTACGTACGTCTCGTTTTTCTGCTTATTATCATTATGAGGATCTGCGCAAGTCTTTTGGTTCGAGAGAACATTTTTTTTCTTCTTCTTCTGTGAGACAAGACAGCAATCGGGTAGGATAGGATGGAAGTGCGGCATATCCCCGGAGTCGGAATGCGGCTACCTTCATGATGGGCAAAAAAACACAACCGGTCGCATACGCAAGACCTCACCAGTTGTAAACCTCGGAGCTCTCGCCAAGGAAGGAACGAAGGGAAAATAAAAACTGTGGTCTATGATGGAAGCTTCCAGATAGAAGCACAGGTGTGTTAAGGAGTCTGTGGATGATTTAGTCTGTGCAAGAGGACAGCGTTTCCTACCCCCCCAAAACTGTGGTCTATGATGGAAGCTTCCAGATAGAAGCCCAGTTTAGGGTATGTGTGATTTAGTCTGTGCAAGAACAGCGTTTCCTACCCCCCCCCCCCACCCCCACCACACTACCCCCTTTGCATGATTGCTACAGAACACACACACACACACACACACACACACACACACACACACACACACACACATACAACACACACACCTCTCTCTCTCTCTCTCTCTCTCTCACACACACACACAGGGAGACGGAGGTGGGGGGTGGTTAAAGACAGGGTTATCGAGCGAAATTCGAGTACAGACTAAGAGTCTGAGAGAGATAAAAGATGATTCCTTTTCTTGTTATCCGTTTGAAAACCTCGGTGTTTTATTTTTTTGGGTGTTGTTGTTGAAAGGTTCGTCATATCACTGTCCAGAGTTTGTCTTAACCTCTTTGTTTCCTCATTCTTCTTTATGGGGCTTCTGGGGTTTTTTGGTGGATTTTGTTTTTTGGGTTGTCTGAAATTTTCTGCTGCTTTGTCATCGTATTCATTTTCGATGTGTGTGGTCTTTGTCTGTCTGTCTGTCTGTCTGTCTCTCTGTCTCTGTCTCTCTCTCTCTCTCTCTCTCTCTCTCTTCTCTCTCTCTCTCTCTCCTCTCTCTCCTCCCTCTCTCCCCTCCCCCTTCCTCTTGTGAGTCCATATGCAAATGAAGGCGTGTGGCTTGTTGATGAATGAACCCGTCAAGTGCGGTGAATCCCAGTGATTTCTGATTGGGATTCATAAACAGATCACATGGGCGCTGACATCTGACAGTCTGGAACAGTGCATCCGTTATTATTTCACTTTATATCCCCCAAACCCCCATCCCCTTGAATGTGACAGTAGCACATCTTTCTTCCCTCTCTCCATCTCCCTTATCTCCTCCTCATCGCCTGTCCCCCCCCCTTTATAACCCCCCCCCCCCCCCCCCCCCCCCCTTCGCTCTCTGTTCATAACGAAAGAGGTGTAAGGTAGACAAAGATGCCATCATAAATCATGTTTATTGCCGTTGTACTCGTACGTCACACATGTAATGTAGTTGTCATTCTGTCCATTTTGGAAAGGGGGCTCCCTTAGCCTTCCAATTTTCGAACAAAGACTATCACTGTGATTTTTTTCCCCTTCGCCTCCTGTCTGCTATGGTGACGTCGAAAACAGTGTATGGGCATATGCGCGCGCGCGCATAGATTACAGATGTTTTTGACAGACAACCAAATACTTGGGTATATTTTCGCATTTTTCCCCCTTACAGTCCCTTTGTCTCTTTTCCATCTTAGTTCAGTTCCCACTAAATGAATGCGCGCGCTTGATAGGTGTAGGAATAGTTGGCTTGCTCAGAGTGCACATGTTGTATGTACATGCAATCTGTGCGCATGTACACACTTGTGTGCGTGCATACGCATGCATGCACGCACACAATTGTGTCCGCACCACTCTCTCTCTCTCTCTCTCTCTCTGTCTCTCTCTTCTCTCTCTCTGTCTCTCTCTCTTTCTCTCTCTCTTCCTCTCTCTCTCTTCTCCTCCTCCTCTCTCTCTCTCTCTCCTCTCTCTCTCTCACACACACTCCCCCGCACACTGGCAGATGTGTTGTAGCAACTAAGTGATGGAGGCGATGCAATTGAGGGCAATCAATTCGTGTGAATCGGGATTTTGTGGAGTCGCCCATCAATTATTTTTGTTTGGGGTTTTTTTGTGACAGATTGCGACACTGGAAGTAAACCATCCACAGTCGTATTCTGATTTGAACAAAGGCGAGTTAGAAAGCGATTCCTAAAAGAGGAAAGCGGGGAGGGAGGGAGGGGTGGGGGGGGTGGGGGTGGGGTAGTAAGTAAGTATGGTACTAAATACTGAAGGATCATTCATCACGAGTCCTACAGAAGGAATTCCTTGTAGACACACAACCAGCCTGCCATTTTCCTTTCCCTCTCCCCATCAGAATGAATATATAATCCCCACTTCCCCTGACTCCCCTCTTCCCTCTATCCCCCTCCCTCCCCCTTCCTCCCCTACGCAGTACTGAAACAAATGTTCATAGGTTGATTTTCTGATCGCAGGTGTTTGTATACTCGCGTTCACCACACACTTGAGTCAGCATTCTCTTTTCAAAGCACATGTGAATTTACTGCTAGCCAGGTATCAAATCTTTGGAAAAGGGAGACTTTGCTGTATGTGTGTGTGTGTTGGGTTTTTTTATGTATTGGTTTTTGTGGTATTGGTTGTTCCTTTATCTTTAGTTGCGGCTTAGCTTTCTTGTATAATATAGTATACTCTTCCAGGCTTTCATTTCGGGAACATGAAAACTGTTTTTGTTCACTTTCTGTTCTGTGTTAAGCCCGCCATTCCTTTCTCTTCGACTCTTTGTCCGTCTTTACTATGTTGCTCGGATTAATTAACTGATTTGTGATGGCATGAGGAGTTGAGGGCAAGGAAACGAGCATAAGAATTATAACGTGGGATTAAAGTCTTAGATAGATCGACACTCCACAAAGAAACAGTCTAGTAGAATTTTTTGAAAAGATGGTGATTTGGGGGAGGGGGTGGGGTGGGGGGATACACCCGTTATTTTAGAAGGAGCAGTCATTGTAAAAGTAAAGGTGTCCCATAACCGATGTGGTAGTAGGGGAGCGTGGCTTCAGTGACCTCAGCTTCCCTAGGGGCCAGCATATTGAGGGCGGCACCCATCTCCTTTCCCTCGCTGCTTTACCTTCCCTGACCCTTTACAGCTGGGTGAACTCGGGGACTGTACTGAAGCCAAGGCGCGCAAACGGTCACCCATCCATTTGGTAACCACGCTCAGTGCTGCTTAACATAGGCTGGGGGGAAGCCAGTGCTCTGACCACTGAGCTACCGGTCCCCAGTCATTGTGGACCGAGTAGACAAAATTTTGTAGGATGAGCAGACATGGCAAAAGCTTGCTAGACTTGCTAGTCAGACATGTTGTTACTTGAATGGAAGTTGAACTGTTGTGTTGAAACCTTCAAGAAGAAGCGGCGGACGATAGATTAAGTGAATGCTTTACATTCCTCGCCATAAAATATCACTAGCCGCGTTCTTCTTAACATCTTTTTCCTTGTTCCAAGAGAATTAATGCAAGTACTGTGGACGTGGTTTTCCCGGCAGTACATTGGCAATGGCTTGTTATCATCTCGCGGTCGCGCGTGCATGCAGCACACATGCATACTTGAAACAGGCACGCGGCCACGCATACATCACGCGCGCACACACACACACACAGACACCACACGCGCGCCGCGTCGAAACACCCCCCCCCCCCCCCTTCCTACACACACATTCACACAGAGACCATTTGATTAACACACACACCCACACGACCACCACACACTCCACACATCACCACACTACCCTCCTCTCTCTCTCTCTCTCTCTCTCTCTCTCTCACACACACACACACACACACACACACACACACACACACACACACACACACACACACACAAAATCCACACACACACAAACACACACTTACTATATTATCCCTCTTACATATACATAAAAAAAGACGGCACTGATTGCCAACAGTCGTAGGTTGAAAGAGCCAAGAAGCAGCCAGACAAAACACGGGCCTTTTTAACTAGAGGATCGATCAGACTTTTTCATAAACTGTATTGAATCAATTTTTTCCCCTCTTGTTTACCACTACTCCGTAGTTCAGCTAGGATTGTTCCCCCACCCACCCACGCCCTGCAGAGAATGACAGCTCTAGATAAGGACCTTTTTGAAGCCATGGAATGGGTAGCAGTGATTTAAAAAATAAAATAAAGAGCGATTGTTCTCGCTGAAGAGAATCTGAAAGGGAGGGGGAAGTACAGATTGATACTGGCTTTGTGGTGCTGTACTGTATGCATTGCTTGTAGTGTGTGTGTCTGCAGAACATCTTGCGTACACGTTAGATCCTGTTCCGCTTTTCGTAAGAGTAGGCCATCGTATGCCGGTGGGAACAGATGACAGAATTTACAAAACCAAAATACAAAGACGGACAGAGGATGTAAAAAAGTACATAAGGCTTATGTCTTATCTCGATGTTAAAAAAAATAGAATGAAGAGAAAAAAAAGAAGAATGAAGAAAAAAGAATGTGGTGTGAGAGAGTGAGTGAGAGGGGTGTGTGTGGTGATGTTGTGTGTGTGTGAGAGAGAGAGGGAGAGTGTGTGTGTAGTTTCTGTGTTTTTTTAATTTTAGTTTGTGTCTCTCTTGTCAGACCAGCTAGATCATGACTTGGTCAAATGTAGTAGTGATTGCACCAAGTAACTAAGGACATGGATTGCTTAAAAAAACCCAAACAACCAACAAACCACCAAACCCCACTTACTTGTATGTGATTTCTGGTTGTTTTAAAAAAAAAATGATGTCAATGTTGCGTCATGCCATGACAGTGCAGATAAGCAGATATACAGAATGGCATCGACGGGTGCCACTCTCTTTGTTATGGGTCTGCCAGGCGATCAGCTCACTCACAGTCTTCCCATTCCAGCCATCCTCCCTCCCCTCCCTCTCCTCTCTTCTCCTCCCCTCTCTCTTCTCTCTCTCTCCCTCCTCCTCTCTCTCCCCTCTCTCTCCTCCTCTCTCTCTTCTCTCTCTCTCTCTCTCTCTCCCTCCCTCCCTCCCTCCCTCCCTCCCTCCCTCCTCCTCCTCTCCCCTCCCTCCCTCTCCTCCCCCTCCCCCTCTCTCTCTCTCCTTCTCAGCGTAGAGGAAAAAGTGTCAACCATTCTTCATTGTCAGGCAGACATGCGCTGGTCTTTATTTTTTGTTTTGTCTTGTATTGCTGTGGGTGGAGAAAGAAAAAGAGAGAGAGAGAGAGAGGAGAGAGAGAGAGAGAAGAGAGAGAAGAGAGAGGAGTAAGCAAACTGTTTTTAAACGCTGCCAGTAAATCGGGCACAAAAGGAACCATTAGAACGCTGTGTGTGTGTGTGTGTGTGTGTGTGTGTGTGTGTGTGTGTGTGTGTGTGTGTGTGTACTGCGCTCTCAGTGAGGAGGCACTTGAGCGGAAAGTTTCAATCCTTATTGATGACATATCAACTGAAAGGGTTTGCTTGCTTATACATGCTAAAAAGAAGGGGAAAAAAAGACCCCCCCCAAAAAAAACAACCAACCACCCAACAAACAACAAAAATCCCAAGCATAAAAAGCCAACCAAAAAAAAATAACAAAAGAAAGGAAAAAAACCCAAAGCCCCCCCAAAAAACCCAACAAACAAAAAACAACAACCAGACAAACACAAAACAACCACAACCAAACAAAAACAAACAAAAAAAACGCCACCCCACAAAACAACACAAAAAACCAACAAAACACAACCTAACAACAACAAACAAAAAACAAAACAACCCTTGCCCCTCCCAAACAAAAAACAAACCCCCACTGCTATGGAAACTGACAGAAGCAGTCTGAGTTTTTTAGATGTGGCTTGCTTGCTGCTTTCTTTCACCTCTTGGTTTTCTGCTTCATCACTCTAGCAGGCTACTTACCCGATGTCCTGGGAAACAACGAACGACAGTCAAGAGATTGGTTACTTAGAGGCATGGCCGCGCATTAAAAACTGTTCTGAAACTTGGGAGTGGGAGTGTGTGTGTGGTGTGTGTGTGTGTGTGTGTGTCTTTGGGGGGAAAGGGGGTAGAGGGGAAAGAGGGAAGTCGAAAGCCGTGGGAAGTTATGGAGGGATGCTGTGAGACAGGGACAGGACGGGCTGGGAAGCAGGAGAGGTTTGCTGCACCTGTCGCTTGGCTTTGCACGCCTGTTAGCCTCACCCCACTCCACCCCACCCTACCACCCCCATTCCCCCATCCTCTCCTCATCTCTCCTCTCCAATCCATCCATCCATCCCTTCATGTATGTGTTCTCTGTGTCTGGGAACTGATGAATCGATTCTCGATCCACGCACGCTTCTAATCCTCCCCCACCCCACTTCTCCCTCTTTTTAATCTCCAATCCCCCCCCCCCCCCCCCCCTTCCCCCCACCCCCCCCCCACCCCCCCAACCCCCCCTCCATCCCCCATCCCCCTATTCCACCCTGAAGCTTCAGAGCTGGTCTGACTGGCGTTTGAGCGTTATTATCCCTGCTGATCCTGTACCAGCCTGTTGGAGTGGTGCTTCTATCCAGGCCTGCCTCTCTCTCTCTCTCTCCTCTCTCTCATCTCTCTCTCTCTCTCTCTCGTCCTCTCTCCTCTCTCTCTCTCTCTCTCTGCCTTTGTGGTCAAGCCATTTACTTGGCTACCAGCTCTGGTGGTTTTGGATGAGGGATGAGCAGGGGGGGGGGGGGGGGGGGCAGGGGAGGGGATAGGCTGCGGGGTGTGAACGGTGATTGATTCCTCGTCTTAGCTGATCTTGGGAGTAACCTGCTAGCCAGCTGCTCCCTCATCAAAAGGAAGTGGAAAGTGAACTGACAGGAGAGAGAGAGGAAGAGGGGGGGGGGGGGGGGGGGGGGGGGGGGGGGGGGGGGGGGGGGGGGGGGGGGGGGGGGGGGGAGAGAGGGAGGGGGGAAGGTAGCTGAGGGTGCACACACAAACATGCACAGGCACACACACCTGTTGTGATTGTTTTGCCTCTTAGGAATTGACAGAATAAGAGGTTTGACTCCGGAAGTCAAAGTGTGAGTTTCTCCTTTGGATTCACAAAGAGTTTTGGAGTTTGTTTCATGAGGCAGATGATTTTTTTTTCTTTTTAAAACTCTGTGGAGATTGTTTCATGAGGTAAAGGGTTTGTTAAACTCTGTGGAGTTTGTTTCATGAGGTAAAGGATTTGTTAAACTCTGTGGAGTTTGTTTCATGAGGTAAAGGATTTGTTAAACTCTGTGGAGTTTGTTTCATGAGGTAAAGGATTGGTTAAACTCTGTGGAGTTTGTTTCATGAGGTAAAGGATTGGTTAAACTCTGTGGAGTTTGTTTCATGAGGTAAAGGATTGGTTAAACTCTGTGGAGTTTGTTTCATGAGGTAAAGGATTGGTTAAACTCTGTAGAGTTTGTTTCATGAGAGAGATTTGTTAAACTCTGGAGTTTGTTTCATAAATCAAAGGGTTTATTTTTAGTTTTTTCCTGTGAATAGCCAGACTTTGGAGTTTGTTTCTTTAATAAAGGTTTTTTGAGTTTACCCTAAATTGACAGAATTTAGTTTGCCCAAGAGGGGTTTTGAGTTTTCCAAATAAACAGAATTTGGGTTTGCCCGGGAGCGAGGTTTTTTTTTTCCTTGTTTAAAAATTTTTTCTTTGAAAAAGTGTTTTTGGTTTATCCTTTAAAACCGAAAGGGGCCTTTCCTTTTGAAGTTTTTGGGCTTTCTCTGTAAACAAGGAAATTTTCCTTTTGTAATTGGGGGAAACCCGATTTTTCCCCCTGAAAAAAAACCCAAAAAGTTTGCTTTTTGAAAAAAGACGGGACTGATTAAGTTTCCCCTGCAAGTGACAGAAGTTCACGTTTGTACATTGGGGAATACCACTTTTTGTGTTGAATTTTGCTTGCAGCAAAAAAAAGTGCAACTTTATTTTTTGTATGAGGGAAATTTTAACCCTTTTTCCCCCCTATTGAAAAAAAACTAGAGTGATTAAAAATACCTGCATTTTGCATTTTCCCCCCCCCCCCCCCCCCCCCCCCCCCCCCGGGGGGAAAAAAAAAAATTAAGGATTTGGGGGAAGAAAATTCTATTCATCGGAATAGTTTTGTTTTATTTTGAGCATGGAAATGAAGAAAAAAAACAGTCAACTGGGAGACAAAAAGGGAGAGAGAGAAGGAAGGAGAGAGAGAGAGAGAGAGAGAAGAGAGAAGGAGCACCAAGATTCTCTCTCTCCACTCAAACCCCCCAACAAATAAAACCACACACACACCCCCTTTTTTCTTAATGTAATTAAAATTAAAAAGAAGGGTGCCCTGAGACAGAAACGAGAAACAAAAGTTAGTAAAAGGTGGTGATTCAAGCTACTTCATTTCAATAGACGAAAAAAAACGAAGCCCTCCCAGCCACTTATTTTGACGCCAATGCGCAACATTGCATAGTCTCTCTCGCGTTTGAAAACGCGTCTTTCATGTTGGCTTCCCCCGTGACGGACATTTCCGCACATATTTATATTCAGTTTCATTTGGGGTGTGTGAAGAATTTTTTTTTAAAAATCATTACATTATTATGAAATCAAATGACGTCGTTCCGGTTAGGGGTTTATCCATGCTTTAAAAAAATTTTTTAAACGTAAAAATTTTTAACAAAAAATAATTAAAAGAACAAAAAATCACCACCCCCCTTATCCCTCCCTTTTCCCATTAAAAAAAATTTTTTTTTTTTAAAAAGGAGAAAAAAACTGTGTTTCAGCGAAAAACCATTTTTTCCCGGATATAATTTTCCTTTCGCTGTTTTTTCTCGCTGTATGATTTCCTTGTTGTTTTTGTCCGTTTTTATTTTGTCCTTTTTCTTTTTCTCTGCTGCTTTCTGTTCAGGAAAGTTCAAAGATTGAGATGAATTTTATTTAAAAAAAAACCCAACCCATTCTTGTTTCGTGTTTATTGTAAGGTTTTTGGTCTATCAATAACCGCGAGTACGTTTTTTGTGGCAAAAGATGAAAGCTGGAGAAAACGGTGGATGGTGGTCTAAGGTAAAGCACCTGCTAAAAACGAAAAGCCAGTTGGAAGTGTGCGGTGGCTCAATCCGTTTGGGCCCCAAACTTTCAACCCATCCACTGACCGAATGGTGGTTGGGTGTAGTCTTTTGGTTGAGACGATGAAACCCAAGTCCCGTGAAAAAACCTTTAACGCAGTAAGAAACTCACGGCAGCAAGGAGTTTGCCCCCGGCAAAAAATTTTGTTTTAAAAAAAAAGCCACTTTGAAAGGGGAAAAAAATATGGATGCGGACAAGAAAAAAAAAACACATTTTGGGGGGCGCTGTTTAAAGGGGCTACGCGTCCCCGGGGAGAGCAACCGAATTTTTACGCAGAGAAAACTGCCGTGTTTTAAATGGTCAATCAACATTTTGTGGGGCACCCGTTTTACCCCTTTTACAAAACCCGCACCACGCAAAAACACACACTTTCACACTTACAACACCCACACACACACACGCAGCACGCACGCACGCACACGTGCTAGCCTAGTTAGCGACAACAATCTTATCTTTCATTGGTTGCATGACTGTCTTCTCAGAGGTTCTTTGCCGTGATAGTTGGACCGTGTGGTCTATACGTAGGAAAACAAGTTATTAATAACCAAGGCGGATACGTGTTAAAAGTTGAATAAACAAACCTCTCTTCATACATACAGAACTGTGTTAGACTAAACTCTTAACTGCACTCTATCCCTTTCCCTGTTGATTTGAATCAGTTGCGTTAGTCTATTTTGTCCGCCCGCGCCCCCTCCCTTCTCCCCCCCCCCCCCCTATGGAACAAAAACGGTCTTCTTAATTCGTGTTTATTTTTGCTTCTTGACGAAGTAATAAACATCAGTAAATGAAACGGAGAAAGAGCGTCAAGGGGGGGAAAAAAAAAAGGGGGGGGGGGGGAGAAACGAAACGACTGTCGTTAAAAAAAAGCAACCGCAAAAAACCCCCAAACATTGACTTCATTCCTTAGTTCCAGTGAAGATTGAAGATCTAGCCAGGCAGGTGTGATTGTTCAGAGGTGCGGCAAGGAGAGAAAGGAAAGAAGCAGGAGGAGGAGGAGGAGAAGAAAGGGGAACAAAAGACGGAAAGTTTTAGGGAGGGGGTAAGGGTGGGGGTGGGGGGAGTAGGGAGGGAGGATTTAGACAAGTGAGAGGCCGAACGCACACAGCAGTTTATTGGTGTGGAAGATGTGCAGCAAGTTGTTTGCCAACCAGGCGCCCTGCCTAATCCATCAGTGTTCGCCATTGTTTTAACCCCTCCCTCCCACCTTTTTTCTACCCCCCTCCCCCTCCCTCATTCTTCCCCTTCCCCTTCTTCTAGCAGTCCCCTCCTTCCTCCTCCTCCTCCTCCCCCTCCTTGCCTGTGTCTTGATCCCAACGCTAGCCAAGGACACAACAGTAGGCGGTTTGTCTTCTTCAATTAATAATGCAAGGGGGGACTGGGGCTTTCTGACGATGGCATGGGCGCGGCTGCCCCTATCAAGACATCGACAATTAACTCGTCAACTTTCTTGGCAAGCAAGCTCTCTGTCCGTGTCTTTTGCTGTTTTTGTTTCTGAACTATCTGTCTTGCTTGCTATAGACAAGTGTGTGTGTGTGTGTGTGTGTGTGTGTGTGTCTGTCTGTCTGTCTGTCTGTCTGGCGTTTTGTCTGTGTATGGAAATAAGAAAGAAAAAAAGAAAAGAATGGAGGGGAAAAAGATCGATACTGGATTCATTTTCATGTCCTTTGCACAATTTAAGCTCTTTTGTCTTTTCATGTCGTTTTGTCTGTTTATGCATATATATATAGATCTGTTAGTGTGTTTGTTTAGTTATTGTAGTTATTACTCTGTCAGTGTGTGTCTTGTTTGTTTTGTTGTTGTTGCATATTGTATAAACTCACGCACGCACGCACGCACATACACACACACATTTCTTTTTGCGTCGTTTTGACAAGGGGAGGAAGCGCACTAGTGCGTTGCCATGGGTTCTGTTACGTGCACGCCACGCATGTTCCAAACAGGGACCTGGGGTTTATTATCGTCGCATCCCAAAAAGGGGGCTGACAAATAAAACAGCGGGTTCCCCCCCACCCCACTCCTACTCCAACGTTTATAGAGATTTAAAAAGGTGGGAAAAAAAAAGTCCCCATAAAAAAAAAAACCCTTTTAACAGAAATTTTGGGAAAAGCCCAAACCATCTTCTATTAAACAAAGAAAGATAAAGGAGGTTTTAAGGGCCCCGCATTCCCCTCGGCTGTAGGCAAAACCCCAAACCCAAAAAATTTTGCTTACAAAGTCAAAAAAAAGGGTTCCCTTTTCCCCCCCATGAAAATCAATTTTAGTCTTAAGGGCGACGTTTTAACGTTTTACCTTGTTTTTTTTTGTGTGTTGTTTTTTCTATTAGTTTTTTTTTTTTTTTTTTTTTTTTTTTTTTTTTTTTTTTTTTTTTTTTTTTTTTTTTTTTTTTTTTTTTTTTTTTGTGGGGGGGGGGGGGGGGTTTGGGGGGGGGGGGATTATTAAAATGGCCGGGGTGTTTTAAAAGGTAAACTAACGGTTTGTTTTAAATTATGGGGACAAAAAGTGGGTTTGGGTGGTTTTGGGGGAATGATTATTTATTTTTTTTTTATAAAGGGGAAAGGGGGGGGGAGGGGAAAAGGAAGGGGGGGGGAAAGAAGGTTAAAGGTTTTGGGGGGGGGGGGTTGGGGGGGGGTGTGGGGGGGGGGGGTTTGGGGAATTTTGGGGGGGGTGGGGGGTTTTTGTGGGGGGTGGGGGGGGGTGGGGGGGTGGTGGGGGGGGGGGTGGGGGGGGGGGTTTTGTTTGTTTTCCCCAAAATTTCAAATTTATTTTTATTACCAACCCCCCACCAACCCCCCTCCCCCCCCAAACCTCCACCCCTTTTTTGTGCCCAAAAAAAAATTGGGTAAAAAAAATTTGGGAACCCGGGCGAAAAGGGTTAAAAGGGGGCCCCCCTCCAAAACAATGGACCCAAACCCGTTCCCTTGGGCTGTGCGTCTTTCAAATTTGTAACACACAAGCCCGAAACTAACAGACACGCGCACGGACGACATCCCCCACCACTTCCCCCCAGACTTCACCCCCCCCAACCCCCCCCCCCCCCCCCCCCCCCCCCATGTAAATTTTTCCCCTTTTTTCCCCCCCCCCCCCCCCTACTTCAAAAAAATTTTTTTTTTGGGGCCCAAAAATTTCCGGGTTTTTTGCAAGAGGAATTTTTAAATGTAAAAACCCCAGTTTTGCACGGGGCAAAGGGGGATAAAGCTCCCAATTCACAAAAAGGGGATGCGTAAAATATTTTTGTACACATTAATGTGTGTGTTTTTGCGCCCCGCGTGTGCGTGTACTATAGACCCCATACAAAAGGCCAATTATTTATCAAGAAAAATGCCCCGCACGCGCGGGATTTTGCTTCATTTTTCCAACAAAGATACTACACCCCACCCCCGCGTGCGGCGCGTAGACATAATTAACGCGCCACGCCCCAACACACAACACACCACACCCACACAAAAACACACACAAAACACACCCAACACACACAACACACACACCACAAAACTATCTCGGTTTAGTGTGTTGCAAAAACTTTTTTTTCCCCTCCCCCCCTCCCCCCTTTCCCCCTCTCTTTGTTAATTCTGGCTTCATCTAGATGTTTTTTAAGTGAAAAATTTAAAGGGAGGGGGCTGGAATGGGAAAAACTTGAAGCAATTTGGGCTATTTCAAAAGTTTCCACAATTTAAATGGAAACACTTAAGTCTCTCATTTAACACCACCGGGCCAAAAGCAGGACGCAAAAACACACACACCCCCGCACGCAAAACCCCGCACGCACGACGCACACACACACACCCACACACACACCAACACCCCCCAACCCCAACAAACACAACACACACACGCTCGCCACAAAAACAAAACACACACACAAAACACACCACACACCAAAACAACAACCACACACACACACAAAAACACACACTTCTCCCCCTTTTCTCCCCTCTTTCTCTCTCTTCTCCCAAAACACCACACGCGCGCGCAACCCCCGGGCACAAAGCACGCCCCAACGCGGCACCCCCAAAAAACCACACACACAAACACACACACACACACCACACAAAAAAAACACACCCCCTTTTTCTTTAAATCGAGGAAAAAAATGCCCTTTGAAAAAAAAAAAAAATATAGATGTAATTTAAAGGTTTTTTACCCTTATCCCATCATCAAACCCGACCCTTTTTGTGTGTGTGTGTGTGTGTGTGTGTGTGTGTGTGTGTGTTGTGTGTGTGTTGTGTTGGTGTGTGTGAGCGCGCCTTTTGAGGGCGCGAGTACATTTTCTAATTCATAACATACGCTGGGGGGAACGATCTGAACAAGTAAGGTTTTGGCGTATTACCGGGGGAGGGGGAGATGGTTTCGATCTGAAGGTGTTATATATGATAGTAAGTCCATTGTGTGTGGATTATGTAGACGGAGGGGCGGTGAGGCGGAGAGAGTGTAGAGGCGTCACTGTGGAATTTGATGCATGGCTAGGGGTTGGGTGGTCACCTTGCTGATACATACATACATACATTCTTCTAATGGCAGTGGGCATGGGGAGGAGGAGGAGGAAGAGGAGGTTGGCTGCTTGAATAGACTGTATGGCTGTGTGTGTGTGTGTGTGTGTTGTGTGGTGTGTGGTGTGTGTTGTGTGTGTGTGTGTACAGGAGAGAGAGAGGAGAGAGAGAGAGAGAGAGAATGATATTTTTTACATGCGGACTTCTTGCCTTACTACTAGTATCGATCATAATATATTAAGGAACGAACTGTTTAAAAGTCTGGAATATTTTGTTGTTTGATAGTGGACATGATTAACTCCCGCCAAGACTCCGGGTATTAAGTAAGCAGCAATGAAAGGTAAGATTATAACCTGTTTCATGTCTTTTTTCTCTCCCTTTTTTAATATAATTTTTACAAAAAATGCAAAAAACAAATGTGAAGGCATTGAATGCTATCACAGTTCCTAAAAGTAAAATAGACGAGTGTCCATATGCCAGAATTGAGAAAACAACAACAACAACAAAACACAACAATCAGAGCTATGCTAACAGCAGACCGTGACTTAGTGGAGGATTCCGAGGAATGAATGTCTCCTCAATGTGGAAAGATCATTGTCATCCTAGAAAAGCATTTTGTGTTCCCTTAGCATTGAACATAACAATCTTTTGGATTGACCATCCTGAGGTATTAGCTCGCTTGCTTCGTTCAGACCTAGTAAGAAGAATCGTTTTCCTGCCATTTCAAGACGCTTGATTTTTCCCCCCTTACAGCTGCGACAGCGGATGCAGCAGCGGCTGGCTGCTGTGGATTCTGTTTTTAGTTTTGGGAAAAAAGAAAAGAAAAGAAAAGCTTCTGTACTAATGACGCAGGTACGGTCTATATTTTGCTGAATTTACCGATCTGTCTTATGACAACCGCAGCTGAAGTGGAGGAAGATCGATTACCATTATCCAGCTATTAGCGGAGTCAGTCGTCTGTTTCCAGGATAATGGTAATCAGCTTTCCTTTCCTTTCCTTTCCTTTCCTTTCCTTTCCTTTCCTTTTTTGCTTAGCCTACCTGCATTTCTTTCTTGTTTTTCCCTTTTTTCTCTCTCTCATTTCTTTTCTCTCTTTGAACGCTTGTCTGTCTGTCTCCCGTTTTTGACCTGTCGTTAATATGTGCTCGTGTTTTTCTGTCGGCTGGATTTGTGACATGCTCAGTGAAGAGCAGGCGGGTTTTGATAATGATGCGCAGCGTTTTGTCAGAAATTAGGACGCAATTTTGGAAACCGTCTGCTCGCTGTCTTTAACATCGATCTTTGGAGCGCCCCCACCCCCTCTCCTATTCTGTGTCTTTCGTATTCATCTCTAACAATGTGCCTCTCTGTTTGGCTTCTTTCTCTCTCCTCCCTCCTCTTTATTTGTCGGTCTCCGTCTTTCTGGCGCAAATCTCTCCTCTTCTTCTCTCCTCCTCTCCTCTCTCTCTCTCCTTCTCTCTCTCTCTCCCCTCTTCTCCTCTCTCTTCTTCCTCTCCCCTCTCACCCCCTCCCTCCCTCTTTCCCCCCACCCCCCCCCCCCACCCCAAATCATAAAAACAACCTCCCCCCAAAGCGCCAGTTCGCCAATCAAATAGTCGTATAACTTCCTTAATTTGGTTTGCACTTCTTGACTTTTGACTTAAAATCACCCTCTCCTCTCCCTCCCCCCCCCCAATCCCGTCTCCCCCCCCGTTTTTTCCTTCCCCAGACTTTTTCCCAAGACAAGCTTTAAATTTAATTGAAGGTAAAGACGCGCTATCTGTTAGTGATGAGAAGGGTTTTTTATATATTTAAAAAAAAAAAATTTTTCCCCTGAAGGTGACGATGAGGTAAGGTAATTGAAAGAGAGGAGAGGGAGAAGAGAGAGAGAGAAAGAGAGAAGAGGGGGGGGGGGAAAAACGCAATCTGAGGAAACCGTCTGCTGCCGTTAAAATTTAACTTGACACACTAGAGCAGGGAGGGGCCCCGCCTTATTTAGATCTTGGGGCTTTATTTTTTGGGCTCCCGGGCTTCATTTTTTATGCTTGCCTCCCTTGCTTGTGTGGTTGTGTGTGTGTTGTTTGTGTGTGTGGCGCGCCGCGCGTGCGGCTGCTGCGTGCGTGTAACCGTATGGTTTACTGTTTTTCTCCATTTTTTATTGCTTTTTTAAAAAAAATGAAAAAAAATGGGCCTTTTTTCCTCTTTTTCTCCGATTAGCGTTAATTTCTCCCCAGTATTATTGTGTGGGAGTTTTAAGATTTTTAATAGTTTTGTTTTTTTTTGTTTTAAAAAGTTTTTTTAAAAAAGGGGGGAAGAATTGAAATAAGTTTTTCAAATGTTATATTATCAACCCATTATCGTCACACCAACTTATCGTTATTTTATTAATTTTTGGTGGGGTAGTAGTAGGAGAAAAGAGAAAAGCAGGTGGGGGGAAAAAGCGAAAAGTGAATAGCAGCCCGCACGTGGGGGCCGCTGTTCTGCAAATTTGGGTTTGGAAAAAAATATCCCGCTTTGTTCTTTCTCCCGCCAAATTTTTATTTCCCCCAACGCCCCACAACCCATCCTCTCT
>CM054156.1:41627522-41639200 GCA_028751875.1 Rapana venosa
CACACACACAACACACACACACACACACACTCACTCACTCACTCACTCACTCACTCAGCCTCTCTCTCTCTCTCTTTCTCCTCATCCTTTGTGCTCATTTCTCCACATTTGTGCTCATTTCTCCACCTTTATGCTAATGGGCCGTCTTTGTTGCAGCATTCATTGAACTATAATAGGCAGATATATACATTTATAACATGATATATGGAGTGTTTTTCGTGTACATAGTTTTTGTTTTCTTTTCTTTGTTGTTGTTTGCCAGTGTGTTTTCTCATCCTGTCCAAAATTTGAAATGGGCTTGTTCTGTCATTCATGTCTTCTCCCTTTTCTTCAGTGTATTAGAATGTTTCTTTTTGTTTAACATTGTATTCTCTCGTCTTTTACTATAATTATATATTTGATTTCTCACTGTCTGTATCCAGCTGTCTGTCTGCCTGCCTGCCAGCCTGATTGCATGTTGTTTTTCTGTTTGTGTCTGTGACTGTCTGCCTGTATCATCTGTGTCTGTGTCTGTCTCTCTGCGTCTCTGTATCTTCTCTCTGTGTCTGTCTCTGACTCTCTCTAATATAGCCCACGAAAATGGGGGGGGGGGGATTTTGTTGTGATATTTGTTATGGCATGTTGACAAGTGTTGTGAATGTTGCTGTGTTGCAGAAGTGACCATCAAGCAGCTGAAAGACAAGCTACGTGACTATGAGGACAGGTTGGAAACCACTGCTGAGGTCAGTACTTAACTTCTTGTTGTCCATTTTGTGTTTCTGCTGTCTCTACACCCCTCACACCTCCCCCCCTCCCTCCAAGTTTTCCCACCTAATCCAAGTCAGTCGTCAGTCCTCCACCACACACACTGCACTGTACCACACCACACCACACCACTACACTACACTACACTACACTACGATACTTTACTACGCTACTGCAGACTTAGGTAGACTTTTTTTTTTTAAATCAACAGAGACAGGCACTTGCGTGCATATATATGGCATGCACCTACGTTTGCAGTAACTATTTGCTTGCACGTACACATACACATCGAAACACATGCATACATGCTGCATGTACTTCTGCAAATTTTCTGAACTGCGTTGCATGCGTGCGTGCGCTTGCCCTTCATCTTGTCCACTTCAGCTGTAGCCTTCCCCCCGCCCCTTTCTCTGTGTGTGTGTGTGTGTGTGTGTGTGTGTGTGTGTGTGTGTGTGCGCGTCGCGTGTGTGTGTGCGCGTGCGCGTGTGTGTGTGTGTGTGTGTGTGTGCGTGCGCGCGTGTGGTGTGTGTGTGCGCGCGCGTGCGTGTTGTCTGCCTCTCTGTCTCTTTTTCTCTGCCCCCCCCCCCCCCCCCCCCCCCCCCCCCCTCTCTCTCTGCCAGGACAAAGTGCTTCTTATGTTGCCATTTTGTAAAAAAGACAATATTGTAAAGGGAAAACTGAATCTTCCCCCTCAAAACATAGTCCTATCTTAAAATCTGTTTTTGGTTTCCATGGCAAACCTTACCCCCGACCCCCCCCCCCCCCAAAACCACCACCACCGTCGTCACCAACCAACCGTTTTTCATCCTTCGTAAGCGGTTTTTGATGCAGTCTGGCAATGATTTTTAGGGGTTTTATTTAAAGCATTTGTCATTCTTGGAAAAACAAGCAAGGCGTTCTAGATGTAACACGAAACATCCATTTAATTATTTACTTTTCTCGGACCAGGGACCTGTGTTTGAATGAAGCAGCAGTCCCACGTGTCGATGACTTGCAAATATTTGGCATTCAGCTTGTGAGTTTTTGGGGCTGCAGTGTAAATACACAAGGTGGGAGGGGATGGGTAGGGGTAAGGGAAGGGGATTGGAAGGTTGCGCTCAGTAGATGGCGCAGCGATTTGAGCCGTTGTGTTGTTTCTGCCTGGTCTGTTGCCCTTTATCGTTTGGCTGTTTGTTTGAAAATGTTAAAAACTGTTGGAGGGAGGAGAGAGAGGGAGAGAGATGGGGGGGGGGGGGGGGGGGGAGTGATTAGGAGGTGGAATTTGAGGGACACCAAAGAGAGGGAAGTTAGGTGCGTTTGGATTTAGAGCCCGCTTTAAAGATTTGGGTTAAAAACGAGAGTGCAGTAAAGTGAGTGTTAAATGTGCCCTCTAAAATGTGTTTGAAGTCTGGCATAACAAACACATTTTTTCACCAGTTTGGGTATGATAATTATAGTTGTGCTTAAATAACTGCCTTTCAGTTCAGTTCCACTCATCACAAATCTGAGTGGAAAGATCACTGTAACAGTGAAGGCTGCATGCTGGACTGCTGAAGTATTTTTTGGTTGAAACTGAACGACAGCATCCATTATTCTGATTTGGTTGTTGGGGTTGATTAGCTAAGGATAGTGGGGTAAGGGTATTTCTCTTTAACTCAGTAAGGTTGCACCGTCTGAATGACTTGCTTATTCAGATGGATTTTGAAAATTCCTTCTTTTTTTTTTTTACGGGTGTTTCTTGCTTGCTTGCTTTCTTGCGTGTGTGTGTGTTTGTGTGTGTGTGTGTGTGCGCGCGCGCATGCATGCGTGTGCGTGTGTGTTATTGAAGGGATGGGGGTGGGCCGAATGGTGTAGGGAGGGGAAGTCGATTATTGATTGAAAAATGCATAGTGCAATTCAGCACTGTAATCGAGTGAAAAAGAAAACAAAACAGGTGCCTCTAAAACTGTAATAAACGGTACCAGGACTGACATTCCCAAAGCAATCAAAGACCCTGCTGTGGTAATAATTATGTGGGAATTGATTGTTAGAGGTTATGGATTTTTCCTTACCAGAGAAAAAGCCTGTGTTACCAAAACGTTCTTTCCCCTCCACACAATCCTATAGTAAAGCGAGAACTGCATGTTTCATGAGGTCAGGGTAGGAGGAAGAGGAGGACAGTATTATGCAGTGGAATTTTCAAAGCAATGGGTTTATCTTGGAAAGCGCTGTACTGACAAACCTGTGCAAGTAAGTAATATCAAAATCTGTTTGGATGACAGTTCGTTTTATTACACATTGTGGAAGAAATACTTGGAATAAAAACTGTAATGTGAAAGCTGCCAGGGAAGAAGATAATTGTAGTCCTGGTTTTACATTAACGGTGGGTAAAAATGGTCGCATATACACAGTCTCACCATTCGTGAACCTCGGAGCTCTAAGCTGAAAGTCAGGGGTAGTCCTGTTTGAATTTTGTAGGGGACGAAATTAAAACAGACAAGGGTCTTTCCATGTTGTATGTATTGCAAAAGAGGCAGTGTTCAGTTCCTGTTTTTTTTTTGTTTTTTTTTTGGCCTTGGTTTATAGCCATTACTTTTGAACAGATGTTAAACTTAAATCGCTTATTTGCTTTTTGTCAGCGGCTTTTTGCTTCGAGTCAGAAAGGAATTTCTTTATGATCCTGTCGCCGAATTTTCTATTTATTCAGAGAATTGTTATTTCTGAACATGTTGTAGGTCACTTGCACTTAAAACTGAAACAATTGGGTTTTCTGCTTTTGATGCGATTTAATTAAAAAATTTTTATATAAATATTATCATAGATTTCTTCAGACCTTAATTGTCTGTCTTTAGGAAATTTTGGCTGTATGTCTGCTCATGGTATTGTTTCGAAAGAACACGGCAAATGCCGCCCAATTATAAAATGTTAAAGTAAGGTTGAATCTGTTAACATTATTCAGTAGTCCTGCTCTCATCTGTGATGTTTCCTTCTTTTTAAATCATTGTGGAAGGTTTGTAGGGAAGGGGGGGGGGGGGGGGGGGGGGGGGGGGGGGGGGGGGGGGGGGGGGGGGGGGGGGGATCGTCCCCGGTTTTTCTGCGCATGTAGTTTCAAAAGTTTTTGTTGAAGACAATGTTAAAACTTAAAAAGAGATGGTTTACTCCACTTTAAATTATCATGTGGAAAGGGCAATGTGCAGAGTTAAGGTTTTTGAGATAATGTTCCAGAATAGTATTTTCCTTAAAGCTGATTGTCTCTTTTGAGTCGATACAAACCTGAATGAGTATGTCTTGTAACATCCAAAAACCGTAGGTTTAACACGCGGTTTTAAATCATTTTCAGGGCCCCAAAAGCTGTGACCCAAAACTGATGCCCAAAAACCATTGTTCTTTTCAATCAAGCCTAACCATTGTTTTCCGTGTAAACAGACCCGTACTTTCCTATGCTTGGACAAA
Source organism: Rapana venosa (assembly GCA_028751875.1). Classification (NCBI taxonomy): domain Eukaryota; kingdom Metazoa; phylum Mollusca; class Gastropoda; order Neogastropoda; family Muricidae; genus Rapana; species Rapana venosa. Next base: position 41,631,678 of record CM054156.1, read on the forward strand.
CTAAATTTTAAGGGGCCCTGCATTCAACCCCAAATACGTGTCGTGCAGCGGACCCAAACCCATCTTTTTTCCTTTTTTACAGAGACCCGTACCTTTTGTGTGCCTTTACACAACCCAAATTTGTTTTTTTGCATACACCCATTGTGCCCCTTGCTCACAGACCATTTGCCTTGCCCTCAACCTAAACATTGTGTTTTAGACACAGCCCCAAAAACCTTGTGTCCTTTTTGCACACAACCTTTTTCCCTTGGAACAAAGACCATGGTCCTTGCACCAGACCATTGTGTCTTTGCTCACGACCAAAGCTTGTGCCCTTTTCCCTGACCCAGACAATTGTGTCTTGGGCCACAAACCAAAACCCCTTTGTGTTTTTAGACACACCCAAACTGTGTGCCCTTGCCCAGACCCCAAAAACCCTTGTGGTTTTGCACAACCCCAAAATTTAAGTGTCCTTGCTCACAGATTCAAAATCGTGTCTTTAGACACATACCAAACTTAAACTCTTGTGTCCTTGCACACAGACCCAAACCATTGTGGTTTTAGACACAACCCAAACTATTGTGTCCTTGCTCACAGAATCAAACCATTGTGTCTTTAGACACAGAACAAACTCAAACTATTGTGTCCTTGCACTCAGACCCAAACCATTGTTTTCATTGTACACTGACCCAAACCATTGTGTCCTTGCACACAGCTCATTGTGTCTTTGAACACAGACCCAAACTATCGTGCCTTTAGACATAGACCCAAACCATTGTGCCTTTAGACACAGACCCAAACCATTGTGTCCTTGCTCACAGACCCAAATCATTTGTGTCTTTAGACACAGACCCAAACTATTGTCTTGCGTGTCCATGCAGAGAAGATGCAGGGGATGGGGAGAGTCTTCTTTGTCCTGGCAGTGTGTGTGTGTGTGTGTGTGTGTGTGTGTGTGTAGGGTGTGTGTGTGCGCGCGCGCGCGCGTGTGTGGTGTGCAGGAAGCAAATTGCTCCCATGAAAAAAATAATCGATGGTGGCCATCCTTTAGTGCCTACACAGTGTTGGCTTCCACAAGCGGGGTATTGATCTTCCACTCTGATCTCTCTTCTTCTCCCCCCCTCCTCATCTCTTTGAGGGAGGAGGTGGAGAAGGGAGGAAGGGTGGGGGAGAGGTGGGCATCTGCAGCCATTGTTGTTTCCTGTCTCTGTCTTCATTTCTAATCCCCCCACCCCACCCCTCTGTCCACCCATCCTCCACTCCATTGCTTCCCCCTCCTCTCTCGCTCTCTTTCTTTCTTTCTGCCTCCCGTTTTATTTCATCCCGAGGTGTCCCCAGGGTGGCTGGCGTTTTGGAGGCAGCACTGCAATGGCTTTTGTTGCAGCGCCTGCCGGTCGTGTGGATAACGTTATTTAATTTTTGAACGGGGTGGAGGTGGGATGGGGTGGGGGTTTAGGGTGGGGGTGAGAGAGCAAAATGGCGATGGAGACTTGAGATGGGAGGGTGTTAGATGGTGGGGATTGGAGAAGAAGGGGAGGTGAGGGGGTGGGGGTGGAGTGTGTGGAGGTGATGGTTGTCCCAAAAATGTGAGGCGCAATTTTTTGCAGGAGGAGCATGAGATGAAGTTGTGTCTATGATTCAACAAGAGATCCTTCTGATTTATGTTGGGAGTGGAGTAATGGGGGGGGGGGGGGGGCACTCCTCCCCCCCCCCTCCCCTTACAGATACATGAGGTGATGGATACCCAAGAAGGGGCGTGGGACAAGGGAGAGAGAGAAATTTTTTTGTTCTGGAGCTGTTTTTTCGTCTTCTGGTGCTTCTGCAACATTGGAGGTTCTGAATCCCAAAGATAGTCGGAGTAAGCACGTGCATGAGGGAGGATAGATAGAAATAGAAGTAGAGAGAGAGAGAGAGAGAGAGAGAGAGAGAGAGAGAGAGAGAGAGAGAGAGAGAGAGAGAGGAGAATAGAATAGATAGATAGATAGAAGAGAGAGAGAGAGAAGAGAGAGAGGAGAGAGAGAGAGAGAGAGAGAGAGAGAAGAGAGAGAGAGAGAGAGAGAGCACAGTTTCACACCGACACTTGTCTAAACCCCTCACAAAGGAACTGTAATGATAATTATTTTAGTTCCCCTCCTTAATTGATTTGACTGCTTTTCATTCATGCCGTAAACCATTCCCTCCTTCTTCCACCACCACTTCCACCTTCTCTCCCCCCTCCCCCCCCCCCCCCCCCCCCACCCCTCACCTTTTTAGTTTCATCCTCACTCACACCTCCCTCTCTTTCAATTTATCCTTGCAGCGCATCTCTTCGGTTTTTTTTTTGTTTGTTTGTTCGTTTGTTATTGTTTTTTTCCTTCCCAGCAGTCTCTTTCCACCCTACTTCGCCCGTATTTCTTCCACAGTTCCTCTTCCCCACCTCCCTACATTCGCCCGTTTCGGCTTTTTGTCCTCTCTGACCTTTCCTCCTCATTTCAGATCACAACAGTGTCGATTTCTGCCCGTTGATTAGCCCTCTCCTCCCCTCTCCCCTCCTCCCCCCCCCCTCCCAAACATTCATTCCCCCCCCTCAACCACCATCACACCTCAACCGTCCTCCCCCTTCTCCCCCCCCCCCCCCCCCCCCCCCCCCCTTCTTTCTCTCTTCCATCACTCCGTTGCTCTTCTTTCTGGTGGTATAGATCAGTGGATGGACACAGCTGTGTGTGAGTGAGTGAGTGAGTGTGTGTGTGTGTTGTGCCTGTGTTGTTTGAGCATCGAAAGCTGTTGGTTTTAGAATTATGTCTGATAACACACTCCCCATCCTTCCCCCCTCCTCCCTTCTCCGACTCTATAATAATAAAATCTAGCTGGCTGGATCAAGGCAACTGGCTGGTTGCTTTTCTTTAAGTCTGTTTCTCTGGGGTTTTATTTTCATTATTTTTTGGTGTTTGTGCCTCGTCACTTTGGGTGTGTGTGTGTGTGCAGTCTCTTTTGCACCTCTTCCCTTCCCCCCCCCCCCTTTTTTTTGGGGGGGGGGGGGGTATTCTTTGTCTTTTTTGTTACCTGAGTCTTGTCATGTTATTTATTTGTCTCTCTGTCCAATTTGATTTCCTCTCTCTTTCTCTCTCATCCTCCTCTCTCTCTCTCTCCTCTCTCTCTCTCTCTCTCCTCTCTCCTCTCTCTCTCCTCTCCTCTCTCTCTCTCTCTCTCTCTCTCTCTGTGTTCATGTTCATGTTCATACTGATCTTTGAAAAGTTCTCTCTCGTTTATAGTGTTATTCTATGGTTTATGTATCCATGTTGTTATTCTGTCTGTCTGTCTGTCTGTCTTTCTGGTTCTGTATCCTTACTTACTCCAGTGTTGCCAAACATGTCTTCCCCGTTAGTCTGTGTTTTGTTTTCACCCCCCGCCTCCCTCCCCCTCCCTCCTCTCTTCTGTTGTGTCTTTTTCTGTCTCGGTTTCGTAACCCCCCCAAACCTGATCTCTTTTCATATAACCTGTCTTGTATGTAGTGCAGTTCTCTTGTTTTAATCTGTTTTGGGTACATGGTTTGGTTTTTTCCATGTTTGTTTGGTTTTTTTCTTGTTTTTTTTCTGTCTCTTCTTTGTTCTGTCTCTTCACCGGTTCTCTGCCTCCCACCCCTCCCCCCCCCCTTCCACACACACACACGCGTGCGCGCCCACACACACACACGCACACAGAGAGAGAGAGAGAGAGAGAGAGAGAGAGAGAGAGAGAGAGAGAGAGAGACTTCTACCTTCTTTCTAGGGATTGATATTGATAACTTAAATCTGCGCTTTTTGTTTTGTTTTTAATTGGGAAAAATACGAGAGGGTGGCGGAAAAGTTTTAAAAAAGAAGAAAGAAGCAGACAGAAAGACAGAGAGACAAAGACAGAGAGAGAGAGAGAGAGAGAGAAAGAAAGACAAAGAGAGAGGTACAATCAGGGGGGAGAATCACCTGCCCTGGACTGATTTGATACGCCACGCAGGTGAAAACTCCGACCTCTTCAGCTGTTGCTCATGAGGGAAACACCACGCACACTTGATGTAATGAATCTATTCCACTTTTATCATTTTCCTTTGTTATCAGTTGGGTGGTTGTTTTTTTTAAATTTATTTATATAGTTAGAATTCAATATAACTGCTTTAACCTGAAGGAAGGGGGTGGGGGTGAAGTTGGGGGGGGGGGGGGGGGGGGGGGGGGGGGGGGGGGGGGGGGGGTAGTAGATGATAATGTAGAGTAGAGAAGAGGTTTGACTTTACGTGAGTAATGTTGAAATGTGGAAAGGGAGAGGTCCTAGGTTCGATCCCCACTTGCAAAAAGATTCCGTGTGCCTGTGTGCGTGCATGCGTGCGTGTGTATGTCTTATTTTGTTCACCCCTCTTTCCTTTGGTCCTTAAGGGGTGGGGGGTGGGGGGTAATGTGGGTGCCAATCTGTCTGTTGAGAGGGTTAAAACCTGTATTTGGTTTACATCACCAGTCAAAGAACCCACGGGGCAAGAGTTGTCCTTAATCAATACAAAACAAAAACAAAACACCACCACATTTTATTATATTCAAACATGTGATATGAAAACTATAATATGCGGAGCAATAGCCAATACATATACACACTGCATGCACACACACATACACACACTTAGACACACACACACACTTAGACACACACACACTCACACACACCACCACCACCACCACCACCACACACACACACACACACACACCACACCACCACACACACACACACACACACCACCACCACCACCACACAAACACACACACACAACTTTCAAAAACCAATCGGCCAAGTGGGTTTACCACATGGCTAGCCATTTGATGAAGAAATAAACGATTTGAGCGACTGCTGGGGCAGGTATCTTTAAACCAGTCATATATTGGAAGGGGGGGGGGGGGACCAACTGGGGGGGGGGGGATAGGGTGGTTTAATGGGGTGTTTTAGTGTTGGATGCGGGCAGTAGATGGTGAACTTTAGAGAAGAGAGATGAAGTGGAAGGAGGCGGAGGGGAGGGTTGGGGGAGAAGGAGGGAAGGTTTATTGATCTGAACTATAGGTTACAGCTGTGTTCAAAACCCTAGCTATATCGGTTTTCTGTTGTAGCTGTCTGTCCGTGAATGCATGCATTCCGACAAACATTAATATTATAGATTTTGGGGGCTGGTTTTTCTTTTCGTCTCCCCCCTCCTCCTCATCTTCCTCCCGTCCCTGTTTTCTTTCATAGGCGAATATTAGTGTGGTTGAATGTTAATTTGCTTCGCACATAAAAGGACGAGTGTTTCTGTCCAAGGGCACATGGATAAAAAATTGTAGTCTGTATGCCCCCTCCCCCCTCCACCCCACCCTTCCTGTCCCCACCATCACCACCACTCTGCTCCTTCTCTGTCGTTATTAATTTTCTGCTCAGTCCTGTTCTGCCTAACTCCTCTTTATCTTCTTTCTAGTTATGCAGTGTGTGTGTGTGTGTTGCTCTGTACTCAAGCGCGCGCGTGTATGTATGTATATATGTATGCATTTGTGTGTGTATATCTCTGTCTCTGTCTCTGTCTGTGCATGTGTGTATCTGTGTGTGTGTGTGTGTGTGTGTGTGTGTGTGTGTGTGTGAGAGAGAGAGAGAGAGAGAGAGAGAGAGAGAGAGAGAGAGAGAGAGAGAACTAAACAGAAGAGCAGCATTCTAGCAACAAAAAAGGCTGAAAGCTTTGTAGCGTGCTGAAAAGACATCATGAGCGGGATGACGACTGGACTGGTGCACCAAAATGATCGTCATCTTCATGCTGATGCTCAATGCGGTTTGCAGTCGTGTTAGTAACTTTGACCGATAAGCGTTGGTGCTACAACACTGTTCTGACCTGGAAAATCTCCCGTTTAGTGTCAGTACTTAAGTGGGGACAATCATCCTCTTCTAATCAGCCGGCTTCCCCCCCCCCCACTTCCCCACTGTCAGTATAAATAGCATCCTCTGCTAGAAGTTCTGCGTCAGGAAATTCCTCTTCTCTACTCCTCTCTTTGTTTCTGCCTTGTTTCTTTCTGCCACCTTGTCAATTTTATGCCTTCTTGGTCCATTCTCCTGCCCCCCCCCCTTCCCCAAAGAAAGACTTAAAAGGATACCAATTCTCTCCCATGCCGAAGTTGGATGCGCTGGGCCTACTCTGTCAGGCGCTTAACGGCAGCGCGAACGCATTTTTGCTTACATGACAGACAACCATAGTTGCTGTTTGAGCATTTGACGAAGAAGAATGAAAAGCATGGTTAGGGCCTACAGACTGAATTCCCTCACCCCCCCCCCCCCCTCCCCCCCACACACAACCCCACAGAGCTGTGATGATTGTACGTTGGCCATTCTGCCCCACTCGCACGCGCGGGCGCGCGCGCACCACACACACACCACACTATAACACCAACACCAAAACACACACACACCCCACACACACACACACACACAACACAAAACACACCACCACACACACATCTCTCTAAACTGAAAACGATAAATTTTTACGTTTTCGATTACTGAAGCAAGGGCTGGCCTGAACTGTGGGGAAAGGAGAGGAGGGGGGGGGGGGGGGGGGGGGGGGGGGGGGGGGGGGGCGGGTGGGTGGTGGGGGGGGGGGGGGGGGGGGGGGGGGGGGGGCGGGGGGGGGGGGTGGGTTTTAAAAAAAAGGGGGGGGGGGGGGGGGGGGGGGGGGGGGGGGGGGGGGGGGGGGGGAGAGAAGAAAGGGGGGGTTGAAGGATGTAAGGGTTAGGGGAGAACTTTTTTTGTTGGGAGGGGGGGGGGGGGGGGGTTGTTGAGGGAAAGGAGGAAGGGGCAGGCAGCTAAGGACGCACAAGCGACGTATGAAAATTTTTGTGGGGGCCATTCCAGCATTGAGGGGTACCAGGCGACCCGGAATTGCCGCCCCGGGCCTCCCCTACAATCCCCGGCCCCCCTGCTGGGGCCTGTGTCACTTCACTCCTTTGGGTGTAGGGAGCCCAGGCCCCCAAAAAAAGAAAAGAAAAAAAAAAGGGAACCGGTTATCCCCTTTTCCTCTTTCCCTTTTCTTCTCTTCTTCTTCTTCCCCCTTTTTCTCTCTCCCCCCTTCCCCTTCTCTCTCTTTCCCCCCCCCCTCTCCCCCCCTCTTCTCTCTCTCTCTCCTCTCTTCTTTTCCATTGGGGGGATGGGGAGGGGGAAGGAGGGGGAAACCTGGAAGAGGTGGGGGGGGGGGGGGGGGGGGGGGGGGGGAACACAGTGAAGTGTTTGACTTGGATGGGGGGGGGGGGTGGGGGTTTTTTAACGTTTGGGGCGTGAGCAGGTTTGAAATGTTTGGCCGCCGTTCGATTTGGGGGTCTATGACAAGAGGAGGGGGGAAAAAGGGATGGATGGATGGAGGGGTTTATGTCTTTATTTCTTTTAGCGCGATGAATATTTAAAGATTTGGGTTAATATTCATTCGATAGTCCCCCAAGAAAAGAAGGGGTTTTGAGGGTTTTTTTTTTATATGGGAGGGGGGATAGAGGGGCATAAAATATTATGAAGACATTCTTTCGGGAAAAATTGTAAAAGGGTTACTGCGC
>CM054156.1:41639700-41654700 GCA_028751875.1 Rapana venosa
CCCACAACCCCAACACAACAAAACTTGTGGCTGCAGCGGGGACTAACTACAGCAGAATGTCACCGCCCTTTCACTCTCTTTTCAAGGCTTTTTCGTTGTCCTTGCTGCTGAAGAAATCGCTGCGCAGAAGACGGTAGAAAAGGACGATGTTCATCAGGGTCATGAGAGCGAGGCCGATGCTTCCCAGGGTGTAGAAGACCAAGGGCATGGCGTCCTTGTTGATGACGATCCAGCGAGTCATCCACGCCAGCATGGAGATACGGAACACGATGAACGTGGCTGAAATCATACATAGGTAAGGTAAAGGTAAAGGGGTCCCATAACCTATAAGGTCGTAGGGGAGCGAGGCATCAGAGACCTCACTTCTCTAGGGCCAGCATATTGAGGGCAGCGCCCATCTCCTCTCCCTCGCTGCTTTACCTTCCCTGACCCTAAAGAGGGCAGGTACCCATTTACAGCTGGGTGAACTGGGAGAACTGTACTGAAGCCAAGGTGCACAAACGGTCACCCATCCTACTGGTAACCACGCTCAACGCTGCTTAACTTGGCTGGGGGAAAGCGAGTGCTCCGACCACTGAGCTATCCCGTCTACACAGGTAAAATATGACATTTATTCATTTATTTATTTATTTATTTATACCACTTTAAGTCACGAGATTTCTCTGCGCGAAATTCGGGCTGCTCTCCCTGGGGAGAGCACGTTGCCACAAGAGCAGCACCAACTCCCCTTTTTTTTCTTTTTTTTGGTCTGCAACTGTATTCCTTTCCCTATCAGAGTGGCTTTTTGCCAGGGACAACTCTCTTGTTGCCGTGGGTTCTTTTACGTGTGCTGAATAATTTTGTGTAACACACGGGACCTCGGTTTATGGTCTTATCCGAAAGACTAGCGCTCAGACCACCACTCATGGTCTACATGGAATGAGAGAGAAATGGGCAGACAGACATACAGACTGAAAGATTGCAAAGTAGACAGATTTTTCGTACACACACACGCAAGTGTGCATGCACTCAACACACATACACACACAACGGAAAGGACTTGCGCACCACCCCCAACACCTACATACACCACTCTCGCACATACACACTACATGCACACACACACAAGTGCCACACCCACACCCAAACTTTCAAAATTTACATTTACAACGCAGATGCAAACACACCCACACACACAACACCACTCCACTTGCTCACTCACTCATCATTTCAACAATTTCACATATTACAAGTACACACACACACTCACACACACACACACACACACACACTCACAACACCACACATCGCTCACTCACTCACTCACTCACTCACTCACTATCAACTTCTTTTCTTTTTTTAAATTTTTATTTATTACATATAGTTATAAGTAATATATCTATATAACACATAATATGTGTTAATTGTAAATTTTTTATTTACACTATTAGTTATAAGAAATAACTATCATAACAATAATATGTTGTTATCTGTACGAGTAGTATTAAGTAAAAGAGTGTTTGACAGTGATGATGTGCTGTTGTGAATCATATTTCAGTATTTTTTTCTTATGTGTTTCTCGTTTTGTTTTGTTTACAAATCAAAAAGCATTATCTTTTAACACACACACACAACACACCACCACACACACCACGACTCCATCCTCCCTCCTCTCCCCCACTCTCTCTCATTTCTTTCCCTCCCCCCTATCTCTCTTTCACTTATTACAATGTATAGATGTTCCATTTTATGACATTATTGTGATTTTTTCTCCTTATGGTAAAGAGTTGTATTGGTATATTGGGCTTATTATTTTTCATGACATTCATTGTACGAGTGTATATTCGAAAACAATTTTGATGGAGATCCTGTGCGGTCTTGGGAATTATATATTTAGGTATGTATCCTTAAAACCACACACACACCCACACACACACACACACACACACACACACACACACACACACACTCTCTTCTCTCTCTCTCTTCTACTCTTCTCCTGACCTTATTAGATTTGGTTTTTATCCCCCTCTTTCTCTTCTTCCTTGTTTTATTGTGTGAGTACACGAGGTATTTGAGTTTATTTGCATTATCATGACATATAACCTGCATGAGTATAAGCAAAATAAGGGTTGACGTGTGATCGTGCACTGTTTTGAGAATTATATATATTTTAGTGGTTATCCTGAAACAACACACACACACACTCTTCTCTTCTCCTCTCTCTCTCTCTCTCTCTCTCTCTCTTTCTCTCACCATGACCTTATAGATTTGGCTGGGTTTTGTTTTTCCTTCTTTTCTTTCCCTCTTGTTTTTTTTGTGTGAGAGTATGGGTATTGAGTTTATTTGATTATAATGACATAAAATTTGTTTCTGTGGGAGTAATCCAACTAAGTGTGAAGGTGATCGTGTTTACTGTTTTGAGAATCATTATTTAGTTCCATCTCTGCGAAACACACACACCACCACACACACCCTATCTCTTCTCTTTCTGTTATTGTGGCCTAAGGCGATATGCAATTAAATCATTCTCTCTCTCTCTCTCTATCCTCTCTCTCTCTCTCTCTCTCTCTCTCTTTCTCTCTCTCTACTCTCTCCTTCTATAGTGGTAGTGTTTCTAATAAAGGGCTTTTTCATACGTTCTATTTTCAATATTTTTTGGGCTTGTGCTTGTTGACTGTACTTAAGCTCCAGTAAGTGTCTTTTTCAGTATCTTATTATTAGTTGTAACAACTAGTGTTATTGGGTATATTTGCAATATGAAGGTGTTCAATTTTATGATCTATAAGTTTGGCTTACTCTCTCTCTCTTCTCTCTCTTGCTGTAGGTTGTACTTTGTTCTTGTTTTGGTAATTAGTTTGGGTTTTTCGCTTGTTTGTTTTTTGTGTGTGTGTGTGTGTGAGTGTGTGTGTGTGTGTGTGTGTGTGTGTGTGTGTGTGTGTGTTTGTGTGTGTAATGTGAAGGGGTAGGCGTTTTTTTTTGGTTGTTTTTATTTTAAATTGTTTTTTGTTTGTTTGTTTTTGGAGGGTTTTTTTATGTTTTTTTTTCCAATTGTTTGTTGTGGTTTTTTTCTGTTGTTGTATGTTTGTTTTGTATGATTTATGTTTGTTTTTTTCCTTCTTCTCTCTTTTTCTTTAAAAAAAACGTGGCGTTTATTTTTCCTTGCTTCTTCTGCGTGAAAGTAGGGAGTACTGAGTGCATTTTTACAATGCGACCCAAGGGCGGGGATCTGGATGTAAAAAGCACATGGATATTAATCTTATCTGGAAAAAGATTTTGGTTCTATTACTTACCCATGTGTCTGATGTTCTTTTTATGGATGTATTGGCATTTTCCCCTCTTTATTATAGTGAGTGTATGGGTATTGCACTTCTTTTTAAGTACCATGAATTCAATTAGCATGAGCCATAATTAAAAGTGTTTGTGTTGATGTGTGCTATGTGAGTATTCCATAATAGTATTCTCCCAGAAAACACCCCCCCCCCACCCCACCCACACACCACACGCTCAAACAAAACCAAACCACCACACACACCACACACACACATCCTCACTCAACCCACCCACTTCAAATTCTTCCTCCATCGATGTATAGTTTTAAATTCTTCTTGGTGTGGTGCTTGTTTTTATGTGGGATGGTATGGGTAATAAATTTTATTTCATTATCATGACATTACCATTTGATCGCGTATAATCTACAAGAGTGTTGATGGGGATCGCAGTACTGTTTAGGGAATTAAATATTGGATATTATCTCTGAAATACACCCCACACACTCTCTGTCTCCTGTCTTCTCACCTATTATCGTTCTTGCTATAGTCATAGTATATCTGATAAGGATTCATATTTATATTTCCATACTTTTAATGGACTTGCCTCTGTATTAAGTTTTAATGAGTGCCCTATTTCAATATCTATAATTATTTATGTGTAACAAGTATGTTGTACATTGACAATGTATAGATGTTTATTCTTTATGCCTTATTAAGTTGGTTTGTGTTATTTTTCTTGGCTTTGTTGTTGTTCTTGTTTGTGTTGTTGTTGTTTGTCTGTTTTTCTCTTATTCTCATCTTTTTTGTTTGGTTTTTTCTCTTTTGTGTGTTTGTTTGCTTTGGTTAGGGTTTTTTTTGGGGGGTGGGGGTAGGGGTGGGGTTATTTTAGGATTTTCTTTTAAATATTTGCTATGGGGGGGGCGGGGGGGGGTTGTTGGGGGGGAGCTGTTTTGACCAAGGGTTATTTCCCCTTGTTTTATTGTGGACTGTGAATAAGTATATGGGTACTATTATTAGATGTCTCTAACGGGCGGGGACTGGATGTACAAAAGCATCTGTGTGCTTTATTCATCTCCTGACATAAAACGAATATGTCATGTCAATTGTCATGTCACAATACACATTTTACCAAGCAGATGCAAACACACACACTGCTCACTCACTCCTTTCAACCATTTCACCATTTTAAACTACCCCCACATACCACACACACTCACTTACAACAATTTACATTTACACAATTAACTAAACCACCACCCACTCCCACCCCCCCCCTTCCTCCCCCTTGACACTCCCCCCACTCTCCCCCCCCCCCCCCCCTTACACACCCTTCCCCCCCCACACCCACAACCCCCCTCCTCCCCCCCCACACACCCTCTCCCACCAACCCCCCTCCTCCCCAACACCCCTCCTCACCCCCCCCCCCTCCTCCTCCCCCCCACTCCCCCTCCTCCACACCCCCCCCCCCCCACCATCCCCCCCCCCTAACAACCCCCCAGCCTCCCACACACACCCCCCTCCTCCCCCCCCTACCCCCCTCCCACCCCAACAACCATTTCCCACCACCCCCACCCTCCACAAAACAAAAACAACCATAAACCTAAATTGATGAGACTGTTGAGGCGGTAGCGATGTGGAGCGTGACAGGGTGCAGGATTTACCGGCAGCTGCCCGCAGGGTGCGGAAGATGGAGTTGAGCTCCACCACCAGCCCCACCACAGCTATACCAACGAACATCCTCTTCACCACGCCCCATGAAGGACCCGATGATCTGCAGAGAAACAACCAACCAACCACCCACCACGCACCCGCAAGACGGTCTGTCGCCGTACGATCTGCGGATCATTTTTTGGCAGCCGATAAAGGAAAGGTTTGTGTTGTCCCATAACCTAAAAGGTTTTTAGTGGGGAGCGAGGCATCAGAGACCTCAATTCTTCGGGGGCCAGCATATTGAGGGGGCGCCCTCTTCCTCTCCCTCTCTGCTGCTTTACACTTTCCTGACCCTAAAGAGGGCAGGTACATATACAGCTGGGTGAACTGGGGGAACAGTACTGAAAGCCAAGGCGCGCAAACCGGTTCCCAGCAGAAGCATAGATGGGAGCGAAAACAAAACCCGATGGGAAGACAACATCAGAGAGCGGTATGGCCTTTTTGTGGAACGATTTGTACCGGAAAGCAGAGGAGTAGAGGAAGTGGTTGCAAAACAAATCTACATTGGAGCCCCCTATGGTCCGATGGGGACTGTTTTTTGTAATTTCTTGTATTTACTTCCTGAGGGAGCGAGTTCATTGGGGACTGCATGCACAGCACTGCACTGCACTTCATATGTCCAGGCCATGTCTCTTAGGACTCGGCTGACTGTGGGCACAGCCCATCCCTAATCCTACAGATATATTATATCAAGACCTTAAAAGATCAAATTCCTCCACCGCCAAAGCTGCTGTGGCTGGGCCTGACTTGTAGGCGCCTAACAGCGCGCAACAATTTTTGCTCTTTGAAGATAACATCAGTTCTGACTGCAGGGTGGTTGACAAAGGAGAAGAATACATAATTATGAATGCAACCAATTGGCACGCACACACAGGCACACACACAAGCACAATACACACAACATGCAGCACCTTACACACACTACTGCACACCACATATGCACAACAATACTGTCACACTATGATGCCCTAATGTTCCCATGATTGACGCGTTCTTTCAACCAATCATGTCAACATGGTCATAACAAAATAACCTGGAAAACACAGACCCTTGCATCCAACACTGTTCCGATTCAGTTATAATTTGGCACATGTGCACACAACACACATCACAACACACAACAGGGATGATGGTTTTAGGGAGTGTTTTTTTAAAAGCAGGGTGCTTATTCTATTGATCCTGAAATAAAATATTTTTAAAAGAAACACACCACACATTCATTATATAATTTATATATATATATCTATCTCAAGGCTGCTAGTAGGAACTCTCACCTTCTATCCCCTTTCCCCAGACCACTCCATGTAAAAACCTTATCACAAGGATTAAGTTTTGCTGTAGCCAGTGTCCCACCCACCCCCTCTTTATTAGCCTATATAATTAGTTTGAAAAAATATAAAATGATGTTACGACAAACTACATATTGACCGTAATACCTGTTAATCCTTATAGGCCTAAGCCTAACCCTCTTTTCTCTCTTTGGGAATAAAACTAGGTCACATTCATTAAAACATCCAGAATGACATTAATTGAGTTATCTACATTCTTAAAAGAGAGACATTACCAGGACTTTTTATTAAGCAAGGTGATTCCCTCCTCCTCAACCCCCCTCTATTTCCCCACTTCTTCGTTGTTCTTATCTCTTTGTTCATTTTTTACAGACGTACTCCAACAAAGTCAGTTACCAAGTCTATCACGTTTTTACGAAGATAAGGTATGATTAACTTAAACCTCGTTACGTAAGGCGGGCTTCATACAACGATCATGCAGCATACCACAAAGAGCTTCCATCCGATTTATAAGCCCAAAGAAAGCAAAGCCAAAGGCGCCACAAATGATACTCACCCCTGACATCGACATCAAGGATAAGCAAACCGGGAAAAAGTAGAAATTCGATCTTTGCCATAGGGGCGTTTCCCGAAAACTGCAACCAAAACAGCAGAAATTTGGCGCACTTACACATGGGCGTGGTTGACGCACGTTTTAGAGAAAACCTACTAGCCGGTCTTACGTACAAAATAAACACCCAACTCACAACCAACGCCAAAGGCCGTGATGCACGCATGAAGAACGAACCGCTTAATATTTTTCATCGCCATGCTTGAGCCGTGTTGCTGGACAGACTGTCGGCACGCTCGTGAGGACACTCACGACGCCCATGTACAACAAAGTGATATGGAAGATGAGGAATAACCAGAGTGGCTTTCGGTGTTTCGCTTCTCGCGTTCCGAGTCGGAAACAATTATGCTCTGAGAGCCTGAGGGAAATGAGGATAGCGATGGTGAAACAGAGCGGTGGAGAGTTCTTTCGGTTACGCCTAAGTATAAAAGCAACGCCCGCAAAGCAGAGCACTTGTCCTGAAACGTTCGGTCAGTCGTCAAACGTGGCCTGTATAGCCCCCAAAGTTCAAGGTTCGGTCTAGCATTGTGTTAGGCCCAGCTACACCTAGGCTGCCATATGCTACTATGTTCTGTCCCTTTTTCTGTGGCCAGAATAGCCTACAGTCTATGTGGGTGACTCTCTGGCTAATCTATTATCGGTTCGATCGGCGGTCTGTCGGTGGGTCGATGGTACTAATAATAATAATATGGAATTACATGGGCTGGCTGAATCTTGTAAAACAAACAAACGAAGAAGTTGCTTGCATCAAATCATTTCCGGGCATGAGCTTTCCTCAATTATAATGACTAAAGATTTCAAATTTATGCGCGCGCACCCACACACACACAACACCCAACCCAACTATCACAGTTGTTGCATGTATTGTTTTTTTGTTTGTGTATAGGAGGGGGCTAGAGCTATTGTGTTTTGTAATTAGGTTTTGGCTGTTGTTGGGTGTTTCTGGGCTCTTGTTTTAAAGGGTTGAGCCTTCTTTTTCCAGGGGGGGGTGGGTGGCGTGGGGGGGGGGAGGGTGGGGGGTTGCTTTGGGTTTTTTTGAGGGGCAGGGGAGGGGTGTAACACATTAAGATAGGTTTGGGTTTTTTCCCTTGAAATTCCGTCGTTGACATTTTATTTACATTTTTCATTGGATTACTGATTTGTTAGAAATTGTTAGAATTCATTTTCCTGTTGATTATTGAGTTCAATAGGTTGTAATGTACCGGTGTTGTTTTTGATTTTTTCAATAATTCCCCCCCCCCCCCTCCCCCCTAATATCACCACCTGTTGAAAACGCGTTAAGAATTTGACACAACACACTCACACACCACACACACACACAACAAAACAAAAACAACACATTGCTCGCGCACCTACTAGGTGGGAGGTTTTTATTTGATGAAGGATTTTGCTGTTGAAAAGTTAGGGAACAAGCTATGAGGGGACCGTTGGGTAGAAAATAGTGTGTCTTGAGGCCTGATTTGAATGTATCAGATGAGGCTTTGGCAAAGTGAAAAGAGGGAGTCATTCCAGGGTGGGATGGACCAGATGATGAGAAAGAGTAAAGAAATTACCTGCCTAGAACGCAACAAAGGGTTCAAAGTTTGTGGTGGTTCATCCCCCTGTTTGTGCCGGAACTACCCCCACCCCACCACCACACCCACACCCACCCCCACCCACACCAATTCCTCTGGTAGACCTGAGTCGCCGTACTGGTGCTCGTCTTTAGGATGCGACGTAACCCCGGTACGGGTTGCACAGAAATAATATACCAGTTTGTGGCGAAAAACACCAAACCCACGGCAACAGAAGAGTTGTTCCTGCAAAATATCATAGCCAAGAAGATCCCCCCATTCTTATCATTATTATGGAAACATACAGCACCCACATTGTAGACAGGGTCGCAATATTAATTTTTCAACACGGGCAGCAAAAAAAGCATCGCTGTTCCGGAATTTCTCGCAGAGAACTCTGCGTGCTGCAAATGGTAACCACCTACGACAGATCCCGATACGATCCACTCCAACCACAATACGATACAACACTTACGCTCCCATACAACCATACGAATACAACACTCTATCGATACACGACACACAATACGCGACAACACTTTACGATACAATACAACCCACTACGAGGAAAACACTATCCGTACTACAACACAATACGATACAACACTTACAGTACTATACAACACTATACGATACAATACAACACAATCCAACCACTCTACGCTACACTTCCACACCATACGCTTACAATACAACACTATACAACCACTAAAACGATTACAATACAACCAATACGATACAACTACCCGATACAAAACCAACACACTACGATACAAACACTATTCGATACAATACAAACAAACTCCGCTATGATACAACACTATACCATAAATCACAAACAATACGCTCCCCACCCTACAATTACCAAAAATACCGATACAATACAACACATACGATACAATACAACACAATAGATCAACCTACTACGCTACAAAACAAGACACTACGATACAAAACTCAAGATAACAATCAATCACCAATACGATACACTACAACACAATAGATACAACACAATCGATTTACAATACAAACAATCCGATACAACACTTTTACGACACAATACAACACACTACGATAAACATACCGATACAATTGCACATTGTAAGAGGCCCTCGTGTGCAAGCTGGCCGAGATAAGAAGCAAACCACGTTCGTAGATCTGGACTGAAGTTCGAGGCTTGCCCAGCCCTATGCAGTTGAAGCAGCGACTGTCTGCTGTCATCTTTACTTTCCTTCCATTTCCACTCCTGTTATGAAGCCACCCATTTTCATCCCCCCCCCCCCCCCCCTCTCTCTTCTCACTTTCTCTCTCTCTCATTCTTTTCCCCCCTTAATCATCGTTGTCATTTTTATTATCACCATCATCATCGTCGGCACTGCCATCGTCATCACTACCCCGCATAGTAGAACACCATCATCTCTACTACTTCTAGTACTACTACTACTACTACTACTACTACATCGGCGTCGACGATAGCAACGACATTACTACCTTCTTGTTCTTGATGTATTTGTGTATTCTTGGTGGATTTTCCCCTTAGCGTTTCCTTTACTCCTTGGCTTTCCATTTTTTTCCTTTCAAACATTAATTATTGCTACTGCTTTGGTGTTTATACTCTTTGTTTCCCTTTTGAGGATCTGGATGAAAACAGTCGTTGGTACTTAATCTATTTACCTCTTTAAATAAAATTTCGTATATTTTCGTATTTCAATTCTCTGAGAGTGGTTGAGGCGCCCGCATTGACTTTTTAGGCCAGTCTCTTGGGCTGCAGCCACTTAAGGTCACTGGAAGATGGTATAAAAATCCCTACCTTATTCACCGAGGCAACCTGCCCAGATTCGAACTCACAACTGTGTGGGTCCACAGGATGGAAATCAACTGCTCTTATTCACACCCAGCCAATAGTATAGCGTGGGTGGGGTGAAGTACATAATGTGTAGGAGGCACTGGTTGAACAGTTGATAAGTAGAGCTATAAATAACCTGCCTTCAGCGCCAGGGCTTTATCAGAGTTCTTGATTAAACCAGTGACGCTGGGGGCAACAGCAAAGTGAGAGGCTGTATGACCAGTGGCTTTCTTTCCCACTCTTGGAATTCCACTTTACAGCTTAGTCTTTTAGTGATCGACTATGACTCTCTGACTAGGAGGCTTGACTTGCACAGACCTTATGTGCTGTAGCCCTGGGGGCTAGTTGGCCTTTGGAGAACATCTCCAACGCTGACTGTCCTTATGCCCACTTGGCCGAGAGAGTGGGGGTGTACTGTGGGCAAGACATCTCCACTATAAACAGCTGCCTCCTCTGCTGTTTTGAAGGTCATCGTCTGAACCGACGCCAAACATAATTGTATAAATAAGTGAACCTTACCCCAAGAAGCAGTAGACGATGTGATGTGATGTGATGTGATGTGATGTTTATTAATTTATTTAGTTGTTTATTTATTTATTTGTTTATTTAGAATAATGGAATAAGCACTCATGTGGGGTTTTTAAAAATCCAGTCCCTGTATGTATGTGGTTTTGTAAATGTTGTCATCTGTTCCCACCAGCACAAAATTTAATAGCCTACTTTTTTCGAAAAGGGACAAGTTTTAACATACACGTAAAATGTTCTGTCAAGTCAAGTCAAGTCAAGTCAAACTTTTATTTTCAGATGGTACATTGAATAAGCAGTGCATTTGCTTTTTTTCATCAAGCCATCTGTGGTGTTGTGGTTGTTTGTGTGTGTGTTGTGTGTTTGCACAAGGGACCTCGTTTATTGTTTCATTGGAGGACTTTGTTGTGGGGGGGGGGGGGGGGGTTTTGGGGGTATAGTGGAATAGTCGGCATGATGTTAATCCAGGGGAAATATTCCGTTGAACATATTCAAATTCCTGAAGGGCAATAAAACACCAGCGCAATAAGCTATTTCCACCCCCTCTCCTCCCAGCATTATATGCTATTATAATATGTAATCTATATATATAACAGAATTCAGTCTCCTAATGTATTTTAGTTTACCATCTTTATTGTACATATTTATCGATTTTAAGAAGATTTGACCGGGTGAGGCATGCAGCTTTGTGGGCAACCATGAATTTGTACAGCATCAATGCAAACCTTGATAGAGTCATCCACAGCTGTCCGCGAGGCCACAGTGCAGTGAATACAAACACTTGGGAGAAAGGGTTCGAACACAGTTGGAGTAAGGCCGGGTGTCTACTCTCACCCCATTATTATATATTATACACATATATATACACGCGCACATGCGCACCAATACACCAAAAACGCGCAACGCACATGCACGACACGCGTTAAACACACACACACACACACACAACACACACACACTCCTTGAGTACCAGATACAAATAACAAAACACTGTGATGCAGATGAATACGTCATTTAAAAAAATCTTTGATTTCAATTGTGATCAAAGGTACTTAGCTGTACCTTTCGCTGGCGTAAATAGATCTACTTACTTGCTATAGTATAACCAAGTCCAAGAGATTGTGACAATGGAAAGTAAGTAGGTTACACACACACACACACACACACACACACCACCCCACACACCAACACACACACAGCTCGCACGCACGCACGCACACACACACAACACAAACACCAGTCTGGTGCAGTGGTATTAACCACAGAAAGTCTGTCCAGTTAAAGTTCTTGTGAAACATGATATCATTTAATATATCTAAAATTTTGTTTTTTCGGATAACTGGATAGATTTGTTCAAGTTTTTATTAATAGTTAAACTATGAATACCTCTTAACGCTAAAATTTTATCTTTGATGATGTAAATTTTACTGATTATGTAATTTGTTGCCGTGTTGTTTTGGTATACGTAGGAAAACCCCCCAGGTTAAACAATGATAAGAAATGGAAAACATTTCTATATTTAGAGTTTATAACGGAAAAGAAACAACAACACAATTCCTTAACAATGCTCGCACATGGTTTGTTTATCCACATTGAAAAGATCTCTGTGTTCACAATGATATTTAACAAATGAGTAAAACATGAGAATATTATCGTGGAATATTCGAAGTATCTATGAAAAGTTGATGGGAATTAATTGTAACAAACTCAAATGAGTACACATACAGACATGTTGAATTATACGCTGTAAATAATTTTACACGAAACCATTTAGATAAAAAATGTAGGAAGATGTATTCTACCAGGATAAAAGTCAGTGCACTACAGCTGGACCAAAAAGAACTAGATTTGTCAGTGTTCAGGAGGTATTTCAGGTTTTCATTAAGGAAGCTTATCGAACAAGTATAACAATTGTTACCGCAAAATGTGCAGATATTTTGTGGATGCCAATGATACGGAAATCATTACGATCATCAAACAAGATATTTTATAGGATGTGCTATATTCCACCGAATTTTTTCTTTTGGAAAAGTTCATACACAGAAAACTATGGAAAATTTAGAACAAGACATAGAACGTTTGTCTCGAAAGAGGTCAGATAATTACTGTGCGGAGATCTAAATGCGGCGATCGGGAAGACTGATGCTTTATAGAACTAGATTCAGAACCAAGTTACTACAATTTACCTGAAGAAATGAATATTGACCAATGTATCAAAGGTAGCTCAATGGGATAGATTGTACACAAGTATGGTAGACTTTTAATCTTAATATTTTTTACCGCAAGTCAATTATATATATTAAATGCGAACATTAGGAGGATTTACAGGGTTTAGATTTACCATGCTTTTCAACCTAAGGTTGTAGTGTTGTGGATTATTTATTTGTTCAAAATCATTTATGAAGAGGTGAAGCATATGAAGTTAAGAGATTATATGATACTCTGATCATTGTCCACTCGATCTTAGTTATAGATATACAGATATAGACAAAAACGTTTGCAGAGGTCTATCACAATAGTAAGAGACACACAGGCAGAGTATATTACTAAAGATTCACCACAACTCAAACACATTTTGTATGGGATACAATTCCAAAGGACAATTTGACAAGGGCACTTTCTACCAGAATACAATCACACTAACACAAATAAAAAAGAACAAATACAGGTATTTAAAAACACATAAAACTAAGTACAAAGCACCTTATTCTCAAACGTTTGTAAATGATATTCGGACAGCTGTCTGATATCTTTCTCAAGGTAGACAATTAAGCTTGACGACCAGAAAGTCAAAAAAACCGGTAAAGCAGAATTACAACACAATAAAAAATGGTTTGATTCGGAATGTAAACAGTACAGACATCGAAGTCAAGTTCTACTAAATGCATAAATAGAACTCCGTATAAAAAAACCTGAACTACGAGAAAAATTATTATGAAAGAAAACATATAAAAACAAAAAAAAAAAAATTTACCCCATTTTGTAATATACAAAACGAAAACGAAAATCTTCAAAATTTCACTGTTTCACAGCTACATGTGCCATTGACGAAGATCGAGTTTATTGTGGGAAAAACTTTACAAAAATTAAAAGAAATGCGAAGATGATGGATTAAAACATCATAAATTCTTATTATGTCGCAGTAAATGGCCTGAAACACTTAAAAAAAACACTTATGCGTAAAGAACCGCAAATGCTCCAGACCACAAAACGCATGTACAAATCAGGTTTTAATGAATAATTAAAAGTATCTATAAGCCCACTCCTAGATAAGCAATTACAACAGAGGAAATTAAAACCATCAAAAACAGTGAAAACTAACAATCGTGGAAAGAAGGAATCACAAACGAAATGATCAAAGCAGTTTCATCTTATTAATGTTATAGAGGATAATGCGGAATATTTTACTTTTAGTATTAGAAACGGGTAATTATCCCTGTTGACTGGAAAGTAGGACGTGAATGTCCCAATCAATAAAAGGATGTATACAAACCCCGAATCTACAGAGGACAAACGTTGACCAAAACACAATTGGAACAACTTTTTTGTCAATACTGAACATGAATTTCTTTGAATATTTAGAAATAACAATAGTATTGTCAGAGAACAAGCTGGTTTCAGAAAAAGCATAGCAGAACAAGGACCAATCTTCCTACTTAAACAATTTAATAGATAGTGTAGGAAAGTAAAAACTAAAAGATTTATTGCTGCTTTGTAGATTTTCAGAAAGCGTTCGATAATGTGTGGCCGAGGGTCTTCTTATAAGTTAAACGAAATCGGAATACAGGCAAAAATTTTAATTGTCATTAAAAAACATGTATTCAATGCAACAAATCTTTACAAAAATACGCGGCAAAACACACAGATGAATCATAGTCTAGAAAAAGGGGTCCATCAGGGAAATACATTAGTTCTACATTATTTAATGTATATGTCAATGATTTAGTTCATATACTGATGAGAAAGATTCGCCATCATTAAATAACCGCAAAAGACAGAATTCTTGTTTTTCTTTCTGCTGATGACTGGCAATGCTTATCACAACCAAAATAGGTACTTCAAACTAAAACTGAAACACTGCTAAGCATATGTTCTACTTGGGGGTTAAAAAGTCTAACAAAACAAAAACCAAAGTAAAAAGAAACCTAATAAAAATAATTAAAAAGGTAGAAAAAGAAGTTAAATAAGATAAGGTATATAAGGTAAAAATAATAAA
>CM054156.1:41659700-41662200 GCA_028751875.1 Rapana venosa
TTCTGCAAAGCCAAAACAAACAAACAAACCAACACAAACAAACAAAACGGGCAGAAGAATGAATCAAGAAGGCAGAAAATAGACGAGAAGGAGGAAGTGATAAGAAAAAATATGGGAACAAGGCAGAAACAAAGAGAGGGATAGAAAAGAGGGAATTCCTAGCACAGACTTTCCAGAAAGTGGGGTTCTTATTTATACTGACAGGAACACACCCCCCCCCCCTCCCCCACTACATCCCTACGGAGAAGGACGTGAATATAACAACAAAAACAACAACAGCAGCAACAACTACAACAACAACAACAACAATAACAATTTTAGTTGGTTGGTTAGTTGGAACTGTAAACTCCCTGCCTACCTCCAGTACAAAGACGCTGTAACTGCCGTCTCCGATTCGTATTCCCGTGTTGCCATAGAAACAGTCTCCATGGTAACCAGGCGACCAGGCACCTATCAGGTGGCAGGAGGATTGTTCCAGAATGTCTTCGCAATCTTTCGTTACTGTGCCTGCGTCAGAATAGGCTGCCACTGTCGATTGGAATTTTTAAAAAAATGGTATTAGAGATTTTATCTTCTTAAAATTTAATATGGATGTATTTACTTTACGGATGGATGGATGGGTGGGTGGGTGGATGGGTGGATGGATGTGTGTGAGTGTGTGCATGTGTGTGCGTATGTGTATGTGCACACGCGCACGCGCGTGCGTATTACAAAAAAAAAATGAAGTGACTGTACAAGTTTAGCAACCCTCTTAAAAAAAATCTTACTCTCTATATCTTTTTGTGTGTGTGTGTGTGTGTGTGTGGGGTGTGTGTGTGTGTGTGTGTGTGTGTGTGTGTGTGTGTGTGTGTGTGTGTGAGAGAGAGAGAGAGAGAGAGAGAGAGAGAGAGAGAGAGAGAGAGAGAGAGAGAGAGAGAGAGAGACGGACAGACAGACAGAGAGACAGACAGATAGACAGACATACAGACGGACACACAGAAAGGCAGAGAAGTATTTACAAACTCTTGACTTTTTTGTTTGTGTATTGCAGTTTTATTAAAGTTACAGCAAACTCCCCCAAAGTCTAGAAATTCAAATATAGATAAACTCTGGAAATCCGTTTATAATAATTATGCACAAAGCGTTCAAATAATTAACCGGACATCGATCCTCCCTCTCCAATCTCCTCTAAACAAAGAAAAAGAAGAAGAAAAAATAAAATTGTAAGAAAAGAAACAAGGTGTTCCATAACCTATAAGGTCGTAGGGGAGCGAGGCGTCAGAGACCTCACTTCTCTAGGGCCAGCATATTGAGGGCGGCACCCATCTCCTCTCCCTCGCTGCTTTACCTTCCCTGACCCTAAAGAGGGCAGGTACCCATTTACAGATACTGGGTGAACTGGGGAACTGTACTGAAGCCAAGGCACGCAAACGGTCACCCATCCAAGTAGTAACCACGCTCGACACTGCTTAACCTTGGCTTGGGGGGAAAGCGAGTGCTCTGACCACTGAGCTATCCTGTTCCCTAAGAAAAGAAGCAGCACCCCCCCCCCCCCAAAAAAAAAAAGAAAATTGGAATGCGACTAGGCTACCTCAATAGGTAGGCAAAAATGTTCGACTACGCAATAAATTTCACCATTTGTGAACCTCGGAGCTCTAGCCAAGGAACGAAAAATAAATGAATGAAAGAAAAAAAGAAAGAAAGACAGAAAGAGAGAGAGCTCCAAAGAAACGAAAAAAGAAATAAAGAAAGCAAGAAACAGAAATCCTTGTTTATGAAACCGCGACTTAAAGGAGTCAGCCATATTTCACCCAAACGCAAGCGCTTACGTTCCTTTGATCTTTTTGATATAGATTTAAACAGACGATGGGGTATGCAAATTGTGATGACTATTAGCATAATTTAGCGCCTGTAATCCTTTCTGCAATAAATCACCCAGAAAATGAGAGACAAGACAAGAGTGGCTTTTTCATCAGTGTTATGAAAAAGAAAAGGCATATTTTATGGGAGAGGAGAGAGGGAGGGTGGAGAGGAGAGAGGGGGAAGGAAGGGGGGGGGAGGAGAGAGGGAGGGAGGAAGGGACGGACGGAGAGAGAGAGAGAAAGAGGGAGAGAGAAGAGAGAGAGAGAGAAGAGAGAGAGAGAGAGAGAGGGAGAGAGAGAGAAGAGAGAGACAGAGACAGAAACAGAAACAGAAAAACTGCGTGTTTTAAGGGGGGGGGCGGGCGAGAGAGAGAGAGAGAGAGAGAGAGGAGAGAGAGGAGAGAGAGAGAGAGAGAGGGGAGGAGAGAGAGAGAGAGAGAGGGGACAGACAGACAGACAGACAGACAGACAGACAGAGACAGAGAGACAGAGAGACAGAGAGAGTGTGTGTGTATTTCAGAGACAACATCAAATATATAATTCTCAAAACAGTACACGATCACCATCAACACTCATTTAAAAAAAAAAATTATACTCGTTCAAATTATATGTCATGATAATGAAATAAACTCAGTACCCATACACTCGCACAATAAAAA
>CM054156.1:41677200-41682200 GCA_028751875.1 Rapana venosa
AACCAACATACTTGATGTTTTAAAAAAAAAACAGCAGAAACCAATCACCAATCAGTAACCACACACGACACAACATACTAACTTGTTGATAGTTTTCAGAAAACAGCAGAAAGCAGTCACCAATCAGCAATCACACACGACACAACATACTTGCTGATTGCTTTCAGAAAACAGAAGAAACCAATCACCAATCAACAATCACACACGACACAACATACTAACTTGTTGATAGTTTTCAGAAAACAGCAGAAAGCAGTCACCAATCAGCAATCACACACGACACAACATACTTGCTGATTGCTTTCAGAAAACAGAAGAAACCAATCACCAATCAACAATCACACACGACACAACATACTAACTTGTTGATAGTTTTCAGAAAACAGAAGAAACCAATCACCAATCAGTAACCACATACGACACAACAAACTAACTTGTTGATAGTTTTCAGAAAACAGCAAAAAAAACACCCACCCCAGTCACACACGACCCACACAACACAACACAACACAACACAACACAACACAACACATCATACCTATTGATTTCTGGTATCACTCTCAAGCGGAAAGACGTTAACATTGAAGACTTACTTACTTGACTTGATTGCTTAGAAGCTAGGCTTGTTTGCAACCCCACATGAATTGCTCGTCCTTTTTAAGATATCAAAAGAGCTCGTATTCGCATTTGCAATATATACCCTCCCCCCCCCCCCCCACCATCCCCATCCCCCCTGCCCCCTCCCCCACTCCCCCACCAAAAAAAACACCCAACCCCAAAACTAACATTGGAACATGTTGACAAAGAACACGTACCCTATATCAGTGTCTTCAAAAGAAATGGACGACACAACGAACAGTTTTTAAAGGCGCGTGTGTCTACAACATTTAATAGCACAGCTTAGCACAGCTACAGCACAGCACAGCTACAGCTACAGCACAGCTAGCTAAGCTACAGCACAGCACAGCACAGCTACAGCTACAGCTACAGCACAGCACAGCACAGCACAGCACAGCACAGCACAGCACCGCGCATGAACTGTCAGAAGAGTGAGGAACGAAGCATGTTTTAGAAGCTGTCCAATCCGTTTTATGAACAAGCCTTTTAACAAGACGGTCACTTTTTATGGCGATGTAGTCAACGTTGTTGAAGCTTGTCTTCTTATCTCCTCCCTCTTCTTCCTTCCTTCCCTTCCCTTCCCTCCTCACTGCCCCCCCCCCCACCCCCCCCCCCAGCCTTCCCCCTCACTCCCTCCTCCCCCCCCCCCCCCTCCACATTCATCCTCACCCAGTCTCACCCTTTCCTTTTCTTTGTTTTACTTTTTGTTGTTGTTCTTTCTATCTTTATTCTGTCGTTAAGTCTTACTAGGTGCTGTGTATAGTTTGTTTCGTTGTTTCTTAAGTAGTAAAAAGTCGAAACGATTCGCTGAAAGAGTATTTGTGAACCAATCAGAAAACACAGAACACTGATAGCATTAAAAAAGACAATAATTTAGCACGGGGTTGCGCAGACAAAATGCATTTAGAAAAATTAAACGAATTCGCAAACAAATATAATAATAATATCTGTATAAAGAACTTTATCAATCTACGAAGTATTGATCCCCTAAAAAACCCAAACACACACAACAAAAAATTGAGAAACAAATGAACACATGATTATGTATATGTAAACGAAATGTAAAGAATGCATTAAAGTGATAACCCCCCAAAAAAAAAACAAAAAAAAAAAACCTACCCCCAAAAAACCACAACAAAACCCAACAACAACGAATGAATGATAACCACAGAAACAAAGCATCTCAAAGAAACCAATAAACAATTTTAAACAAGCAAAATGATAAATAATCTATTTTGTTTATTATAAACGGTCTCAACACTATTTCCATCCCTATCCATTACCACAAGCCTTTCGCATCACCACACCACACCACTCATAACCATCATCATCATTATCATCATCTACAATAACAACAACAACATTCACAAAACACCAATAGCGAGAGCATGAACATCAGTAAAGACACCACCAATAACAATAACATCAACATTAGCGTAGATATTGTCTTTGTTAACAATACAAACAGCAATATAAAAAAACCACCACCACAACAACAATTACAGAAAAAACACTGATTTAACATGAGACTAGTATTGTACCGCTGTAGCACTCAGATGGGCTTTCTTTCTTTCTTTCCTTCCTTCCTTTTTCCTGCCTTCCTTCCTTCCTTCCTGCCTGCCTGTCTGCTTGTTTGTCTCTCTGTCTTTCTTCCTTCCTTCCTTTCTGTTTGTCTGTTTCTTTCTTTCTTTCTTTCTTCTTCTTTCTTTCTTTCTTTCTTTCTGTTTTCTTTCTTCTTCTTTCTTTTTCTTTCTTCTTTTTCTTTCTTTCTTCCTTCCTTCCTTCTTTCCTTTCTTCTTCTTTCTTCTTCTTTCTTTCCTTCTTCTTTCTTCTTCCTTCCTTCCTTCCTTCCTTCTTTCCTTCCTTCTTCTTTCTTCTTCCTCCTTCCTTTCCTTCCTTCTTTCTTCCTTCTTCCTTCCTTCTTTCTTCCTTTCTTTCTTCTTTCTTCCTTCCTTCCTTCCTTCCTTCTCTTCTTCTTTCTTTCTTTCTTTCTTTTTCTTTCCTTCCTTCCTTCTTTTTTCTTTCTTTCTTTCTTTCTTCCTTCCCTTCCTTCCATCGAGCAATCGGTCGATGAACTCACCCACCCACCCACCCACTCACCCATCCATCAACCCACCCACCCACCCATCCATCACCCACCCACCCACAAAACCGCATACACACGGGAACTGGATGTAAAAAAAAAGTACACGAGTGCTTATTCCATTATCCTCGATAAACAAGAATAAATAAAGAAATAGAGAGATAAACAAATACAACAACCTAGTTTCTTATAACTGCGTCTCTGTCTGTTTCTGTCTGTCTGTTTCCGTCTCTGTCTCTGTCTCTGCCTCTGCCTCTGTCTCTCTCCAAAAATTTTAATAAATAACCTTGCCTTGTATGGTCCACCTCTTTCTCTCTCTCTCTCTCTCTCTCCCCCCCCCCCCCCCCCCCTTCCCCCTTCCCAAGTCCTTCGGATGAGACTATAAACCGAAGTCCCGTGTGCGAACGCACGCAGAACATCTTGCGCACACGTTAAATCCTGTCCCGCTTTTCGTAAGTGTAGGCCATTGGTTTCAGTCTAGCGTTAACATCGCACAGACACGAAGGTTTCCAGGAGCAGACATAGGGAGTGATCATGATCTTGTGATGATGACTTTCCGACTACGTCTAAAGAAAATCCACAAGCGGAACAACATCAGGATCAAATTTGACCTCGAGAAGCTGAAGGACCCAGAGGTAGTAGACATTTTTCAAGCTAGGATAGGTGGAAAGTTTGCAGCACTCACTGTGATAGACTAAGACATAGATACACTGACGAATAGTTTCAATACAGCAGTGACTGAAACAGCAAGCGAGCTTCTTGGCAAACACCGACCAGTCAAAAAACCATGGGTCACACCTAACATCCTACAACTATGCGACAAGCGTAGAGAGTTGAAGAAAAAGAAAAATGAAACAAAAGAAAGAGCAGAACAATATAGGGCAGTCAACAAAAGAATCAGGAAGTCCATGACGGAGGCAAAAGAGAAATGGATCGGTGAACAGTGCCAAGACATTGAAGAGAACATCAAGAAAAACAATAGCAAGAAAGTATATCAGCTGGTGAAAGACCTGACTAGCACAAAACAGAGAAAAGGTTTAACAATCCAAGACAAAAATGGGAAGTGTCTCACTGACGACCAGGATATTCTGAACAGATGGACAGAATACTGCTCCGACCTGTATAACTATAGAACCGCAGGAGATCCAGAAGTCCTTAATGTACCCGCAAGCAAAGACACAGACAGTCACCCTATCCTCCGAGAAGAAGTGGAAACAGCAGTCAGATCGCTGAAAAAGGGGAAGTCAGCAGGGGCTGACAACATTCCAGCTGAGTTGGTTCAAGCTGGAGGGGAAGCCATGATCAGCGCCCTACTAAGAATCTGCAACAAGATCTGGAAGACAGGAAAATGGCCAACACCATGGACACAGTCACTCATCATCACCCTCCCCAAGAAAGGAAATCTACAACAATGCCATAATTACCGCACAATCAGCCTCATATGCCACCCAAGCAAGGTCATGCTGCAGATAATATTGAATAGACTGAAGCCACAAGCAGAGACCATCATTGCTGAGGAACAAGCAGGTTTCAGAGCAGGGCGCAGCACAACAGAACAGATATTCAACCTCAGAATACTATGTGAGCGGTACATTCAACATCAACAAGACCTTTACCACGTATTTATCGATTTTAAGAAGGCATTTGACAGGGTGTGGCATGCAGCTTTGTGGGCAACCATGAATTTGTACAGCATCAATGCAAACCTGATCAGAGTCATCAAACAGCTGTACAGCGAGGCCACCAGTGCAGTGTACTACAACAACAACATTGGAGAATGGTTTCGAACAACAGTTGGAGTAAGGCAGGGCTGTCTACTCTCACCCACTCTTTTCAACATCTTCCTTGAGAGAATCATGGCTGATGCACTGGAACATCATGAAGGATCAGTCAGCATTGGTGGCAGAACGATCACAAACCTCCGCTTCGCAGATGACATTGATGGAATAGCAGGATCAGAAAAAGAGCTTGCCAGCCTAACAGAACATTTGAATAAGGCCTCCAAAACATACGGCATGGAAATCAGTGCAGAGAAGACCAAACTGATGACTAATAACACCAACGGCATTAGCACTGATATCAGGGTTAATGACCAGAAGCTGGAAACAGTTCAAAGCTTCAAGTACCTGGGAGCCATTGTATCAGACCAGGGATCCAAGCCAGAAGTAGTATGCAGGACTGCACAGACAATAACAGCTTTGTCAAAATTAAACACCATCTGGAGAGATAAAAATATCTCACTTATCTCCAAGATCAGACTAATGCGCTCCCTTGTCATATCCATATTTCTGTATGCATG
>CM054156.1:41689700-41694700 GCA_028751875.1 Rapana venosa
TTTAAGACCTCCCCTCCCCCCAAAAAATCCATCCCAAAACAAAAACAACAACAACAACAACCCCTCCCCCAACAACAACAAGATACAACTGACAAGAGAAAGAAACAGAAAGAAATGTCTGACAGATTATAGCAGAAAGATACGACCAACAACAACAAACAACCCCCCCCCCCCAAAAAAAAACCCACAACAAACACCCCACATAAAAACCCACACCAAAACAACAACCCCACCACCAACAAAAAATCCTGTAAAAATCCCCAAAACAAAACAAACCAAAAATTCCGTTAGACCAGAAGAAAGCTTGGTAGTTGGTTTGTTGGTCGATCGATTGGTTGGTTGATTGGTCAGCGGGTTGATTGGTTGGTTAATTGATTTGTTGCTCGATCGATTGGTTGGTTGGAGTGGTTAATTTTAAAAAAAAGACTGCATTTTTAGAGCTTAGAGGCTTCAGTCTACTCCCATACACACTGTCAAATGCCTGAGAAAAAATCACTTAGACTGGACTGCCTATACAAGCAGACATTTTTTGGTGTCTATTCACTGGCCTCTCATCTTGCTTTTTATATGACCATCTTGTGCACACGTTAAATCCTGTTCCGCTTTTCGTAAGAGTAGGCCATTGTGTGCCGGTGGGAACAAATAACAGAATTTACAAAACCGCATACTCACGGGGACTTGATGTAAAAAAAACACTTAAGTGCTTATTCCATTATCCTCGATATAAAAGAATAAAATAAATAAATAAATAAGATAAAATATGACCTGCGTTCTTGTATTTTTGGGTAAAGAAAGGCAGGAGAGTGAACCAAGCAGGTAGAAAAAAAGAAAGAAAAGAAGGAGGTGACAGGAAGAAAAGGAACAAGGCAGAAATAAGAGAGAGGGATAGAAAAGTGAGGATTCCTATCACAGAATTTCCAGAAGGTGGGGATGCTGTTTATATATTGACATCTCCACGGGGGACAAAAAGTCGCGTCAAAGAAGTCTTTTAGAACTGTTGAAGTAAAACTACTGCATTTTAAGTGAAGCTAACCTTGATAGATAACTTGATGAGATGCCCAGAGAGAGAGAGAGAGAGAGAGAGAGAGAGAGAGAGAAGAGAGAGAGAGAGAGAGAGAGAGAGAGAGAGAGAGAGGAGAGAGAGAGAGAGAGAGAGAGAGAGAGAGAGGGAGAGAAATGGGTGGGGAGAGAGAGAGAGAGGGAAGGAGAAGAGAGAGAGAAGAGAGAGAGAGAGAGAGAGAGAGAGAGAGAGAGAGAGGAGAGGAGGAGAGAGAGAGAGAGAGAGAGAGGGAGAGAGAGGGAGAGAGAGAGAGAGAGAGAGAGAGGGGGGGGGGGGCAAACAAAAAAGAAACAAAGAAGGAAAGAAAGAAACAGGCAGAAAAAAAACGACAGACAGACACACACACACATACACACACACACACGCACGCAAGCACGCATGCACGCACATACCTATACACACACACACATGCACACACACAGAGTCAAACATGACAAGGTTAATGAAAGTTCAGCAAGATTTACATAACAAGGGCGGTTTACTATCGATCTGAAACAGGTCACTCGTCAGCTCCAGAGATCGATCTGTCACACAGCCTTGTCCGCAGCAATCAGCCCCGTGTCAGTTTAATTAAAGACGCAGCCCTGACAGTGACCGAATTCTCTTTGGTGTAAATCCACGCGTGTAGATCATAATTTATTACATGCACGCTTAAGTTCCAGTTATACCTTCAGGACCCGGGCTTTATCACAGTTCTTGATTAAACCATTGACGCTGGGGGCAACAGCAAAGTGAGAGGCTGTATGTATGACCAGTGGCTTTCTTTCCCACTCATGGAATTCCACTTTACAGCTTAAGTCTTTTAGTGATCGACTAAGACTCTCTGACTAGGAGGCTTGACTTGCACAGTCCTTATGCCCTGGGGAGCTGGTTGGCTTTTGGAGAAAATCTCCAACGCTGACTGTCCTTATGCCCTCTTGGCCGAGAGAGTGTGGTGGGTGTGCTATGGGCAAGGCATCTCCACTATAATCAAATTTCTGCCCAATTTCCGAAACAGCAGCTGCCTCCTCTGCTGTTTTGGAGGGTCATCGTCGAACACGACGGACATATATATTTATAATCATGTTAAGTTCCAGGTACAGGGTGCATGGAGGGTATGTTATGTTAATGTTGCATCAGTATGCCACTTTTAAATCCAGCCTCAAGACATATTTGTTTTAAACCTGAGATTTCCCCCTCCTGTTTCATATCAGAACTGTCCCACCTTCACTAGCTGATGTCCCATCACCCTGCCAAAGTGTATGACCTTTGTGTGTTTGTGTAGTAGTAGTAGTTCTTCAGTTTAACGTCCTTCCACTAAATAGTGATATCAGACGGGAAAGTGTGTGTGTGGTGTGTGTGTGTGTGTGTGGTCTGTGTGTGTGTGTGTGTGAGTGTGTTTGTAGAGAGAGGGTATGCACATAAATAAACAATAGCAATAAACAAATATTATGAAGAAAAAAAAAACAAGAAAAACCCCCCCCCCCCCCCATAAACAAGAATTCTGAACAAAAAAAGACAGTAAATATTAACGTTGCAAATCATTATAACTAAAGCTACCTTATAAAAGGAGTCTAACATTGAGTATGACTTAATGACAAACAATTTGTTTCATTAGAGGATGTCTTGTAAATTTGCTGTAAGCTACGAACTGGGAAGGCGGTAAAACGTTTTTCAGATCTCTGCATGTAAAAGATATGATCATTGGTAAGATTTCGCACAGATACATGTTGCTTTTTTGAAAATTTAGTTTTAAAAGCATTGAGCTATTAAACTGTAGATAATAGATAAAAACATTTCTATATTCATGTAAATTACGACATTTGATCTTATCAAAAGATAATACATTGGGCTACATCATCACTCCAGGAATAACTGGTACTTGTAGCTTCTTTTTAAAGTGTTCCAACATGCATTTTGTACATGTTATAGCCCTCGTGGATGGATAGAGGAACACTTATGCTGCAAGACCCATCCCTATGTTCAGCTCCACTTTTGCTATTCTGTCAACTTTTTCATTAAGTAGATACCACAGTGCGAGGGTATCCAGCAAAAGGTAACACCATGCCTCGTATCATCAGAAAATGAATTAGAGACTTAATTCGATTATGAGATCTTGTCTCACTTTTGAACTGAAGTTTCTCAGAGAAGTAAGACTGACCTGGAATCAACACAGAAAAGCGTTTGAAATATGTTTTAGGAAAATCTAGAAGATAATATTAAAGCATCAAAATAGCAGATAATTACAGCTGTAAATATAGATCGATTTTTTCCAATAGAAAATGATCTCTCTCTTTCAAAGATGGAATTACAAAAGCTGCACCCCCTCATTGTTGTTCAAAAAGGGAGACCGCTGTGTATATTTTTAAATGATTTGGATATGTATTTTGTATATATTCTTTTACTGATGAGCTAAGGATATTTCATTACCTTTTTTAGTTTAAAGAGGAATAATTTACGTCAAAATTAGCTCTCTTAAGTTCCCATGGGGACAAGGCGAGGAGTGAATCTTTGATTTAGCTATTTTTGTGGGAAATATTTCTGCTTTATCAAATAATTGGGAAGTATAGGTTCTAGGTGTGGTGACTGAGCGAATATAATGTGCTTTTAGGAAAGTTGACATCGGATCTTATACTATTTCGTTGTCCACATTGGTTTCTTGTGTTGAACAACGTAAGAGATATTTAGCCACAGCCAGTTGTCGATATTTGTCTAATGGCAAAATCCTATTTCCTTGTAGGTACCCACAGATGGATGCATGAAAAGGTACCCCCAGAGCTAATCTGAAAGCCTTGCAGTCTAGTCTTGTCATTTTCTGTAATAAATACTTTGGAGCACGTGAAAAATGCTTCCTGGCCATAAATGGATGGACGACTAATGGATAATGCCAGGTGTTTTAAAACTGCTACATCTGAGCCCACACTTGTTTACTAATAACTTTGAGGAGGTTAAGACTTTTCCGAGCCTTAGTATTTAAATAGTCAATGTGATAATTCCAACTTAGGTGTAGAACGTAAAATGTACCCCTAAAAACTTCACCAAAGGTTTATATTCCAAAACTTTCCCATCTAATTGGAAAACAGGTAGAACTGGTGGGTTAGCTCCATTATTGAAAATACAAGACTAGTCTTTTCAGGAGATAGGGAAAGACCATTTTAAAAAATGTAGTCATTAAGTTTGTTTAGCTCAAGCTGATACTATTTTTTATGTAGTTTAGATGCCTCTTTGTGTTTTCTTTTTCATTGTAACTTTCATCCACATACAAATGTCATCAGCGTACTGTACATGATGGCACTTACTGGAAAGACACTTAGGAAGATCATAAAGAAGAATATTGAAAAGATACGGAGCGATGACTGAACCTGTGGAATACCCATTGTTGGAAATCGTAAAAGTGAATAGGAATTTCCAACTTTGGCCTGCATGCATCTTTCTGAGAGAAATCTTTAATATAATGATACAAATTACCAGATATAAACCAATAGTTTTTAATTTATATAGTAGTCGTTTTATGCCAGACCTGATCATATGCTTTCTTTATATCAAAAAAGGTGGCAAGCAAATTTTTCCTACAAGCAAATTGATGTTTAATCTGTGTGCTGAGTTTAATCAGATGATCTGCTGTGGATCTACCTTTTTGAAAACCAGCCTGACTAATAGGGATAATTTTGTTTTTACCGCAATAATGTATTAGTCGGTTTAAAATTACTTTTTCCATAAGTTTTCCTGTGTGAGAAGTTAACGCGATAGGTCTGTAACTGTTTTTATCACTTTTAGATTTACCCTGCTTTGGGACTGGCACTAAAATGGAATGTTTCCATATGCTTGGAATGACCCCCTGAGACCAGCAGCATTGGAATAATTCTAGCAATAACATTATCAAATTTTCTGGCAGCTGTTTTAACAATTCATTTGAAATAGCATCAATACCAACGGATGTTCTTTTTGTTCCAAGAGATAG
>CM054156.1:41699700-41722200 GCA_028751875.1 Rapana venosa
TCTATTTATTAGATACACATTAATTTGGAGCTAGACTGCCTGGTACATAATAATAATAATGATAATAATGATATATATATATATATATATTCTCTCTCTCTCTCTCTCTCTCTCTCTCTCTCTCTCTTTTACTGTGGACATTCACACGGTTCTGTTAATGGCTATGCCTACATCTCTCCTGAAGGTTTAACACAGGAATGTAGACACGCTTATCTTGTCATTGAACATTCCCTATTTTTGGGTGTTTTTTTTTGGGGGGGTGGGGGTGGGGGGGGGGGGGGTGCATGTCTTTGTTGATCTGCATCCTATTGTGTGTGATGGGGAAGTGGGGGGGGGGGGGGGGGGGGAGTGGGAGGGGGGTAAGAGGGAGGGTGTGTGTTATGTGTAGTGTGTGTGTGTGAAAGGTGGTGTGGAAGGTGGGGGTTTGGGGGTTAAGTTGTGTGTGTCGAGAGAGAGAGAGAGAGAGAGAGAGGAGAGAGAGGGGAGAGAGAGAAGAGAGAGAGAGAGAGAGAGAGTGTGTGAAATGTGTGTGTGCTTGTGTGTGTATGTGTGTGAGTGTTTGTGAATGAGTGTGTGTGGATATGTAATGTATACATACATACATATAATATAATATATATATATATATATATATATATATATATATATATATATATATATATATATATATAATAATGTGTGTGGTGTGTATGTGTGTGTTTTCGGGAGGGTTGGGTGGATGGTGATGTTGAGTGTGTGTGTGAGTGTGTGTGTGTGTGTGCATGCGTGCGTGCGTGCGCGCATGTGTGCGTGCGCGTGCATGTATGCGCGCATGTGTATGTGTGTTGATTCTTTGATTTAAAACAATAATATTGTCGTACACCTATAGCGATTCAGACCTAATCAACTGGCCTGCCCGCCTGTCTGTTTCCCTCATTTGTTTACCTTTACACGCACGTCGCACGCGTGCGTGCGCGAACACACAGACACACAGATACACACATCTATCTATCTTTCTTTCTATCTATCTATCTATCTATATCTATCTATCTATCTATCTATCTATTATCTATCTATCTTTCTATCTATTGTCCGTCCGTCCGTCCGTCCGTCCGTCTGTCCGTCCCGTCGTTGTCTGTCTGTTGTCTGTCTGTCTGTTATCTATCTATCTATCTATATCTATCTATATCTATATATCTCTATATATAATCTGTATTAAATATGACACATCTATATATATTCTTTCTATTCTATATCTTTATATCTCTATATATTAATCTGAAATATATATGATACAAAGATATGAAGTGTGGTGCTGACTTTTTAAAGTTCCCCGAATCACTGATGATACTCAAAACCAAATCTACTTCTTCCCGCTTTTTGTATGATTAATCGTGACCATTGTCTTCATTGATTCACGCCTGCACACGCGCGCGCGCGCGCACACACACACACACACACACACACACACACTCACACTCACACAAACCACACACACACACAACACACACCACACACACACACACACACACACTTCACACAAAGGCAGGCACCCACCTTCGGATGAGACTTATAAACCGAGGTCCGTGTTCGAAACGCATGCAGAAACATCTTGCGCAAAAAAAAAAACGGGGGGGGTTTAAAATCCTGTTCCGCATTTCGGATGTGTAGGCCATTGTGTACCGGTGGGAAACAGATGACAAAATTTACAAAACCGCATAACACACGGGGACTCGGATGTAAAAAAAGCACATGAGCGCTTATTCCATTATCCTTCGAATAAAAGAATAAAAAAAAAATAATAAATTACGCACATATTCTCTTTGTCAGTCGTATCTTTCGTATTCTCTTGTTGGTCGTATCTTCTGTTTTTGAGTAGTGGGTCGTAATCTTTCTGTTTTCGTTTTCGTGGGTCGTTTCTTTCTGTTTTTTTTTGAGGGTCGTATCTTTTCAGTTCTTTCTCTCGTTGGTCAAAATTTTTGCTGAGATTATTAAGGATAGTCCCTTCTTAGCGCAAGGGCTGGATGAAAAAAAAGTAATGTCAATACTTATCTGTAACCTTTGGAATAAGAGTATCAATCAATCAATCAATCAATCAATTCAATCAATCAATCAATCAATAAGTAATCTTTCTGTTTTTTCTCTTGGGGGTCCTATCTTTCTGGGTTTTTTCCCCTCCTTTTGTCATATCTTTCTTTCTTTCGTTATTTATTCGTCATATTTTCTTTCTGTTTTCTCTTGTCGGTCTTATTTTCTGTTTCCTCCTCTTGTCGGTCGTATCTTTTAGTTTCTTTCTCTTGTCGGTGTCTTTCTGTTTTTCTCTTGTTGGTCATATCTTTTCTGTTTCTTCCTCTTGTCGTCGTTCTTTCTGTTTTTTTTCTCTTGTCGGTCGTTTCTTTCTGTTTTTTATCATGTCGGTCTTATCTTTCTGTTTTTCTCTTGTTGGTAATATCTTTCTGTCTGTTTCTTTCTCTTAAGGGTCATATCTTTCTGTCTCTTGTGGGGTCGTATCTTTCCGTTTTTCTCTTGTTGGTCGTATTCTTTCTATCTTTTTTTGTTGTATATCTTTTCTGTTTCTCCTCTTGTCGGTCGTATCTTTCTGTATCTTCCTCTTGTAGGTCGTATGTCTTTCTTGTTTCCTTTCTCCGTGGTCTTATCTTTCTGTTTTTTCTTGTTGGTCTTATCTTTCCATCTTTTTCCTGTCATTCGTTTCTGTTTATTTCTCTTATGGATCTTGCCTTACTGTTTCTTTCTCTCGTGGGTCCTACCTTTCTGGTTTCTTTCTCTTAGGTCCTACCTTCTTTTTCTTTTCTCTGTGGGTCTATCTTTCTTGTTGCGTCTCTTTGTGGGGTCCTACCTCGTTGTTTTTCTTTTCGATCGGGTCATATCTTTCTTGTTTCTTTGTCTAGTTTGTTCCTATCTTTCTGTTTCTTTCTCTTGGGGGTCCTATCTTTCTGTTTCTTTCTCTTGTGGGACATATCTTCTGTTTCTTTCTCTGTGGGTCCTACCTTTCTCTTCTTTGTGAGTCGTAACTTTCCGTTTTGGTCTTGTGTGGGTCCTAACTTTCTGTTTTTTCTCTTGTGGGTCCTCCTTGTGTTTCTTTCTCTTATGGGTCCTACCTTTGTGTTTCTTTCTCTGTGGTCCTATCTTTCTGTTTCTTTCTCTCGTGGGTCTACCTTTCTGTTTCTTTCTCTCGTGGGTCCTACTTTCTGTTTCTTTTCTCTTGGGGTCCTATCTTTTCTGTTTTCTTTCTCATGTGGGTCCTACCTTTTCTGTTTCTTTCTTCGTGGGTCCTACCTTTCTGTTTCTTTCTCTCTCGTGGGTCTTACCTTTCGTTTCTTTCTCTTGGTGGGTCCTACCTTTCTGTTTCTTTCTCTTGTGGGTCCTATCTTTCTGTTTTCTTTCTCTTGTGGGTCCTATCTTTTGTTTCTTTCTCTTGTGGGGTCCTCTTTCTGTTTCTTTCTCTTGTGTGTCCTATCTTTCGTTTCTTTAACTTTGTTGGGTCCCTATCTTTCTGTGGTTTTAAAAAAATATATTTTGTCGTATCTTTCTTTCTGTTTTTCTCCTGCGGTCTTATCTTTCTGTTTTCTCTTTGTGGGGTCCTACCTTTTGTTTCTTTCTCTTGTGGTCTTCCTTCTGTTTCTTTCTGCTTTT
Organism: Rapana venosa; assembly: GCA_028751875.1. Taxonomy (NCBI): domain Eukaryota; kingdom Metazoa; phylum Mollusca; class Gastropoda; order Neogastropoda; family Muricidae; genus Rapana; species Rapana venosa. The sequence goes on from CM054156.1 coordinate 41,703,334, forward strand.
GGGTCCTACCTTCTGTTTCTTTGTCTTTTGGGTCTACCTTTCTGTTTCTTTCTCTTGTTGGTCCTATCTTTCTTTCTCTTGTGGTCGTAAACTTTCCGTTTTGGGTCGTGTGGGTTCTTACTTTTCTGTTTATTTTCTCCTGTGCCCCTACCTTTCTGTTTTTCTCTTTCTTTTGGTCATATCTTTTTTTCTTTTTTAAAAGTATTTGTCGTATCTTTCTTTCTTTTTTTCTCTGTCGGTCTTAATCTTTCCGTTCTTTCTCTTTGGGGGTCCTTCCCTTCTGTTTCTTTCTACTGTGGGTCTATCTTTCTGTTTCTTTCTATTGTGGGTCCTACCTTTCTGTTTTTCTCTTGTGGGTCATACTTCTTTCTGTTTCTTGTCTTGTTTGTCTCATACTCTCTGTTATTTTTCTTGTGGGTCCTATCTTTCTGTTTCTTTCTCTTGCTGGGTTATATTCTTTTGTTTCTTTATCTTGTGGGTCCTATTTTTCTTTTTTTCTGTGTTAAAAAAAAATTATTTTGTTAGTATCTTTCTTCATGTTTTTCTCTGTCGGTATTATCTTTCTGTTTTTCTCTTGTGGGTCCTACCTTTCTGTTCTTTCTCTTGTGGGTCTTACCTTTCTGTTTCTTTCTCTTTTGGGTCCTACCATTCTGGTTCTGTCTCTTGCTGGGTCCTATCTTTCTGTTTCTTTTCTCTTGTGGGTCCTAATCTTTCTGATGCTTTATCTTTTGGGTCCTACCCTTTCTGTTTCTTTTCTTGTTTGGTCATATCTTTCTGTTTCTTTATCTTGTGGGTCCATATCTTTCTGTTTCTTTATCTTGTGAGGTCCTATCTTTTGTGTTAAAAAATATTTGTCGTATCTTTCCTTTCTGTTTTTCTCTGTCGGTATTATTCTTTCTTGTTTATCTCTTGTGGGTCCTACTTTCTGTTTCTTTCTCTTGTGGGTCCTACCTTTCTGTTTCTTTCTCTTTTGGGTCCTCTTCTGTTTCTTTCTCTTTTGGGTCCTACCTTTTTGTTTCTTTCTCTTTGTGGGTCTACCTTCTGTTTCTTTCTTTGTTTGTCCTATCTTTCTGTTTCTTTCTCTTGTGGGTCCTTATCATTTATGTTTCTTTCTCTGTGGTCATATACTTTCTGTTTTTCTAGTGTGGGTACTATCTTCCTGTTTCTTTCTCTTGTTGGGGTCCTTACCTTTCTTTCTCTTTTGGGTCGTAACTTTACGTTTTGTTTGTGGGTCCTACCTTTCTGTTTTTCTCTTGTTGATCGTTCTTTCTGTTTCTTTCCCTTTGTGGGTCCTCTTCTTTCTGTTTCTTTCTCCTGTGGGCCCTTCCTTTCTGTTTTGTCTCTGCTCTAGTTGGTCATATCTTCTTTCTTTTTTTAAAATATTTGTCTATCCTTTCGTTCTGTTTTTTTTCTGTCGGTCTTATATTTTCTGTTTCCTTTTTTTTTTTGTGGGTCCTACTTTCTGTTTCTTTCTCTTATGGGTCCTACTTTTCTGTTTCTTTCTTTTTTGTGGGGTCCTACCTTTCTGTTTCTTTCTATTGTGGGTCCTACCTTTCTGTTTCTTTCTTTTTTGAGGGTCCTACCCTTTCTGTTTCTTTCTATTGTGGGTCCTATCTTTACTTTTCTTTACACGTTTTTTTTTTTGGTGGGGCGTATCTTTCTTTCTGCGTTTTAAGCCAACATGCTGAGGGAGACTTAACGTTGTCAAGTGATGATGGAGACATAGACTCAGCACGATGTCTACTTTCAGCATAATATTGTTATATTAATTCTAATAAATTTTTTGATAATATACCCTCTGTGTGGACAGCGTGATGCAGGCAAGGGAGATTACTATCCTCGGTTGTTTCCTGGTTTAATGGCTGGCAAACTCCAGGCTGTTAAGGCTGCATGGTTATGTTCCCTTTGTGTGTGTGTGTGTGGGTGAGTGTGTGTGTGTGTGTGCGTGCGTGCGTGCGTGCGTTCGTGCGTGGTGTGTGTGTGTGTGTGTGTGTGTGCGTGTGTGGTGTGTGAGGGATGGGCATGTGTACTGTCTATGTTTGGCTCGGGGAAAATTTCTTTTTCCCTTTCTCACTAGAGCTCGAGGTGAGATTTTTGCAAGCGTGACAGTTTTTGAATTCCACATAAGGGTAGCCGCATTCCGACTTCGGGGATTATTTTGTCTTTTTTGGATGGGGAATGAAGCAAGGAAGGATGGAGAAGAAAGTGAACTTGGGGGGTGGGGGGGATGGGGTGGGGTGGCAAGAGGGTGGGGCGCGGGGGGGGGGGGGGGGGGAGAGGGAGAGGAAGGAAGTGGAGGGATGATATTGGATATACAATTAGATTCTTTGACAAGGAGGGCAGACACAAAGTGTACAACATATGTGAACATACGCGCGCGGACACACACACACACACACACAACACACACACACAAACACACTCTCTCTCTCTCTCTCTCTCTCTCTCTTCTCTCTCTCTCTCTCTCTCTCTCTCTCTCTCTCTAAAGGGATATCAATCATTTCAGGACAAAGACAATTTTGTACGGCACAGAAGAGTTAGTGCTTTATTATTATTTTGTTATAGGCTAAAAACGAATGCGTTTATCCGCAAAATTATCCCCCCCCCGCTATAAATGTCTGAGTGGTGGAGCGTATTTATGGCATTTCATAATTATAACTTTTTGGAGTGTAAGAGTCTAATACCTTTCTTACTTCTCTTGATTTTTATTTAATTGTGATTTCATTCCATTTAAATCAGAAAGGCCTTTAATAAATATACTGTTCTTTGTATAATTTTATCACAATAAGAGTATCTTTCTGATGTTCTTTTGAGCAAATGCCACTTTTATTTTTTTTGCTATTATTTTCTTTTAATCAAAAGCAGGGGAGACGATCAGGGGAATAGTAGGTCTCAGCAAGGAGTGAGTTTTTTCCCTTTAAGTTTACTGGTGTCGGTCATTACTAACGATTTGCATCTTTTATAAAAAAAGAACAACAAATTTAAGAGCCCCCTCCCCAAAAAAAACCCCCAAACAACACACAAACCCAAACCAAACGAAAAACAAAAACAACAACAACAACAACAACAACAACAACACCCCCCCCCCACCCCCCCCCCCCCCCCCCCCCCCCCCCCCCCCCCCCACCCCCCCCCCCCCCCCCCCCCCCCCCCCCCTCCCAATAAACAAGATTACATCTGACAAAGAGAAAGAAACAGACAAAGAAACGTTGACAGATTATAAGAAAGATACGACCCACCAACAACAAACAAAAACAACCCCCCCAAAAGCCCCCCCCCCAACCCCCCCAAAAAAACAACACAACCCAACATCCACCAAAAACCCAACACCACCACCAACAAAAAGAAACTGTAAAAAACCCAAACTAATAACAACAAAAATTTTCCGTTAGACCAAGAAGAAGGCTTGGTTGTTGGTTTGTGGTCGATCGATTGGTTGGTTGATTGATCATGGGGTTGATGGCGTTGTTAATTGTTTTGTTGCTCGATGGATTGGTTGGTTGGAGTGGCTAATGTAAAAAAAAAAAAGACTGCATTTTTAGGCTTAGGAGGCTAGCAGTGCGACTCCCATACCACACTGTCAAATTGCCTGAGAAAAGTTCAGTTAGAAATGGATTGCGTTCACTAGCAACACATTTTTTTGGTGGGTTCTATTCACTGGCCTCTCATCTTGCTATGTATATGCATCTTGCGCCACCGTTAAATCCTGTTCCGCTTTTCGTAAGAGTAGGTCCATTGTGTCACCGGTGGGAAACAGATAACAGAATTTACAAACCGCCATACTCACGGGGACTTGGATGTAAAAAAGCACATAGTGCTTATCCATTATCTCGATATCAAAGAATAAAATAAATAAATAAATAAGATAAAATATGACTTGGTCTTGTATTTTTGGGAAAAAGAAAGGGCAGGAGAGTGGACCTAAACAGGTAGAAGAAAAAAAGAAGAAAATAAGGAGGTGACAGGAAAGAAAAGGAGGAACAAGCTGAAATAAGAGAGAGGGGATAGAAAAGTGAGGTTTCATATCACAGAATTCCAGAAGGTGGGGATGATGTTTATACTGACATCCAACGGGGGACAAAAGTTCGCGACAAAGAGTCTTTTAGAACTGTTGAAGTAAAATTATGCATTTTAATGTGAAGCTAACCTTGATAGAAAACTTGATTGAGATGCCCCTGATGGAGAGAGAGAGAGTGAGAGGAGAGAGAGAGAGAGAGAGAGAGAGGAGAAGAGAGGAGAGAGGAGAGAAGGAGAGACATGGAGAGAGAGAGAGAGAGAGAGGGCAAACAAAAAAGAAACAAAGAAGGAAAGAAACACGCAGATAAAAGATGACAGACAGACAGACAGACAGACAGACACACACGCACACACACACGCACGCAAGCAACGCATGCACGCAATTACCTATACCAAACACACATGCACACACACAGAGTCAAACATGACAAGGTTAATGAAAGTTCGTCTTAAGCAAGATTTATTAACAAGGGCGGTTTACTATCGATTCTGGAAACAGGTCACTCGTCATGCTCCACGATATGCGATCTGTCACAAAGCTTGTCCGCGGCAATCAGCCCAGTGTACAGTTTAATAAAAGGACGCAGCCTGACAGTGACCGAATTCTCTTTGGTGTAAATCCACGCATGCAGATCATAATTTATTACATGCACGCTTAAGTTCCAGTTATACCTTCAGCGCCCGGACTTTATCACAGTCCTTGACTAAACCATTGACGCTGGGGGGCAAAAGCAAAGTGAGAGGCTGTATGACAGTCCTTCGGATGAGACTATAAACCAAGGCCCCGTGTGCGAACGCATACAGAACATCTTGCGCAAACGTTAAATCCTGTTCCGCTGTTCGAAAGAGTAGGCCATTGTGTTGCCGGTGGGAACAGATGACAAAATTTACAAAGCGCATAAACACGCATTAATTTTAAAAAAAAGTCATTGAGCGCTTTGATTTGTGCTTTACAAGATTCAGCGCACCACATATATATATTCCATACATGTTGATGATGTTGATGATGATGATGATGTTGCCACCCTGTGTCTTTCTTTCCCACTCATGGAATTCACCCTTACAGCTTAGTCTTTAGTGATCGTCCCATGACTCTCTGACTAGTGGCTGACTTGCACAGTCTTATGGTGCTGCAGCCCTGGGGCTGGTTGGCCTTTGGAGAACTTCTCTAACGCTGACTGCTTGTCCTTTGCACTTGCGAGAGAGTGTGGGTCTCCAAATCTCCGAAACAGCAGCTGCTCCTCTGCTGTTTTGGAAGATCATCGTCGAAATCACGACGGGGACCAGCATATATATTTATAATTATGTTAAGTCAGGTTACAGGGTGCATGGAGGGTATGTTATGTTATGTTGCATAGTGTATGCCAACTTTAAAATCCAGCCTAAGACATATTAGTTTTAAACCTGAGATTTTCCCCTCCTGTTTCATATCAGAGCTGTCCCACCTTCGCTAACTGATGTCCCATCACCCTGCCAAAGTGTATGACCTTTGTGTGTTTGTGTGTGTGTGTGTGTGTGTGTGTGTGAATTCAAGTCAAGTCAAATTTTTATTTCCAGATGGTACATTGAATAAGCAATGCATTTGCTTGTTTTCATCAAGCCATCTATCTAGAAACAAAAAACAATTTGATCAATAATAATTATCTAACTACATTTATTACCATAAAACAATATTAATAAAACTAAATCCAAAGAAAATAGAAACAGGAAAAAAAAAACGAAAGAAAACACACACACATGACCCAGTATTGTGGGTGTATGTGTGTGTGTGTGTGTGTGTGTGGTGTTGTGTGTGTGTTGTGTGTGTGTGTGTGTGTGTGTGTAGTGTGTGCGTGCGCGCTTGCTTGCTTTTGAAAAAAAAATGGTTTTTGACTATTGTAATTGGTATTTATATAGATTTGGTCTGCTGTTTACCATGTTTGTAATAATCATCTGTTTGTTTAAACTATTGATGATTGTTATTGGTTGAATGACTGTGTATGAATAAGTTGAATGCAAGCGCTTTGATTTGTCTTTGCAAGATATAGCGCAATATAAATTCCATTTATCAATCATCATCATCATCATAATCATCATCGTCGTCGTCGTTCGTCGTCGTCACCACCACAAACCATTCTCTCCTCTTCATTATTACTATTATTATTGTTATTTCTATTTTAATAGATGACGCATGATTGATGTGATGATGATGATGATGATGATGATGTTTATTATTATCATTGTTATTATTATTAACCCATCGAACACTGAACACGGTTTCAGCTACGTCACCGTTGGACGAAAAGATTCTTCCATACGTACACGTGTTTTGTTCAGTTATTAATGGACAGTGACACGCGTTTGAGACTGTTCGATTCTTTTTTGTCCATACAAGATTGATGGTTTTTCTACCTTTTCTCCGCCTGCCTGTAGGAATTATTTATTCGTTGACACATTAGCGTTTGCTTGTCAAGAAAAACAAAGTTTGGTGATTTATGAACTTGGGTTAAAAAAATGTTTAGATGCAGTTATCCTCGACGGGAGACGGGATAGCTCAGTGGTCGGAGCACTCGCTTTCCCAGACCAAGGTTAAGCAGCATCGAGCGTGGTTACCAGTGGATGGGGGACGTTTGCGTTGCCTTGGCTTCAGTACAGTCCCCAGTTCACACAGCTGGTAAAATGGGTTTAACATGCTATCTTTAGGGGTCAGGGAAGGTAGAGCAGAGGGGGAGAGTGATGGGCGCCGCCCTCAATATGCTGGACCCTTGAGAAGTTGAGGTCTCTACGCCTCGCTCCCCTAACGACCTTATGGAAGGACACCTGTACATTATCTACCTACCTAGATGATTCATGGGACTGAAGTTAAAATGTAGAAAAATAACAACCTGCCAACAATTTCGTAGGGTTCGAGCCTTTTACAAAGGGGGTTTTGCCCCCCTGAAGTTATCTCAGTGCTTCTGACCTCCCTCATTATTGCACTATTCGGCCACACACCAGTATTAAAAAAATCACTCGTTTTCCTTCTGTTTTTCTATGTGGCTCTTATATTCATACCGCACGTACTAAGGCATCCACAGAAATAGAAACTACTTTTTTTTTATGAAAGACTAGCCTCTGACTCAAGACTCATATGATTTGGAATAAAATTGGGTAGTTTGAAATTAAAAAATGTGTTTTTCCAGCAAACATCTGTACCCTCTCAGTCTTTGTCGTCTGCTAGCTTCCTTACCGCAATTTGTATGCGCGGGGTCAACGCTGTACGAATACAAGCAATCATTTATTGATGATTATTTCCAAACTTTCTTCGTGACTTCCTGGTATTGCTCTATGTCCTCAATCCAAAAATGGTGCACAGTGCATTTTTTTCATACTTTAAAAAAAATTCTGTGAAAAATCCAACATTTTTTCGGACTCGCACTCTTATAAAGATACTACATCACCCCCACATTAATTCCGGTGTGCAGCCGTCACTCGTCTTGTAACTTTCGCCCACTTTTCTTCACAATACACTTAGGTCAAGGTTACTGTAGGTATATGATAGGAAATTAACGAAAATAATGACGTTCTCTAAACACCTCCAGGAAATGAAGATTAGATCCTGTTTCATAGGATATTGCCCTTAATACATAACTTGCTTTATTTTTACACATATTCACACATTTTGTTTGTTTGTTTGTTTACTTTCTTTTCCTGTTGTTTGGTTGCTTTTGTTGTTTGTTGTTGTTGTTATGTTGTTGTTGTGTGATCTTCTTCTTCTTCTTCTGTGATGACTGCTGCTCCTCCTCCTCCGGTTCTCCTCACCTCCTTCCTCCTCCACCTCCTCCCTCTCCTTCCCTATTCCTCCTCCTCCTCAGCCTCTTTCCCTCATTTGCATAATATTTATTATTTCATACCATGTCGTGATGAAGTCACTAGAGAAACGGTAATTCTTTTACCTCCGGGGCAACACAAACGGAATGAAAAGGCGGTATCTATTTATTAGATACACATTAATTTGGAGCTAGACTGCCTGGTCATATTATAATAATACATGATATTTATAATATATTATATATATATTTTTATATATATATATATATATTTTACTGAGGAACATTCACACGGTTCGGTTAATGGCTATGCCTACATCTCTCCTTGAAGGTTTAACACTGGAATGTAGACACGCTTATCTTGTCATTGAACATTCACTCTTTTTTGAGTTTTTTTTTGGGGGGGTGGGTGGTGGGGGTGGGAGTTGAATGTCTTTGTTGATCTGCATTCCTAAGTGTGTGTGATGGGGAAAAGTGGACGGGGTGGGGGGGGGGGGGGGGTTTTGGGAGGGGGGTAAGAGGGAGGGTGCAGGTGTGTTATAAGTGTGTGTGTGTGTGTGTGTGAAGTGCGTTTTGGGTTGTTTGGTTAGGTGGGGGTGGCTAGGGGTGGTGGTGGTGGTGGTGGTTTAGGGGGGATGTGGTGGTGGTGGCGGCCGAGTGTGTGTGTGTTTGGTTGGGTGGGTTATGGGGCGATGGTTGATGGTAAGTTATGTGTTGCGTATTATTGTGTGTGTACGCGCGCAGGCCACACGTGTGTAGATGTTGTGTGTTCGTGCGTACATGCAATCACGCGCGCACGTGTGTGTGTGTGTTGTGAGTCGTGGTGCGAAACGCGCAGGCACACGCGTGTATGAGCGATGTGAGTGCGCGAGTGGTGCACGCGCGCGCACGTGCACGCGCACGCGCGTGTGTGTGTACGGCGCACGCGCATGGGCTAGTGCGCGGTGTGTGTTGTCGTACGCGAACAGGGCACACGCGTAGGCACGCGCAGGCGTACGTGTGTGTGTGTGTGGATATGTATGTGTGTTATAGTGTGTTTGAAAATGTGACGTAGTGTGCGTTCGTGCATGTGTGCGTGCCGTGCGTGCAGGTGCGCGCGCGCATAAAGTGTGTTGATTCTTTATTTAAAACTATAGTATTGTCTTACCACCTTAGCGATATACAGACCCTAATCAACTGACCTGCCCGCCTGTCTACGCCCACACCCTTCACTCAGTCTGGGTTGACCCTAAGGGCTGGTTGACCAGGGCAGTGATACAAGGAAGGAGAGCAGAGTTGGTTGTATACCCTGTTTTAATCTGTATATTATTTACTATAGGTTAAAAAAAAAAAGGTGTCCCATAACCTACACGGTCGTAGGGGAACGAGGCGTCAGAGACCTCAGCTTCTCTAGGGGGCCAGCATATTGAGGGCGGTGGCGCCCATCTCCTCTCCCTCACTTATTATAGGTTTACAGTTTTAATCTGAGATTGAAAATTGTTGACGAGGTGACAGCCCTGATATGGCCTCTGTGGTCGGCGGGGCTATAAGCAACAGGATTGGATTGGATTGTATTGGATGTTCTGTCCATTTTAGCTATCAACAGCTCCTGTTATTATTATTGTTTTTGTCTTTGTAGTTAGTTCTATGCATCCGCACTTAGTACTTCGATGTGTCGAAGCCAGAAAGGTGGAAATGTCATAAGCTTTTGTATCACTTTTTTATCCATGAAAACTCACAGAAATCTTTACACAAACACATACAGACAAGGACATACACACACACACGCGCGCGCGCGCGCGCGCACGCACGCACGCACGCGTTACTAGCATTCATATATTCACATATATTCATATGCATTCATATATTTTTTGAGTGTAAGAGTCTAAAACCATTCTTACCTTCTTTTTCTGAACAATCCTTGTATAAGATATTATTTTTTTTTTAATTTGGCGTTTCGTGTAACAAAATCTTTAATGAACAGTCCTATAGGACATTTGTCCTAGTTATAAGTCGATTTAGCATTTCTTATGTATTATTTGTTTGCTATCATTTGTTTAGCCTTTTCTGTTACTGCTTACGACATTTAGCAAACAGTACCCCAATTTTCACAACATCAACATCAATGTCCCCTCCCCTCCCCTTCCCTACGTTCTAATATCACTTTGAGTGATACAGACGTAAAATCGAAGCAACAACCAACGATAACACGCGCCCGCACGCACACACACACACACACACACACACCCCACCACAACACACCACACACACACACTCACAACACCACACACACACACACAACACACACACACACACACAACAACACACACATACACACACACACACACACACACACACACACACACACACACACATACACACACACACAACACACACACACACACTTTCGTTAAGGAGTAGTCCATTGTGTGCCGGTGGGAACCTGATGACGATTCAGGGAAATCGCTACACACGGGGACTGGATGTAAAAAAGCTCATAAATGCTTATTCCATATATACTCGATGTAAAAGAATAAAAATTAAAATAAAATAAACACACCACACACTTGCACACAAACACAACCAAAACATGGCTGGAACAAAAGCTATTCAGTGACTCATTTCAGACATTTAAGGCAGATACTTTTAAACAAACTTTCAAGCCCAGTTCCACCACACAGGGTTGGGGGGCTCACAAAAAGACAACATTCAAACAAGATGGAAAAGAAAAATCTTTCACAACCATAAAAAATACATCCATTATATTATATGTTTTGTCCGTCGTGTCCAACCGATGACCTCCAAAACAGCAGAGGAGGCAGCTGTGTTTCGGAAAATGGGCAGAAAATTTGATTATAGTGGAGATGCCTTGCCCTCAGTACATCAATACTCTCTCTGGCCAAGTGGGCATTAAGGACAGTCAGGGTCGGGAGATTTTCTCAAAAGGCCAACCAAGACCACAGGGCTGCTGCACATAAGGACTTTGTGCGAGTCAGGCCTCCTAGTCAGACCAGTAATAGTTGCCGATCACTAAAGACTAAGCTGTAAAGTGGAAATTCCATGAGTGGGAAAGAAAGCACTGGTCTTACAGCCTTTACTTTGCTGTTGTTGCCCCCAGCGTCATGGTTTAACAGAAAAACTGTGATAAAGCCAGGCGCTGACGGCAATTTTCACCTCTTCACTTGTCCCCATCACTGCTGTCGTCGGTAGGCGCTCCACGCAATGCCACCACCAGGTTCTCCTTCTTTTTTCTGTCTCTGCTGGAGTTCTAACGATCTCCTGATAGCCCTCCCTCCCAGACCATTGATCTCAGGTGGGTAGGCAATGTAGGATGTTGGTATAGGGGTCTGCCTCTCTTTTTCCTTCTGACCTCACCTTACCTCTGGAGAACTGTCGTCGTCAGATTTATTCTTGGGTTTTGTTTGCATGACCAACATATCTCAGTCTGTGTTTATGAATTTCACCTAGCGTTAACTTTCGTCTTTGCGCTGAGAGTTCTTCAAGAATGTTTTTTCCATTTGTTCTTCTGTCTGACCATTTGACTCTTAGATGTTGCCCGTAGAACCACGTTAATTTTAGCTACGTTTAGCTTCTATCTTTCCAATTCTCGAAGTAGTGTCCAGGCTTCTGACCCATACAGCAATACTGGGGGACGGGATAGCCTAGTGGTTAGAACATTGAGCTCGCAATCTGGCGACCCGGGTTCGATTCCCGTTCAAGGGGATATTTTCCCCTGGAGTTAACACCAGTGCAGACTCCGCTCTCCCCAAAAGTCCTTCGAATGAGACTATAAACCGAGGCCCCGTGTGTGAGCGCACGCAGAACATCTTGCGCACACGTTAAATCCTGTTCCGCTTTTCGTAAGAGTAGGCCATCGTGTGCCAGGGGAAACAGATGACGAAATTTCAAAAACCGCTTACAACGGGGATGGATGTGTAAAAAAGCAACAAGTGCTTATAAATGAATCCATTTAATAAATAACAGGCCAGATTTGTGTTTAAGATCTTTATGTACGCTGTCTTTCCAAGTGTTGTTTAACTGTATGCCTATTGCTCTGCCTTGCTTGCGCTCTTCTTGCCTGATTATCTTTCTGTCTGCCTGTATACTTACCAGTACAGTTAAATATTCATCTTTTCGTTACGCTCAAGAGATAAAGTGAATATCTTTAAAAAAAAAGTCTGCTTTCGTCCAGAGAAAAAAGCAATCTCGTAAGTTCTAAAAAATCTTAACATAGTGATCATTGCATTCTGAAAGGTATAGGACTAGAACTGATCTTTTGTGTGCAATGTGTGTATTCTTAACCCTGCTACAAATGGCGGAACTGTTTTGCTCTTTCACTGCTTGATGTATCAAGCGCATTTGATTCCCCAGATGAATATCACATAGCTGTCTATTTAAAAAACAAACAATGTTCTTTTGACCTAGAGTTCTGATATCAAGCACGTCATTTCCGATAGGTCTATTTGTACAGAGCCTAAAATACGGTGTTGATATGTAAGAAGTCTTTTTTTAATTTCTTGTGGTGTTTTTAAAGGTTCCGTGGTAAGTCATATGTTGTTCTTGCACACAGTTTTTCTATCATAACTTATTCAAAATAACTGTGATGTTCACCATCCACTTCTTTTAAGATGAACCACAAATATAAATATAATTTTCACATCATCACTAGAAACTTTTTTAAAAACATTAGCCCAAAGAGCCCCCCCCCCACCCCCCCACAGATCTGTGTCAGACGTGGTCAAGAAACACGTAACAGGTACAGACGATGACAGACTAATAAGACAGATCAGAGAACATGATAGTGACGCAGTGGTTAGCTAGCGTATTAAGTTATTTTCACTTGCGAGATGATAAGCATAAGCATTAATAATTTTATCTGTATGAGTGAGAGATTGCAGATATGTGTGAACTTGTGTGTTTTGTTGCTTGTGCTGAACTTGGTAGCAATCGGTTGTAACTCTTTATTAATGCAGTAGAGCCAGTCGTGAAGGTCAAGCCTATGTGTATCTTCATCAGATAACACATCTTAATAGACATTTTCGTGTCTTTCTCTGTCTATCTCACTTCAAAGAATTTGGCTATCGTATCATGATTGACATCGTGTCCCCTCCATATACACGTCTCCAGTCCCTATTCTGCAAATATTATAAATAAATCTTCTCTACCTATTTAATACGCTAAAAGTACCACCTCAAAAAAGATTTCGAACGAGATAAGTGACATGTACGAAGCGAGCCATATCCACAGAAGTCTAGTCACTACAGTTTACAAGTCTCATTCGCTGCACATACTCTAGTGCTCATCACTAGTTGAATAGAAGTATTGACTCAGGGTATCATAGATGATAAGAATCGTGAGAAATGAAAGCCATTTTTTTTACCGCGCTATGACGGGGATTATGCTGTGCGAGAGCTTACGAAAAACGAATTTCGCGATGGAAGTGAAATGAATACCACCTCTTTCATGTGACATCCTTTATTAAATTTCAAAATTCAATGAAAATCGCCTCCTCTCTGCCACTAGAAAGATAAAGGCAGGAGGGGTGGGGGTGGCATGAAATTACTCGTGGCCTGCCCGCGCGCTACGTTTTAGGACATGAAAGCTGATTCATTGCAGTTGATTAGTTAAATGAATAAACCCGGAAAACTTGTCCACAAGTTCTTACACATAGATCCAGAACGAAGAGCGATATTCTAGATGATCACAAAAGACAAAAAACCCAAACAAACAAAAAACCAACCTAAATAAATAAACATCCGCACTAAATTCAAAAACAGAACAATCGTCGACTATAATAGACATGCACTCAAAACACAGTCAAATAGAAAACACAACTTGTACGCTTAAACTCCTAATTAACAGCAATACAACTCACCTCTCTCAATTTACACGCACGTCGCACGCGTGCGTGCGCGAACACACAGACACACAGATACACACATCTATCTATCTTTCTTTCTATCTATCTATCTATCTATATCTATCTATCTATCTATCTATCTATTATCTATCTATCTTTCTATCTATTGTCCGTCCGTCCGTCCGTCCGTCCGTCTGTCCGTCCCGTCGTTGTCTGTCTGTTGTCTGTCTGTCTGTTATCTATCTATCTATCTATATCTATCTATATCTATATATCTCTATATATAATCTGTATTAAATATGACACATCTATATATATTCTTTCTATTCTATATCTTTATATCTCTATATATTAATCTGAAATATATATGATACAAAGATATGAAGTGTGGTGCTGACTTTTTAAAGTTCCCCGAATCACTGATGATACTCAAAACCAAATCTACTTCTTCCCGCTTTTTGTATGATTAATCGTGACCATTGTCTTCATTGATTCACGCCTGCACACGCGCGCGCGCGCGCACACACACACACACACACACACACACACACTCACACTCACACAAACCACACACACACACAACACACACCACACACACACACACACACACACTTCACACAAAGGCAGGCACCCACCTTCGGATGAGACTTATAAACCGAGGTCCGTGTTCGAAACGCATGCAGAAACATCTTGCGCAAAAAAAAAAACGGGGGGGGTTTAAAATCCTGTTCCGCATTTCGGATGTGTAGGCCATTGTGTACCGGTGGGAAACAGATGACAAAATTTACAAAACCGCATAACACACGGGGACTCGGATGTAAAAAAAGCACATGAGCGCTTATTCCATTATCCTTCGAATAAAAGAATAAAAAAAAAATAATAAATTACGCACATATTCTCTTTGTCAGTCGTATCTTTCGTATTCTCTTGTTGGTCGTATCTTCTGTTTTTGAGTAGTGGGTCGTAATCTTTCTGTTTTCGTTTTCGTGGGTCGTTTCTTTCTGTTTTTTTTTGAGGGTCGTATCTTTTCAGTTCTTTCTCTCGTTGGTCAAAATTTTTGCTGAGATTATTAAGGATAGTCCCTTCTTAGCGCAAGGGCTGGATGAAAAAAAAGTAATGTCAATACTTATCTGTAACCTTTGGAATAAGAGTATCAATCAATCAATCAATCAATCAATTCAATCAATCAATCAATCAATAAGTAATCTTTCTGTTTTTTCTCTTGGGGGTCCTATCTTTCTGGGTTTTTTCCCCTCCTTTTGTCATATCTTTCTTTCTTTCGTTATTTATTCGTCATATTTTCTTTCTGTTTTCTCTTGTCGGTCTTATTTTCTGTTTCCTCCTCTTGTCGGTCGTATCTTTTAGTTTCTTTCTCTTGTCGGTGTCTTTCTGTTTTTCTCTTGTTGGTCATATCTTTTCTGTTTCTTCCTCTTGTCGTCGTTCTTTCTGTTTTTTTTCTCTTGTCGGTCGTTTCTTTCTGTTTTTTATCATGTCGGTCTTATCTTTCTGTTTTTCTCTTGTTGGTAATATCTTTCTGTCTGTTTCTTTCTCTTAAGGGTCATATCTTTCTGTCTCTTGTGGGGTCGTATCTTTCCGTTTTTCTCTTGTTGGTCGTATTCTTTCTATCTTTTTTTGTTGTATATCTTTTCTGTTTCTCCTCTTGTCGGTCGTATCTTTCTGTATCTTCCTCTTGTAGGTCGTATGTCTTTCTTGTTTCCTTTCTCCGTGGTCTTATCTTTCTGTTTTTTCTTGTTGGTCTTATCTTTCCATCTTTTTCCTGTCATTCGTTTCTGTTTATTTCTCTTATGGATCTTGCCTTACTGTTTCTTTCTCTCGTGGGTCCTACCTTTCTGGTTTCTTTCTCTTAGGTCCTACCTTCTTTTTCTTTTCTCTGTGGGTCTATCTTTCTTGTTGCGTCTCTTTGTGGGGTCCTACCTCGTTGTTTTTCTTTTCGATCGGGTCATATCTTTCTTGTTTCTTTGTCTAGTTTGTTCCTATCTTTCTGTTTCTTTCTCTTGGGGGTCCTATCTTTCTGTTTCTTTCTCTTGTGGGACATATCTTCTGTTTCTTTCTCTGTGGGTCCTACCTTTCTCTTCTTTGTGAGTCGTAACTTTCCGTTTTGGTCTTGTGTGGGTCCTAACTTTCTGTTTTTTCTCTTGTGGGTCCTCCTTGTGTTTCTTTCTCTTATGGGTCCTACCTTTGTGTTTCTTTCTCTGTGGTCCTATCTTTCTGTTTCTTTCTCTCGTGGGTCTACCTTTCTGTTTCTTTCTCTCGTGGGTCCTACTTTCTGTTTCTTTTCTCTTGGGGTCCTATCTTTTCTGTTTTCTTTCTCATGTGGGTCCTACCTTTTCTGTTTCTTTCTTCGTGGGTCCTACCTTTCTGTTTCTTTCTCTCTCGTGGGTCTTACCTTTCGTTTCTTTCTCTTGGTGGGTCCTACCTTTCTGTTTCTTTCTCTTGTGGGTCCTATCTTTCTGTTTTCTTTCTCTTGTGGGTCCTATCTTTTGTTTCTTTCTCTTGTGGGGTCCTCTTTCTGTTTCTTTCTCTTGTGTGTCCTATCTTTCGTTTCTTTAACTTTGTTGGGTCCCTATCTTTCTGTGGTTTTAAAAAAATATATTTTGTCGTATCTTTCTTTCTGTTTTTCTCCTGCGGTCTTATCTTTCTGTTTTCTCTTTGTGGGGTCCTACCTTTTGTTTCTTTCTCTTGTGGTCTTCCTTCTGTTTCTTTCTGCTTTTGGGTCCTACCTTCTGTTTCTTTGTCTTTTGGGTCTACCTTTCTGTTTCTTTCTCTTGTTGGTCCTATCTTTCTTTCTCTTGTGGTCGTAAACTTTCCGTTTTGGGTCGTGTGGGTTCTTACTTTTCTGTTTATTTTCTCCTGTGCCCCTACCTTTCTGTTTTTCTCTTTCTTTTGGTCATATCTTTTTTTCTTTTTTAAAAGTATTTGTCGTATCTTTCTTTCTTTTTTTCTCTGTCGGTCTTAATCTTTCCGTTCTTTCTCTTTGGGGGTCCTTCCCTTCTGTTTCTTTCTACTGTGGGTCTATCTTTCTGTTTCTTTCTATTGTGGGTCCTACCTTTCTGTTTTTCTCTTGTGGGTCATACTTCTTTCTGTTTCTTGTCTTGTTTGTCTCATACTCTCTGTTATTTTTCTTGTGGGTCCTATCTTTCTGTTTCTTTCTCTTGCTGGGTTATATTCTTTTGTTTCTTTATCTTGTGGGTCCTATTTTTCTTTTTTTCTGTGTTAAAAAAAAATTATTTTGTTAGTATCTTTCTTCATGTTTTTCTCTGTCGGTATTATCTTTCTGTTTTTCTCTTGTGGGTCCTACCTTTCTGTTCTTTCTCTTGTGGGTCTTACCTTTCTGTTTCTTTCTCTTTTGGGTCCTACCATTCTGGTTCTGTCTCTTGCTGGGTCCTATCTTTCTGTTTCTTTTCTCTTGTGGGTCCTAATCTTTCTGATGCTTTATCTTTTGGGTCCTACCCTTTCTGTTTCTTTTCTTGTTTGGTCATATCTTTCTGTTTCTTTATCTTGTGGGTCCATATCTTTCTGTTTCTTTATCTTGTGAGGTCCTATCTTTTGTGTTAAAAAATATTTGTCGTATCTTTCCTTTCTGTTTTTCTCTGTCGGTATTATTCTTTCTTGTTTATCTCTTGTGGGTCCTACTTTCTGTTTCTTTCTCTTGTGGGTCCTACCTTTCTGTTTCTTTCTCTTTTGGGTCCTCTTCTGTTTCTTTCTCTTTTGGGTCCTACCTTTTTGTTTCTTTCTCTTTGTGGGTCTACCTTCTGTTTCTTTCTTTGTTTGTCCTATCTTTCTGTTTCTTTCTCTTGTGGGTCCTTATCATTTATGTTTCTTTCTCTGTGGTCATATACTTTCTGTTTTTCTAGTGTGGGTACTATCTTCCTGTTTCTTTCTCTTGTTGGGGTCCTTACCTTTCTTTCTCTTTTGGGTCGTAACTTTACGTTTTGTTTGTGGGTCCTACCTTTCTGTTTTTCTCTTGTTGATCGTTCTTTCTGTTTCTTTCCCTTTGTGGGTCCTCTTCTTTCTGTTTCTTTCTCCTGTGGGCCCTTCCTTTCTGTTTTGTCTCTGCTCTAGTTGGTCATATCTTCTTTCTTTTTTTAAAATATTTGTCTATCCTTTCGTTCTGTTTTTTTTCTGTCGGTCTTATATTTTCTGTTTCCTTTTTTTTTTTGTGGGTCCTACTTTCTGTTTCTTTCTCTTATGGGTCCTACTTTTCTGTTTCTTTCTTTTTTGTGGGGTCCTACCTTTCTGTTTCTTTCTATTGTGGGTCCTACCTTTCTGTTTCTTTCTTTTTTGAGGGTCCTACCCTTTCTGTTTCTTTCTATTGTGGGTCCTATCTTTACTTTTCTTTACACGTTTTTTTTTTTGGTGGGGCGTATCTTTCTTTCTGCGTTTTAAGCCAACATGCTGAGGGAGACTTAACGTTGTCAAGTGATGATGGAGACATAGACTCAGCACGATGTCTACTTTCAGCATAATATTGTTATATTAATTCTAATAAATTTTTTGATAATATACCCTCTGTGTGGACAGCGTGATGCAGGCAAGGGAGATTACTATCCTCGGTTGTTTCCTGGTTTAATGGCTGGCAAACTCCAGGCTGTTAAGGCTGCATGGTTATGTTCCCTTTGTGTGTGTGTGTGTGGGTGAGTGTGTGTGTGTGTGTGCGTGCGTGCGTGCGTGCGTTCGTGCGTGGTGTGTGTGTGTGTGTGTGTGTGTGCGTGTGTGGTGTGTGAGGGATGGGCATGTGTACTGTCTATGTTTGGCTCGGGGAAAATTTCTTTTTCCCTTTCTCACTAGAGCTCGAGGTGAGATTTTTGCAAGCGTGACAGTTTTTGAATTCCACATAAGGGTAGCCGCATTCCGACTTCGGGGATTATTTTGTCTTTTTTGGATGGGGAATGAAGCAAGGAAGGATGGAGAAGAAAGTGAACTTGGGGGGTGGGGGGGATGGGGTGGGGTGGCAAGAGGGTGGGGCGCGGGGGGGGGGGGGGGGGGAGAGGGAGAGGAAGGAAGTGGAGGGATGATATTGGATATACAATTAGATTCTTTGACAAGGAGGGCAGACACAAAGTGTACAACATATGTGAACATACGCGCGCGGACACACACACACACACACACAACACACACACACAAACACACTCTCTCTCTCTCTCTCTCTCTCTCTCTTCTCTCTCTCTCTCTCTCTCTCTCTCTCTCTCTCTAAAGGGA
>CM054156.1:41727200-41742200 GCA_028751875.1 Rapana venosa
CAATACACTTAGGTCAAGGTTACTGTAGGTATATGATAGGAAATTAACGAAAATAATGACGTTCTCTAAACACCTCCAGGAAATGAAGATTAGATCCTGTTTCATAGGATATTGCCCTTAATACATAACT
Source organism: Rapana venosa (assembly GCA_028751875.1). Classification (NCBI taxonomy): domain Eukaryota; kingdom Metazoa; phylum Mollusca; class Gastropoda; order Neogastropoda; family Muricidae; genus Rapana; species Rapana venosa. The sequence goes on from CM054156.1 coordinate 41,727,331, forward strand.
TGCTTTATTTTTACACATATTCACACATTTTGTTTGTTTGTTTGTTTACTTTCTTTTCCTGTTGTTTGGTTGCTTTTGTTGTTTGTTGTTGTTGTTATGTTGTTGTTGTGTGATCTTCTTCTTCTTCTTCTGTGATGACTGCTGCTCCTCCTCCTCCGGTTCTCCTCACCTCCTTCCTCCTCCACCTCCTCCCTCTCCTTCCCTATTCCTCCTCCTCCTCAGCCTCTTTCCCTCATTTGCATAATATTTATTATTTCATACCATGTCGTGATGAAGTCACTAGAGAAACGGTAATTCTTTTACCTCCGGGGCAACACAAACGGAATGAAAAGGCGGTATCTATTTATTAGATACACATTAATTTGGAGCTAGACTGCCTGGTCATATTATAATAATACATGATATTTATAATATATTATATATATATATATATATATATATATATATATTTTACTGTGGACATTCACACGGTTCGGTTAATGGCTATGCCTACATCTCTCCTTGAAGGTTTAACACTGGAATGTAGACACGCTTATCTTGTCATTGAACATTCACTCTTTTTTGAGTTTTTTTTTGGGGGGGTGGGTGGTGGGGGTGGGAGTTGAATGTCTTTGTTGATCTGCATTCCTAAGTGTGTGTGATGGGGAAAAGTGGACGGGGTGGGGGGGGGGGGGGGGTTTTGGGAGGGGGGTAAGAGGGAGGGTGCAGGTGTGTTATAAGTGTGTGTGTGTGTGTGTGTGAAGTGCGTTTTGGGTTGTTTGGTTAGGTGGGGGTGGCTAGGGGTGGTGGTGGTGGTGGTGGTTTAGGGGGGATGTGGTGGTGGTGGCGGCCGAGTGTGTGTGTGTTTGGTTGGGTGGGTTATGGGGCGATGGTTGATGGTAAGTTATGTGTTGCGTATTATTGTGTGTGTACGCGCGCAGGCCACACGTGTGTAGATGTTGTGTGTTCGTGCGTACATGCAATCACGCGCGCACGTGTGTGTGTGTGTTGTGAGTCGTGGTGCGAAACGCGCAGGCACACGCGTGTATGAGCGATGTGAGTGCGCGAGTGGTGCACGCGCGCGCACGTGCACGCGCACGCGCGTGTGTGTGTACGGCGCACGCGCATGGGCTAGTGCGCGGTGTGTGTTGTCGTACGCGAACAGGGCACACGCGTAGGCACGCGCAGGCGTACGTGTGTGTGTGTGTGGATATGTATGTGTGTTATAGTGTGTTTGAAAATGTGACGTAGTGTGCGTTCGTGCATGTGTGCGTGCCGTGCGTGCAGGTGCGCGCGCGCATAAAGTGTGTTGATTCTTTATTTAAAACTATAGTATTGTCTTACCACCTTAGCGATATACAGACCCTAATCAACTGACCTGCCCGCCTGTCTACGCCCACACCCTTCACTCAGTCTGGGTTGACCCTAAGGGCTGGTTGACCAGGGCAGTGATACAAGGAAGGAGAGCAGAGTTGGTTGTATACCCTGTTTTAATCTGTATATTATTTACTATAGGTTAAAAAAAAAAAGGTGTCCCATAACCTACACGGTCGTAGGGGAACGAGGCGTCAGAGACCTCAGCTTCTCTAGGGGGCCAGCATATTGAGGGCGGTGGCGCCCATCTCCTCTCCCTCTCTTATTATAGGTTTACAGTTTTAATCTGAGATTGAAAATTGTTGACGAGGTGACAGCCCTGATATGGCCTCTGTGGTCGGCGGGGCTATAAGCAACAGGATTGGATTGGATTGTATTGGATGTTCTGTCCATTTTAGCTATCAACAGCTCCTGTTATTATTATTGTTTTTGTCTTTGTAGTTAGTTCTATGCATCCGCACTTAGTACTTCGATGTGTCGAAGCCAGAAAGGTGGAAATGTCATAAGCTTTTGTATCACTTTTTTATCCATGAAAACTCACAGAAATCTTTACACAAACACATACAGACAAGGACATACACACACACACGCGCGCGCGCGCGCGCGCACGCACGCACGCACGCGTTACTAGCATTCATATATTCACATATATTCATATGCATTCATATATTTTTTGAGTGTAAGAGTCTAAAACCATTCTTACCTTCTTTTTCTGAACAATCCTTGTATAAGATATTATTTTTTTTTTAATTTGGCGTTTCGTGTAACAAAATCTTTAATGAACAGTCCTATAGGACATTTGTCCTAGTTATAAGTCGATTTAGCATTTCTTATGTATTTATTTGTTGCTATCATTTGTTTAGCCTTTTCTGTTACTGCTTACGACATTTAGCAAACAGTACCCCAATTTTCACAACATCAACATCAATGTCCCCTCCCCTCCCCTTCCCTACGTTCTAATATCACTTTGAGTGATACAGACGTAAAATCGAAGCAACAACCAACGATAACACGCGCCCGCACGCACACACACACACACACACACACACCCCACCACAACACACCACACACACACACTCACAACACCACACACACACACACAACACACACACACACACACAACAACACACACATACACACACACACACACACACACACACACACACACACACACACATACACACACACACAACACACACACACACACTTTCGTTAAGGAGTAGTCCATTGTGTGCCGGTGGGAACCTGATGACGATTCAGGGAAATCGCTACACACGGGGACTGGATGTAAAAAAGCTCATAAATGCTTATTCCATATATACTCGATGTAAAAGAATAAAAATTAAAATAAAATAAACACACCACACACTTGCACACAAACACAACCAAAACATGGCTGGAACAAAAGCTATTCAGTGACTCATTTCAGACATTTAAGGCAGATACTTTTAAACACACTTTCAAGCCCAGTTCACCACACAGGGTTGGGGGGCTCACAAAAAGACAACATTCAAACAAGATGGAAAAGAAAAATCTTTCACAACCATAAAAAATACATCCATATATATATATGTTTTGTCCGTCGTGTCCAACCGATGACCTCCAAAACAGCAGAGGAGGCAGCTGTGTTTCGGAAAATGGGCAGAAAATTTGATTATAGTGGAGATGCCTTGCCCTCAGTACATCAATACTCTCTCTGGCCAAGTGGGCATTAAGGACAGTCAGGGTCGGGAGATTTTCTCAAAAGGCCAACCAAGACCACAGGGCTGCTGCACATAAGGACTTTGTGCGAGTCAGGCCTCCTAGTCAGACCAGTAATAGTTGCCGATCACTAAAGACTAAGCTGTAAAGTGGAAATTCCATGAGTGGGAAAGAAAGCACTGGTCTTACAGCCTTTACTTTGCTGTTGTTGCCCCCAGCGTCATGGTTTAACAGAAAAACTGTGATAAAGCCAGGCGCTGACGGCAATTTTCACCTCTTCACTTGTCCCCATCACTGCTGTCGTCGGTAGGCGCTCCACGCAATGCCACCACCAGGTTCTCCTTCTTTTTTCTGTCTCTGCTGGAGTTCTAACGATCTCCTGATAGCCCTCCCTCCCAGACCATTGATCTCAGGTGGGTAGGCAATGTAGGATGTTGGTATAGGGGTCTGCCTCTTTTTCCTTCTGCCCTCAACCTTACCTTGGAGAACTGTCGTCGTCAGATTTATTCTTGTGTTTCTGTTTGCATGACCAACATATCTCAGTCTGTGTTTATGAATTTCACCTAGCGTTAACTTTAGTCTTTGCGCTGAGAGTTCTTCAAGAATGTTTTTTCCATTTGTTCTTCTGTCTGACCATTTGACTCTTAGATGTTGCCCGTAGAACCACGTTAATTTTAGCTACGTTTAGCTTCTATCTTTCCAATTCTCGAAGTAGTGTCCAGGCTTCTGACCCATACAGCAATACTGGGGGACGGGATAGCCTAGTGGTTAGAACATTGAGCTCGCAATCTGGCGACCCGGGTTCGATTCCCGTTCAAGGGGATATTTTCCCCTGGAGTTAACACCAGTGGACTCCGCTCTCCCCAAAAGTCCTTCGAATGAGACTATAAACCGAGGCCCCGTGTGTGAGCGCACGCAGAACATCTTGCGCACCGTTAAATCCTGTTCCGCTTTTCGTAAGAGTAGGCCATCGTGTGCCAGGGGAAACAGATGACGAAATTTCAAAAACCGCTTACAACGGGGATGGATGTGTAAAAAAGCAACAAGTGCTTATAAATGAATCCATTTAATAAATAACAGGCCAGATTTGTGTTTAAGATCTTTATGTACGCCTGTCTTTCCAAGTGTTGTTTAACTGTATGCCTATTGCTCTGCCTTGCTTGCGCTCTTCTTGCCTGATTATCTTTCTGTCTGCCTGTATACTTACCAGTACAGTTAAATATTCATCTTTTCGTTACGCTCAAGAGATAAAGTGAATATCTTTAAAAAAAAAGTCTGCTTTCGTCCAGAGAAAAAAGCAATCTCGTAAGTTCTAAAAAATCTTAACATAGTGATCATTGCATTCTGAAAGGTATAGGACTAGAACTGATCTTTTGTGTGCAATGTGTGTATTCTTAACCCTGCTACAAATGGCGGAACTGTTTTGCTCTTTCACTGCTTGATGTATCAAGCGCATTTGATTCCCCAGATGAATATCACATAGCTGTCTATTTAAAAAAACAAACAATGTTCTTTTGACCTAGAGTTCTGATATCAAGCACGTCATTTCCGATAGGTCTATTTGTACAGAGCCTAAAATACGGTGTTGATATGTAAGAAGTCTTTTTTTAATTTCTTGTGGTGTTTTTAAAGGTTCCGTGGTAAGTCATATGTTGTTCTTGCACACAGTTTTTCTATCATAACTTATTCAAAATAACTGTGATGTTCACCATCCACTTCTTTTAAGATGAACCACAAATATAAATATAATTTTCACATCATCACTAGAAACTTTTTTAAAAACATTAGCCCAAAGAGCCCCCCCCCCACCCCCCCACAGATCTGTGTCAGACGTGGTCAAGAAACACGTAACAGGTACAGACGATGACAGACTAATAAGACAGATCAGAGAACATGATAGTGACGCAGTGGTTAGCTAGCGTATTAAGTTATTTTCACTTGCGAGATGATAAGCATAAGCATTAATAATTTTATCTGTATGAGTGAGAGATTGCAGATATGTGTGAACTTGTGTGTTTTGTTGCTTGTGCTGAACTTGGTAGCAATCGGTTGTAACTCTTTATTAATGCAGTAGAGCCAGTCGTGAAGGTCAAGCCTATGTGTATCTTCATCAGATAACACATCTTAATAGACATTTTCGTGTCTTTCTCTGTCTATCTCACTTCAAAGAATTTGGCTATCGTATCATGATTGACATCGTGTCCCCTCCATATACACGTCTCCAGTCCCTATTCTGCAAATATTATAAATAAATCTTCTCTACCTATTTAATACGCTAAAAGTACCACCTCAAAAAAGATTTCGAACGAGATAAGTGACATGTACGAAGCGAGCCATATCCACAGAAGTCTAGTCACTACAGTTTACAAGTCTCATTCGCTGCACATACTCTAGTGCTCATCACTAGTTGAATAGAAGTATTGACTCAGGGTATCATAGATGATAAGAATCGTGAGAAATGAAAGCCATTTTTTTTACCGCGCTATGACGGGGATTATGCTGTGCGAGAGCTTACGAAAAACGAATTTCGCGATGGAAGTGAAATGAATACCACCTCTTTCATGTGACATCCTTTATTAAATTTCAAAATTCAATGAAAATCGCCTCCTCTCTGCCACTAGAAAGATAAAGGCAGGAGGGGTGGGGGTGGCATGAAATTACTCGTGGCCTGCCCGCGCGCTACGTTTTAGGACATGAAAGCTGATTCATTGCAGTTGATTAGTTAAATGAATAAACCCGGAAAACTTGTCCACAAGTTCTTACACATAGATCCAGAACGAAGAGCGATATTCTAGATGATCACAAAAGACAAAAAACCCAAACAAACAAAAAACCAACCTAAATAAATAAACATCCGCACTAAATTCAAAAACAGAACAATCGTCGACTATAATAGACATGCACTCAAAACACAGTCAAATAGAAAACACAACTTGTACGCTTAAACTCCTAATTAACAGCAATACAACTCACCTCCCTTTCCCATCGTCTAATATCACTTTGAGTGAACAGACGTAAAATCGAAGCAACAACAACGCACGCACGCACGCACACACGCACCGCACACACCACCACTACGCACAGCACGCACGCACGCACGCACCACGCACAGCACCACGCACAGCACACACACACACACACACACACACACACACACACTCAAATCCATGTGTGCTGTTGGGAACAAGACAAATCAAATCCCATACACACGGCACTGAATTAAAAAACACAATAAATTGCTTATTCCATTATCCTCGATATAAAAGAATAAATTAAGATGAAACAAAACACACACACCCACACCCACAACACACAAAAAATCACACACACACACACAACAACACCACACACACTTGCACTCAAAACACAAACCAAAAATGACTGGACAAAAGCTTCTTCAGTGACCAGTTTCAGACATAAGACAGATACTTTTAAACACACTTTCAAGCCCAGTTCACCACACAGGGTTGTGAGGGCTCACACAAAGACAACGATCAAACAAGGTGGAAAAGAAAAATCTTTCACAACCATAAAAAATACATCTATATATATATGTTTTGTCCGTCGTGTCCGACGATGACCTCCAAAACAGCAGAGGAGGCAGCTGCTGTTTCGGAAACTGGGCAGAAATTTGATTATAGTGGAGATGCCTTGCCCACAGTACATCCCCACTCTCTCGCCAAGTGGGCATAAGGACAGTCAGCGTTGGAGATGTTCTCCAAAGGCCAACTAGCCCCCAGGGCTGCAGCACATAAAGACTGTGCGAGTCAGGCCTTCTAGTCAGAGAGTCATAGTCGATCACTAAAGACTAAGCTGTAAAGTGGAATTCCATGAGTGGGAAAGCCACTGGTCATACAGCCTCTCACTTTGCTGTCAGCGTCAATGGTTTAATCAAGAACTGTGATAAATCCCAGGCGCTGACGGCATTTCACCTCTTCACTTGTACCCATCACTGCTGTCGTCGGTAGGAGCTCCACACAATGCCACCACCAGGGTTCTCCATCTCTCTCTCTGTCTCTGCTGAGTTCTACCATCTCCTGAAAGCCCTCCCTCCCAGACCACTGACCTCAGTGATGTTGGCAATGTAGGATGTTGGTGGTGGTCTGCCTCTTTTTCCTTCTGCCCTCAACCTTACCTTGGAGAACTGTCATCATCAGATTTGTCTGTGTGTTTCTGTTTGCATGACCAACGTATCTCAGTCTGTGTTTATGAATTTCAGCTAGCGTTAACTTTCTTCGTCTTTGCGCTGAGAGTTCTTCAAGAATGTTTTTTTCATTTGTTCTTCTGTCTGACCATTTGACTCTTAGATGTTGCCCGCAGAACCACGTTAATTTTAGCTACGTTTAGCTTCTATCTTTCCCATTTTCGAAGTAGTGTCCACTTCTAAACCCATCCAGCAGTACACCAGATTAGTTTAGTTTATTTATTTTATTCTTTTAAAACGGGGAAAGGGAAAACACTCATGGGTTTTTTTTTACATCCACCCCCCTGTGAAATGCGGTTTTGAAAATTTTTTGTCACTTTCCCCCGGGCACAAAAGGGCCTACTTTTCCAAAAAGGGGAAACGGGAATTTTTAAATAATAATAATAAAAATTAAAAATAATAAAAAGAGGGATGATAAATATGATGGGATGATGATTATGGAATAAAAAAACCCTGAATCTTGTAAAAAACAAATAAAGCCTAAAGATCTTTAAAAATTTTTTTTTTTGTTTTAAAACGTTGCGTTAAGATCTTTGGGTAGGGCCTTTTTTTTCCAAAGTGTTTTTTTAAAACTGTATGCCTTTTGCCTCCCTTTGGCTCGCCTTCTTGCCTGATTATCTTTCTGTCTCCCGTATACTTACCAGTACATTAAAAATTTTTAAACCTTTTCTTTTACCTCAAGAAAAAAGTGAATACTTTAAAAAAAAAAAAAAAGCCCTGCTTTCGCCAGAGAAAAAAACAACCCTGGGTAAGTTCAAAAAATTTTAACATAGTGATCATTGCTTCTAAAAGGGTATAGGACTAGAACTGTTTTTTTTGTGGCAATTTGAAAATTTTAACCCTCTACAATGGGGGAAAACTTTTTTTGGCTCTTTCACGCTTAAATGTATCAAGCGCTTTTGTTTCCCCCAATGAAAATCACAAAACCTTCTTTTTAAAAAAACAAAAAAATTGTCTTTGGGACCTAAAGTTGGGATATCAAGCACGTTTTTTTCCCGTTTGTCTTATTGTACAGAGCCTAAAAAAACGGTTTTGTTTATGTAAGAACCCTTTTTTTTAATTTCTTGTGGTGTTTTTTAAAGGGTTCCGGGGGTAAGTCTTATGTTGTTGTTTTTGCCCCCAAAATTTTTTTTCTTTTCATAACTTTTTAAAAACCAACTGGGGATTTTTCACCATTACTTCTTTAAGATAACCCACAAATATAATTTTAAACCCCCATCATTAAAACTTTTTTTTTAAAAACAAACAACACAGCCCCTTTGGGGCAGCTTGGAACATAAAGGAAAAAAAAATAGGAAAAATTCCTTTTTACTCGAAATTTTTCCATTTTCTTTTTTTTTTTCTATTGTCTTGTGTAACAAAAACACGAAACGTTTTAAAGCACTCTAATTTACCCCAAAACCCTTAAAAATTTTTTTTCTAAAATTTTCTTTCCTTTTTCAACATTGAATAATTTCCATACAAAAAAAAAAAAATTTTCCCCCAAATAAGGAATGTCAGCACTTTCCCACAGAATCACCCACTTTTTTCTCCCCTTTTGCAAACTTAAAAATTTTATCCCATTTTCAAATATAAGAACGAGAAAGGGAAAAACCCCAATTTTTTTTTACCACGATTTTCGCGACTTAAAAAAAAATTTTCAATAAAATCTTTTGTGACATTTTTTAAATTTCAAAATTGATAAAAATTTTCCCTTTAAAAGTTGAAACATGAATTCTACCTACATTTCTGACAAAAAATTTTTTGGGTTTTGAAATCAAAACCCCCACAATTTGCAAGAAAAACCGAATGCGTATTTAAGTCCATACCAAAAAAAACCAAAACAAAAAACCAACCAAAAAAAAACCCTACTAAATTTTCAAAAAAAAACCTTTTACTAAATGTCAAAAAACGAAAACCTTACTAAATTAAAAAAAAACAAAAACAAAAATTATGAAAATAAAAGTTTACATATATTTTTAATTTACATGATTTTAAAAAAACAAAACCTATTCTTTTTCCCCCATTTTTAATATATATATTTTTCCCATACTTTTTCCTTTGGGGTACTTAGTCATATCAAGAAAATCATACGGGAAAAATTTTCTGTCTATTTTCTCCCCCCCCCCTCCCCCCCCCCCCCCCCCCCCACCCTCCTTCCCTAAAAAGCGCTTTTCCCATGGGAACCAACATTTTTCCAGAACCTGCAAGTAATTATATACCCTTTTTCCGTACTGAGGGGGGGGGAGGGGGGGGGGGGGGGGGGGGGGGGGGGGGGGGGGGGGGGGGGGGGGGGGGGGGGGGGGGGGGGGGGGGGGGGGGGGGGGGGGGGGGAGAGGGGGGGGAAGGAAAAAAAAAAGGGAAAAATCAAAGCCCAAAACATTGTCTCCTTTTCCCCTCTCCTCTCTCTCCCCATCTCCTCTCTCCCCTCTTCTCATCACCTTTTCCCCCCTCTCTCTCTCTCTCTCTCTATCCCCTCCCCCCGCGGGCTGCACGTTCGGACGTTTTTTGCGATTTTGGAAACGGGCCTTGGGACGTGACTGTACTCTACAAACTCTTCCTTTGTCGTGCATGCTGCACCCCCCCCCCCCCCCCCTATTCCCCCATCGTCTCCCCCAGCTCCACAGCTCCATGGTTTTAACGTCTGCTTTCAAACTTTAAAGGGGGGCAACATCTTTCTTTCCCCAAAACCCCCCAGGGTGGGGTCCCGTTTCGATGGGAAAAACCTTTGTCCCAATCCTCAGACCCCCCCCCCCCGAAAAAAAAAAAAAAATTTTTTCAGCACGATTTTTTAAAAAACGGGTTTTTTATTTTATATGTATGTATTATGTAGGGAATTTTTAGTTTTGTATGTATGTTTGTAATGTATTTTAAAAGTATGTTTAAATTTTTTGTATTTATGTATTAAAGTATATGATGTTTTGTGTGTTGGATAGGATTTCTTGTCAACAAAAAGAGGGCTTTCCCTGGCCCTCACTGTACCCCCCAAAAACAAGTAACTGATCTCCAAAGGGGATCGCACAAAACCACAAAAACCCTGACCCTCATACAATCAGCACCCAAAATCAACCCCAGGAAAGATGAAGCAATTTGAGCCCTTTTTAAAGAGGATTGGAGAGCCCAAATCAAATCAACCCAAAAAGGACTTTCCCCGTGATTCAGGGCGACTGGGAAAGCCCAAAAACGGACCTGATGTCTATGAAACCCAAAGGCCCGGGGCAAAAAGGCCGTTTTGGGGGGTGAAAGAAAACCCAAAAGATAATCCAAAACTTTGGAATTTGCAAGCCCACAATCTTACGTTGCCAACAAACCCCATAAAACCCCCCCAAAACAACAAAAGAACGACTGGCCCTTTAAACCCAAAAAAAAGATACACAACCAATTGATTACTCCTTTTGGGCCCCCCAAAAGATTTTAAATCCCAAAATCAACAAAACCCGACAAGAACTTTTCCCCGGGGCTGATACGGGGAGTTTACCACACAATGGTACTCAGACCAAAAAATCAAGCTGAAACCAAGAACCAGAAAGAAAACCCCTTTTTTGGTTTGACAAGGGAAAAAATGAAGGAAACCCCCAATTTGCTGAAATCTTTTAAACGAATAGGGGGGAATTTGGGAGCCCCTTGAATTTCCTCCAAGATGACATCAACAACCCACGAGACCTTCACAAGACCATTCAAGGCACCTGGAGATCCTTGGAAAGAAAGGAAAAAAACCAACCTGGGTTACCAAAATACCTGGACCGTGGATCAACGAGGGGCAAAGCCAGAGAAGAACAAAAAACCCCGAAACGGCCGAAAGTATAGAAAAATCAACAGGGCAATCAAGAAGGGTGACTAGGCCATGGGAAAATGGGTGCAAGGGAATGCTCCAAGGGTTTAAAGGCAATGGGGAAAGGGGGAAAAGCAAGGAGGGCCCAAACCCGACCCCAAAGGGACAAACCAAAATCCCCGCAGCCCAAAACCCCGTTATTGAAGACAAAGAAGCGCCCCATCATGAAAGAGGGCAAATATTGGGAGAGACCTGTAAATACAAGCTGAAGGCGATTTCCCAACAAAACTCACGGGGCCAAAATCCCAGACCCTCAATCCAAAAAACACACAGGTTTTGGGGGAAAGATAGAAGAAGCCCGTAAAGGGTCCTTGAAAGGGGGCAAGCACCAGGATTTACAACATCCCGCTGAGCTCATCAAGTACGGGGGCCCAAGATGATCCAAAAGGGAATTTTAAAAACACTGCCAAAAGAACTGGGCCAACAAAAAATTTGGGCCCGAACATTTGGGCCCAACCATCATAGTTTTTCCCCTTTAAAAAAGGGGAAACCGAAGAAGTTTCCAAAAATACGAACCAAAACATCTGAAAACCCTCCAGCAAAAATTATCTCCCCATTGCCTTTTAACAGACGAAAACCCAAAACAAAGAAATCCAAACAAAAACGGGAGGGTTCAAACCCGGGCGAAACACGGCGGGGCAATCTTCAACATCCCAAAAGCTCATAAAGAAGCACCTCCAAAATCAACTTTCAGCTTTTAAAAACAACTTCATTGACTTCAAGAAGGCCTTCGACCGAGTGGGGGCAAGAACCTTGGCCAAAATCCCTGAGAGGGCTTTTTCGCGACGAGGGCCTAAATTTAATCATCCCGGGGCCCGTATGACAGGGTCCCACAGCACATCCCCCATGGGTGGAGAAATCGGGGGGTTCTTTCCCGGGCTTTTATTGGGGTTCGACAAGGCTGGCCCCGCTAACCCCCCCTCTTTTCACGGGGGCCTAGAACATCATGCGGGGGCCCTCCTTAATTCAAGACCCAACCCCAATAGGGGGAAGCCATCGGCAATCTTTGATTCGCAGACGAAATTGAATTTTCATGGGCCCCATGAAAACTCCAGGGTCTCAAAAACCAGACGGAAAAAATCAGGCCCCAAAGGGCCCCCGGGATGGGGGAAACACACGGAAAAGAGCAAGATCCTAGTGAACCTTTCCACCCCGAAACCCCTCCCACCAGCAAAAAAAGATAGTTCAGAAAACTAAAAAGAGGTGGAAACTTTCAGTAAAACCCAGCATCCCTCACCAAAAAAGGGACAAACACACAAAGGGGAAAAACGACCCTTTCTGTGGGCCCCCTCCCCCATGACAAGCTTGGGGAAAATGGGGGGAAAACCACAACAACAAACCCACACTAAAAGGGCAACTAAAAAGGCCCCTCGGGCACCTCCATTTCCCCTTTACAGCTGTGAAGGGAGGGGCACTTTTAATGCCGATTTAGAACGTCCCCATTCAACCTTGAGATGAAGTGGGCCCCAGGGGGATCCTGAACATCACCTACAGAGACCGTAAAACCAACGACTACGTCTGGCAGCAGAATCGAGGCACTGGCTGGCAAACAAGAACCATTGCTAGATACAGTCAAACGGAGGAAATTGAAATGGTTTTGGCCACACAACAAGGCATAACAGCCTGTCAAAGACAGTCCTGCAGGGAATGGTGGAAGGAGCAAGGAGGCAGGGACGACCACGCAAAAGCTGGATATCCAACATCAAGGAGTGGACCGGCCTCACTGTACCAAACCTCCTGAAAGCAGCCCAGGACAGAACCATTTGGCGGTCCACTTGCAGCGTCCGTGCGGGTACCCCAACGGTCGTCCCGACCAAGGGATGATGATGATGATGATGATGATGATGATGATGATGTGGATGTATGTATGTACGTATGTGTGTATGTATGTATGTATGTATGTATGTATGTATGTATGTATGTATGTATGTATGTATGTATGCATGTATGTATGTATGTATGTATGTATCCTATCTATCTGTCTATCTATCTATCTATCTATCTATCTATCTATCTATCTATCTATCTATCTATCTATCTATCTATCTATCTATCTATCTATCTATCTATCTATCTATCTATTTATCCATCCATCCATCCATCCATCCATCCATCCATCTATCTATCTATCTATCTATCTATCTATCTATCTATCTATCTATCTATCTATCTATCTATCTATCTATCTATCTATCTATCTATCTATCTATCTATCTATATTGTGTTGTGTTGGGAGTGGGAGGGGTTGGGAGTGGGTGTGATGTGCGTGTGTGTGGGTGTGTGGGTGGTGTGTGTATGTGTGTGTGTGTGGGTGGGTGGTGTGTGTATGTGTGTGTGTGTGGTGTGTCTGGGTGGTGTGTGTTGTGTGTGTGTGGTGTGTTGAGGTGATGGGGGTTGGGAGTGTATAGTGTGTGTGTGAAGAAGAAGAAGAAGAAGAAAAGAAGAAGAAGAAGAAGAAGAAGAAGAAGAAGAAGAGAAGAAGAAGAAAGAAGAAGAAGAAGAAAGAAGAAGAAGATAGAAAAGGAGTACATTACACAAAGCATATAAAACAGTTGGAGAAACTCACAGACCAAAGAATTCAATCAACAATCATCAAATCAATCAATCATCATCAAATCAATCAATCAATCAATCAATCAAAATCAATCAATAATCTATCAAACTATCTACTATCTATCTATCTATCTATCTATCTATTCTGTCTATCTTCTGTCTATCTATCTATCTATCTCTCTATCTATCTACTACTCCCTACCTATCTACCTATCTACCTACCTATCTACTACCTTATCTACCTACCTATCTCCTATCTATCTACATCTATCTATCTATCTATCTTTTCTATCTATCTATCTGTCTGTCTGTCTGTCTGTCTATCTATCTATCTATCTACCTACCTACCTACCTACCTACCTACCTACCTACCTACCTATCTATCTATCTATCTATCTACCTACCTATCTATCTATCTATCTATCTTCTATCTACCTCCCTACCTACCTATCTATCTACTATCTATCTATCTATCTATCTATCTATCTATCTATCTATCTATCTATCTACCTACCTATCTATCTATCTATCTATCTACCTACCTCCCTACCTACCCCTACCTACCTACCTACCTATCTATCTATTATTATCTATCTATCTATCTATCTATCTATCTATCTATCTATCTATCTATCTATCTATCTGTCTGTCTGTCTGTCTGTCTAATCTATCTATCACCTACCTACCTACCTATCAATCTACCTATCTACCTACCTACCTACCATCTATCTATCTATCTATCTATCTATCTTCTTCTACCTATCTATCTATCTACCTATCTACCTACCTACCTATCTATCTATCTATCTATCTATCTATCTACCTACCTACCTACCTACCTATCTACCTATCTATCTATCTATTCTACTATCTATCTATCTACCTACCTATCTATCAAACCTATCTATCTATCTACCTACCTACCTATCTATCTATCTATCTATCTATCTATCTATCTATCTTATCTATCTATCTATCTATCATCTATCTATCTATCTATCTATCTATCTATCTGTCTGTCTGCCCTGTCTGTCTGTCTGTCTGTTGTCTGTCTATCTATCTATCTATCTATCTATCTATCTGCCCTATCTGTCTATCTACCTATGTCTCTCTAGTATTTGACTTGCCTGAATGTGCATTTATATGTTTGAGCGTGCAGCACGCATTTGTGTGTGCGTTCATGTGCAAAGACTACTGTGTCCATCCACATCCCCCACCCCCACCCCACCCCAACCCACCCCACCCCAC
>CM054156.1:41759700-41762200 GCA_028751875.1 Rapana venosa
CGTGCCTCTGTGTGTGTGAGTGTGTGTGCGTGCGTGTGTGCATGCCTCCGTGTGTGTGTGTGTGTGCGCGCGCGCACACGCGCGTATGTGTATCAAGGTATCTGTAGGTGCGCGCTTACAGACCTACACAGGTACATTATTTCTTTCTTTTTTTTTCTCTCGATCGATTGATAAGTGTCTTGGAAATAACATGATAAGACTGGTTAGTGTAGAACCAGGGCGTGGCAACCTTTTGATATGGAGCCTTATATCTGTAATGACTTTGTCTGTCTGTCCGTCTGTCCGTCAGTCTCTCTGTCTGTCCGTCTGTCTGTCTGTCTGTCCATCCGTCTGTCTCTTTGTCTTTCCGTCTGTCTCTCTACTACTACTACTACTACTGCTGCTGCTGCTGCTGCTGCTGCTGCTGCTGCTGCTGCTGCTGCTACTACTACTACTACTACTACTGCTGTTGCTGCTGCTGCTGCTACTACTACTACTACTGCTGCTGCTGCTGCTGCTGCTGCTGCTGCTGCTGCTGCTGCTGCTGCTGCTGCTGCTGCTACTACTACTTCTACTACTACCCTATGTAAATAAAATTTCGTATTTCGTAAATTTCGTAGTTCGTATTTCTGTCTGTCTGTCTGTCTGTCTGTCTGTCTCTCTCTCTGTTTCTATTGCTGTGTATCTCTTCTGTCTGTCTGTCTGTCTGTCTGTCTGTCTCTGTGTCTTTAAAAAAAATCCTTATATGGTTTTGATGCGTTCTAGTGTTTTTTTTCTGTGTTTGCTTGAAGTTTTTTTTTTAAAAGGTAAAGGTCTTCTTCTTGTTCTTCTTAGTCTTCTCCTTGTTCTTGCTCTTACTCTTCTTGTTCTTGTTTGTTCTTGTTCTTGTTGTTCATCATCATCATCATGTTCTTATTGTTGTTCTTCTTCTCCTCTCTCTCTCTCTCTCTCTCTCTCTCTCTCTCTCTCTCTCTCTCTTCTCTCTCTCTGTCTCTATCTCTTTGTCTGTCTGTCTTTCTGTCTCTATATTTCCCTGTGTCTCCGTCTCTCTGTTTGTCTGTGTCTCTCTGTATCTCTGTATGTCTGTCTTTCTCTGTTACTGTCTCTGTCTTTTGGTCTCTCTCTGTCTCTGTCCCAGTCCCTCTGTGTCTCTCTGTCTGTATTGACCAGGCATGTTTTGTTAACAGACTTGTTAAAGGTAAGAGGTTTGTTTTTGTTTGTTTTTTGTTTGTTTGTTTATTTGTTGTTTTTTTTTGTGGGTTTTTTTTTTTTTTGGGGGGGGGGGGGGGGGGTTGCTCTCAGGCAACTTTCTGTGAAGTGTTCAGCATCACGTTGAGTGTGTGTGTGTGTGTGTGTGTGTGTGTGTGTGTGTGTGTGTGTGTGTGTGTGTGTGTGTGTGTGTGTGGTGGTGTGTGTGTGTGTGTGTGTGTGAGTGTGTGTGTGTGTGTGTGTGTTGTGTGTGAGTGTGTGTGTGTGTGTGAGTGTGTGTGTGTGTGTGTGTGTGGTGTGTGTGTGTGTGTGGTTGTGTGTGTGTGTTTTGTGTGTGTGAGTGTGTGTGTGTGTGTGTTGTGTGTGTGTGTGTGTGTGTGGAGTGTGTGTGTGTGTGTGAGTGTGTGTGTGTGTGGTGGTGTGTGTGTGTGTGTGAGTGTGGGTGTGTGTCAAAGTCAAAGTCAAAGTCAAACTTTTATTTTCAGATGGTACATTGAATAAGCAGTGCATTTGCTATTTTTCATCAAGCCATCTATCTAAAGAAAGAAAAACAAAGCGAGAAAAAAAAGATAATGTATATGTAGACATAGAATAAAAAACCTAATCTATGATAAACTATACAAATCAAACAAAAAAACCCAATAACATATGCATATGTGGAATTAAAACAAAACAAAATACCCAGAAAAATATGAGACCATACAATTCAAATAATTCAAAAATCTTGAAAAAAATATCCGTCATAACACAAACAAACAAGCAACAATAAAAAACCAAACCAAAACAAACAAGGAAGACAAAACAGAATAAAATTTTAAAAACCCACACCAACTGCTTCCCTCCATCCCCCCTCACACACACATGTACACACAAACCTTCAACCATACAAACAACTGAATAAAACAACAACAAAAAAGATGAATCAACAAGAACAACCACAACAAGGAAATAAAAATCAAACAAACACAAATATACATACACAACAACAATAGCGACAATAAACTAACATAGGACAAGAATAACAGCCAAGACAAATGAAGAACAATATAGAACTAACAAAAGACGAGAAAAAGAGTCCAAAATATCCCCTCCCCCTCCCCAAGAAAACCACCCTAAACCCAAAACAAACAAAAGGCAAAATAAACCAGAACCCCACCCCCACCACTACCAACAATAACAACAAACAACAACCAAATGGATATAAACAGAGAAAACTGATGTATCATTTAAACACTTACATACACATACACATACACATCCTCACCCATATCCCCTTCACCACATAATATACTCATATATAAGAAAAACAAGA
>CM054156.1:41767200-41777200 GCA_028751875.1 Rapana venosa
CGGACGGACAGACACACAGACGGAGATAAAGGATGGATGTTCTTTTTCTTTTGTTTTTTCTTTTTTTGGGGGGGTATTTTATCCTTCACTCAATGATCTCTGGAGACCGTGAGACTGAAAGATTTCCTCTGCGATCGATAAACCTGACGTCTGCCAGTTGGTCCTCTGTTTTATGTCCTCCCCTCCTCCCCCCTACCTCTCCCCCCACCCCCCACCACATAACCCACTGCTCTAAAAGCCTCTCAATCCGTAGAGTTCTTCTCTCCATTCTGTCCAGCGCAAGGAAATCGCATGGAACCATTTTTCTCTTTCTCTGTCAGTCAGTCAGTCTGTCATATGAGCGAAATATAAACCGTTGCACTGCTGTTAAGCGCCTCGCTTGACAAGTCAGGCCCAGCGCATCCGACTTAATAATAATAATAATGTATGGGATGTATATAGCGCTGAATCTTGCAAAGTAAACGAATCAAAGCGCTTGCATTCAAATCATTCACACGCGATGCAACTGTCCACGAATATCAAGATAAACAAATATCAAATGTATACACGCAACACACTTAGGTGGGGGTGGTGGAGGTGAATGTCAGTCACCTCCTAAGTGTGTTTCCGAGTCTGTGTGTGTGTGTGTGTGTGTTGTGTGTGTGTTGTGTGTGTGTGTGTGTGTTTGTGTGCGTGCGAGCGTACGTGCGTGCGCGCACATGGATTTGAAATATGTTGTTCATTATGTTTAAAAGGAGAGTTGCATGCGTGTAAATGATTTGAGTGCAAGCGCTTCGATTTGTTTGTTTTTACAAGATTCAGCGCTATATAAATTCCATATATTATTATTATTCTTAATGTAGCTATTGAAAAAGTAGGAACAGATAACAGGGGAAGATCTCAAGTAGAATATAAGTGCTTTTTTGAGGCTGGATTTGAAAGAATCAACTGAAGGCTTTTGGCGAAGTGGAAGAGGGAGGTCGTTCCATGTGGAGGGACCGGAAACAGAGAAAGAGCGACGGCCAACAGTGGTTTGTTTAAATCTGGGTGTTCGAAAGCACACAACGTATCTACAGCTGAACTTCGGCGTGTGTGTGTGAGTGTGTGTTTATTTATTTATTTATTATTTATTTATTTATTCTTTTATATCCAGGATAATGGAATAAGCACTTATAAGCTTTTTTACATCCAGTCCCCGTGTGTATGCGGTTTTGTAAATTTTGTCATCCGTGCCCACCGGCACACAATGGCCTACTCTTACGTAAAGCGAAACAGGATTTAACGTGTGCGCGAGATGTTCTACGTGCGTTCGCACACGGGGCCTCGTTTTATAGTCTCATCCGAAGGACTTTGACATTCAGCTCGATATTTTTGGTCAAACTGTGAAGAAAGGGCGAGGCTGGGAATCGAACCCACAACCTCACGGTTTACTTGTTGGCAGGCGAACGTCTTAACCATCCTGCCACCTTCCTTCCTTCCTTCTGTGTGTGTGTGTGTGTGTGTGTGTGTGTGTGTGTGTGATTTTTACATCAGTGTGGTCGTTCGTTCTTGCTACACTGGCTGCTTTCACTGAACTTTGCAGAGTCAAGTCTGACCCTTGAGGTCATCCACCTCCTCCTCTGCCTTCACAGCCGTTAAAAAAAATTAATTCAGAAATTAGCATAAACATTGAAAACAAACAGCATTTTGGAATCATAGCAACCAAAAGCTTGTAGCTTATGGTGTGTGTGCTCAATTAAACAATGAAAAATAACATGAACATAAATGGCTGCTGAGCTGCAAAATGGAAACCAACAACAACAACAAACATTTTCATCAATTGCAATCTTTGCTAATTTAAGAAAAAAAGGAAAACAACACAAAAGAAATATATCAAGTTTGTAGAGTAAACATACATAAAAACAAAACAAAAAATAGTTAAAATAGGAAAACCAGAGAGAGAGAGACAATGACAATGACAAATTCTTTTATCTCGAGGATAATGAATAAGCACCCATGTGCTTTTTTACATCCAGTCCCCGCCCTTAGGGTTATATATGATAATAAAATAAAATAAAGCCCATAGCAATACACTTACACAGTATACGGAAAAAATATCTACACAAAATCCCCAAAAATCACCGAAGAGAGAGAGAGAGAAGAGAGAGAGAGAGAGAGAGAGGAGAGAGAGAGAGAGAGAGAGAGAGAGAGAGAACTCGAACTCGAACTCGAATATTTTAATGAGGGTAATTGGATAAGCCAGAGGCTTCTTTACACCAGGCCCTCGTGGGGAAAAAGTGAAACAAACATAAATAAACCAATTGATCAACCAAAAAAATAATGTCAAAAAGCAAATAAATGAATCATTCAAATTGCCATTCAATTATTTACTGAAGTCATGAAGAGAGAGAGAGAGAGAGAGAGAGAGAGAGAGAGAGAGAGAGAGGAGAGAGAGGAGAGAGAGAGAGAGAGAGAGAGAGAGAGGAGAGAGAGAGAGAGAGAGAGAGAGAGCAACTTAGTAAAATAAAGCCGTTGGCAGACAGGCAGGCAGGTTCTCTCTCCTCTTCCGCCTGTTCCGCCGTTGAGGATATCCTCTTGTGTATCTGACCCCTACCTGGTAGGCTGGTTCGTGGGCACCAGGGCCTGTCTCCTCCACACACCGCTGATGGGTCTGTATACCGCATGTGGGGGACGGGGGATAGCTCAGTGGTCAGAGCACTCGCTTTCTCCCTCGGCTAAGGTTAAAGCAACATCGAGCGTGGTTACCACCACTTGGATGGGTGACCGTTTGCGCGCCTTTATTTATTTATCTATTCATTTCTACCACTTTAAGTCACGAGATTTCTCTGCGTGAAATTCGGGCTGCTCTCCCCGGGGAGAGCGCGTTGCCACAAGAGCAGCGCCACTTTTTTTTTTTTTTTATAGTCTGCAACTGTATTTGTTTCCCTATCAGAGTGACTTTTTCGAAGAATTTTGCCAGGGACAACTCTCTTGTTGCCGTGGGTTCTTTTACGTGCGCTGAATAATTTTGTGTATCACACGGGACCTTGGTTTATCGTCTCATCCGAAAGACTAGCGCCCAGACCACCACTCATGGTCTAATGGATGGGGGAAAAGTTTCGGGCCCAAACGGGATTCGAACCACCGCACACTTCCGACCCGGACTTTTCGCTTTCTAGACAGGCGCGTTACCTCTAGACCACCGATCCACTCCGCCTTGGCTTCAGTACAGTCCCCCCTCAGTTCACCCAGCCGTAAATGGATACCTTGACCTCTTTAGGGTCAGGGAAGGTAAAAGCAGCGAGGGAGAGGAGATGGGCGCCACCGCCCTCAATATGCTGGCCCCCTTAGAGAAGCTGAGGTCTCTGATTGCTTCGCTTCCCTACGACCACATAAGGTTTGGGGACACCTTTACCTTTTTTACTTTAAAGTCGCCCCCTACAAGGGGTTTTTTTTCCAGACTTTTCCTTGTCTGGGATTTTTGAATCGAGGTTAGACTCCTGTATATCTGTTGTGTTCTGTCCCGGGGGGGGGGGGGGGGGGGGGGGGGGGGGGGGAGGGAATGGGGAGGGGGGGGGGGGGCGCATGTTACCCGGTCACTACGGTCACTTCGTGAAGGATGTCGCCAAAATGGCTCGCGCAAAAACAGTCTGAAGATGAGAGAGAGAGGGAGAGAGAGAGGAGAGAGAAGAGAGGAGGAGAGAGAGAGAGGAGAGAGAGAGAGGAGAGAGAGATGAGAGAGAGATGAGAGAGATAGATGAGAGAGAGAGATAGAGAGAGAGAGATGAGAGAGATAGATGAGAGAGAGAAAGAGATGAGAGAGAGAGATAGAGAGAGAGAGAGAACGAGAGAGCGAGAGAGAGAGCGAGAGAGAGAGAGAGAAAGAGAGAGAGAGAGATAGATAGAGAGAGAGACAGAGACAGAGAGATGAGAGAGATATGAGAGGAGAGATGAGAGAGAGAGATGAGAGAGAGAGAGAAAGGAGAGAGAGAGAGATAGATAGAGAGAGAGAGATAGAGAGAGAGAGACAGAGTAGAGACAGAGACAGAGACAGAGAGATGAGAGAGATATGAGAGAGAGAGGAAGAGAGGAGAGAAGAGAGAGAGAGAGAGAGAGAGAGAGGAGAGAGAGAGAGAGAGACTATCATTTCTCTGCCGATCAGGGGAACTAACAGCCTGTAGCATGCTTTTACTTTTCACAGCCAAGTGCTAGATCGTAGAAGTTGGGCAGAGAGAGAGAGAGAGAGTGACAGGCTGGGTAATCTCTACTGCCCACACCTCTAGTATATCAACGTATCATCAGCATCATCATCATAATAATAATACATGGAATTTATACAGCGCTATAATTATCTTGCCATAAAACCAACAACCCCCAAGCACAAATCAAAGCGCTTTCATTCATCCTAGTCTTACACATGCAGCTAGTTACAAGTAATAGATTTTTTTTTACCAATTCAAATGTAAACACACACACACACACACACACACACACACACAACCACACACACACACACACCACACACACACACACACACATTGTTACTGGTTGCATGACTGTGTAAGAATGAGTTGAGCGCAAGCGCTGTGATTTGTCCTTGCAAGATATAGCGCTATATAAATTCCATTTATTATTATCCTCATCATCATCATCATCATCATCATCATCATCATCATCATCATCATCATCATCATCCTCCTCCCCTGGGACTCCCAGTCCCTTTGTCTTGCATGGGGTGATGGGTGGCGCAGCTTTTGTGGCGACACGCTTTCCCCCCGCTGAAAAAAACAGCCCAGATTTCATGGCAGAGAAACCTGCTGTGACGAGACTGAAAGTGGTCAAGTCAAGTCAAAGTCAAGTCAAAAACACTTTAATCATCCCATGAAGGGCAATTACAATACTGACAGGCACATTGATACTCATCAAATATATCAAAGACACAAAAGCTATATTTCATATTGGTTTTCAAATAAAATGTCACGACACACACACACACACACACACACCACACACGCGCGCATGCGCACACACATCAATTGTGAACAATTTTAAACCCATTGACTAGAAGACATAAAAACTTATTTTTACGCACGCATATACGCAGCACGTACACACGCACGTACGTGTGTGTGCGAACACGCCCACGCACACCCACACCATACACCAATATATGAATTCAATGTTTTAAGACAGTTGACTAGAACACAGACTTATTTCACACACCCACGCACCCACACACACACACACACACACACACACAATTATGTATTGACTACACTCGTAACAATGACAATCAGGCAGATAATTCAGAGAAATGTAAGAACTAGGTAGTCAACATCATTGTGAATTCAGAAGTCGAATGCTTACTGGCACAAAAGAATTTCTTTTTCTGTTGGTTTTGCTGATGGGACACTGAAAACGGCGTTCCGAAGGCAACATTTGAAATTCTGGAAACAAAGCATGAGAAGGATCAGCCAAAATGGCTGTGGCTTTGCGTACAAGCTGCTGATTGCAGAACGACATGAGATCTCTTTGTTCTTTTCCAATTATTTTTGAGCAGATTCTTACAATTCTCTGCAGGCCATTCTTGTTTTTAACACTAAGGTTATTGTACCAACAAATGAAAGCAAAACTTAGAACACTCTCTATGTAAGACTTGTAAAACAAGGAAAGGATCTATTTGTCTACAAAAAATGAGTTCAGTTTCCTCAGAAAATACAGACGTTGTTGTCCCTTTTTGACAATAGCGTCAGTGTTAACATCCCAGTTTAACTTGTGGTCAAAAACAGTTCCCAGATACTTATAGTTCAAAACGTTTTCAACCTCTTGATTATGGATAATAATATTCTTAGGTAGACGACACGACACGATATGACACGATACGATACAATACACTACTTAATTCACTGGGGACTGGATGTAAAAAAGCACATGAGTGCTTATTCCATTATCCTCGATATAAAAGAATAAATAAAAAAATAAAAAAATAAGCAAAACAATGCAAAACAACCCAACCCAAACCCAACCCAACCCAACACAACACGACACGGCACAACACAACACAACCCAACCCAACCCTAATACAACAATCTGAGAAACAAACAAACCACCACCACCACCAACAATAAAAGGGTGAGATATTTAAAAGCTTATGATTGTTTAAAACACTCATTTCTCTTCTTATCCCCCCGCCCCCCCCCCCCCCCCCCCCCCCCCCCCCCCCCCCCACGTTTCAACACAAGTAATTTGATCAACCCTCTCCTCCACCACCCCCCACCACCACCTCCACCACCACCACACCCCCACCCCTACCCTCTCCCACTCCCTTCTCCTACCTTTCCCCCTCCCCTCCTCGCCTACAACCTCCACCCACCCTCCTTCCCTCGGGATTGATTCTGTTATCTTTGCTTCCCAGCACATGTTTGGCGTTGCATAAGTCCAAAAGTGCCTTCTCCTCGCCATCTATGTGTTCGCTGGTCATCGTTGTGCATATGTGTGCGATAAGGAGAGAGAGAGAGAGCGAGAGAGAGAGAGAGAGAGAGAGGGGGGGGGAGGGAAGGAGGGGAGAGAGAGAGAGAAGGAGAGGGGTGGGTGGGGAGGATGGTGGGGGAGGGAGGGGATAGAGAGTGAGGGTGAGGAGGGAAGGAGAGGGAGAGAGGGAGAGGGTGGGGAGGGAGAGAGGGAGGGGAGAGAGAGAGAGAGAGGGTGGGGAGGGAGAGAGAGAGGGTGGGGAGGGAGAGAGAGGAGGGAGGGAGAGAGAGAGAGGGTGGGGAGGGTGGGGAGCGAGGGAGGGAGGGGAGGGAGGAGGGGAAAGTGAGAGAGAGGGTGGGGAGGGAGAGAGGGTGGGGGAGGGGAGAGAGGGAAAGAGAGGAGGGAGTGGAGTAGGGGAGAGAGAGAGAGAGAGAGAGAGAGAGAGAGAGAGAGAGAGAGAGAGAGAGATGGAGAGGGTGGGGAGGGAGGGAGGGAGGGGAGTGAGGGAGAGAGAAAGAGAGAGGGAGAGGGGTGGGTGGGGAGAGAGAGAGAGAGAGGGGTGGGAGGGAGAGAGGGGAGAGAGAGTAATAGTCTATCTATCTGTCCCGTAGTCTGACGACCGTGGGGGCACCTTCAAAGACTCAACAACCAGTTCCCGCCATAGTAATAGTAGTAGCTGCAAAAGTAGAAGAAGAAATAGTAGTAGTTGTAGTGGTAGTGATGGTGGTGGTGGTGGTGGTGGTGGTGGTAGTACTAAAAAAAAAAAAAGGGTGGCGCTGCTCTTGTGGCGACGCGCCCTCCCTGGGGAGAGCAGCCCGAATTTCACGCGGAGAAATCTCGTGACTTAAAGTGGTATAAAATAAAATAAAAAAAACTGAGCGCTTTGATTTGTTGCTTTACAAGATTCAGCGCTATATAAATTCCATACATTATTATTATTATTATTATTACTAGTTGTAGTAGCAGTAGTAGTAGTAGTAGTAGTAGTAGTAGTAGTAGTAGTAGTAGTAGTAGAAGAAGAAGAAGAAGAGAAGACGAAGTAGTAGTAGTAGTAGTAGTAGTAGTAGTCTCATGCCAGAATATTGTTCGCTGACTTTAGTTCAGCTTTCAATACAATGCAGCCTCACGTTCTGGTTAACAAAATAATTTCAAAATTTGACGTAGACAATCAACTTGTTCGTTGGCTGATTGAATTTTTAACCAACAGACCACAGCGTGTTT
Source organism: Rapana venosa (assembly GCA_028751875.1). Taxonomy (NCBI): domain Eukaryota; kingdom Metazoa; phylum Mollusca; class Gastropoda; order Neogastropoda; family Muricidae; genus Rapana; species Rapana venosa. Next base: position 41,774,851 of record CM054156.1, read on the forward strand.
TGGCCAACAAAATATCTTTTCGGTTAGATTTACCTGCACTGGTTCTCCGCAGGGTTGCGTCCTCTCAACACTTCTGTACATTCTATACACAGATGATTGCAGAAGCAACTATGGAAATTCCTTTCTGGTAAAGTTCGCAGACGATAGTGCTCTGTTATCTCTCTTATCCGGATCAGTCTTAGACCACGGTCCAGCCCTCACCGAGTTCGTACACTGGTGTGACGAGGCCTATCTGGAGCTAAATGTTTCTAAAACTAAAGACCTGCCTATCGACTTCAGAAGATCTGGGCATACTCCTAAGAATATTATTATCCATAATCAAGAAGTTGAAAACGTTTTGAACTATAAGTATCTGGGAACTGTTTTTGACCACAAGTTAAACTGGGACGTTAACACTGACGCTATTGTCAAAAAGGGACAACAACGTCTGTATTTTCTGAGGAAACTGAACTCATTTTTTGTAGACAAAAGATTCTTTCCTTGTTTTACAAGTCTTACATAGAGAGTGTTCTAAGTTTTGCTTTCATTTGTTGGTACAATAACCTTAGTGTTAAAAACAAGAATGGCCTGCAGAGAATTGTAAGAATCTGCTCAAAAATAATTGGAAAAGAACAAAGAGATCTCATGTCGTTCTGCAATCAGCAGCTTGTACGCAAAGCCACAGCCATTTTGGCTGATCCCTCCCATGCTTTGTTTCCAGAATTTCAAATGTTGCCTTCGGAACGCCGTTTTCAGTGTCCCATCAGCAAAACTAACAGAAAAAGAAATTCTTTTGTTCCAGTAAGCATTCGAATTCTGAATTCACAATGATGTTGACTACCTAGTTCTTACATTTCTCTGAATTACTTGCCTGATTGTCATTGTTATGAGTGTAGTCAATACATAATTACGTGTGTGTGTGTGTGGGTGGGTGCGTGGGTGTGTGAAATAAGTCTGTGTTCTAGTCAACGGTCTTAAAACATTGAATTCATATATTGGTGTATGGTGTGGGTGTGCGTGTGCGTGTTCGCACACACACGTACGTGCGTGTGTACGTGCTGCGTATATGCGTGCGTAAAAATAAGTTTTTATGTCTTCTAGTCAATGGGTTTAAATTGTGTTCACAATTGATGTTGTGTGCGTGCGTGCGGGTGTTTGCGTGTGTGTGCGCATGCGCGCGTGTGTGTTGGTGTGTGTGATGTGTGTGTTTGTGACATTTTATTTGAAAACCAATATGGAATATAGCTTTTGTGTCTTTGATATATTTGATGTGTATCAATCTGCCTGTCAGCATTGTAATTGCCCTTCATGGGATGATTAAAGTGTTTTTGACTTTGACTTTGACTTGACTGATAGTAGTAGTAGTAGTGTAGTAGTAGTCGCTCTTTCTCTATTTCTGGTCCATTGATGTGGAATGATCTCCCTCTCTCGCTCTGCCAAAAGCCTTCTTATGACACTTTTAAATCCAGTCTCAAGACATATTTATTTCAAACCTAAGATTTTCCTCTCCTGCCTCATCTCATAGTTTTTCCATGCCTTCAACAGCCAAGATTCTATTGCCCTGCCAGGGTGTGTGACCTGTGTGTGTGTGTGTGTGTGTGCACATTTGGACTTGATGGAACTATTACTTGTCACTGGTTGTATGACTGTGTAAGAATGAGTTGAGTGCAAGCGCTTTGATTTGTCTCTGCAAGACATAGCGCTATATAAATTCCATTTATTAGTAGTAGTAGTAGTAGTAGTGGTAGTAGACGTGGTGGTTGTGGTGGTGAGGTGGTCATGGTCATCATAGTTGTAGTAGTAATGGTAGTAGCAAGAGTAGCAGCAGCAGCAATCCTAGTAGCAGCAGCAGCAATAGTAGTAGTAGTAGCAGTATTAGTATCAGTAGACATGTTGTTGTTATAGTCTGATTGTGATATTTGTTGATTTGTCAGTTTGAGGGTTCGTGAGTTATAGGAATCGTCAGTTTGATGATTCGTCAGTTTGATGATTTTCCAATTTGTTGATTCCTCAGTTTGTTGATTAGTTAGTTTGATGATTCGTCAGTTTGTTGATTCGTCAGTTTGATGATTTGTTAGTTTGAGGAATCGTCAGATTGATGAATCGTCAGTTTGATGATTCGTAAGTTTGAGGATACGTCAGTTTGAGGATTAGTCAATTTGATGATTCTTCAGTATGATGATTCTTCAGTTTGTTAAATCGTCAGGTTGAAGATTAGTCAGTTTGATGATTCCTCAGTATGATGATTCGTCAGTTTGGTGATACGTGTGATACAAAAGCAAGGGAAGTAAGTGTTGCATTGTATCTTTTAGCAGCATCTTTTAGGCATTTTTGGCACGTATTTAATTAACTTTCCACTGAAATCAATTTG
>CM054156.1:41782200-41790422 GCA_028751875.1 Rapana venosa
TCTCTCTATCTATCTATCATTCTTTCACGTCTAGACTACTGTAATTCTCCTTTCACTGATCTACCAGCATCACCCATCCACTCCCTTCAACGCATACAAGACAAAACTCTGCAGCTCGACTGGTCCTAAGAAAGAAAAAAAAATCAGAACACATCACTCCTCTTCTGCGATCTCTTCACTGGCTGCCTGTCTCACGAAGAATTGAAATATAAGATTAGTACCCTCTGTTACAAATGTCTCCCACAAATCCACACTCCATCCTGTTCCCTTCGCTCAGCCGCAGATACTTTGTGCTTTAAAATACACAGATTTAAACAATCCATTAAACCGTGAATGATGACCTGGGCGCTAGTCTTTCGATCGAGACGATAAACCGGGGTCCTGCGTGCTACACACATTTTAGTGCACGTAAAAGAACCCACGGCGCTCTCCCCTAAGAAAGCAGCCCGAATTCCACGCAGAGAAATGTGCCGTGACTTAAAGTGGTATACAATGTAATATTCTGTAAAGAAAGAAAAGGACCCCTCCCCCCTCCACACCCACCCACCTCCTCAGCAACAACTTTTAGGCAAGAAAATTTGTTTGGTTTTTTTGTCACAAAATCAAATGCTTGCAGCTTTTTTTTGGGCAAGAGAAAAGAGCGAAAAGAGAGAGCGAGAAAAAAGAATCGAAAAGAGAGAGAGGAAAAGAGATAGGGAGAGGAGGAGGGAGAGAGAGAGATTTTTTTTTTATTTATTCATTCTTTTTTTTCGAGGATTTTTTATTTAAATTTTTTTTTATTCTTTTTTTCGAAAGGATAATGGAATTTAAACACCTTTTGCTTTTTCTTCAATTCCCGCTCCCTGGTATGCAGTTTTGGGGAAATTTTTTTCATCCTTCCCCCCCCGCACGCAATTTTTCCCACTCTTTCCAAAAGCAAAAATGTTCTTTCGTTTCTTTTGCAACGGGACCTTGGGGTTTTAAAATCTAACCCAAAGGAACTTTTTGGGGGTTTGGGGGGTCTGCATGATGTTTAAATTTTGATGACAGAGTTTGAGAGAAAAGGGAGGGAAGGAGAGAAAGGGGGGGGAAGGGAGAGAGAGAGGGGGAGAGAGAAAGAGGGGAGAGAGAGGGGAAGAGAGAGAGAGGGGAGAGGGGAGGGGGAAGAGGGAGGGAGAGGGGAGAGGGAAAAAGAGGGAGAAGTGGGAAAAATTTGGAGAGAAAGAGAGAATGAGAGAGAAAGAGAGGGGAGAGAAAAGAGAGGAAGAGAGGAGAGGAAAAGAGAGAAAAAAAGGATAAAAAAGCCCAAAAAAAATGACCAAAAAAAAAACCCAAAAAAAAGTTCCCGTCAGAAATGTTCAGCACAGAAAAAAAAATACGGCCCCCCCCCCCCCCCCCCCCCCCCCCCCCCCCCCCCCCCCCCCCCCCCCCCCCCACCCCCCCCCCAAAACAAACAAAACCCCCCCCGGGACCCCCTTTCATTTTTTTTATTACCCTTTTAAAATATCTCTTTGCTGCGTCTGTTCCCCGTCTGTCTTTGTCTCTTCTTGCCCCGCTTCTCGGCTCTCCTGGGTTTTTTTCTGTTTTCTCTTTTCTTGCTTGCTCCTCTCTGTGATACTCGCTTCCCCACTCGTTTTTTCCCCTTTTCTGTCTCTCTCTGGGGTCTCGCACCCCCCTCTCTCTGTCTTTTCTCTCCCGTCTCTGTGAACCCTTTTTCCCCTTTTCCCCTTTCTCTGTCTGTCTTTTCTCTGGGATACCTCTCTCTCCTCACCTTTTTTTCTTGTCTCTTTCTTTCTGTCTCCCCTTCTGTCTCGCTGTCTCTCCCCTTTTTTTTTCTCTGTGCCCATCTGTTTTTTTTTTTTTGCCCCTCTTTTCCGTTTCTCTGTCCCGTTCCTTTCTCTCTGTCTCCCTTCTCTCTGTCTCCCCCTCTCTCCCCTCTTCTTTTTTCTGTTTTGTTCCCTCTTCTTTCTCTCTCTTTGCCTCCTTTTATTTTCCTCTCTCTGTCCCGTCTGTCCCGTCTTCTGGGCCTTTCCCCCCCTCTCTCTCGCTCTCTCTCTGTCCCCTGTTTCTTTTGTTCCTTTGGAGAGACTTTAAAAACCCAGGCCCCGTGTGCGAACCACGCAGAACATCTTTCGCACACGTTTTTAAAACCCCGTTCCCCTTTTCGGGAAAAGGGCCATTTTGTGCCGGTGGAAACGGGTGCAAAATTTACAAAATCCATAAATAGGGGACGGATGTAAAAAAAACAATGAACTTATTCCCTTGTCCCCGATGTTTCAAGAATAAATAAAATAAAATTTAAAAAAAAAATCTCTTCTCTGTGCTTCTGTTTTTCTTTGTCTGATGGGTTTTCTGTTGCCCCTTTTTGGCGTCTGTCTTTGTCGTTTTTGTCTCTGTTGTCTCTTCTCTCTGTTCTGGGGACGGGGGGTGTTCTTATTTTTTCCCGTGGTTCCCATCAGGGAATTGATGTGTTAAGCCTGGGGCGGGAGAGAGCTATTTTTTAAATCTTTAAAGAAGGGGATGGTGGAGAGAGAGAGAGAGAGAAGGAGAGAAGAGAGAAGAAGGAGGGGAGGAGAGAGAGGGGGGAGAGGAGAGAGAAGAAGGGAAAAAAAGAGAGGAGAGGAAGAGAGAGATGAGAGAGAGAGGAGGAAAGAGAGAGATGGAGAGGAGAGGAGAGAGAAAAGAAAGAGGAGGAGGGGGAAGGAGGGAAAAAGGGGGAGAAGGGAAGAAGAAGGAGAGGAGAGAGAGAAAAGAAGAGAGGAGAGAGGAGAGAGGGAAGAGCGAGAGAAAAAAAAAGAGGAGAAGAAAAAGGAGAAAGAGAAAAAGGGAAAAAAAAGAATGCGAAGAATTTCGAAGAAAAAAGAATTGCAAAATTGCGAAGAATTGCGAAAAGAAAAAAGAAGAAGAAGAATGGGGAAGAGAAGGAAAAAAAAAGAAAAGAAAAAAAGAAAAAGAAGAATTGCGAAAAAGAAGAAGAAAATTTCGAAAAAGAATTGCGAAGAAAAAGAGGAATTGCGAAGAAAAGAAGAATTGCGAAGAAGAAGAAGAATTTCGAAAAAGAAGAAGAAATTTCAAGAAGAGAATTGGAAAAGAAAAAGAAGAAGAAGAATTGCGATGAAGAAGAAGAAGAAAAAGAAGAAGAAAAAAGAAGAAAAAGAAAAGAAGAAGAATTGCGACGAAAATAAGAAGAAGAAAAATTGCGAGAAAAAGAAGAAGAAGAAGAAGAAAAAGAAGAAGAATTTCGAAGAAGAAAAGAATGGAAGAAAAAAGAAGAAGAAGAAAAGAAGAAGAAGAAAAAGAAGAAGAAGAAGAAAAACAAGAAGAAGAAGAAAAAGAAGAAGAAAAGAAGAAGAAGAATTTTCGAAGAAGAAGAAGAAAAAGAAGGGAAGAAGACGAAAGGGGAGAGAGAGAGGAGAGAGAGGAGAGAGGAGAGAGAGAAAAGAAGGAGAGAGAGAAAAAAAAATTGCGAAGAATTCGAAGGGATTGCGAAGAAGAAAAATGCGAAGAGGGCGAAGAAGAAAATGCGTAGAAGAAGAATGCGAAAAAAAGAAGAAGAATGCGAAAAAAGAAGAATGGGAAGAAAAAATGCGAAAGGGGGAATGGAAAAAGAATTGCGAAGAAAAAGAAGAAGAATTGCGAAGAAGAATGGAAGGAGAAGAAAAAGAAAGCGAAGAAGAAGAAGAAAAAATTCGAAAAAAAAATGGAAGAAGAATTTCAAAGAAAAAAATTGCGAAGAAGAAAAAAGAAGAAGAATTGCGAAAAAGAAGAATTTCGAAGAAGAATTGCAAAAAGAAAAATTGGAAGAAGAATTGCGAAGAAAAGAGAATGCGAAAAGAAGAAAAGCGAAGAAGAAAAAGAAACGAAGAAGAATGGAAGAAAAAAATGCGAAGAAGAAGAATGGAAAAAAGAAGAAGAAAAGAAGAATCAAGAAGAAGAAGAGTGGGAAAAAGAAGAAACGAAAAAGAAGAAAAGAAGAAGAAGAAGAAAAAGAAAAGAAAAAGAAGAAGAAGAAAAGAAAAAGGAAAAGGAAAAAAAAAAGAAAATGGGAGAGAGGAGAGAGAAGAAGAGGAGAGAGAGAGAGAAGAGGGGGAGGAAGAGAGAGAGAGAGAGAAAAAAGAAGAAGGGAAAAGAAAAAGAATGCGAAGAAAATTTGGGGAAAAAGAAGAAGAAGAAGAAAAGAAAAATTGCGAAGAAGAATTGGAAGAAGAATTGCAAAGAAGAAGAAGAAATTGCGAAAAAAAAAGAAAAAGGGGGAAAAAGAAAAAAAGAAGAAAAGAAAAGAGTGGGGGAGGAGGGTAGAAGAAGAGAAGAAAAAAAGATTGCAAAATAAAAAAAGAAGAATTTCAAAAAAGAAAGAATTGCAAAGAAGAAGAAGAGGAAAAAGAATTGCAAAGAAAAAGAGAATTGCAAAAAAGAAAAAGAAGCAGAGAGAGAGAGGGAGAGGAAGAAGAAGAAGAAGAATTGCGAAGAAGAAGAAGAAGAAGAATTGCGAAGAAGAAGAAGAAGAAGAAGAATTGCGAAGAAGAGAATTGCGAAGATGCGAAGAATTGCGAAGAAGAAGAAGAAGAGAAGAAGAGAAGACGAAGAAGAAGGAAGAGCGAGCGAGCGATCGCGAGAGAGAGAGAGAGAGAGAGAGAGAGAGAGAGAGAGAGAGAGAGAGAGAGAGAATGAGAGGAGGCGGATGGAGGGATCTATTAGACATCAGATATCGCCCTAAAGGGGAATGTCCTTTCTGTCTGGCTCTCTGTCTCTCCCTGGCTCTGTCTCTATCTGTCTTTCTCTCTGTCTGCGTCTACGAGTCTCTCTTTCTCCATCTCTTTCTCTGTGTGTATGTGTCTCTGTCTGTCTTTCTATCTAACTATTTCGGGATTCTATTTCTCTCTCTGTCTCTGTCTCTATTTGTCTGTCTTTCTCTTTTCTCCCTGTGAGTGTCTGTGTCTCTCTCTCTCGCTCTGTGCCTCTCTCTGTCTTTTTTTTGGTCTCTCTCTTTCTGTCTCCGGCTCTCTGTCTCTTCTCTCTCTGAGTCTCTTTCTCTGTCTGTTTGTCTGCCTGTCTGTCTGCCTGTCTTTCTATCGCTCTCTCTCTCTATCTCTTCCTTTTTCTTCATCATTATCCTCCTCCTCTCCTCATTCTTCTTCTTCTTCTTCTTCTTCTTCTTCTTCTTCTTCTCTTCTTCTTCTTCTTCTTCTTCTTCGTCTTCTTCTCTTCTTCTTTTTCTTCTTCTTCTTCTTCTTCTTCTTCTTCTTTCTTCTTCTTCGCAATTCTTCTTTTCTTCAATTTTTTGCAATTCTTCTTCTTCTTCTTCCTCCTCCTCCTCCACCTTCTTCTCCTTTTCCTTCTTCTTCCTGTTGCCGATGATCTGTCTGTGTGTGCGTCAGCCTGTGTTGTAGTCAGTCACGGGAGATAATACCTGCCAGAAATTCGGGACTCCTCTCCCCGGGGAGAGCATAATTATCGCCACAAAAACAGCAGCGCTACTCAAATGTGGCAACAACAACAACAAAAAAAGAGAAAAAGAGAGAGAGAGAGAGAGGAGAGAGAGAGAGAGAGAGAGAGAGAGGAGATGGAGAGAGAGGAGAGAGAGAGAGAGAAGTAAAGATAAAGAAATCCTGTCTGAATGTGAATTTGTTTCCCTATGAGAGTAGGGTTTTTAAAAATTATTTCTTTCTACAGAATGTGGCCAGGGACAAACTATTTTGATGCCGTGGGTCTTGTCACGTGCATGGTGTCTTTGTTTGTCTCGGTGTTGGTTTTTTTATGGGGGGGGGGGGGGGGAGGGGGGTGTTCGACTTGGTTGTCTCACTGCGTTCTTGTTTGGTTTTCTTTCTGGGGTGTTTTTTGGGCTGTGTGTCTATTGGTGTGTCTGGTTTGTTTTTATGTTTGTTTGTTTTCTATGTCTATATCCACTGTTTTCTTCTTCTTCTTCATCGTCGTCAATGCTCAGGCGGATCTATTGTTGTCTGTCATCTGAGCGAAATGTATTGAGTGTGTGTGTTGTGTGTGTGTGTGTGTGTGTGTGTGTGTGTACCGTGTGTGTGTGTGTGTGTGTGTGTGTGTACCGTGTGTGTGTGTGTGTGTACCCGTGTGTGTGTGTCTCTGTGTGTGTAGGTACCGTTGTGTGTGTACCCGTGGTGTGTGTGTGAGTGAATGCGTACCCGTGTGTGTGTATCCGTGTGTGTGTATCCGTGTATCCGTCTCTGTGTGTGTGTGTGTGTGTGTGTAGTTGTGTGTGTACCCGTATGTGTACCGTGTATGTGTACCTGTGTGTGTACCCGTGTATGTGTATCCGTGTGTGTGTGTATCCGTATGTATACCCGTATGTGTACACGTGTGTGTACCTGTGTGTATACCCGTGTGTGTGTATGTATACCCCTGTGTGTGTTCCTGTGTGTGTGTGTGTATGCATGCGCGCACGCACAGGCACATTTACAGACAGGAACACAGAGAGAGAGAGTGAAGAGAGAGGAGAGAGAGAGAGAGAGAGATGAGAGAGGAGAGAGAGAGAGAGAGAGGAGAGAGAGAGAGAGAGAGAGTAGTGCTGGTATTGGTGCTAACTCCAGAGATAAAAAATCCTCTCCAACAAGCGTATTGGTGGTGGCTCGAACTTATGCCGTCAGATCTTGGGCTTAACGCTCTAACCACTAAGGCTATCGCCCCCCCCCCCACCACCTCTCCCGCCCCCCGCCACCCACCTCTCACATGTTTAGTTTTGCCGACATCATTTAGATGCTTTAAGTCCAGCTCCGATATGGTCTCTGTGGTCGGTTGGTGCTATAAACAACAAGATGATTGGAGTGGAGATGCGAAATATTCATAGTTTACATACACACACGGGTACACACACGGGTACACACACGGGTACACACACGGGTACACACACACATACAAAAAAACACAACACACACACGGGTACACGCTCACACACACACACACAAAAACACACAAACACACACACACACAACACACACACACACACGGGTACACACCACACACGGGTACACACACACACAGGGTACACACACACACACGGTACACATACGGGTACACACACGGGTACACACACACACACACGGGTACACAAACACACACACACAGGTACACACACACACACGGGTACACACACACACCCGGGTACACACACAGGTACACACACACACACACAGGTACACACACACACAGGTACACATACACACACACACGGGTTAACACACATACGAGTGCACACACGGGTTCACATTCACACACACACGGGTACACACCACACACACGGGTACAATACGGGTACCACCACGGGTACACACTCACACACGGGTACACACACCATACGGGCACCACACACACACACATATACAGGCACACACACGGGTACACACACACACACACGGGTACACACACATACGGGCACAAACACGGTTACACACACACACACACACACACACACACACACACACACACACACACACTCGGGTACACACACACACACACGGGTACACACACACACGGGTACACACACGCGCACACACACACACACACACGGGTACACACACACACGGGTACACACACACACACACACATACACACACACACACGAGTACACACACATACGGGCACACACACGGGTACACACTCACACACACACGGGTAGACATACGGGTACACACACGGGTACACACTCACACACACGGATACACACACACACACACACACGGGTACACGTACGGGTACACACACAGGTACACACACACATTCAGTTTGAACGAATGGGTGTGTGTGAAGGAAGGGCTTTACGTCGATATACTCGGGTATTTGCCCGTTGCAACCAAGAAAGCATGGACAACATCATCATGCATAGGCGATGGGGATGGATAGGGCATATCTGCCGTCGGGAACAGGGAATCATCGCCCGAACAGCCCTCCACTGGACACCAGAGGGAAAACGCAAACGAGGACGACCCAAGAACACTTGGCGTCGGACTGTCGAAGCAGAGCTGAAGACCTTCCAACATACCTGGGGAACCATTCAGAAGCTGGCCCAGGACAGACAGGAATGGAGAACATTTGTTGCTGCCCTACGTGCCAATAAGGCACAAAGGCATTGATGATGATGACTCGGGTATTCAGAGTCGTTGTTGTCACCTGTGCAAAGAAAGAACGAATGCGATTGTGTGTAGTCAGCGTTTACAACGACTTCATTATGATGATGAGTCTTGCAAAAGAGCAAAGGGTTTTAAAAACAACGGGTA
>CM054156.1:41790922-41820922 GCA_028751875.1 Rapana venosa
TCTGTTCCCCCGCCCGCCCTCTCCCCTCCTGTTCTTTCTTGTCTTGTCTCTGTCTCTCTCTTGCTTGCTCTCTCTCTTGATATCTCGCTCTCCACTCTTTTTTTTTTCTCTCTGTTCCTCTGTGTCTCGCGCCCTCTTTCTGCTCTTTTTTTTCTGTCTCTGTTTCTTTTCCTTTCTTCTTTTTTCCCTCTCTCCTTTTTTTTCCCTCTCTTCTCTCTCTTTGTCTCGGTCCTCTCTCTCCTCTCCTTTTCTCTTGTCTCTTTCTTTCTTTTTCTCTCTCTCCTCTCTTCTTTCTGTCTTCTTCCTTTCCTTCTCCTCCCCATGTTTTTCTCTGTCCTTCTTTTTTCTGCTCCTCCTTCCGTTCTCTTCTTCTTTTTTTCTCTGTTTCTTTTCTTTTTTGTTCTTTCCCCTTTTCCCCTTTCTCTCTTTTCCCCCCTTTTTTCTTCTTCTCCTTCTTTTTTCTGTCGTCTTCCCCTCTCTCTTTTCTTCTTTCCCTCGTTTTTCTCTCTTGTTTTCTTTTCTGAGGGTCTGTCTGTCTGTCTGTCTGTCTTCCCCCCCCCTTTTCTCTCGCTCTCCTCGTGCAAATGTGAGTATTCATATTAGTATTACCCCCTAAATTCCCCCCCCCCCCCCCCCCCCAACACACCACTAACACACATACAACACACACTAACTCATCATCACTCACTCATATCTCTCCCTAAATGACTGCAGGTTTAGTTTTCTTCTTTGTTTTGTTTCTTGTTTTTTATTGGTGGAGTATGGTAAAAATTTTATTTCATTATCATGCATATAATTTGAAACGAATATTTTTAAAAATAGTGTTAGGGGATCGATACTGTTTTGGGGAATTTATATTGGTATTTTCTTGAAATACACACACCCCACTCTTCTGTCTCCTGTCTCTTCTCACTTTATCGTCTCGCTTTAGTTAAGGTTCCTGAGAAGGATCATATTTTATATTTTCAATACTTTATTGGACTTGCCTTGTACATAAGTTTTAAAGAGTGCCCTATTTCAATATTTATGTATGTGTAACAAATATGTGTACCATTTGCATTGTGTAGATGTTTTTTTTTATGACTTTTTAAATTTGTTGTGTTATTTTATTGGGTTGTTGTTGTTTTGTTGTTGTTGTTTGTCTTTTTTTTTCTTTTTTATCTTCTTCTTTGGTTTGGTTTTTCTTTCCTTTTGTTTGTTTGTTTGTTTTGGTTAGGGTTTTTTTTTTGGGGGGGGGGGGTGGGGGGTGGGTTTTTTGGGTTTTCTTTTTTTTGCTTTTTTGGGGGGGGGGGGTGGTTTTTTGGGGGGGGGCTGTTTTGAAAAGGGTTATTTCCCTTGTTTTTTTTTTGAGATGTTAAGTATTGGGTTATTTTATTAAGGTATCCCCAACGGGGGGGGGACTGGATGTAAAAAAGCCTATGTCTTTTTCATTATCCTCGAAATAAAAATTTTGTTTTTGTCATTGTCTCTCTGCCCCTCTTTTTTTGCCTGTCCCCTTTTCGGAGGAGACAAAAACCCCGAGGCCCCGTTGCGAACGCTTTCCCAAACTTTCTTGGGGCCCAAGAAAAAATCCTTTTCCGTTTTTCCCGGAAGAGTAGGCCATTGTTTGCCGGTGGAAAGGATGAAAAAATTTACAAAATCACTACACAGGGGGGACGGGGATGAAAAAAAAAGCACATGAATGCTTATTCCTTTAATCCTCGATTATAAAAGAAAAAATAAAATTTAAAAAAAATAAAAAAAAAAATCTCTCTCTCTGTGCCTCTGTTTTCTCTTTCTGTTTTCCCTGATGGTCGGGTCGGGTTTTGGCCTGTTGGTCTTCTGTCTTTTTGTCCTGCCCTCTGCCCTGTCCCCCCTCTCTCTCTCTCTGTAAATTTGGTGAGGGGGGGGGGGATGCTTCTTATTTTTCCCTGTGGTTCCTTCAGGGAGTTTGGGATTTTGTTGAAGCCTGGAGGGGGGAGAGAGACTTTTTTTTACATTTCTTAAAACAAAAATTGGGGATGGTGGAGAGAGAGGGAGAGAGGGGAAAAGAGAGAGAGGGGAGAGAGAGAGAAGAAGGGGGAGGGGAGGAAGAAGAGAAAAGGGACAGAGAGAGAGAAGAGAGAGAAAAGGAGAGGGGGAGAGGAGAGAGAGAGAGAGAGAGACAGAGAGACGGGGGAGAGAGGGGGAAAGAAAAAGAAGAAGAAAATTGCAAAGAAAAAAGGAATTGCGAAGAAAAAGGAAATGCGAAGAAGAAGAAGAAGAAGAAGAAAAAATGCGAAAAAAAAGAAGACGAAGGGGGAGAGAGAGAGGGGAGAGAAGAGAGAGAGAGAGAGAGAAAAGAGAGGAAGAGAGAGAGAGAGAGAGAGAGAGAGAGAGAGAGAGAGGGGAGAGAGAGAGAGAAAAGGGAAAAATTTTGCAAAGAAGAAAAAGAATTGCGAAAAAAAGGGAAGAATTGGAAGAAAGAAGAAAAAGAAGAAGAAAAAAGAAGAAGAAGAAGAAAAGAAAAAAGAAGACAAAGAAGAAGAAGAAAAAGAAAAAGAAAAAGAAAAAGAAAAAGGAAGAGAGAGAGAAAAGAGAGGAAAAGGAGGAGAGAGAGAGAAAAGGGGAGAGAAGAGAGAGAAAAGAGAGTTGGAGGAGGAAAAAGAAGAAAAAAAGGGAAGAAGAAAAAGAAGAAGAAGGGAAAGAAAAAAGAAGAAGAAAAAGACTTGAAAAGTAAAAAGAAAAGAAGAATTGAAAAAGAAGAAAAGAATTGCAAAGAAGAAAGGGGGAGAAAAGAAAATTGCAAAGAAGAAGAAAATTCCCAAAGAAGAAGAAAAGAAGCAGAAAAGAAAAGAGAGAGGAAGAAGAAGAAGAAGAAGAAGAAGAAAAAATTAAAAGAAGAAGAAGAAAAAAGGGAAGGGAAGGGAAGAAAGAAGAAGAAAAAAAAGAAAAGAGGGGAGAGAGAGAGGAGAGAGAGAGAGGAGAGAGAGAGAGGGGAGAGAGAGGAGGGGGAGAGAGAGAGAGAGAAAAGGGGAGAGAGGAGAGAGAGAGAAAAGAGAGAGAAGAGAGAGGAGGCGGGTGGGGGGGTCTTTTTGACATCGGGAATATGGGCCCTAAAGGGGAATGTGCTTTCTGTCTGGCTCTCTTTTCTCTCCCGGGCTCTGTTTTTATCTGTCACCCTCTTTTCCTGCGTCTACGAGTCTCTCTTTTTTCCATCTCTTTTTCTGTGTGTATGGTCTCGTCTGTCTTTTTAACTATTTCGGGATTCTTTTTCTCTCTCTGTCTCTGGGCTCTATTTGTCTGTCTTTCTTCTTTCCCCCCTGTGAGTGTCTGTGTCTCTCTCTCTCGCTCTGTGCCTCCTCTGTCTTTTTTTGTGTCTCTCTCTTTCTGTCCCCGGCTCTCTGTTCTTTCTCTCTCTCGATCTTTTCTCGTCTGTTTGTTGCCTGTCGTTCCTTTCTTTCTATCGCTCTCTCTCTCTACTCTCCCTTTTTTTAAATTATCCCCTCCTCCTCCTCTTTTTCCCTTCTTCTTCTTCTTCTTTTTTCTTCTTCTTTTCTTCTTCTTTTCTTCTTCTTCTTCTTCTTGTCTCTTCTCTCTCTTTTTCTTCTCTTCTTTTCTTCTTCTTTTCTTCTCTTCTTTTCTTCTTCTTCTTTCTTCTTCTTCGCAATTTTCTCTTCTTCAATTTTTGCATTCTTCTTCTTCTTCTTCCTCCTCCTCCTCACCTTCTTTCCTTTTCCTTCTCTTCCTGTTCCCGATGATCTGTCTGTGTGTGCGTCAGCCTGTGTTGTGTCAGTCCGGGAGATTTTTCCTGCCAAAACCAAAAAAAAAAAATTGGGACCTCTCCCCTTTTCCCGGGTAGACATAATTTAAAATCCGCCACAAAAACAGACCCACTCAAAATTTTGGCAACCAAAACACAAAAAAGGGGAAGAAATAAAGAAGGGGGAAAGAAGGGGGAGAGGGGGAAAAAAGAAGAAGAGGAAGAAAAGGAGAGAGAGAGGGAGAGAAAAGGAGAGGAGAGAGAGAGAGAAGGAAATCCTGTCTGAATGTGAATTTGTTTCCCTATGAGAGTAGGGTTTTTAAAAATTATTTCTTTCTACAGAATGTGGCCAGGGACAACTATTTTGATGCCGTGGGTTCTTGTCACGTGCATGGTTTTCTTTGTTTGTCTTGGGGTTTGGGTTTTTTATGGGGAGGGGGGAGGGGGTTCGATTGGTTGTCTCACTGCGTTCTTGTTTGGTTTTCTTTTTGGTTGTTTTTTGGCTGTGTGTCTGTTGGGTGTCTGGTTTGTTTTTATGTTTGTTTGTTTTCTATGTCTCATATTCCACTGTTTTCTTCTTTTTCTTCATCGTCGTCAAATGCTCAGGTTGGCATCTATTGTTGTGTTTTCATCTGGCGAAATGTATTGAGTTTGTGTGTGTGTGTGTGTGTACCGTGTGTGTGTGTTTTGTGTGTGTGTGTGTGTTACCCGTGTGTGTGTGTGTGTTGGTTGTGTGTGTGTGTACCCGTGTGTGTTGTGTGTTTTACCCGTGTGTGTGTGTGTGTACCCATGTGTGTGTGTCTCTGTGTGTGTAGGTACCCGTGTGTGTTCGTATACTTTTCATTGACTTCTCTTCTGCCTTTAATACCATTCAGCCCCATCTATTAGCTCTCAAACTGCTCTCAATAGATGTCTGTCCTCGGCTAATTCTCTGGATAATGAGCTTTTTGACACACCGGAACAGTTTGTTCGATTTCAAAAGGCCATATCACTCAAAGATCAACTTCCACTGGTTTCCCCAAGGCATGTTCTGTCCCCCATTCTTTTCACCCTTTACACAAATGACTGCACTGGCTCTGATCTTTAACCGTTAATCAAATATTCTGTGACTCTGCTCTGGAAGATCTGTCTAATTCCCATGTCATGTATTTTAAAAAAGTTGAGGAGTTCTCCTCCTGGTGCAAACAAAACTGTCTTGACCTTAATGTTGAAAAGACAAAGGGAAAATGTTGATTGATTTTCGCGGGGACCCCCAGCCCATACCAAATTTTTACATTGATGGTGTAAGGAAAGAGCGTGTACACCAATACAAATATCTAGGTACTATTATTGATGATAAACAAAATTTTGATGCTAATACAGATCTTGTAAATAGGAAATGCCACTCACGCATCTTTTTTCCTTCAAAAATCAGGAGTCTTAAAGTAAATGTTAAAAGTTTTACAAAAATTTCTACCGATGCTTTATTGAGTCTGTCCTTTCATTTTCCTTGGTTTGTTGGTATGGGGGCCTGACTGTAAAAACAAAAACAAAAACATAGTAAACAAGATTGTACCAGATGTGGCAAAATTGTGGGCTGTGAGCAAATGAAACTGAATGACTTGTATGAATGCCGTGTGAGAGACAGAGCTAGACAGATTGGAGTGATGACACACATGTGTTTGCAAAATATTTTGAACTCCTGCCTTCTCAAAAGCGTACAGAGTACCCAAGCTAGAACCTGCGATTAAAATTAGTTTTATTCCAACCTCAATTCTGCTAACTAATAAATGTATGACAATAATCTGAACTGAACTAAAGCCCACGACGGGAGAAGGGGGGGGGGGAGGGAGGGAGAGAGAGAGGGGGGGGGGGGAGGGGGAGAGAGAGAGACTAAAGGCTACCTTTTATTAGAGTAAAACTGTGTTCAGTTTCTAATAGAATAGAGTATTACTTTACTGTATTTGTTCTTTTATACATGTTATACAAATGATTTTTTTTTCTTTAAATACGTGCGCGTGTTATTATTTTAGGGCTTTCAATATCTTAAAAAAAACATAGTATTAATTTAATTAATATTTGTCTTTTTACAACATGTTATAACAATTTGACTTAAATTATTAAAATGCGTGAGCATGGGTACGAATGTTTACAATGTGCGAGCGTGCGTGCTCGTGCGCAAGTGACTGTGTATGTGGGACGTACGGGTTTCTTCTGGTCGCACAGAGTAAAGTGATTTTTGTTGGGGTGGGTTTGTGGCTGGCTGAGATATTGCTGATTTTTGGATGCTTTTTTTCTCATGATGGGGGCGTGCTGATGTTGGACAGTGTGTGTGTTTAAATATTATGTTTAAATGTTTATTGTTTTTATGTATGGCGAGTAACCCGCCGGAATTTCTCTGTCTTTGAGATAATAAAGTTTTTGAATTTGAATTTGAATTTTGTACCCGTGTGTGTGTGTGAGTGAATGCGTACCCGTGTGTGTGTATCCGTGTGTGTGTATCCGTGTATGTGTGTATCCGTCTGTGTGTGTGTTTTGTTTGTTTTGTTTTGTTTAATGTCTATTCACTACATGGTGATTTAGACACACCCGCATTCATACCAAAGTAAACCCATTATTACACTCCGCAAACTCTCTCTCTCTCTCTCTCTCTCTCTCTCTTCTCTCTCTCTCTCTCTCTCTCTATCTCTCCTACACGCACCACATCCACACACACATAAGTATTTAAAAATATACATACATAAAATATACATACATATTTTACAAAATTATATAATATGTATATACATATATATAAACATATACATATACACATCATATACATATAAAATATATATATATATATATATATATAAAATTATATGTAATTACAGTAAAGGTTTTACGGGTGAAGAATATATGATTTCCCAGCAACTAAACACTATGAATTTGGCTGAGATTTCATATAAAACTTTTTGACTAGTGGCAAAATTTTTTATGAATATCTAAACCCCCCTTTTATACAGTCAAGAAAAATTTGGGGCAATCAAACAACAAATGGTGGCAAAAAGTGGAATAAACCAACATGTTACATTTTTTGAATTTTTGTATTCCATGCATTTAATCTCGGTTTAATTAAATTTCAAATTTTTCCGTGGGCAAGGAAATGTTTGATAAGGGTTTTTCTATAAATCTTTAATGAAATGCATTTCATTAACTTAAAAAATTTCATAAGACGACAAGGGCAAGTTTAAAATTCAACACTTCAAAACTTATTCAGGGGGCATTTTTTTCCCAAAAAATTTCAACCAGCTCATTCAAAAAAATTCCAAAAATGAGGGGGGACCCAGAAAAAAGTTATGCGATGCCCCTGCTTAAAATAGAATGTACCGGGAATTTTATCTCAAATACAATATCATTCCTTATTTTCCCCATCCCATGACTTTAAGGGCCATTAAACACTGCCTTGAGCAACGCAAAACAAAATTTTTGGCAAACATCAATAGCATTATCAGAAAAAAAAATTCCCAAAGCCATAAGAATTGCAAATAATTCGAAGTAAAAATAGAAAAATGTTGCCCCTAAATAAAAAGTTTTTTTAACTTTTAAAGTGGGAAATTCAATTGCAGCCCCCATTTTTGCCTGATTCTAATACGTTTCCGTCGGGTTCCTTTTAGGAAAAAAAGAATAATTTTTTTCTAAGTGATTTTTACTTTAAAACGGTGAAAAAGATTTTGTTCTTCATTTTTCTTTTTTTTCCGTGAGTCAATGTCAAATTTAGCTGAAATTTTTTCCCAAGGAGGTAATTGTGGAAAAACCCCGGTTAAAATTGGAATTGTTGATAAAATCGATTCTTTTTCTTTCATAAAGGGGGTCTGTATAATTTTTAATTGGCGCAGAAATGAAATTTTGGGCTTCCCCGGGTTTGGGAAAAATCAGTGCTTGATTAAAAAATTTTTCCTTTTTTAAATTTAAATTTTGGGAATAGAAAACCCTACGAACCACAATTTTGATACTGCCATTTTTTCGCTGATCAAAAGAGATAGTAAATAAAAGCTTCTTTATAAGTATTAGCTGTTTTTGGGCATGGGGGAAAAACCCCAAGAGCTATCTTTATTGCTTTACTGCTAGACTTTGGAAATTTTTTTAAGTAGTTTAATTTCTGCAGCAAAAAAAAAACTCTTGCCCGGGTTATTTTAAAAATTTTGAACGTACCAAGGACAGAGCCAGATTATCAGAGTCGTAGTGTCTTGACTCCATGCCTGAGAACTTATTTTCTTTAGGAAATTAGTCTTTTCCTAGCTTCCCGTTATCATTTTTGGTTTATGTGCATCTTCCAATTAAATTTTTAGGTTAAAAAAAACACCTTTAAAAATTTGACAAACTTGTTTTTTTTGAAGACCTTTTCCCTTTAATTTCAGTAATTGGGAATTTTTAAAGCGTTTTCACCCCCTTTTTTAAAAAGCCAAGACACGTTTTTTTTTTCTTATTGGGAAATTTTAATCTGTTTTCTTTTTATATAACTAAGAATTTATCTAATTTTTCCTGATATTTTTTTTTAAAAAAAATTGGCACTCTCTTTTCTGTTTTTCCTTAAATGACGTATTTTATCCAAAAAAGCAATTTTCATCTGCATACTGAACAACTTGAGTAAATTTTGGTGACAAAGAGCTAGGGAATCATGACAAAAAATAGAAAACAAGATAGGGGCAAGTACTGATCCCCGGGTATACCCAATCGATAGGTTTAAAAGAGAGGTTTCACTGAACCTAATTTAGTGCAAATTTATCTTTTCCGACAAGAAATTTTGCAGTTTTTATATAAAAATCCATTTAAAACCAATGTATTTTAATTTATGTAGCAATTGATCATGACAAAATCTATCATAGGCTTTCTTTACATCTTGTGTGTGTTTTGTGTGTGTTTTTTGTTGGGGTTTTGTGTGTACCCCTATGTGTCCCCCGGGATGTGTACCCGTTTTGTGTACCCGTTATGTGTACCGTGTGTGGTGTATTTCCCATGTAAAAACCCCTATGTGTACACTGTGTGTACCCGTGGGGTATACCCTGTGTGTGTATGTATACCCCCGTGTGTGTTCCTGTGTGTGTGTGTGTGGGATGCATTTCGGGGCACGGGACAGGCACATTTACAGAAAAGGAACACGAGAGAGAGAGAGTGAGAGAAAAAGAGAAAAAAGAGAGAGAGAGAGGAGAAGAGAGAGGGAGAGGGGAGAGAAGAGAGAGAAAAGAGAGGGGAGAGGAGAGAGAGAGAGAGGGAGTTTCAGGTATTGGGGGCTAACTCCCCGAGATAAAAATTTTTCTCCAACAAGCGTATTGGTGGGGGCTAACTCACCCTCAGATCTTGGGGGTTAAAGCTCTAACCACTAAGGCTATCCCCCCCCCCCCCCCACCCCCTCTCCCCCCCCCCCCCCCCCGCCACCCCCCCCTCCCCCCCACCCCCCCTCTCACCCTTTTAGTTTTTCCGACATCATTTTTTGATGCTTTAAAAGGGCCCCGCTCCGATATGGTCTCTGTGGTCGGTTTTGGGGCTTAAAAAAATAACAAGATGAATTTTTGTGGAGAATGCGAAATATTCATATTTTACCAAAAACCACCCCGGGTACACACACGGGGTTTCCCCACACGGGTAAAAACAAAAACACACAAAGGGGACACACACCCGGTACACACACACACACACAAACACACACACCACACACACGGGTACACGCTCACACACACACACACACACACACACACAAACACACACAAACACACACACACACACACACACACACATGGGTACACACACACACACGGTACACATACGGGTACACACATGGGTACACACACACACACACACACAACACACGGGTACACAAACACACACACACACACAGGTACACACACACACGGGTACACACACACAACCGGGTACACACACAGGTACACACACACACACGGGTACACACCACACACACACACAGTTACACTACACACACACACACGGGTACACACACACACGGGTACACACACATACGAGTGCACACACGGGTTCACACTCACACACACACGGGTACACACACACACACACGGGTACACATACGGGTACACACACGGGTACACACTCACACACGGGTACACACACATACGGGCACACACACACACACATATACGGGCACACACACGGGTACACACACACACAACACGGGTACACACACGGGTACGTGTACGGGCACACACACGGTTACACACACACACACACACACACACACACACACACACACACACACGGGTACACACACACACACACACACAACACACAACACACCACACACACACACACACACACACACACACACACACACACACATACACACACACACAGAAAGTGATGTTAACAGAACGGCTAAAGGAATAAGAGAGAGAGAGAGAGAGAGAGAGAGAGAGAGAGAGAGAGAGAGAGAGAGAGAGAAGAGAGAGAGAGAGAGAGTGAGGGTGGGGAAGGGGGGGATGAATGGGGTAGGCTAACATTATTGTGACCTGAAATTTAACATATTGATTTTTCACAAAAGTAGTTCGTGCCCTTCAAAAATATAGCAAGGGAGAGAGAGATAGAGAGAGAGAGAGAGAGAATGCGAATGCGAATGCGAATGCGAAACGTTTATTCAGATTTAGGCCTAGGCCCCTTTCTGAAGGGGATACACATGATATCAACACAAGTATTAAGTTTGAATATGAATTTCTATAAGTATCATACAACATTTTAACAGCGTTCTCCATATAAAAATACATGTATTAACAGCCTCAATAGATTATGTTCCACAGTATATAATATTCTCAAAGCTTTGGTAAGTATACAATGCTTAAATTATTTAGAATATCTCAATTTGAGATGCCATAAGTAAATTGAATCTATAGCGACATGGATTATTATAAAATTAGGCGATTAATTCATCGCACATCATGAAGAACAGGCATCATACAAACATGAAATCAACTTCATTTTCCTCAGAACTATGACATAACCGCACATTGTCCACGTTTTATCAGGCTCCCTCTTTTTATATCTGAACCGGTGACATGCTATTCTGTACACCTAAACTAAGTTTTGTCCACCACTCTTATATATTCTATTCATTGTAATTCCAATGATACATTTCAATTTTGTAAATCGTCTGAAACATCCTATACTCGCACATCTATGAACTAGTTCTATATGAATCATCCACTCCTGCCACCTGCGTCCTATGATATCTTTGTTTAAAAAATCTTTTCATAAAATGTGTAAATAATTTTGTACTCCCTGATTTTTCCCAAACATATGCAAAACCATTAGTATACAAACATTTTTCAGAATTCCTGAAGCCCAAGTTCTTTTTTCATTTCTGTCCAATCTATACAAAGTCCATATATGCTTTATACGGCCAATCTACTACAATTTCATTTCTATCAATTTTAACCAATAATTTATACATTTTACATACGAATTTTAATATATAAGGGTACCTTCCGAGTTCACCATAAACAAAGTTCATTGGGTGTTCTACTGTCTACATTCAAAAAGCGTTTCATAGCAAATAAAGTGTAATTTTTCAATCACATCCTATTCTCAATAAGCGCATATTTCTGCCCCATACTTGTCACGGTGAAGATACTGCAATATTGCTTGCACCTGTGAATCAAAAAGCTTTATAAAAATACTAAAAGAACTACAATCTAGTTTAATACAATTCACGAAGAATCATCCAAAGCAGCTTTCTTTCCTCTGTTTACCAAATCTTGACCTGCATAAGAAAAACAAGCTGGTGCAAAATATATTCCTAGATATTTATATGCATTAACTATCTTGAATCTCCTTTACCATAATCCCAATTGTTCATGCTTAGAAAGGTACCCAACCTTTACGAAACACAATGATATTTGTTTTTTCCATGTTCACTTTTAATGCCAATTTCCGTGCAGCTGGGTATAGATTATTCAATTGCCTTTGTAACCCTACACAGAGATATAGGACAGCAAAACAATGTCATCAGCAAAAAGCATAATAAACAATTTCTGGTCAAATCAAAGATACACCATGTTTCCCTGTTCAAAAATTTCATAGCAAGCTCATATTACAAACAACGAACATAGTACAGGACTGCAGCACATCCCCCTTGTTACACCCCTTTTTGTACAATTCACAAAATCTATAAATGTGAACCACATCTTATTCTAGCTTCACTGCTCTAATACAACTCTTAACACCTGTAAATAACTTACCCCTTACACCTATTTTTCAGCAACACAGCCATACTAGTTTTCTGAAATAGAATCAAAAGCCTTTCGAAATCTATGAGGCAACAATATAATTCTGATTTATTTGCAAAACTGCGTTTGAACTGCGGCTAACAAGTAAATAAGTGATCAATGTGCCATAACCTTTTTTACTCAAACCATCTTGATGTTCCCTCTGTTATATCGTTTATGTTATCCACGTTCCTGCATCTATTATTATGAACAGAAACTATACAATTTACTTCAATATTACATAACTATACCTCTATAGTTTTTTGTGTCATTTATATCTCCTTTCTAAAATAGTGGTAAGATAGTTTGATTCTGTTCCAGCTTCAGATAAAAATTTCCATTATCGAATAGGTACTTAAATAGTGTTTACAACAAGAAAATTTACAACAGGGTTACCCAAAACTTAAAAAACTCCCCGATTAAATCATCCTGGTCCAGCTGATTTCCATTCGTCAAATCTTCTAATTGCCATTGTTACTTCCGTCCTGTTGTTATAGACTAACTTGAACTCGTTCCTATTTCTCCTTCACATTCAGTTTCCATCTGATACATGTGTAATCATTAATTCATCTACTTCTTTTCTAAAATACTTTTAAATGATCAAAACCATTGGCCAACAGAGATGCCATTTTGTGGTTGTGACTTTTTGTTATATATTCTTTTCATTTTTACCCAAATTTTCCTGACACCCAACAGAATTTAACAATTCTTTCAAAAGAATACGTTGTGATCTTTCTTTTCTCCTTATGATTGTATTTTTAATAATTCCCGACCCTTGATATACAAAAGCCTCCTCTGTCCATCTTTATTCAAAGAACGCTTGAACTTCATCCAAGGCTCCTCATTTTTCGTTTTTGCAAATTTACATTCGTGATCATAACCATCTGTTTGTTATGGTCTGTTGCACTGGGATTTTGTTTTCAGAATTCTGCCTGACTCTGATGATTTTTATTAAACTTGATTTATCGCTGAGTCCTACCGACATAATGATCAGCCTGTTGCATCATTTATTTCATCTTTTTATCTTTGTTTGAATTAAGTGACTCGAAAAAATTTGAGCGAAGATGGAGACCATCTAATTGTCCACAGATTGTTTTCTTTTTCTTTTCAAGGGACTTTTTAACAGAAAGCCTATCTACCTAATATCAGACAGGCAAAAGAGGAAGATGAATCTGATTCCATTCGGTCTAATTACATGTATGTGGAACTTATCAAAGATAGATTCAGAAAACTTAATGAACATATGTAATAGTCATTGTACACTGTTTGTCCATGATCCGAGACATATGTGTAACGAACATCACAGTCCGCCATTACTAATGCCCATTCAAAAAACATAAATCTAAACCGGTACACATTCCAACAATTTCTTACCAAAGGAATTCAAAACTGTGTCTTGAAAAATCCTCTTATCTGTGATTTTTCACTATCTTTTTCACTGCACTCCTCATATAGTGCTGTCTATACTATAGGATTTTGTCGAAACAATCAAAGGTATTCTGGCATTTAAATCGCCACACAAACGTATATCATGATCATCAAACAAAATAAATTCTTATTTAAAACATTTTCCCATACAAGCAATTGAAATTCCGTTATAAAAATCGATACAGAATAAATGGCGAATTCTCAGAGGGACATATGTAATTTAATAGGGACATTTTAGAAAAATGGAAGTAATCTTTATCAATACAAAAATGCATACCACAATCACTATCATCATCCACGTGACGTATATAAGGAACTAGGATTTTACGGTATACAAAACAGATAATACCTCCCAGGATCTTACCATGTTGCTGTTCAGCTTCCACTGCTGGTTTCAAAACATTCATAGTCTTTAAAATAGATCAGACTCAAATGGTCACCAAAAGTTCTACCAGACACACAAAAGTCAAATGACAAAGAAAGTTAAGAAATCAACAATCATCAAGCTTTGAAATACACCACATTATTCAGTGAAGAAAATAAATTTATTTACAAAAATCTCCCGATAATGTGAACAAGAAACTGATACTTATCAACTCCCTCCCCTCATCTTCCATCCATTCTTCATTGATTTTCTCTGCACAACCCTCCGTTTTACGTCCCCTTAATCATCGTCATCCTGCACTCAATCTTATCCTCTTACACAAAGTCACTCTCCACTCACATTCATCCCTACCTTTCAACATCTGCCAGACATTCCTCAATCATGTTAATCCAACATTTTGGCCATGTTTACATCAACAGGGTAAAGAGGGAATCTGGTGAGGACAACGCTTTTTTTTCAGCCACACACAAACACTGGAGTCAAGTCCACGCACGTTCTATTCAAAATCTCCCATTTTCTTTTCCACACCTGTACTGGCATTTGGGAAAACCCAGGCCAAACGCGCAACATTGTTTAATAGCAAAGGTACACCCTTGCCCGAAATCTGCACTCGCCTGTCTGTCAGTGTGGCTTCATCCACCCCCCTCCCCCACCCCACCGATTGCACGAAAAAATTCACTGTCATCCACCACGGGCTGAGAGGCTGGCAAACTCCTTCAACTACCCATCTACCCCATACACAATTTACCGGCTACAAGTCCCAAAAGTGTCCCCCCCATGTATAAAAGAACCAGTATATTTTAAATCAGAAGAGAAAAACATTAACACTTTTTATCCAGGGCCCCCATAATCCTAGTAATTTCTTTCAGTCCACCTTCATCACTGAGAAAGAACTTTCTTCCGTCAATCACTAAGTGATATGGATCATGGTGGCTTTCTTCCTTGGTCCCAGCGGCCTTAGGTGTGAGCCAGCTTTCATCTGACTTCCCCTCAATTTTGCGGAAAAGTCCTCGTGAATGAAAAATGGCCTCTGCCTTTCATTTGCGTCTTTCCTTCAGGATACTTTCCTTTTCCTTAAAAATGTACAACGAGCGACTAAGGGTGAATTCGGCTTACTGATCATCGGTGCACCCTATCAATTGAAATGTGTTTGACAACTCCAGTTTATCCACAATCAATTTCACCACCCAGCTCCTCAAAGTCTTGCCAAGATTCATTCTCATTTCTCTGTATCCCATGGACAATCAAGTGTTTCGTTTGACTGTCCCTTCCAACTCATCCTGTCTTTTTTTTTTTCTAAAATGTCACCACGTTGTTTTTAATAAAGCACAGTTTTCTTTCCTTTCAAAGTTTCATTCCTCCTACTTCTAACCCTGTCAACAGAAGTCTCAAGTCGTGCACCCATCTTGAGTCAAGTCCGCATGAGATTTCTTTAAATCTGCCATGTCTTTTTTCATGTCATCCTCTGAAAGGATGTTAATATTAACGCCACCTCTTTCAGAGTCAGCTCGTCCTCACTACTTCACTCCTGCTGCTTGCCAGTGTGGGTCGTCTCTGATCCGCCAATCATCATCCGTGTTGCTAAGTGGCCTGTTTTGTCCCCGGTTCAATGCATTGTCCCACATTGGTGAATTAAATTGCCCATGTACAGAGGAAGAGGAGCAAAACCTGCCATGAACACGTCTGTTTTGCTTCGTAATTCCAACACTGGCTATACAAGGGCTAGCTTTGAATTTTGCTCTGTCATACATGAACTGAGAGAGAGAGAGAGTAGAGAGAGAGAAAGAGAAGAAGAGAGAGAGAAGAGGGATGAGAGGGCGGGGAAAGGGTTGGGGTGGATGGAATGGGTAGGCCTAACATTATTGGAACCTGAAATTTAACATTTGATTTTTCACAAAAGTAGTTCGTAACCCCTTCGAAAATATAAGAGAGGGGAGAGAGAGGAGGAGAGAGAGGAGAGAGAGAGAGAGAAGATAGAGCGAGAACTCGAACTCGAACTCGTAACGGTTTATTCACCAAAAAGGCCATTGCCCATACAGAAGGGGTTGCCGAACTGCTTAGTCTTTTGGATATTACAGAAACACATACACACCACACACACACACACACACACAACCAACATGTTCTGTATACACAAAGTCAGCTACCAAATATCACTTGGATAACATTATCTCTCTATTCTGAAGGCTTTACCAAATAAAAGTGAGGCTGCGCACAACCTCAGGATGACTTGATCCAGGAGTAAACAGAGTCTAAATAAATTAGGCTGTCTACTATATTTAACAGGATGTATTCTGCTAACACCTCAATACGGGACAGAACAAACAAAGTGTAACTTCATCCTCCGGAGCTTGCTTACATAATGGGCATAGCACCTGAGTACGTCAATATCATGTTTCACTGTATCTGATTTATGAACATTTAATATCTGATACACCAAGTCTAAACCTAGACATTATTCTTTCAAATGTATACCCTATTCAATTTTAGATAGGTTTGACATCATGCAAACTTTAATTGTTCTGTACATTTGAAATCTTTTCCCCTGTTTTGTATATGATTTACTCCATTGCTGCCATCGGCAGTCAATCAAACTCTGCCTGAAAGCGTTTAATAACTCGCTACAATTTCCGACTCCTTGATTGATCCCAAAACAAATCAAACCTATTTCACACATACAGTACGTATTGTGTTGCCCCAAGTTGTTTTTCCCTTTGAACATCTAATCATAAAGCATCTTGTAGGCTTTAAAAGGTAGCCAGCTCTCATTCATATGCAGAATCTTAATCCACTATCTAATGCATCCTTACACAGCATTAAACAGAGAGAGGGAATCTATTAGTTTCACTATAAAAAAGATCATAGGTGTACGCAATCTAAGCCTAAAAACTGCTTAAAAATCAAAGAGGTGTACTATTCACAATGTGTTACAGCTGCATCCAAGGCCCAATTTCCTGCAAACCATATAACCACAGTGGGTCTGTATTTGTGCCACAAATATCATAATGAACAATTCAAAAGAGTTATTATTCAATATTCGTAGTTTTTTTCACACAAATAAAAGGCTTCGTTTACCTACGACTTGCCAGATCTTTACTTGCAGTTGTTGAAACTAAGCTTAGTAGAAAACAGATTCCTAAATATTATATACATTAATCACAGGCATGATAATTTTCATTGTAACAAACCATTTTTTTCATGAGCACTAAATATCCACCCTTTCTGAATACAAGATATTACTCTTACTCAGATTCACCTTAAGATCCAGTGCAGTTGAAGCACTGTTTTAAGCTGTTTAAACTCTTTTGTAAACCTAACGACTGTTTTCAGATAGCAGGATAACATCATCAGCAAGCAGAAAAAACAACTCTGAGAAATCTGGGGAAAGTGGCACCAGTTTACCATTAATAAGATGATTGGTATCTGGCTAACTCATTGATAAAAACAGAAAACAATAAGGGGCTACATACTTCACCCTGTTTAAACACCAGTGTACAGTATATTATGACATCACACTTTAGTTCCACAACTTATTCTGCATCTGACATTCCTGATACATGGCTCTCAAACATCCGAATATTTTACCTTCAACACCTATTTTTTAGAGAATAAGGCACAACAAGTTCCTGTTAACAGAATCAAATGCTTTTTCAAAGTCAATAAATCTACATAGAGCTTACGGTTATGAGCAACTGTTTCTTTACAAACGCAGCAGAGTAAACATATGAAACTATATGGGCGTACCTCTCTTAAAACCAGCTTGGTGCTCACTATCTGTAATATTATTCTTCATAACTCCATTCTTGTAGCCCTATTGTTAATAATAGTACTGTATACCTTACTACTTATGTCGTAAGAGAAATTCCCCGGTAGTTATTTAGGGTTATCAACATCACCCTTTTTATGCAATTTATATTAGAGATTCAGCCCATTATCTTGGAAAAAGACCATCATCAAAATATTTGTTGAATAGTTTTAGAAGGAAAAGCACAATATTTTCACCTCCATATTTTTAGCAATTCCAATGATTTGATCAGGACACTGCGTTCTCACTCTTTAATTTTCTAAGTGCCCCTAATATTTTCATCGTTTAGATAAGGGACGATCAAAATCGTCCCTCTAGTTCCATCACTGTCAACATCAGTAATCATGGAGTTGGCATAATATCTTTCTCCCAACTGTGTTTTGAATGTTGAAACCAACTGTCAACTGATATACATCGCTTTGGCTGACTTTTTCTAAAATGAACGCCTTTTTAACACTTATCCATAACTGGATTTTGAGAAGAGATAGATGACTTCATATCCTGCAATAAAGGTCTTATTATACAGTTTCTTTTTCGTTCAAGCATGCATTTATATTCCCTTCTTGTGACACAGACACATTTTTATGTCCTCATTTTCCGTAATGTTTTTCGGGAAAGTCTTCAGAAGTTTTCTGACCTTATATTTCATACTTTACATTCATTACAAACCAAGTATCATTTGATGGAACCTTTAATTGATAGTACCTGTTTCTTCATACATTCAGCAACTGGCTTTTTATGAAACCATTAAACAAATCTAAAGCTTCATTAATGTTCTCATCAAATCATCTGAAAGCATTAATAAAAATTTCACACATGTTTTCACATCCTGGAGATTTTTCTATATAAACTGAGAGTTTGTTTTCATCCCATACAAATTTTTCCATGACAGATGGCTTAACATTTCCACTCCTGTATTATATACTGATTAATATATAATTCAACAGGAAGGTGATCGGATCAGAAAGCTCGGCAACAAAATTACGACATGAGTCAAAAATCTGAGAAAACAAATCATCTGACACTAAAAAATTAATCATTTAACATGGGTCTACATCCTCCATCATAGATGTATGTATACGTCCTTGTAGGTCACCATTACATACGCCATTTAGAATCTGAAAACTAAGAGCAGTGCACATATCAATAATAATTACCATAATTGTGATAAACACAATCTCAGAAATTACGATGCCTGCTGAAAGACATACTTTTAACTTGGACATCTGAACTAAAAGTCCTTTTCTACATGCTGACAGAAAAGTTTGAGGTCCTGGCTGTTTAAAGTCTCCACATAGTATTATATCTACTTTCATACAGTGTCACCACACAATTTACTAACATTCTTCCAACATAGCAATTCCATTATCATTGTCAAACAAGTTAAAAAAAGGCGAACCTTCAGGTGGAATATACAACACATACAAAAAACAATTCTTTCTGTACACAACAGAGATTTGTCACAGAGAAATGCAAATATTAGGATATGGAACATAACAAAACAATTCACAAAAGCAGTTAACTCATGCTTTATTAAACAAACTAACCACTAAACCCCTCCCTTGATGCTAACTGTAATTGCCGACTTACAAAGGCCTTATAGCCATTAAAAACATCTGCTGACATTTTTCCAGAATGTTTCTGTCAGACATATAAAATCAAAACTACGCACATAAGATACTAAAAGCTCTATCAACCAGTTTTGACAACAATCCATTTACATTCCAAGACAAAAATGAAAAAGTTTATTTGTTTTATCTGTATTACCACAATTCAAATTGATCCACACCCTCAAGACTGGCACTTCACCAATTACATTGACATGACAAGACACATCACTCAGCTTTGAACAGCAGTTAAAGAAAGGCTCTTTAATGGAAGACTGCCTACTAAACACACAATGTCAGCTGGTTAAGACCTAGGCCAAAGTCAGACCTGTCTTTGTCAAGCCCTTCACTAGGGAAAGTGTCACCACGCCTCACTTCATCACAACTGAGCCTCACTTGGCTAAGCCCTATTACATGAGTGGCTAACTGAAGGCTGAGTGACACGGTGTCTGTTTACTTTCCCTACCCCCCGTAAATTGGAGACTATGGCAGGAAATGATATGTAATGGCCGGCCAACAAGCTATTTCCCTTCTTTAAAGATTCATTAAGGGTCCATACTTTCGCCATTAATGATCAAATGATCAAAGACCATTCTCACATTTTTCCCCTGCCCTAAGCACTCTTCATGTATGGGGTCAAATTGTGCCTAAATCTCTAACATTTTGGAAAAAACGTCGTCTACAAAAATCCTTAACTTTCAAACGATTTTAGCCTTCAAGTAATCTAAGCTTATCTTGATGAAACAACACCTGCAATAAAGGGAAGAGTTTGGGTTTAGAATTTATTCCTTGCACACAATCAAACTTAACATCTGCTACATCCATTTTTCTGAAAGAAGATTTTTCACGAACATTTCACAATCAGCTCCAGTCTCAATACTTTTCTCTCTCCATGCCATGAATAATGATATTGTCCGATCTGACGGCTTTCTTGAACGTCTGCATTCTTTTCTAGTTTTTTCACTCTTCCATCAGTCTGTTATTTGATGCTTTAACTCTAAATTTCAGTCCTAATATTGTTCATGGACTTGTCTTATAACACACATTTCCTCTTCCAAGGCATCACACTGTTTGGGTCAACATTTGTATATTGACTTCTCATAGTCTTCTGTTGTTTGTCTTTACAAGTTCTCCGCTTTCTCCATCTATGGCCCTCATCGTGGTAAATGGTATTCCTTCAGGAGCTACTGTAGGAGAGACTCCTGTCTAACTGTGTACAGTTGTTAGGTGTGCTGGGGGCCATATCTGCCACTT
This sequence comes from Rapana venosa, assembly GCA_028751875.1. Classification (NCBI taxonomy): domain Eukaryota; kingdom Metazoa; phylum Mollusca; class Gastropoda; order Neogastropoda; family Muricidae; genus Rapana; species Rapana venosa. Next base: position 41,811,372 of record CM054156.1, read on the forward strand.
ACTTTTGGTATTCCTGCAGCTTTTTTCTGTATGTGCTACGAACACAGCTCCACTTCGTCAGGCTAGTTTTGGCCTCACTTCCGTCCTTAACCAGGTCCAGGTTCATGCTCTCCACATCACCACACCGAAGCAAAAGGCCCCCCCATAATAGATAGGTAGGGTCAGTCCTAACAAGACACCGTCTCGCCCTCTTTTTAGCGGTCAGGATGGACAATGCCATGGCTGATTTTGAATCGCCGTTTTGACATGAACAATGCGAATACGCCGCAAAAGTCCCCACAGAACACCCTGGACAACTGCAGCTATAGTCCCATCCTCCTGACTAACTGTATCCTAACAAGAAGAATTAAGGCCCTTAAAACTAGCCACTAATTCACAGAAAAATACTAGATCAATTTTTCCCTACGCTCACCTCGCATTACGATCGGGCCCCCCGAGATAGAGATAGAGAGAGAGGAGAGAGAGAGAGAGAAAGAGAGGAGGGAGAGAGGGGCGGGGAAGGGTGGTGGGTGGGATGGAATGGGCTTTAGCGTCTAACATTATTGTGACCTAAATTTAACAAATTGAATTTTTCAAAAAAGTACGTTCGTATACCCGTCGAACATATAAGAGGGGAGAGAGAGAAGAGAGAGGGAGAGAGAGAGAGAGAGAGAGAAGAGAGATAGATAGAGGAGAGAGAGAAGAGCGAAGAGAAGAGAGAGAGGGCGGGAGGAAGGGTGGGGGTGGGATGGAATGGTAGGCTAACATTATTTGACCTGAAATTTAACATATTGATTTTCACAAAAGTATTTCGTACCCTTCGAAAATATAAGAGAGGGAGAGAGAAGAGAGAGAGAGAGAGGGAGAGAGGGAGAGAGAGAAAGAGAGAGAGAGAGAAGAAGAGAGATGAGAGAGAGAGAGAGAGAGAGAGAGAGCATGTGTCACTGGGATTGTCAGAGTTGGGGGTGGGGGGGGGGGGGGGGGGGGGGGGGGGGGGGGGGGGGGGGGGGATATGTTGTTTGTCCGTTGATGTTTTTTTCTGTCTGTCTGTTTGTCTGTCTGCCCGTTGCCTGCCTGTTTGTATTAGTATGCCTTTCTGTCTGTTCCCTCCTTATTGTGCCTGTTGTTGTTTGTATGTATGTATGTTGTAGTTGTATGCATGTTTTTTTATGTTGTATGCATGTAAATCAAAGTCAAACTTTTATTTTCTGTAATTGAATAAGCAGTGATTGCTTTTTTTCATCGCCTTCTATTAAAGAAGAAAGCGAGACCAAAAAATAATAATATCAAATAAAAATAAAAAACCATTCAATGGAAAACCTATAAATCAAACAACAAAAGACAATAACATTGAATACATGGAATTAAAAACAAACAAAAAACATGAAAATATATACAACCATACAATTAAAATAATTAAAAAATCTTGAAAATGTATCCATCATAATACAAACAACAAACAAGCAACAAGAATAACCAACACCAAAACAAACAAGAAGAAAAAACAAAATTTAAGAAAAGACACACCAACTGCTTCCTCCCCCCCCCCTCCCACACACATACACACAAAACATTCAACCATACAATAACTGAATAAAACAAACAAAAAAATAAACCCAACAAGAACAACCACAACAAGCAAATAAACAAACAAACACACGTACACAACAAAACAGCGACAATAATAACATAAGACAACAATAACAGCCAAAACAAATGAAGAACAATAGAACTAACACAAGACGAAAAACAGAGTTTAAAATACCCCCTCCCCCTCCCAAGATAACCACCCTAAATAAACTAGAAACTCCACCCCCCACCATCACCAACAATAACAACAACAACAATCAAATGGATATAAACAGAGGAAACTGATGTATAGTTTCCTTTTAAATCATTTAAATGCTTACATACACACCCTCACCCATATCCCATTCACCACATAATTATACTCATATATAAGGAAAACAAGAAATAACCAAGCAGACATTGGATTCAGAGCAAAAAAGTATAACAAAGACATCCATTCCCTCCCTTTCCCCTGGTCATATACACGCATGTACATGTGCATTTTGATTTAAGGTAGAACAACGTTAATCCTTCCATCAAAGAATAAATTCAGGCAATATAAAACCACCCAGCAACACTAACATCAGCAATAACAATAGGTCATCAATTACAATGAAAGGAAAAAGAAAATAAACAGCGACAAAATTAAATAAATCAGCATATTTTTGTGTAACACAAAAACGTAAAAAGCCCCAATCAAGAAGAAAGTAAAAATCTAAAACCGAACCAATTACAAACACACACACACACTACACACACACACTAAACACACACACACCCACACACAACACACACACACACACACACACACAACACACACACACAGAGCCTACTTTGACGTCTTTGTTGGAAGTTCTGATAGCATTAAGGAGGTTTTTTTCTGGTAGATTTGACTCAGTCAACAATCGGCTGGACTCTTCATTTGCTTCTGTTTCTGGTATTTGTGATGAAGTCACCCAGCTGTCTCAGTCGGTGGAATGATCTGAAAAAGGAAAATCAAGCACGGGAAACAGCAAAATGAAGAATTGTTGAACAGGGTGGAAGTGAGTCAGAGGGAAGTTAGACGATCTTGAAGGAAGATTAAAAAGGAATAATTGATCTTCAATGGACAAAAGCGTCAAACCTCACAGCCAGAAACTTGGGATAAACTGTGAAAAATTTGTTCAAGATGTTCTTCACACCCATCTGAAAATGAAGGAAACTTTGAATTTGAACGTGTGCACCGCCTGGCAAAAAATCCAAACCCCCCACTTTCATCGCATGCTTCTCCAAGTTCAAAGACAAGCAGCTGTTCTGAGAGACAAGAAGAAGCTGAAGGACAGCAGTGAGGGAAAACTATTTTCTTTGGGGGAAAAGATTTCTCCAAAAAGTTCGGGATGCTCGTCGAGCTGCTGCCCTTTCTGAAAAAGGCGAAGCCCCGAAAAGAACCCGGGCCCTTTATGAGATAGGGACTGTCTTGTGATCGAGGGTAGGTCTTTCCTGTATTGATGCAGCTACCCAGGGACTAAAGAACTTTCAGCAAAAATGAAGTTTGGGCCCGGCCCAAGTTTCCTGGGGAAAGATTTCCGAAAGGTCCTCCTCCTCTTTGCCTTCTACTGTGTCAAATGAAAAGACAGATGACCACACACCACACCCCATACGCAACATACACAGTCCTTTTTTTCGATCATGATGTGGAATATTCAAGGTTTGGAAAGAAAACTAAATTTGTTGTCATTTTAAGCGTTTTTGTCAAAAGTTTTTAAAATTTTGGTTTTTGTGAAGTATGGTCTTGTGGTAAAAGTGCTATTGAGAGTGCATTCTCAGATTATACGTGTTTTTTTGTCACGTACTGAACGACTAAAAGGGGGGGGTGGCAGTTTTGTGTTCATAAGAGTATTTCATGTCATGTGGGAAGGATATTGGAAAAAGCAGAGGACTGTGTTTTTTCTAAAAGTAAGAAAATTGTGTTTTCACTCTTTTTTCCGACATTCTTGATGGTTTGTCTATGTAGCTCCAGAACGATCAGTGATATATAATGAAACAATATGGCAGGATTTGAAACTCTCGAGAATTATATGACAAAAATCATGAATTGTATCCTGATCTTGGTTGTTATGTGGAGATTTGAATGCCCGCACTGGTATCTTTTGAGTTGCACAGACTATGACGACAGTCACATTAAAACTATTTGCTGATTTAAATGAGTTGTCTGACAATACCACACGGGGTTAGCCGTAAATCAAAAAGCGGAAGTGTAAATAATTTTGGTAAAAAGTTGTTGGAATTGTGTAAGGAATTTGACTTAGTTATTGTCAATGGCAGATCACAGGGTGATTAAAGAAGGGGAAATAACCTGCATTGCTAACAGTGGAAAGATTATTGTTGATATTTCATTTGTTCATTTTCCTTGTTGAAACTTGTCGATGCCCGTTTGTTGCAAGTAAAATGTGAATCAGATAATTTTCCAATTGTCATTTCTTTTTCCTTTAGAGTCTTATGAAGAAAACATGTGAGGAAGACATGATTTAGAGGAAATATCAAAGTATGTGTGGAAAGATGACAGTGCCGGTTTATTTAAAAGTAATCTCCTTGACAGGTACAGATTGTGTTTGAACTTTTTAAACTGCAGCTCTCTGTAGAAATATTGGATGAAGCATGCGAAGTTTATATCTCTTTTATACGAGTGCTGCAGAAACAATGAATTCAGGCAGAAGAAAAACATTAAAGCTCACTCTCAGCCCCATGGGGGGATAATGTTTGTGAAGAAAGTAAACAATTTAAAATATGACTTACTGAAGATTTTTTAGACACAAAACTCTCAGGGAGATTTGATGTTTTTTTATACGTCAAAAGAAAAGTTTCAACCTTGTGAAAAGAGAAAACCCAAGTTGAACTTAACAACACAATTTTAAAGGATCTGAATGACTTATGCATGAATAAGAACTCAAAGCCTTTTGGAAGAAACTGAAAGCACTGACATCTTTGAAACCAAGCAGATCAAAAAGAAATATCACCACGTCATGGTAGATTATTTTAAGGTCACTGTTTTCCTTAAATCAGCAATCGAAAGATACGATTTCACTGAAGAAATTGAAAATATGCTGAATATGCATGACCTCAGTAATTGTGAAAATTGTGTTTGGGTTTACAACTTGGTGATGATATCATGAGAGTGAAGTTTATACAGCCTTGAAAAAACTGAAGAGTGGTAAGGCTTCTGGTCCTGATGGTTTGATGTCAGATTTTTTCCAGCATGCCCCTGGGCATTTTATGTCAGAGTTTTATTGCCTCTGGGTTTAACACAGTGTTTTCTCAGGAACATACCCAGAAAGATGGACACAATGCTGTGATTTTTCCTCTGCATAAAACAGGTAGCACTGCACATGTTGATAATTATAGAGGTATTTTCACTGTTAAACATAATTGGTAAACTGTAATAGTACAATTCTGAATGAAAGACTGACAAAGTTCTGTGAAAGTGCACACTTAATTCCTGAGGCACAGGTGGTTTTCGCAAAGGTTACAGCACCATCGATCACATTTTTACACTCCAGTCTCTAGCACAAAATATTCTAACAAAGAAAGGTGGTAGGTTTATACTCTCTTTGTAGATTTTTCCAAAGCATTTGACAGTGTTGACAGAATAAAACTTTTATTTCTGCTGCTGCAAAAAGGAATCCATGATTAAAATGTTCATGGGCGCTGCAAGCAAGTACAAAAGTGTGAAGGCGCTGTGAGAGTCGGGGCTCACATTACTGAATATTTGATTGTATTTCTGGTGTCAGACAAGGGTTTTATGTTGAGTCCCCTATTATTTTCGATTTTTTTTTCTGAACTAGAATCAGATTCACTGGATCAGATACTCATGGCATAGATGTATTTTCTAGCCATAGGCATACTCTTACTTATGTATGCAGATGATATTGCTTTAGTTTCAGATTCAGTTGTAGACTTGCAGAAAAAGATCAATTGTTTGGAAAATTTATTGTAAGAAATGGGACTTTTTGTAAATATGGGCAAAACTAAAGTAGTCGTTTTTAAAAATGGGGATTTTCTAAGAAGTCTGAAAATTTGGGTTATTTTGGAAAGCAGATACAAGTAGAATCTAGTTATAATTAATCTGGGTGTGGTTTTGGCTCAACATTGAACTGGTCAAAATGTATGAAAAATCTCTCTGGAAAAGCATTGAAGGTGTTGCTGGCATCAAAAGTTGTACTTCAGGTTTTAAAAAATCTTCCAGCATCTACAGTTTTTAGTATTTTTGATACAAAAGTGAAACCAATCCTCCTCTATGGTTCTGAAATTTGGGGTTTTCAGCAGTATCATGATATTGAAAAAATACAGGTAAAAATTTGCAAATGGTCTGGGGGTTGGCAGAGATGTTTAAAAAAAAATATTTGCCTTTTGGGGATTTTTGGTTTGATATCCATTTTTGTTGACACTGTTACCAGGTAATCAAATATTGGCTAAAAATTTTGGATATGCTGATCATAGATATCCCAAAACAATGTACATATGTTGTGTAGACAGGATGAAGCAGGGGAATAAATTGGGTAACACATGTTTAGAAAGATTTTATGCACCCACGGATTTGGTTATGTTTGGACAATGCAAAATTGTTGGGAATTCCTCATCCTTCATGAAAGAATTCAAATACGAATACAGATGTGTACCAACAAAAATGGCCATGACTCTCTATCAGCATAACCTGAACTACTTAGATTATCACCCGATTATTTGTAGAGCAAATTATGTATGTGAAGTAGAATCTTAGAATACAGTTTGAGGTATATGTTTACTGAGGTCAAACAGATTACTTTAAATGGAAATTTCACGTTATGGCAAACCGATTATGATCCATTCTGCTCTCAGTGTGATGGCCAACAATTGAAGATGTTGTCACTTTTTACTTGTATGCCCAAAATATGCTGTATTTCGAAGAAATGTATTCCTTTGTATTATTACAGATTTCCATCGAATCTGAAAGTGTGCTTCTTTGTATGAACACTAAACCTAGTTTGATGTTTTAAGTTGGATTATTTCTTTCTAAATGTTTAATATCGAAGTAAGGATGTTCACCCTAATGAAATGTATATGATTTAAATGTTGTTCTATGGGCCATATGGCCTGCAAAAACTGAATTAAAAATTTTTTGATTTGTTATCATTGTTCACACAACACCAGAAGACAATGTGTATGCGTGTATGTCTGTCTGCTGGGCCCGTCTGCATGTATGTACTAGGTATGTACGTTCGTACGTATGTACGTACGTACGTACGTATGTACGTACGTATATATGTGTGTATGTATGTATGTATGTATGTATGTGTGCGTGTAAGTGTGTACGTATGCATGTCTTTCTGTATGTCTGTCTGTATTGGAGGGATGGAGGTTCACATCAGAATGTGGCTGTAAAAACATGACAGATAATTATTAGTAAGTGTCCTGCACTACTGAACACCACCCAGCCGCAGTGCAAGGCTCTTTTGGCTGGTGGCCCTGCGGCGGCCAATAATTATTGATAATTTTGACAGGTCGGTTCTACAATGTTCGATCTAAAATGTAGAAAAGGAACGTAAAAAAGGATACTGGCAAGTAGTCTGTATGGATCTATGTTGATCTTGTTGTTGTTGTTGTTCTTCTTCTTCTTTTTTGTATTCCTCTTGTTGTTGTTGTTGCTGTTGTTGTTGTTGTTGTTGTTTCTGCTCTTCTTCTTCTTCTTCTTCTTCTTTCTTCTTCTTCTTCTTCTTTTTCTTTTCTTCTTCTTTTTTTCTTACTTCTTCTTCTTCTTCTTCTTTTCTTTTTCTTCTTTTTTCTTCTTTTCTTCTTTTTTTTCGAACACTCAGACAGCAATTATTGTTTTTATCAAAGGATAGAAAATGGGGTTACGGGCCTTTTAAGGGCCTGTAAAGTCAGCCCAGCAAAGTTCAACTTGGGCGTTTTTTGGTGAGGGGAATTTTTTAGAATCAAAAAAATTTTTCTTTCGGGTTTCCCAAAAAAAAAAGCCCATGAGGATGGACCAAGAAGGAAAAAAAAAACAAGAAGGAGGGGGGGTTTAGGGGGGGAAAAAAAAAAGGGGAAAACGAGGCAGAAACAAAAAAGGGAAAGAAAAGAGTTAAAAGGGGAAATTCCTGCCCAGAGAAGTTCGGGAAGGGGGAGATACTATTTAAACTGCAGACCCCTTCCCACACCCCCCCCTCCTCCCCTCATCCCCATAGGGGATGTCGTGTTGTAAAAGGGAACCACGTGTGTAGAAAGTGCCCTAAAACACCCAAAAATTCCCTTTCCCCCTTCCCCCAAAGGTATAATTGTGTTGTGTGGGTGTGGTGTGTGTGTTTTTGTGTGGGGGTGTTGTGTGTGTGTGTGTGTGTTTTGGTTTTTTTGTGTGGTGTGCATTTGGACTTGTTTAGAACTATTATTTCCCTATTTTTTGCATGACTGTGTAAGAATGAGGGGAGCGAAAGCGCTTTGATTTGTTTTGGGGAAAGTTTACGGCGCTATAAAAATTTCCCTTCTTCCCCTTCTTTTTTTCTTCGCTTCTTCTTCTTTTTTAAAAAAATTTTAAAAAAAAGGAACAAATTGCATTTCATCTCCAAAGTTTTTCTATAAATTAGGTTAAAAACTCTTTCTTTCTTTTCTTTTCTTTTCTTTTTTGGGAAAGGGGGTGTGTGTGGGGTGGTGTATGTTTGTGTGTTGTGTTTGTGTGTGTGTGTGTGGGTGTGTGTGTGGTGTGGTGTGTTGTGTGGACAGAGAGGTTTGTACGTGTGTGGTGTGTGGTTGTTGGGGTGTGGGGTTTTGTGGGGGTGTTTTGTGTTTTGGTTGTTGCGTTGTGTGTTTGGGTGTGTGTGTGTGTGTGTGGACACTTGTGTGTGTGTATTTTGTGGGTGTCGGGGCGTGTGTGTGGGGGTGTTGGGTTTTGTGTGTGTTGTTTGTGTGTGTTAAACCATGTGTGTGTTTTGCGTGCGTGCGGGGCCTGGGGGTGTGTGTGAATGTTTGTGTGTGGGTGGTTTGTTGGAGGGTAGGGTTGTGCGTTGGCGTGCGTCCCGTGAGTAGTGTGTTTTTGTGTGTGTGTGTGTGTTTTACTGAGACGTGTGTGAGTGCGGGGTTTGTATTTTGTTTTTGGTAAATTGTGAGTGGTGTGTGTGTGTGTGTTTTTTTGTGTGTGTGTGTGTGTGGACACGGGGTGTGAGTGCGTGTGTGCGGGGTATTTTGTGTGTTTTTGGGTTTTTTTCTTTTTTTTCCCGCCCATAAGGGAAATAAGAAGTAAATGTGGTTTTTTTAAAAATATGCAGTCCCCCGTGGTTGCAAATTTTGCCCATTTTTTGTCATCTGTTCCCCTTATCCCAATGGCCTATTTTTTCAAAAAAAAACAGAAGGGGATTTAACGTGTGGGGAATGTTCTGCTTTGCTTTCCGCACCCCGGTACCCTCGGTTTTAGTCTAACCCCGAAAATTTTTGGGGGGGAGGGGAGTCGGGCACTGTTTTTAAAATCCGGGGAAAAAATTTTCTCCTTAAACGGGGGAAAATCGAACCTGGGTTTTTTTTTCGGAGGTTGCGGGTTTAACCATGTTTTTTTTTTTTAACCCTTTTTTAGGCCTTTTGGTGTGTTTTGTGGGGGGTTTTTCGGGGGCTTTGTGGTTTTGGGGGGGTGTGGGGTTTTGGGGGAGGTTGTGTGTGTGAAATGTGTGTGTGTTGCGTGCGTGTGGGGCGGGGGGGAGTTTTTTAAAGGGTTTTTTTTCCGTGGGGGGCGCGGTGGGGTTTTTAAATTGGGTTGAGAAACCCCGCGGGGGGTGTGGGGGGGGGGGGGGGCGGGGGGGGGGCGGGGGGCCTGTGGGGGTTTGGGGGGTTTGTGGGGGGTGGGGGGGAAGGGAAACCAAACCGGGGGTTTGGGGGGTTGGGGGGGTGGTTTTTTTCATGGGTTTTTTTCGGGGGTTGGGTAAACGGGGGGGTTTTTTTGTAAAAAAAGGGGGGGGTTTGTGGGGGTTTCCCCCGGTGGGGTTGGGGGAAATGGGGTGGGGGGG
>CM054156.1:41825922-41836731 GCA_028751875.1 Rapana venosa
GGAGAGAGAGAGAGGGAGAGAGAGAGAGAGACAGAGAGAGACACAGAGAGAAGAGAGAGAGAGAGAGAGAGAGAGAGAGAGAGAGAGAGAGAGAGAGAGAGAGAGAGAGAGAGAGAGGGAGGGAGGGAGAAATAATGCGATCCGGATATGGGGATTTGAATGAATACTTCATGTGATCCGGATTATCGATTCCCTCTAGTTCTTTTCACACCAATTAATATATTAAGGAGAATCCCGACCTAGAACAGTTAAACAACCACGCCAACATACAAACCAGAATTTTATGTCAAAGTACGCGCGCGCACGCGCGCGCGTGCGCACGCACACACACACACACACACACACACACACACCAACACGCGCGCGCGCGCGCGCGCGCGGGGGAACGGGATAGCCTAGTGGTTAGAACATTGCGCTCGCAATCTGACAACCCGGGTTCGATTCCCGTTCAAAGGGATATTTTTCCCCGGAGTTAACATCAGTGCAGACTCCACTCTCCCCCAAAGTCCTTCGAATGAGACTATAAACCGAGGCCCCGTGTGCGAACGCACACAGAACATCTTGCGCACACGTTAAGTCCTGTTCCGCTGTTCGTAAGAGTAGGCCATTGTGCACTGGTTGGAACAGATGACAGAATTTACAAAACCTCATACACACGGGGTCTGGATGTAAAAAAAAGCACATGAGTGCTTATTCCATTATCCTCAATATTAAAGAATTAGATATAAAAAAAACACCTAAAAAACTTACACACACACACGCGCGAGATTTCCCCCTACGAAAAAACAAACGGGGTAAAGGGTGTCCCATAACCTATCAGGTCGAAGGGGAGCGAGGCGTCAGAGACCTCGCTTCTCAAGAGGCCAACATATTGAGGGCGGCGTCCATCTCATCTCCCTCGCTGTTTTACCTTTCCCTGGCCCTAAAGAGGCAGGTACCCATTTACAGCTGGGTGAACTGAGGGAACTGTACTGAAGCCAAGGCGCACAAACTGTCACCCATCCAACTGGTAACCACGCTCGACGCTGCTTAACCTTAGCTAGGGGAAAAGCGAGTGCTCTGACCACTGAGCTATCCCGTCCTCTTTCCTCCCCCTATAGTCCTTACTAATAGCTAGGCCCTCAGTTCTTCATAACAGTTTGTTGCTTAGGTTATTTTATTGGCACACACACACACACACACACACACACACACACACGCACACACACACACCGCACGCACGCACGCACACGCACGCAGACACACATACACCTGAACGCATACACACAAACACACACGCATGCACACGCGCACACACGCACGCACGAACGCACGCACACACACATACACACTAATAATAATGTAGTACTTCAGTATTATCATAAATAAATTTTTGTTCTTAGATTGGTGGCTTGATGGAAAAAACAACAACCCGCAGATGCATTGCTTATTCAATGTACCCTCTGGAAATAAAAATTTGACTTTGACTTTGACTTTGAATTTGACTTCACACACACACACACACACACACGCACGCACGCACACATACACAAACACACACACCTTACCAGAAAATTTCATTATGCTACTTCATAAACATTTTTTTGTAAATGCTGGGTCCAGGGTGTCATTCCAATACAATGGAAACAGTCCATTGTGGTACCAATCCACAAGCAAGGAAAGCCTAAGACAGATAAAGCCAGTTACAGGCCCATAGCATTGACCTCACATACTGGAAAGCTCATGGAGAGAGTTGTTCTTGCAAGGTTACTATACTATTGCCAGAAGAATAACATTATTGCAAATAGCCAAGCAGGCTTTCAGCGAGGTAGATCTGCTATAGATAACCTAGTTAAACTTACAACACGTGTAAAACAACAATTTTGCACGTAGAAAAAATGTCCTTGCAACGTTTTTTGACATAAATAAAGCCTATGATCAAGTTTGGCATGCAAAGTTATTAAGAAAGTTGAAGACAATTGGCCTTTCCGGAAACATTTATCATTACATCAAGAGCTTCCTTCGCAATAGATCTATTCAAGTAAAGGTAGAAAATAACTACTCATATCCCAGTTATCTTGACATGGACTTACCACAAGGCTCCGTTACAGCACCAGTTCTATTTAATATCCTGTTACATGATCTTCCTAGACATTTGTCTCAGAACGTTGTCTTAGTACTATATGCAGATGACATATGCATGTGGATGAATGTTACCATGAAACAAAACACACCGAAAAGGTCTTTAAATTATATTTTAAAAACTATACCAAAAAGACCTTGATAATTTAAATAAGTACATACTTGAAAATGGCCTAAAGTTCTCTACAGAAAAAAACGCATATGATGCTTTCGAAAAATATGACATCAGTTAAAAGGAAGAATTACGAAAATAAGTAATTACAACTGCGGTTTCTGTTACAGTAAGGCCTAATCAAGCTGAACGAAACAGATTGCGTCAAAAACTGCTACGTCAACAACTTGTTTGACGTCATTTACCCTCCCCTCTCCCCCCCCCCCCCAAAAAAAAGGGGGGGGGGGGGGGGGGCAGAAGAAGAAGAAGAATGAAGCCCCGTTTTCTGTAACAAAGTAAGGGAAAATAAAATTGCGATAATTTACTGAAGGAAACGATTTTGTTGTTGTTGTTGTTGTTCTTTTAGATCAGTGGTTTTGGAGAGAGAGAGAGAGAGAGAGAGAGAGAGAGAGAGAGAGAGTGAGAGAGAGGAGGGAGAGAGTGAGTGAGAGAGAGAGAGAGAGATTTCAAATGTTTAATGTGTTTTGGCCATAGGCATACATACACATTGAGGGAGGGTGGAGATGGGGTGGTCCATTAATGTATGACAACCGAAATATAATAACCTTTTCCCAATCAGAATACAAAGTACAACCCATTTATATCTACAAACAAGCATTTAGATATTCTACACTATTGCTGATATACAGCTTTTTATCATCTGTCCTTCCTAGAAAAATTAAAACAAAATATATATGGATCGGTGGTCTAGAGGTAACGCGCCTGTCTAGAAAGCGAAAAGTCCGGGTCTGAAGTGTGCGGCGGTTCGTACCCCGTTTGGACCGGATATTTTTCCCCCATCCATTAGACCATGAGTGGTGGTCTGGGCGCTAGTCTTTCGGATGAGACGATAAATCGAGGTCCCGTGTGTTACACGTAATTATTTAGCGCACGTAAAAAAACCCATGGCAACAAGATTTGTCCCTGGCAAAATTCTTAGAAAAAAGCCACTCTGATAGGGAAACAAATACAGCTGCAGGAAAAAAAAAAAAAAAGGGTGAAAGGGTGGCGCAGCGCTAAGTGGCGACGCGTTCTCCCGCTCTCCCCAGGGAGAGCAGCCCGAATTTCACTGAGAGAAATCTGCCGTGACTTAAAGTGGTATGAAATAAAATCTGAGCGCTTTGATTTGTTGCTTTACAAGATTCAGCGCTATATAAATTCCATACATTATTATTATTATTATTATATCAACTGAACAAGAAAATCACTGAACAAACCTCAAGTTAATATTCGGAAAGTGGTGGGGGTGGAGGTGTTGAGACTGAAGATGACCTAACTTTCAAGAATAGCCTGTCTTCTTCTAATAGCATGAAACACATATTTACCAACATGGCGACAGACATCTTCGTTCTTTCCATCTAGCAGTCTTGACAGAGGTAAATCAAGAAAATCTTTAAGGAACTTTTCTCTCATGTCATTAAATAATGGACAAGTAAGTAAGAAATGTCGTTCATTTTCTTCGTGAAAACCACATGCACATTCCCTTATCCATCGGGTTTTCACTGTACCTATGCAATTGCAGTTTATAGGTAATACACCAAGTCTTACATGTGAAACGCGACTCTAAAACATACTATATCAAGCATGAAAGATATCGTTCTTTGCCAAAGACATCTTTAAACGTTCTATACATTCATATTTTACTCCCATCACGTTGGGTAGATGTCCATTCCTGCATGAATATATCTACTAATCCTGTTTGAAACTCACTTAAAAACTGCGTTTCATTACTGGTACCTTGGTTAAATCCATACAAATGAAAACCTGTGCTACATAACATGTTTTTAAAAATATCTGTCCCCCAAAATTTTTACCCCAATTATCCAAAGACAAAAGCATCTGATAGCATTTTTTTTGGAAGCCCTGTCTGCTTCCATCTGCAGTAAATGCAGCCAATACTTTACAGATCTGACAGTTGTGTTGATGAAAAGAGGACATCTGCCTAGCTCACCGTACACTAATTTGTTTGGCGTTTTCAAAGGTACTCCCAGATATCGTTTGCAAGCTAAAAGATGTACTTTTTCAAGGTTATCGAGTCTATTAACTCCCCAGATTTCAGAGGAGTATAACAATATCGACTGCACTTTTTTTGTGTCATTTCTTTGCATTTTGAATAAGCTCTACTTAAAATATACAACGCTCTTTTACCTTTTGTAACAAAATCAGCAGTTCCAAGTTTGCAACTTAGTTTTGTTGTAAATGTAAATCCAAGGTAAGTGTAACTGTTTACCACTTCCACAAGATCACCATCATAAAACCATTTTTCATTTTTTGATAGGTGTCCACCTTTTCTAAAAACCATAACCTTAGTCTTTTCTTTATTAACTCTAAGTTTTAAATTATCACAACAAAGTTTTTAGAAAATTTCCCGTTGAGTTGCAATCCTCGGGGAGTGGTTGACAACAATACCACACGTCAGCGAATAAGAGAATAAAAATTCATCACAGTTGAATAAGCTGAATCCCATGAACACCAAATTCATTAAAAGATACTAAGTTATTAAAACATGAAAAAAAAGGGTCGGACTAAGAACCAACCTTGGCGAACTCCCGTAGGACAATGGAAAAATCTGTATAGTTCTTTATTAATTCTTACACAGGATAAGGAGTGAGCTATACATACTTGGAGGGAGCAAAAAAGCTTTCCCTCACTCCAGCATCAAGAAACACTTCAAGTAGTTTTTGGTGATGTACAGAGTCAAAGCTTTCTTGATATCAATAAATGCCACGTACAGCTTTCTTTTCCCAACTATTTAGACATTTCTGGATAACAGAATACAATGTAAAGATAATCGACTGTGGAAAAATTTTCTCCAAACCTGCCTGGTTTTCAACAAGCGTGCGTGTCTTCCAACCACAATACAGTCGTGTGTTTAAGAATTGATGTATAACATTACATAATATACTAATTAACGAAACCCCTCTATATTGTCTGGGTTGTCTGCATCACCCTTTTTGAAGATAGGAACTACTATTGCTTTTGCCCTTTCTTTAGGATAAATGCCTTGACTAAATATTTGATTAAAGAATTTTTCCAAGAACTCTATCACAACTCCATTACCTGCTTTAGCATCTCTGCTGTAACACCATCTATTCCTGGGGATTTGCCACTTTTTTAGATTGTTTATTGCACGTTTAATTTCTTCTTTAGTATGGGCATATTTAAGATATGATCTTTGTCTTCTTCCAAACTGCTATTTGAATCAGTGTTATCTTTGAGCTGTATTTTCCAAATATTATACACATTCTTGAAATGTCATAAACCATTCTTCCAGATTTTATTTTAGCACTATGCCAGTCCCTTTCCTCCCTCCAATCCTTTTAGTTCTTCCAAAATAATCAGATCGTGCTTTTCTTTGTCAACAACCAGCAAGAATCTTTTCTGAACCCATCTCTTCTTTTGTTTTAACAAAAATCTATACTGTTTTTTTTTTTTTCCCTTTTTAAAATAAGTTTTTCTATCAAAACTCCTTCCTCGTTCTTCTAAATGTTCTTAACTGATTCTTTGTCATTTGTTTTGCTCTGTGACATTCAGCACCAAACCAAGGAGATCGCCTGTGGCTTTTTTCCCCCATACTGCATTGTTTAACCATGCACTTGCTTGCCGTTAGGAGGCAGTCAACAAATAACTCGAGGGCCTTATCCACATTACTGCTGTGAAAAAAATACCTCTTCCAGTTTAATTCTAAATACTATTTCGTTAATTGGGTCTTTGTGAAATCTCCTCTTTTTCTTTCTCCCAAAAATATTTTTTTTCCCTCAAACATGATTTTCTCCCTTCCTATTAGTATTATCAATATTGTCCTTACTATTGTGTTGTATTAGATTTTAATACGTAATTCGACAGGTAAGTGGTCTGATTCTATTGCATCCAGCACTTTCAGGTTTTCTATCCTTTAAACAGGTTAACAAATCACATGATACAATAAAATAATCCAGGACACTTGCACCTGAGCTACCAATATAGGTGCAGCTGCCATCGTATCCATAACCCGACATAAACCCTTCAAAATTACACAATCAGTCACATTACAAAACTCCAAAAGTTGCTAACCAAACAAATTAACATCTTTGTCTTCCGAAGTTCTAGAAAGAAAATAAAACATTTGCGTTTTTTACATCAAAAGTCGAATATCATCAGAACTCAAGTCGTCAAAAGTTTTTGAAGCAGTTTGTGCATTAAAATCACCAGAAAGCATCAAAAGAAATCATCACGTGTTTTGTAAAGGTCTATAACACATTTTCAATAATTCTAATCCATAGCCATTGTCATTTGCTCCAAAATGGCGATCATGTGGTGGAATGTACTAATATATAAATAACATCTTTCTTTGTGTTCAACGCTCTTTACTAATTTTCAGTATAACATTTTCAGTTTCTGTGTGAATTCTTTTAACAAACTCAGAGTAGCACTTCTTCACGAGAACCACACACCTCCAGAGTGTCTGCCGTGCTTAAGTAAGCTTTCTTTTCTTTTGAAAAATAACTTTTAAACTGTGCAAATGATGCTGTCTCTAGATTATCAGAAAGAAACGTCTCTGTTAAGGAAACAAAATCACACTGTGTGACAAAATTAATAAAATCTGGGTCTCCTAACTTAGGAATCAATCCACACACATTGTAACACAAAAATGTCATAACACCACATTTACTTTCCTGTATATCTGAGGCATGTATTAGCTTGTCATGGTTTAACAACCTATTTGTGTTATGCTGTGCCTTACTAGGGTATGATGCCCGGCCAAACCCCTATTCATTCTCCCTCCCAGATGAAGGGCTCCTAGAGTTATTTCCCTGATTCTCGCGGACTATTACAAAGGGCAGCTACTTCCTGTTCTTGCGCCGCCTAAAAGCATCAGTGATACTGCTTGGCTCAGTGTTCTTTTCTGGTTGCTGTCAGAGCGAATTTTCCTGTGGTTGGTCGTGATTCCCTTCTTCTTGCCTGCACTTTCCTCCCTGCCTTTCGCGCAGAACGGACTTGGCAGGCTGGGGAATTCTGGACTCCAAGCCACTGCTCCCTTTGACTGACCTGGAACATTCACCTCCCGCCCCCCTGTTGTTTCCGCTTCGGAAGTGTCTGTTTCAGCTGGTTTCCCCATCCCCTTTTTCAGTCCGTTGTTTGGGCCTGTCCTTGTCACTATTTGGTTCGAGTCAAGTTGCAAGTTGTATTACACTGTTGTAAAGGGCCCCTGTCTTACGTTCTTTTTCCTGTTCAGCACATAGTTCTCCATCATTGTTTACTGTGCTGTTGTTCTGTCATTTTGTTGATATGGTGTAGTCTCTCTTGTGTCTGTCTGTTTGTCTTCTGTCTGCCCAACTCTACCGTTTTCTGCATCCCTTATGTCTGTGTCTGTATCACCGTCCACGTCCTGGTTTGCCACACACTCAGCAGCATGTGTGACTGCTGGCAGCAGCAGGTCACTGGACTGTGTCTCTGTGGAGTGTGCCGACCCTGCCCGGGCTGTTCCCTCCTGCCTTCTGTTCTCCTGGTCTGCTGGGTTTCTGCTGTCTCCCCAGGCTGGAAGCCTGCCAGCTGTATGGTTTGGACGTCGAGCGGACCGCCTGGCTGTAAGTCTGGTGCCCTGGAAACCACCGGCAGTCTGTTGGCAGCGTGCTGGTGGCCAGTTGTGGAGCTTGTTGTTGTGCTGGTTTCTCTTCTCTGGAAGGGTCGTCATTATGCACGCGCTGATAGATAGGACTGGGCCCTTTGACGCTCTTCGATCCAAATTCCTTTCCTCTGTATAGTCTCCCCTGTAAATTTGTACGCTGTTTCTTCTCAGTCATATCTCCTGGTAATATGTCATGTGGGAGTCGAGTGTTTGCGGTGCACTTTTTTCTGGTAATGCTAGTAGTTCCTGATTCTCCTGGGTGTGCTATCTCAAAATGATCTTCATTGTGATCAGTTCTTGTTCTCTCCTGAAGTTGTGTTTTGGAACATAGTTTTTTCATCCCTTCCCTCTGACTTTGCTGATTGGCGTGATTTTTTGTCGTATCTACGATTTCTGTATGGTACTTTGTGTGTCGTCCCCGAGGTAATCGTTTTTATTCCGTGAGGTTCCTGGCCCAGAAAAATCATCTTCATCATAGCTGTCTTCTGGATCCCGCCCATCTGGAAATCGTGTTCAGGACTGGTATCGGTCCTTATGATCACCTCTAATCTGCCGTTCTGTAAAAAGCAGTTTTTACCCTGTCGCTTGTAGAAGTCCAACAGTTGTCTCTGCCTTGTTGTTAAATCAGAAGTGATCTGATATTCTCACTTCTCAGTGAGTCTCGTAGCTCTCTGTCTGTCAGTATTTCCATTTTGTCCCCCCCCCTCTGAAACTGTACGATCAGTGGGGGAGCTTTTTTCAACACTCTGGTCTTCTTCCTCCGACACGGAATGCCCTCCCTTTTATCCCAGTGAGTCCACGTACGTCTAGAATGGGCAGTCAGAATGTCTAGGATTTGATCCTCGCATGTCTTCCGTATCTCCCCGATGGTTCACGGGTTCCCAAAAAATTTCAGGTTGAAGGTTTTTGGGTTTCTGTCTCTGTGTGTTCTGCCGCCTGTTCCAGTGTGTCCGTCTCTGCAGTATTGAACTGTAGTCTTCTTGCAGATTTCTGATATCTTCAGCACCCTGACTTGCAAATTCTTTCAGCCTGTTGACATCATAGACCATCTGGCGGAGTGTGTTGTCTAATATCAAACTTGCTGTTCAGAGTACGTTGATAGAGGCTGTGTGGGATTGCAAGCAATGTAGCATCTGTCCTAGACGCCAGTCCATGACTTGAAAACAGTATTGTACTGTGCATCAGGACCAGCTGTCGACATAGTGGCTATGTATTACAACAAGGAAAGAAAGACTTTGGATAGAAAGGGGAAATCTTTCCTGGGTCTGTGACTTGAATTTTTTCTAAGTCCAAAAATTCCGAGAGAGAGAGAGAGAGAGAGAGAGAAGAGAGAGATGGGGGAGAGAGAGAGGAGAGGAAGAGAGAGGGGAAGAGAGAGAGAGAGAGAGAGATTCAGATTCAGAATATTTTATTGCCATTAAAGTCATGTAGACTTATTTGACACAAAATAAACATCAATTATTATTATGTATTTGGCTCAAAGTGATGTACACTAAAAAAAAACCATGTTGCATTCTACTTCTCTTTTTCTCTTTTTTCAAAACATTCATACACTGATGAGATCTGCTTGAAAGATATCAACTTTGATTATGTCACTTAATTTTATGTATACAGTTTTTACATTCTTTGTCTTTGGTTTGAGAGAGAGAGAGAGAGAGAAGAGAGAGAGAAGAGAGAGAGAGAGAGAGAGAGAGAGAAGAGAGAGAGAGAGAGTATTTTTAAAATTATTTATTCTATTCTTTTGTATCGAGGACAATGGAATAAGCACTTATGTGCTTTTCTAGAATGAGAGAGAGAGAGAGAGAGAGAGAGAGAGAAGAGAGAGAGAGGAGAGAGAGAAGAGAGAACACACACACACACACACATTCACCCCCCCCCCCAACCCACAACTACAAAATTAGAAAATAAAAAAAGCATGCATACAGACACAGAGACAGACACACAAAGAGATTAAACACACACCCCCAAAACACACCTACACACAGACACACTTACACACACTCACACACAAACACCTACACAAAACCACACTTACACACACCTACACACACAGACACACCTACACACAGACACACCTAACACACACACCTAACACACACACCCTACTAACACACCCACACACACACACACAAACACCACACACACACACACCACACACACACACACACACACACACACACACACCACACACAAAACACACACAACATTTGTTGTGTCAAATAAGTCTACTTGATTTAAATGGTAAAAAATATTCTGAATTTTAATCTGAATCTGAATCACACACCCATCCCCCCCCCCCCCCCCCCCACACACCCTTACTTCCTTCGTCCCCCCGCCCCCCCCCCCCACAACACACACACACACACAAAACCCCACACACACACACACACACACACCACACACACACACACACACACACCCACACACACACACAACAACCAACACACAAAACCCAAACCACCATATTCGTCCAAATAGCCCCAGCTTTTTTTTCCCATTAAGGGGACTGCTTTTATAACCAGGACAGCGACAGTCTGCTGTGGTACCCCCTGCCCCTATAGAGAGAGCAGTCATGCCGTTTTCCTCCCTTCCTCCCTTCCTTCCTTCCTTCCTTCCACAACACTGCACGGTCCTTTTCCCTGAAGACGTGTTCTGTTGTGCAAAGGGCTCTGAGCGCTGTATGGCGTCCCTGTCAGTGTCAAAAGGATAGAGTAGTTTGCTGCTGGAATCGCTCAGAGTGATGGTGTATGGCGTATCTGTTTGTGTCAAAAAGGATGGAGGTCTGCTTTGAGAATTGTCCAAAGTGGTGTAGCGTCAAAAGGACAGTCTGCATTGAGAATTGTCAAAGGGGGTATGCTTTTTTAGTTTAAAGGATGGACTCATTAAAATTGTTCAAGGGTGTAGGGCTATCGTTATGTAAAAGGGGAAT
>CM054156.1:41837231-41842231 GCA_028751875.1 Rapana venosa
TCCGTTTTTTATTGTTGTCTGTTGTTCTGCCCCCCTCTCTTTCTATCTGTACGTCTGTCTGCCTGTCTGATTTCTTTGTCTCTGTCTGTCTGTCTGTCTGTCTCTCTCTCTCTCATAGGCCTACACAACACTCAACAGCACGTTATCTTCACATAAACACTCTTTTTTTCTCCCTCCTCTCTCTCTCCTTCATTTCTTCCTCCTCAGCCACCCTCACCTCCCTCTCTGGGTCTGCTACCCTCCCTCCCCCATCTCTCTTTCTAGCTCGCCCCCCAAAAAAAAACAACGACAAAAAACCCCGCCCCTCCACCCCGCACCTACCCCTTCTTTATTTGTCATGTCGTCTATTATCATGTAAGTGGAAATACATTAAAACATGAAGAAGAACAACACAATTTCGGCGTTGTGGTTTGGTCCTAATTGCCTCCCTTTCGGACGTAGGGGGACGGGATGAATAGCCTGGTTGGTTAGAGCGTTGAGCATTGCGTTCGTGATCTGCTGACCCGGGGTTCGAATCCCGTTCCAGGGGATTTTTTTCCCCCTGGAGTTAACATCAGTACCGACTTTACTCCCTCCCTTCCCCCTCCCTCTCACCTCATAAGTCCTTCGGATGAGACTATGAACAGATGTAATGTGTCCCACCCAATGCACGCAGAATTACTCGCGCACACGTTAAAACCTGTTCCGCTGTTCGGAAGAGTTAGCCATTGTGTGCCGGTGGGAACGGATGACAAAATGTACACAACTGTAAACACACGGAGACTGAAATTAATAATAATAATAATAATAATAAAAAAACAACAACACATGAGCGCTTATTCCATTGTCCTCGAAATAAAAGAATTAATAAAAAGAAAAAAGGAAAGGAAAAAGAAAAGAGAGCAACGCTGTGTGTTACCCCCCAAAAATGGTGACAACACAGTATCAACATTTTGTAAGGTGTCTGTTTCCTTGGGCGATAGTTCTGACTTCTCCCAACATCTATCGCCTGAAGTCGGAGTATAGCTGCCTATGATCATGGCGAGGTACTTTAAACCCCCCCCCCCCCCCACAACAACCCAACTCCAGTCACACACGCAAACTTCTCAGTCAGTGTGCAGTTTCAATCTCACAGTGATTCCCATGTGGGATGATGAGTCAGTCAGAGTGCACATTCTGGGTGACCCCTAGAGTGTTGAGCTGAGGAACGCATAAAAACAACAACAACAACAACAATAACAATAACAGCAACAACAGCAGCAACAACAACCCAGCATTTTCACATTGAATTGTAGACTTTATTATCATTATTGTTATTATTATCATCATCATCATCATCATCATCATCATTATTATTATTATTATTATTATTATTATACTTTTTCTTATTTCTTTTTTTTTCTTTTCTTCTTTTCCTTTTTTTATTTTAAAAAAGCACACGTGAGCATTTTCCTTTTATGTTTCTTTCTTTTTTTTATTTACCTTTTCTTCCCCACCTCCCTTTTTTACACACACTTGTGAGCATAGTCCTTTTTCTTTTTTTCTTTTGTTTCATTTCTTTTCTTTTTCTTTTATTTTGGGTGTTTAAAGAATAGAAAAGAAACCCGCGTGTGCAAAAGATGGATGGATCTTGCACCGAGACAAGAAAGTCTCATGGGTTAAAAGAGAAAGATTTAAGAGAGAGAGAGACGAAGAGAGAGAGAGAGAGAGAGAGGGAGAGAGAGAGAGGGAGAGAGAGAGAGAGAGAGAGAGAGGGAGAGAGAGAGAGGAGGGAGAGAGATAAAGAGAGAGAGAGAGGGGGAGGAAGGGAGGGAGAGAGAGAGGGGAGAGAAGAGGGAGGGAGAGATGGAGAGAGAGAAAGAGAGAGAGAGGGGGGGAGATAGATAGAGAGAGAGGGAGGGAGGAGAGGAGACAGAGAGGGAGAGAGAGAGAAGGGGGGGGAGAGAGAGGGAGGGAGAGAGAGGGAGGGAGAGAGAGGGAGGGAGGGAAAAAGGGAGGGAAAGAGAGAGAGAGGGGGAGAGAGAGAAAGCGAAGATGGAGGGAGAGAGGGGAGGGAGAGAGAAGGAGATGGAGAGAGAGAGGGAGAGAGAGGGGAGAGAGACAGGGAGAGAGAGGGGGAGAGAGACGGAGATAGAGAGAGGGGAGAGAGAGAAGAGGGAGGGAGAGAGGGAGGGAGATAGAGGGAGAGGGAGAGAGAGAGAAGGGGAGAGAGAGAGGGAGGGGGAGAGAGGAAGAGGGTGGGAGGGAGAGGGAGGGAGAAAGGAAGAGAGAGGGATGGGGAGAGAGGGGGAGAGGGGAGAAGAGGGAGGGAGGGGAGGGAGGGAGATAGAGGGAGAGGGAGGAGAGAGAAGGGGGGGAGAGAGAGAGAGGGGGGGGGAGAGAGATAAAGGGTGGGAGGGAGAGGGAGGGAGAAAGGAAGAGAGAGGGAGGGAGGGAGAGAGGAGGAGAAAGAGAGAAGAGAGAGGAGAGAGAGGAGAGGAGGGAGGGAGAGAGGGAGGGAGAGAGGAGGGAGGGAGGAGAGGCAGGAGGGAGGGAGGGAGGGAGAGAGAAAGAGAGGGGGGAGGGAGAGAGAGAGGAAAGGAGAATGGGGGAAAGGGAAAGAAAGAAGAGAGAGAGAGAGAGAGAGAAGAGAGAGAGAGAGAGAGGAGAAAAGAGGGAAGGAAAAGAGAGAAGAGAGAGAGAGAGAGAGACCACACACACACACACACACACACACAATACACACACACACTATATTTGACCCCACCCCTTTTTTCCACTCACCCACGAATACAACAACAACAAAATTTTTCACCAAAAAATCTTTTTCTTTCAGGAAGACCACCACCACCACCCCACCACCACCATCACCACCACCACCACCCTATCCTCCCACTCTACCCTACCCTACTCTCTCTCACCCCCCCTTCCTGCCCCCCCTCAACCCCCCCCCCCCCCAATCTTTCCCACCTTTATCACCACCACCACCACCCACCCACCTACTCACCGACCCCACCCCCCCACCCACTCCTCCCCTACCCCCACAACCCACCCCTCCTCCTCCCCACCCCCAAACCCACCCCACACCCACCCCCCCACCCCACCCCTCTCCCCAACCCCACCCCCCCACCCCACCCCCCCACCCAACCCCCACCCCACCCCACACCCCCCCCCAACCCCCCCACCCAAACACCACCCCACACCCACCCAACCCCCACCCCACCCCAACCCACCCCAACCCCCCCCCCCCCCACCCCCCCATCCCTACCCCCCCCCAACCCCACCCACCCCCCCACCCCACCCCACCCCTCTCCAAAAAAACAACAACCGGGTAATCATGGCGACTCCATCTACCCCGTCCTCGCTCAAAGGAGCGTACCTCATTTCCTTGGGGGCGGGGACGACGGTCTGGGGGGGGGCCCCCGGGGGCCGGGGCCCAGGGGCACCCGGGGCCTGCTCCCTCTGCTCTGCCTCTGCGGGCCACTTTGCCCTCACGGACCTCACCTTGTCCCAGGAGTGGCTGGAGTCGCAGTTGAAGTCTAGGCGAAGGTCGACCATCCACTCCTACACCATCTCCAGCACCTACCACACATTGCCCAACGATGCCCGAACCCGCAGACAGGTCAGTGTGTTCAGTTGGAGTTGGAGTTGGGTGTTGGAGTGGGGGTTTGGGTGGTGTTGGGGTTGGGATGGTGTTGGAGTGGGTTTGGGGTGGGTGGTGTTGGGTGGGTGGGTGGTGTTGAGTTGAGTGGGGGGTTTTTGAGTGAGTGGGTGGGTGTTGAGTTGAGTGGGAGGGTGGGTGTGTTGAGTGGGTGAGTCAGTGGGTCATGAGTGGGTGGGTGAGTGGGTGAGCCAGTGAGTCAGTCAGTCAGTGAGTGTCACCATCATCATCGTCATCATCATCTACCCACCCATCCATCCATCTACACATCCATCCATCCACCCACCCATACATCCATCCACCAAAAACCCATCCATCCTCACCGTCCATCCATCCATTCGTCCATCTAAACCACTCACCCACCCATCGATCCATCCATCCATCCACACACCACACACCCATTCCATCCATCCACTCATTCATTCATCATTCCATCCACACGTCCATCCATCCATCCACCCAAACCTAACCACCCACCCACCCATCGATCCATCCACCCACCACCTTTCCTTCCATCCACCCACCCCCCATCCATTCTTTCCGTCCATCCATCCATCCATCCATCCATCCATCCATCCATCCATCCATCCATCCATCCATCCACCTACCCATCCATCCATTTCTGCTTTTTCAAGCTCTGTCTATGACCATATAATTTTTTTTCCCTGACGGAATATCTGTTCTTCGATCTGAATGATCACAACCATTACTCACCTCTTCCAAAACGTCCATTAAATGATTTTTTGTCTGCCTTTTTTTTTTTTTTTTTTGCTCTGCCCACATTTATTCTCTTTAACGGATTATCCATTCCACGACCTTAATCATCACCACCTGCATCATCCCTCATCTCCCCAAAAGGGGGGGGGGGGGGGGGGGGGGAGGGAGGGGAAGGGGGGGGGGGAACTGTGTTTAAAAAAGAAACGAACTAAACATGATTTTGTTTTTTCGTTTCCTCGGCTAAGCTCCGGGTTATTTGGTGAGTTTTTGCGTATGGTCCGTTCAGCCCCCTCCCCTCACACACACATACAACAACCCCAAACCACACGAACACACCACACAACACACACAAAACAACCACACACACAAAACACACAAAAAAACAACATACAACTCCACAAAACCAAAAACATCACACACAACACACACTCTCTACCACACCACACACACACACAACACCACATACAACCAACACAATCCACAACTCAACCCATCTCACCACAAACCTATACACCAACATGCAACTCTACACAAACACAACCACACTCACACACACAAAACACACAACACACACCCCACCACACACACACAACAAAACACACACCCCAACCACACACACACCCCACACACAAACAACACACACACAACACACACACACACCACA
>CM054156.1:41847231-41859731 GCA_028751875.1 Rapana venosa
CACAAACACACACACACAACAACACACCAACACAAACACCAAAAACAACCCCAAAAACACAACACAAAAAAAAACACCACACACAAAACCCAACATCACACCAACAACAAACAAAACAAACACACAACACAAAACACCACACCAACACACACACACACAAAACAACAACACACACAAAACCACACACCACACAAACCAAAAACACACAAACACCAACAAACAAAAAAACACACACACACAACACACCAACAACAACCACACAAACACCACACCACAAACAAAACCAAAAAAACACAAAAACAACACCACAACAAACCCAAAAACAAACACAACCCAAAAACCCCAAACACAACACAACAACACCACAACAACACAAAACAAACACACACAACAACTCCCCACACCAACAACACACAACCACACACACAACCCACACAACACAAAACCCCCCACACACACACAACCCAACAAAAACACAAAACAAACACAAACCAACAACACACACACACAACACACACCAACACCCAACAACACAAACCAACACAAACACACACACAACACACACCACAAAACACAAACACAACACCCACACCACAACACAACACAAAAAACACAACACACACACCCACACAACAACCCCACACAAACCCACACACACACAAACACACCACACAAAACAACACCCACACAACAACACACAACAAACCCCACACAACACACACACAACCACACACAAACACACACACAACCAACCACACACACCCCCCAAACACAAAAACACAACACACACACACACACAAACCACAAAACACAACACCACACACACAAACACCAAAACACAAAACACACACAACACACTAAAACCCAAAACACACACACCCAAAAACCACAAAACACAACACAAACAACCCAAAACCCCCAACACACACACACACAAACCAAAAAACACACAACACAACACACAAACACACACACAACAAACAACAACAACCCAAACACAAACCCCCAAAACAACCACAACACACACACACACCAAAACCCCACACAACAAACAAAAACACACACAAAAAACAAAAAACCCAAACACACACCCCACAAAAAACCACACACACACACAAAAAACAACAAAACACACAACACTACAACACAACAACACACACACACACACCCCCACAAAACACACACCACAACAACAACACAACACACACAAAACAAACAAACCCCACCAACAAAACACACACAAAACAACACACACAAACAAACAACAAACACCAACAACACAAACACACAACACAACAACACACACAACCACAAAAAACCACACAAAAAACAACACCACAAAACCAAAAACCCAAAACACAACACAACCACACAAACACACACATACACAACCCACACACACCACACACAAACACAAACACAACACACCAACAAACCACACAACAAACACACCACACCACACACAAAAACACCACCACACACACAAACCACAAACACACCAAAAAACACCAACACAACACAACCCCACCACACACAAACCCCAAAACACAACACACACACAAACAAAAACAAACACACACAAACACCACACCACATACACCACACAATACACAACACACACAATTACACACACACACACACACACACAACACAACACACACACACCCCACAAACACACACACAAAACACACACACACAACAAACACACACAACACACACAACACACACAACACACACACACAACACACCACACACCACACAAAAACACACCACACAAAACACACAACACACACCACACACACAACACACACACACACACACACACAACACACACACACAACACACACACACACACACACACCACACCACACACACAACATACACACACACACACACACACCATTTAGGTAGCTGTATTCCGACTTGGATGGTGGTGGTGTCTAAATACGACACCTGTGTGCATGCGTTCTGTTGTTGTTGTTGCTTTCTTTTTAAAAAAAATTGTCACCTGTTCCTACCAGCACGAAATGGCCTACTCTTCCGAAAGGCGGAACAGGCCTTTTAACGCGTGCGCAAGATGTTCTGCGTGGTGTTCGCACTCGGGGCCTCGGTTTATAGTCTCACCCGAAAGACTTTGACATTCAGTTCGACTTTTTTTTGTCAAACTTAGGAAGAAAGAAAGAAAGTGACAAAAGACCAGGAATGGAATCGAACCCAGAACCTCACGTACAGTGTACTTGTCAGGCAGATGAACCGTAATTTAACCGTCCTGCCAGCTACCTCCCTTCCTTTGTTATAAACCCTGATCTTAAAACCCCCCACCATGAATGCGCTTTATTTTTTCAGGCCTGCCAACCAGTCACCTTCCTTTGTTAAACCACGATCTAAAAAAAACCCACCATGAATACGCTTTATTTTTGCAGGCCTTCCAGTCAGTTACCTTACTTTGCTATAAACCCTTATCTAAAAAAAAATTATCATCATCATCATCATTAACCATTACACCCAGTGGTGTGTAGGGCAGCAACAAAGCGCTTCCACTCCTGCCTATCCTGGGCCAACCTAGTCACTGATCCCCAAGAGTGCTGCATGGCCTTCATCTCACTTTCTACAGTCCTCCTCCTCCACGTTGCTTTTGGTCTTCCTTTCTTTCTCCTTCCTTCTGGGGTGGGTCCAGTGCAATGCTGTTCTTGTGATTGACTGTGGGTCTTTTCGGAGGATGTGCCCAATCCACTTCCACCGTCCTCTGGTGATGATGGTTCCCATGTCATCCTGCCTGCATCTCCGTAGTAGGTCTTCATTGGAGATCTTCTCTGGCCAAAAGATCCGGAGAATTCCTCTTGGGAGGCATATGGCGTGACAAAAGATGAATGCGCTTTATTTTCGCAAGCCTGCCAACCAGTCACCCTTCTTTCGTTAAATCACAATCTAAAAAAAAACCCACAACAACAGAAAAACGCCCCCACATGACTGTGCTGTGCTTTCTTTTCTTGTTCTTGTCTTTTCCCCCAGGTTCGCCACATGACAGAGTCCAAAGCCATGAAGAACATCTTCTCGCTCAGCCTGGCCTTCATGTTCGTCTTCACGGGCTTCGTGTCCTGCAGAGCTTGCAGAGCACGCTGCATGCCCACAGCGGCGTGGGCGTGGTGTCTCTCAGCGTCATCTACGGCAGCACGGTCCTCTCCTGCCTCTTGGGCCCTGGCTCATCAACCGCATCACCACCAAGTGACCATGGTGCTGGCCTTCTCCTCTACTTCGGCTACTTCGCGGCCAATTTCTACCCCAGGCACTAACCTCCCATCCCGCTCAGCGTCATGCTGGGAGCTCTGGCCGGGCCCATGTGGAGCGCCCGGGCCACCTACGTCACCACCCTGGCCTTGACCTTCGCTCAACATCGCCGCTCGGTGGAGACGTCGGACGAGACCATCAACAAGTTCATGGGCATCTTCTTCGGCTTCTTCCGCAGCAGCCAGATCTGGGGCAACATGATCTCCGCGCTAGTCCTGTCCAAAAACGCCACCACGGCGCTGCTAGGAAGAGCAGGAGGAGCAGGAGGAGGAGGAGGAGGAGGACTCCTCCGCGGCGGGAACGTGTCCGCGTCTCCCGACAAGCTTGAGGACGACAGCGGCGCCCAAGTCAGCGAGGGGGTCGAGGAGGGTGGTCTGGAGAAGGACGCGGACCTCGGGGATCTCACGTCGTCGTCCTACATGCTGAAGACGCTCGCGGATAACGGCTCGCGGACCCTGTCGGGGTCAACACGTGCTGGTTGAACCGGACCACGGCGGACGGCATCTACAACAATGCTGAGTGGGCGCCGCCTCTTGGGCGTCTGCCGGGTTCATCCCTGAGTCCACCAAGTACATGCTGCTGACCACCTGCCTGGCTGCGGCCTCATGGGCATCGTCATCGTGGGTGGCCCTCGTGGACCAGGTCAAGGTGAAGAGATTCTTTTCTTAGGGGTTGGGTTTTTGGGGGTTAGGTTGGGTTTTTTGGGTTGAGTTTGGGGTTGAGGTTTGGGTTTGGGATTGGGGTTGGGGTTGTGTTTGGGGTTGTGTTGGGGTTGGGGCTGGGTTGGATTTGGGGTTGTGTTGGGGTTGGAGCTGGGTTGGATTTGGGGTTGTGTTGGGGTTGGGGTTTGGTTTGGTTTGGTTGAGGTGGGTTTGAGTTTGGGTTTAGGTTGGGTTTTGGGTGAGGTTTGGGTTGGGTTGGAGTTGGGTTGTGTTTGGGGTTGGGGCTGGGTTGGGTTGGGGTTACGTTGGGTTGGGGTTTGGATAGGGTTTGGGTTTGGTTTGGTTTGGTTTGAGGTGGGTTTGTGTTTGTGGTGTGTTGGGGTTGGGATTGGGATTGGTTTGGGTTGGGTTTGGGTTTGGTTGGATTGGGTTAGGTTGTGTTGCGTTTGGGCTGGTTTGAGTTGGGTTTGGATGAGGTTGGGTTGAGGTGGGGTTGGGTTGGGTTGGGTTTGATGTTGGGTTGTGTGTTGTTTGGGCTGGGTTGAGGTGGGTTGGGGATGGGTTGGATGGGTTGGGTTGAGGTGGGTAGGGTTTGGTTTGGATTGGGTTGAGGTTGAGACGAGTTTGGGGTTGTGTTTTGGGTTGAGGTGGGTTGTGTTGAGTTGGATTTGAGTTGTGTAAGGATGGGTTGGGCTGAGATGGGTTGGGATGAAATGGGTTGGGTTGGGTTAGTTGGTAGACCTAGGGCTGAGTTAGTTTTGGTTGGGTTGGTTTGATTTGGTTAAGCAGTCGCTTTGTGTTTTTGTTGTTGCTGCTACTTTTGATGCTGTTAATGCTGTTGGTGATAGTTTTGCTTCATTTTTAGAGGAAGCGGGCCGTTGGTTTTCTTGTTAGTGTGTGGCAATTTGTTTATGTAGGATTAGTTGTTTTTGTTGTTGTTTTGTTTAGGATTTTTTAAAATTTCAAGATGCTTAAAATGTAATGAATATAATTATCAAAAATGCAATATTGTCAAATTGGCCACCAGGCATATGCTTCACCCACTGCACAAGCCAGAGAGCAAGTAAAGGCTCTTGTGCATGCTGGGCATTTTTCTTTCCTTCAAAAACTATACACATACTCACACCCACGTGCACTAATACACACATGCACCCAAGCATGCACACGCGCGTGCACACATGCACGCACACACACACTTGCACAAACTCACACACACATTCACACACACGCACTCACATACACTCACACACACACCCACACACACACACACTCACACACACACATTAATAAACCCAATTTAGCAAACGAGACCCAAACCAATTCCAAAACAGCCCAGCCCAATGCAACCCAACCCAATCCAACCAAACTCAACTCATCCCAAACCCAATCCAATCCAATCCAACTGAACCCAACCCCAACCCAACCCGAACCAAAACCCGAACACAACCTGTCCTAAAAACACACACGACTATCTAACTAACTAACCAGCTCACTCACTCACTCACTCACCGGTGGGAACAGATGACAGAATTTACAAACCGCATACACACGGGACTGAATGTAAAAGCACATGTGTGCTTATTCCATTATCTTCGATATAAAAGAATAAAAAACCCACCAAAAACACAAAAAACAAAAAAAACCTCACTCATTCACTCACTCACTCACTCACTCACTCATCCAACAAACAAACAAACAAACAAACAAACAAACAAACTAACTAACTAACTAACTAACTAACTAACCAACCAACCAACTAACTAACTAACTAACTAACGAACTAACTAACTAACTAACTAGCTAACTAACTAACTATCTAACTAACAACCGAACGACCGACGACCGACCGACCGAACGAACTAACCAACCAACCAACTAACTAAACTACCTACCTACCTACCTACCTACCTAACTAACTAACTAACTTCTTAAATGCCAACCTACCTAACCTACTAACCAACTAATCACCCACCAATCCAACGAATAACTCCCTCATTCATTTCTCCCTCTCTCTATATATCTCTATATATATATCTCTCTATATATCTATCTCTCTCTCTCTATCTCTCTTCTCTCTCTCTCTCTCTCTCTATATATATATATATATATAACACTACATATCAAAACGACCAGGTGGGCAAACGCAGCGCGGACCCCGAGTTCTCACTGACGTCCTCGGACTGTGTCCTGTCCACGGTGAGGATGCTGAAGGACTCCAAGTGCTGGCTGCTGGTGCCTCTGGTGATCTTCATGGGGCTGGAGCAAGGCTTCATGTTCAGCGACTTCACCAAGGTCAGTCCACGTCTTTGATATGAAATGATTGTGGCGAGTGGGGCTTCAAATGAATGGCCTTTTGGGCTTTCGTTCCGCGCTTCCCTTTCGCTCGTACGTGGCTGTGTGTTAGAAGGAATGTTTTGGGGGTTTGTTTGTTTTTGGTGTGTTTTTTCGTTTTGGAAAGGGAAGGAGGGTATCGGGTGGAAGGAAAGGAAAGGAAAGGGAAAGGGGAGGAGGAGGGAGAGAAGAGGAGGGAAGGAAGAGGAGGGGGGAGGGGGGGGAGGAGGGGGAGAGGGAAGGCATTTGTAAAAAGGAAAGAAACGAAAAGAAAAGAAAGAGGAGAAGGAGGGGGAGGATGAGGAGAGAGAAGGGGGTGGAAGGAAAGAAAAGAAAAAGAAAGAAAGAAAGAAACAAAACAAAAGGGGGAGAGGGAGGGGGGGGAGGAGGAGAAGGAAGAGAAGGGGGGGTGGAAGAAAGAAAAGAAAGAAAGAAAAATAGAGGGAGGGGGGAGGAGGGGGAGGAAAAGGCGGGGGGAAAGGGAAAAAAAGGAAAAGAAAAGAAAAAAAAATAAGAAAGAAAACGGGAGGAAGGAGAGAGAAGATTGGGGGGAAGGAAAGAAAAGAAAAGAAAAAAAGAAAGAAAACGGGAGGAGAGGAAGAGAAGGGGGGGGGAAGGGAAAGAAAAGAAAAGAAAGAAAACAAGAGGAGGAGGAGGAGGGAGGAGGAGAGAGGGGAAGAGGAGGGGGGAGGAAGAGAGAATTCAAAAACGAAGAAAGAAAAAAAGAAGAGAGAGCAAAGTGCAGAACCAACGGGCAAATGAAAAAAAGACATAAAAAAGACGAAAGAAAAGGACACACAGAAAAACACCAAAAGCAAAGAGGTATAATGAAAGATAGAAAAACAAGGGATACAAAGAATAAACCCCCCCAGCTCCCCCCCCTTCCTTTGCCCCCCCCCCCCCTCCCAGCAAGCAAGCATAATAAAACAAAAAAACAAAAAAAAGGAAGAAAAAGTACAGAAACAAGGCATTATAAATAATAATAATGATAATAATGTATGGGATTTGTATAGCGCTGAATCTTGTAAAGTAAACAAATCAAAGCGTTTGCATTCAAATCATTCACACGCATGCAACCGTCCACAAATATCAAGATAAACAAATAATCAAATTTATATACACAACACACTTAGGTTGGGGTGGTGAAGGTGAAGGTAGCTGTTGAAAAAGTAGGAACAGATAACAGGGGAAGATCTCAAGTAGAGTATAAGTGCTTTTTTTGGAGCTAGATTTGAAAGAATCAAATGAAGGCTTTTGGCGAAGTAGAAGAGGGAGGTCGTTCCATGTGGAGGGACCGGAAACAGAGAAAGAGCGACGGCCAACAGTGGTTTGTTTAAATCAAAGAAAGAAAAAGAAAGAAAGCAAAAAAAAATCAACAACAAAGAAAGAAAAACAAAAATAAAAACCCCAAAATATGGCCGAGAACATAATGAGAGAAAAGAGGTGGGGGGAGAAAGGAACATAAGAAAAGGAAAGATCTTTGTCTTCTTTTTTTCCGGAAAAAATTATGTTCACAGTTTATAATCAAGATTCGTTGATAATAAAATAATTTTAGCTGCCCTTGCCCTTTCTTTTATTTCTCAACATCTCTTTTGTGCAAGTTTTGTATTGTGTTGTTTTGTTTTTTTCGTGATTTTTTGTGAGGTTTTTCTTACCTTTTCCTTTTTCGTCCCTTTTGGGGGGGGGTGGGGTGGTGGGGGGGGGGGTGGGGAAGAGAAAATAATTTTGTTTTTGGTTTTGTTTTGTTTGTCCATCAAAAAAGTCTTCTGCAATGTCTTGCTTTTCTTGTCCGTTTATCTATTTATCTGTCTATCCGTACGCTTGCCCCGCCTGCCTATCTATCTGTCTGTCTGTCTGTTTGTCTCCTGCCTCCTGTATGTCTGTTGTCGACCTGCCTGCCTGTCTGTCTGTTCGTCTGTTTGCTTGAACGTGGGGCCCCCCCCCCCCCCCCCCCCCCCCCACCACAAACAAAAAATGAAAAGAAAGTAACGAGATCAGAGTAGAATTATAGAGTCAGTGAACCAGTGACAGTTCAAACAGAATTTTAATTTTTTCTTTTCTTTTCTCTACTAGTATGTAGATGATTGGTTGTCGCGGAGGGTTAATGTGAAAGCCAGTTCCACAAAAGCTGTTCTCTAAGTTCCCATAGCTTGACAGGTTCTTTCCCTCGGGAGGAGGCCAGGTTAAGTAGGTTGCTTGTCAGCATAACATAACATCTTTCCTTCTGCCAATCTTGTACAAGGAACCCCCTCTTTTCTATCCTCTCTGTCTTTTTCTGCCTTGTTTCCTTTTCTCCTGACATCTCCTTGTTTCTTGTCTGTTTTTGCCCTTCTTGGTTCATTTCTACCGTCTTTCAGTAGCGGCTAAGAATCTTATCTACCTATCTGTTTCTATCTATCTATCTACTATTAATCACTCCCCAAAGTCCTTAATACTAATATAATAATATATGGCATTTATATAGCGCTGGATCTTGTTAAAAACAAACAAATCGAAGCGCTTTGCACTCATCTTTTACAGGCATTTGCAACTCACCTTAAAAACATAATGAGCACAGATTTCAAATCCATGCGCGCGCATCTACGCACGCACACGCAACGCACCACACACACACATCAACACACACACACACACACACACACACACACACATACACACCACACACACACACACAAACACACACACACACACACAGAACAATACTTAGAAGGTGAAAGATACTTTTGGGTTTTTGAATATTAGGGGTCAGATATTTGGGGGGAAAGTCTCAGAAGGAATAAGTGGTGGTTTTAGGCTGGATTTGAAGAATCAAGTGAGGCTTTTGACGAAGTGAAAGCGGAGGGAGGTCATTCGGTGGATGGACCAGAAACAGAGAAGGATGCGACCGGCCAAAAGTGGTTTGTTTGAATCTGGTTTGTTCCGATAAGCAACAAAGTATCTGCGGTACTGAACGAAGGGCAAACGGATGGAGTGTACAGGTGAAAGACAGTGACAGCAGATAAGAGGGTGAGATTTGTGGGACCAATTTTGAAAAGAGGGTATTGGATTTTTATACTCCCAGTCTTTGTGAGAGAGGCAACAGTGAATAGAATCGAAGTAGAGGAGTGATGTGTTCAGATTTTTTCTCTTCTTAGGACAGGTCGAGCTGCAGAGTTTGTTATGCGTTGAAAGAGTGTGATAGATGATGCTGGTTTAGGCCAGCCAAAAGAGATTACAGTAGTCTAAACGATGAATGAATAAGAGATGTGACAAGCTTGGAAGTTGCATAGTGGACAGATGACTTGCGAATCGCGCTTATGCGCCGTAATTGATTCGAGCAAAGACTGGCAGGTCTGGTGATGAATTTTTTCATAGAGTGTGTGTTGTCAAGAACTATCCTAAATATACACAGAGGTTGGACAAAGGAATGATCGTTATTGCCGGAATTCTATTGAAGTTTTTGTTGATTGAGGAAGTGTATGTTGGGTCCTATGAGATGGCTTCGGTTTTTCGGCATTTAGTTGTAAACTTGTTCTGAGTCATCAGAATTGAATGGTCTTGAAGGCTAGTAGGACATATTTGTTCAGGAGGGAAGGCAAGTTTTCAACATGTATCGTGCACTGAAGTTGAGTATCATCGGATAGAAATGATGATCAATAGGGGTTGGTTGTTTATTATTGTGAGAGTGGAGCAGTGTAGAGAGTAAAGAGAAACAGGGCCAAGGACTGATCCCTGGGGACTCCACATGCCATTTTGACAGTTTTTGATTGAATTTTTGTTTACAATAACTTTCGGACCGGTTCTGTGAGGTATGACGTAAACAGGTGAGCTGTGCCATTAATACCAAACGTTATTTTGAGGCGAGAAAGAAGAATTGGTGACTTGGTATCAAAGGCTGCAGATAAGTCTAAGGAAGAGTGAGGAGGGAGATTTTTCCTGATCAGAGCAAGTAGAAGTGTATCAAAAGTATGGCTTGGGTGGTTTTCGGTTGCTGTGGTTGGGGCGTAGGAGACTGAAATAAGTGGGAAAGAGGAATGATCATTGGAATGAAGGTGACTGTAGAGCTGTTTGATGAAACAACTTTTTCTAGTACTTTAGAGACAAAGGGTAAGTTTGGGCAGCTATAATTGTCAGAATGAGGGATCGACGGGAGTGCTTTTCAGTAGAAGGTGTGGACTATTGCTGTTTTTAAGAGCTGATGGAAAATTTCTGCTCTGATGAGATGAGTTTAGTATTTTAGTGTTAAATAGGCACTAGTTGTGGAAGGCATTGTTGAGAAAACAGGCGCAGGTTATGAGTTCAGAGGCGCATGAATTTTTTAGTCATTTCCTTCAGACTTGTCATTGATTCTTTTTCACTTGGGGGATGGAAGGAAAAGTGAGGAGTGCCGTGCAACTGGGGGTCAGGAGGCGCAAGCTGGAATTGAGTTTGATCAAGTCTGGAGCGTATGTTTTCGAACTTTGTTTGAAAGGAGGGCAGAAAATGTGGATGGAAGTTCTGAAGGCTGGTATGTGTTAGCAAAAAGGAGTTGATTTTGCAGATCCAAGGAGATTTCGAGGTGAGGGAAAAAAAAGTGATTTTATGGATGTTGCCACGAGAATTTGGGAAGTAAGAGTTGTAGTCTGTCTTGCTGAATTGGATTAGAGTTTGACTTTGTTTATTTGTTTTCGGAAAAGCTGTTTGTTGATTTCGGTTTTTGACCCTTCCGCCACTGCCGTTCTAGTTTGCAGCGTTTGCGCTTCGCTATCATGTGTCTTGGGTAATACCATGGCGCACTGGACTGTCAGGGAGGAGATGATCAGTAGGAGGTGCTATTGGCTCATCAAGGAGTTCGGCGGAGAATAGTGTTTTAGTGATCAGAGATGGTCCAGGGTGGTAAGAGGTTTGTGAAAACGTTCTGAAGCTTGGGGAAAGAAGTATGAATGTTCTAAGGCCTTAGATTCGACGAGTAACATATTTATTCTATCTGCAGGTTTGTGATGTTGAGATGGAAAAGTATTGGCGGGAAGATTGATCAGAATGCAGTTCGTCGTGAAGAAACAGATGTGACAAGATTGAATGAAGCAATTAGTAATCAGCCAGTCTAAAATATGACCAGATCTGTGCGTTGCTTCGTTTACCAGTTGAGAGAGAGAATGGTTGGACAGAGAAAGAGAAAGACGTTTGACATCTGGAGAAGACTGGTTGTCGAAATGGAAGTTGAAGTCACCAAGAATTATAAGTTTAGTGGGAGAGAGGCTGTAGTGGTCGAGGAGTGACTGGAATTCTTGGTGAAAAAGAGAAGATGTTAGGTTGTTTTTACGGCTGGGCGGTGGACGGGAAAGGCAGCAGATGAGACCGTAAACAGAGGCCCCGTGTGCAAACGCACGCTGGCTCCTAGAGAAGTTGAGGTCTCTGACGCCTCGCTCCTCTTAGACCTTATAGGTTATGGGACACCTTTAACTTTAAAAAAAAAAAAAGAACAGATGACAACAATCTAGAAAAAGCTAGCGCGTTAGTGTTGTGTTTAGACATCATCTCCCGAAGTTGGAATGCAGCTATCTGAATGGTGGGCAACAAAGCACTCGCATACACACACAAATACACAAACACAAACAGTCACACACACAAACACACACCACACACACACACACACACCACGAACACACAAACACACACACGCAAACAACAAGCACACACACACACACACACACACACACACACACACACACACACACACACACACACGCGCGCGCGCGCGCGCGCGCGCCCAACCACACACACACACAAAATCTCACCATTGGTAAATCTTGGAAATCTAGCTGAGGAATAGTAACAAAACACCCCCCAAAACAAAACACCCCTGCTTTTGATGGGTTTTGAACTAAAAACTTCCTAGCAAGGAACCCACCTTGCTCACCAAAGAACCCACCTTGCTCACCAAGGAACCCACCTTGCTAAACAAGGCAAGGAACCCATCTTGCTAACCAAGGCAAGGAACCCATCTTACTAACCAAGGCAAGGAACCTATCTTGCTAACCAAGGCAAGGAACCCACCTTGCTAACCAGTGAACTCACACTGCTAACCAAGGAACCCATCTTGCTAACCAAGGCAAGGAACTCACACGGCTAACCAAGGAACCCACCTTGCTAACCAAGGAACCCACCTTGCTAACCAAGGAACCCACATTGCTAACCAAGGTAAGGAACCCATCTTGCTAACCAAGAAAAGGAACCCACCTTGCTAACCAATGCAAGGAA
>CM054156.1:41862056-41879556 GCA_028751875.1 Rapana venosa
GTCCGTTTCAGCCCAGTTTATTTTTAATTCCTGTTACATGATTTCCTAGACATTTGTCTAGAACTTTTGTCTTATTACTATATGCAGTGAATATGATGGGATAAAATGTTACCTGAAACAAAACACACCAAAAAGGTCTTTAAATTTATTTTAAAAAAATTCCAAAAAAGCCCCTTGATAATTTAAAAAGTACATATTTGAAAAGGCCTAAGTTCTCTACAGAAAAAAACGCAATGTTGCTTTCGAAAAATATGACATCAGTTAAAAGGAAAATTACAAAAAAATAAGTTTACAACTGCGGTTTTGTTCAGTAAGGCCTAATCAATGAACGAAACAGATTGGTCAAAAACTGTAGGGTCAAAACTTGTTTGACGTCATTTACCCTCCCCTCTCCCCCCCCCCCAAAAAAAAGGGGGGGGGGGGGGGCAGAAGAAGAAAAGTTTGACCCCCGTTTTCTGAACAAAGAAAAGGAAAATAAAATTGCGAAAATTTTATGAAGGAACGTTTTTTTGTTTTTTGGTTGTTGTTCTTTTAGATCAGTGGTTTTGGAGAGAGAGAGAGAGAGAGAGAGAGAGAGAGGAGAGAAGGGAGAGAGAGAGGGAGGGGAGAGAGAGAGAGAGAGAGAGAGGAGATTTCAAATTTTTAAATGTGTTTTGGCCATGGGCATAATACACTTTGAGGGAGGGTGGAGATGGGGTGGTCCTTAAAAGTAGAAAACCGAATATAAAACCTTTTCCCAATCAAATACAAAGAAAACCCCATTTATTTCAAACAGATTTAGATTTTCTACACTTTTGCTGTATACAGCTTTTTATATCTGCCCTTTCCCAAAAAAAAATTAAACAAAAATATATGGATCGGTGGTCTAGAGGTAACGCCTGTCTAGAAAGCGAAAAAGTCCGGGTCTGAAGGGCGGGGGTTCGTACCCCGTTTGGCCGGATATTTTTCCCCCATCCTTTGACCATGAGTGGTGGTTGGGCGCAGTTTTGGATGAGGATAAATCGGGCCCGTGTGTTACACGTAATTATTTAGGCACGTAAAAAAACCCCTGGGAACAAGAGTTGTCCCCGGCAAAATTTTTTAGAAAAAAGCCCCTTGAAGGGAAAAAAATACAGCTGCAGGAAAAAAAAAAAAAAAGGGTGAAAAAGGGGGGCGAAACGTAAAAAAGGGCGAGCGTTCTCCCCTCTCCCCAGGGAGAGCGCCCCGAATTTTATGAGGAAATCTGCCCGGGCTTAATTTGGGATGAAATAAAATTGGCCTTTGTTTGTTGCTTTACAAGATTCAGCGCTATTAAATTCCTAAATTTTTTTTATTATTTATCAACTGAAAAAGAAAAAACACTGAACAAAAACCCCAAGTTAAATTTGGAAAATGGTGGGGTGGATGGTGTTGAGACTGAAGATGACCTAACTTTCTCAAGAATATGCTGTTCTTCTTCTAATAGCATGAAACCATATTTACCTACATGGCGGACAGACATCTTCGTTCTTTCATCTAGCAGTCTTGAAAGAGGGTAAATCAAGAAAGTATTTAAGGAACTTTCTCTATGTCATTATATAATGGACAAGTAAGTATGAAATGAGCGTCATTTTCTTCGTGAAAACCACATGCACATTGGCTTATCCAGCGGGTTTTCACTGTACCTATGCATTATTGCAGTTTTATAGGTAATACACCAAGTCTTACATGTGAAAACGCGACTCTAAAACATACTTATCAATGCATGAAAGATATCGTTCTTGCCAAAGACATCTTTAAAGTTCTTTAATTTCATATCTACTCCAATCACGTTGGGTAGATGTCCATTTCCTGCAGGAATATTATTACTAATCTATTTTGTACTCACTTAAAAAAACTGCGTTCATTATGGTACCTTGGTTCATCCATACAAACTGAAAAACTGTGCTATCATAACTTTTTCCTTAATATCTGTCACCCAACATTTTTTACCCCAATTATCCAAAGACAAATGCATTGATTAGCATTTGTTTTGGAAGTTTCTGTCGCTTCCATCTGCAGTAAATGCGCCACTACTTTACAGATCTGACAGTTGTGTTGTGAAGAGGACATCGCCAGCTCACCGTACACTAATTGTTTTGGCGTTTTCAAAGGTACTCCCAGATATCGTTTTGCAAGCTAAAAGTTGTACTATTCAAGGTTTATCGGTCTATTAACTCCCCAGATTCAGAGGGAGAATAACAATATCGACTGCACTTTTTTTGAGTCATTTTATGGCATTTTGAATTAAGCTCTACTTAAATATACCAAACGCTCTTTTACCTTTGTAACAAAATCAGCAGTTCCAAGTTTGCAATTAGTTTTTTGTTGTAAATGTAAATCAGGTAAGTGTAACTGTTTACCATTCCACAAGTTCACCCTATTAAAACCATTTTTCTTTTTGATAGCTGATGTCCCACTTTTCTAAAAACCATAACCTTAGGCTTCTTTATGAACTCTAAGTTTTAAATTTATCAACAACAAGTTTTTAGATAATTCAGTTGAGTCTGCAATCCCGGAGTGGTTGACAACAATACCACATCGTCAGCCGAATTAAAGAGAATAAACAATTCAGTCACAGTTGATAAGCTGAATTACCATGAACACCAAAAATTCATTAATATGATGAGCTAAGTTATTTATAAACAGTGAAAAAAGGGTCGGACTATGAACCAACCTTGCGAATCGTAGGACAATGGAAAAAAATCGTATAGTGTTAATATTCTTACACAGGGTAGGAGTGAGCTTATTATACATTAGCTTTGAGGGAGCAAAAAAGCTTTTACCTCACTCCGCATCAAGAACAGCTTCAAGTAGTTTTTGGTGATGTAAGAGTCAAAATGCTTTCTTGATATCAATAAATGCCACGTACAGCTTTCTTTTCCCACTATTTAGACATTTTCTGGATAACAGAATACAATGTAAAGATATGGAGCGACTGTGGATAATTTCTCCGAAACCTGCTGGTGATCAACAATGCTGTGCGTGTCTTCCAACCACAAGTACAGTCGTGTGTTAAGAATTGATGTATAAACATTTAATAATATATAATTAACGAAACCCCTCTATAATTGTCTGGGTTGTCTGCATCACCCCACCCCTTTTTGAAGATAGGAACTACTATTGCTTTTTGCCCCATTCTTTAGGGATATATGCTGACTAAATATTTGATTAAAGATTTTTCCAAGAAAACGCTATCACAACTCCTTTACCTGCTTTTAGCATCTTGCTGTAACACCATTATTCCTGGGGATTGCCACATTTAGATTGTTTATTGCACGCTTATTTCTTCTTTTAGTATGGGCATATTTAGATATTGATTTTTGTCTTCTTCCAAACTTGCTATCTGAATCAGTGTTATCTTTGAGCTGTATTTTCCCAGTATTATACAACATTCTTGAATTGTTCTTACCATTTCTTCCAGTTTTTTTTAGCACTGATGCCAGTCCTTTCACTCCCTCAATCTTTTAGAATCTTTCCAAAATAATGCAGAATCGTGCTTTTCTTTGTCAAAAACTCAGCAAGATCTTTTATGAAACATCTTTCTTTTGTTTTAACAAATATCTTATACTGCTTTTTCCCTTCTAGATAAGTTTTCTATCAGAATCCTTCTCGTTCTTCTAAATGTTCTTAACGATCTTTGTCATTTGTTTGCTCTGTGACATTCAGCACCAAACCAGGAGATCGCCTGTGCTTTTTTACCCCATACTGCATTGTTTAACCATGCACTTGCTGCCGTTAGGAGGCAGTCAAAAATAACTCGATGGGCTTTCCACATTACTTGATAGTGAATGAAATAGCCTCTTCCAGTGTAATTCTGATTACTATTTTCGTTAATTGTCTTTGTGAATCTCCTCTTTTTCTTTCTCCAAATTATTTTTTCCCCTCAAACATGATTTCTCCCTTCCTAGTTAGTATTATCATTTTTGTCCTTACCTATTGTGTTTGTATGTCGATTTTAATACTTAATTCCGACTGGTAAGTGGTCTGTTTCATTGCATCCAGCCACTTTAAGGTTTTCTATCTTTAACAGGTAACAAATCACATGATACAATAAAATAATCAGGGACACTTGCACTGAGTACCAATATAAGGTTGCAGCTTGCATCGTTTCCCTAACCTGTACATTAACGTTCAAAATACACAATCAGTCTCATTACAAAACTCCCAAAGATGTAACCAAACAAATTAACATCTTTGTCTTCCGAAGTTCGAGAAAGAAAATTAATCATTTGCGTTATGTACATCAAAAGGTCGAATATCATAGAATCAAGTCGTCACAGTTTTTGGAAGCAGAGTTCGTGCATTAAAATCACCAGAAAGCATCAAAAAGAAATCATCACGTGTTTTTGTAAAGGTCTATAACACATTGTTCTAATATTTCTAATCCATCAGCCTTGACAGTTTTGCTCCAAATGGCGAGTCTGTGGTGGAATGTACGTAGTTATATAAATAACATCTTTCTTTGTGTCGTTCACAGCTCTTGACTAATTTTCAGTTATAACATTTTCAGTTCTGTGTGAATTCTTTTAACATACTTCAGAGTAGCACTTCTTCACGAGAACCACTACACCCCAGAGTGTCTGCCGTGCTTAGAAGCTTTCTTGCTTTTGAAATATAACTTTTAAACTGTGCAAAATGATGCTGTCTCTGATTATCAGAAAGAAACGTCTCTTTTAAGGGAAAACAATATCAAATCTGTGTGACAAAATTAATAAATTATGGGTTCCTAACTTAGGAATCAATCCACACCACATTGTAACACAAAATGTCATAACACCACATTTACACTTTCCTGTATATCTGAGGCATGTATTAGCTGTCTGGTTTAACAACCTATTGTGTTATGCCTGTGCCTTACTAGGTATGATGACCGGCCAAACCCTATTCATTCTCCCTCCCAGATGAAGGGCTCTAGAGTTATTTCCTGATTCTCGCGGACTATTACACTGTCAGCTACTCCTGTTCTTGGCGCCGCCTAAAAGATTCCGTGATACTGCTTTGGTCAGTGTTTCTTTCTGGTTGCTGTCAGAGCGAAGTGTCCTGTGGTTGGTCGTGATTACCTTCTTCTTGCCTGCCTTTCCTCCCTGCCTTGGCGCGCAGAAACGGACTGGGCAGGCTGGGGATTTCTGGACTCCAAGGCACGGTACTTTGACTGGACCTGGAACATTCACCTCCCGCCGCCTGTTGTT
This sequence comes from Rapana venosa, assembly GCA_028751875.1. NCBI lineage: Eukaryota > Metazoa > Mollusca > Gastropoda > Neogastropoda > Muricidae > Rapana > Rapana venosa. Next base: position 41,867,246 of record CM054156.1, read on the forward strand.
TCCGCTTCGTAAGTGTCTGTTGCAGCTGGTTCCCCCATCCCTTTTTCAGTCGTTGTGTGGCCATGTCCTTGTCAGCTATTTGGTTCGAGTCAAGTTGCAAGTTGTTATTACACTTGTTGTAAATCATGTCCATTACGTCTTTTTCCTGTTCAGCACATAGTTCTCCATCTATTGTTTACTGTGCTGTTGTTCTGTCATTTTGTTGATTGGTGTAGTCCTCTCTTGTGTCCTTGTCTGTTTGTCTTCTTCGTATGACCAACTATACCGTTTTTGCATCCTTATGTCTGTGTCTGTATCACCGTCCACGTCCTGGTTTGCCACACATCAGCAGCATGTGTGACTGCTGGCAGCAGCAGGGCCTGGACTGAGTCTCTGTGGAGTGTGCCGACCCTGCTGACTGTTCCCTCTGCCTTCTGTTTCTCTGGTCTGCGGTTGCTGCTGTATCCCCAGGTCTGGAAGCCTGGCCAGTGTATGGTTTGGACGTCGAGCGGACGCCTGGCTGTAAGTAAGGTGCCCTGGAAACCACCGGCAGTCTGTTGGGGGGCAGCGTTGCTGGTGGCCAGTTGTGGAGCTTGTTGTTGTGCTGGTTTCTCTTCTCTGGACAGGTGTTCGTCAGTATGCTCGCAGGCTGATTAGATAGGACTGCCATTTGACGCTCTTCGATCAAATTCCTTTACTCTGTATAGTCTCTCTGTAAATTTGCTAACGCTGTTTCTTCTCAGTCATATCTCTGGTAAATATGTCATGCGGGTGTCGAGTTGTTTGCTGTGCACTGTTCTGGTATGCTAGTAGTTCCTGATTCTCCGGTTGTGCTATCTCAAGATGATCTTCTTTGTGATCAGTTGCTTGTTCTCTCCTGAGTTAGTGTTTGGAACATAGTTTTTCATTCCCCTTCCCTCGACTTTGCTGATTGGCGTGAATTTCTGTCGTATCTCGATTTCTGTATGGTACTTTGTGTGTCGTCCTGAGGTAATCGTTTTTATTCCGTGAGGTTTCCTGGCCAGAAAAATCTTCTTCATCATAGCTGTCTTCTGGATCCCGCCAATCTGGAAATCGTGTTCGAGACTGGTATCGGTCCTTATTGATCACCCTCTAATCTGCGTGTCTGTATAAAAGCAGGAATACCCTGTCGCTTGTAGAAGGCCATCAGTTGTCTCTGCCTTGTTGTTAATTCAGAACGTGACTCTGATTTTCTCACTTCTCAGTGAGTCTCGTAGCTCTCTGTCTGTCAGTTATTTCCATTTTGTCCCCTCTCTGAAACTGTCGATCAGTGGGCGCAGCTTCTTCATCCTCTGTCTTCTTCTCCGACACGGAAAGCCCTCTTATATCCAAGTGAGTCCAGTACGTCTAGAATGGGCAGTCAGAATGTCTAGGATTTGATCCTCGCAGTCGTTCCGTATCTCCCTGATGGTTCACGGATTCCAAAGAATTTCAGGTTGAAGGTTTTTGTTTCTGTCTCTGTGTGTTTTCTTGCGCCTTGTTCCAGTGTGTCAGTCTCTGCGTATTGAACAGTTAGTCATCTTGCAGATTTCTGATATCTTCAGCACCCCTGGACTGGCAAATTCTTTCAGGCCATGTTGACAACATAGACCATCTGGCGGAGGGTGTTGTCTTGTATGATCAAACTTGCTGTTCAGAGGAGCGTTGATAGTGGGCTGTGTGTGGCCCCATTGCAAGCAATGTAAGCATCTGTCCTAGACGCCTGTCCTGATTTGGAAAACATGTATTGTACTGTGCATCAGGACCAGCTGTCGTCATAGTTGGCTTTATGTATTACAAAACCAAGCGAAAGAAAGATTGGGATTAGAAAGGAAATCTTTCCTGGGCTATCTGTGACTTGAATTTTTCTAAGGTCCAAAAATTCCGAGAGAGAGAGAGAGAGAGAGAGGAGAGAGAGAGATGAGAGAGGAGAGAGAGACGAGTGATTGAGAGAGAGAGGGAGAGAGGAGGAGAGAGAGAGAGAGAGAGATTTTCAGATTCAGAATATTTTATTGGCCATTAAAGTCTTGTAGACTTATTTGACACAAAATAAACTTTCAATTATTATTTTGTATGTGGTCAAAGGATGTACACTAAAAAAACCATGTTGCATTCTACTTCTCTTTTTCTCTTTTTTTCAAAACATTCATACACTGATGTGATCTGCTTGAAAGATATCAACTGTGATTTGTCACTTAATTTTATGTATACAGTTTTTTACATTCTTTTGTCGTGGGTTTTTTTGGAAGAGAGAGAGGGAGAGAGAAGAGAGAGAGAGAGAGAGAGACGTGAGATGAGAGACGAGAGAGAGGGAGAGAGTTAGTTGATTAAATTATTTTATTAGATTCCTTTAGTAATCGAGGAACAATGGATTAAGAATTATGTGCTTTTTCTAGAATGAGAGAGAGGAGATGAGAGAGAGAGAGAGAGAGAGAGAGAGGGAGAAGAGAGAGAGAGGACACACACACACACACACCTTTCACCCACCCCCCCTCGCACAACAACTTCAGATAATTAAAAAAAGCATGCATACAGAACACGCGACAGACACCAAAGAGATTAAACACACACACAGACACACTACACACAGAAACACTTCACACACTCAAAACAACACCTTACACACACACACTTACACACACCTACACACAAGACAACCTTTACACACAGACACACCTTACACACACACCTACACACACACCTACTTAACACCCACACACACACACACACACAAACACACACACACACACCACACACACCACAACACACACTCACCACAAACACACACACCACACACACACACGCACACATGTGTTGTGGTCAAATAAGTTACTTGGATTAACTGGTAATAAAAATATTCTGAATCTGAATCTGAATTGAATCACAACCCATCCCCCCCCCCCCCCACACACACCCTTATACTTCGTCCCCCCCCCCCCCCACAACACACACACACACACACCACCACAATCACACCACACACACAACACCACACAACACACACACGTCACACACACACCCACACACACACACACACACACGCACACAAACCACAAACCACCATATTCGTCCCAAATAGAAAACCCCAGCTTTTTTTTTCCACATTACGGGGACTGCTTTATAACCTAGGACAGCGACAGTCTGCTTGTGGTACCCCCATGCCCCTATAGAGAGAGCCAGTCATGCCGTTTCCTCTTCCTCCCTTCCTTCTTCCTTCCTTCCACAACTGCACGGTCCTTTTCCCTGAAGATGTTCTGTTGTGCAAAGGGCTCTGAGCGCTGTTATGGCGTCGTCCCTGTCAGTGTCAAAAGGATTAGAGTAGTTTGTGCTGGAAAATCGCTCAGAGTGATGGTGTATGGCGTATCTGTTTGTGTCAAAAAGGATGGAGGTCTGCTTTGAGAATTGTCCAAAGTGGTGTAGCGTCAAAAGGACAGTCTGCATTGAGAATTGTCCAAAGTGGTGTATGGCGTATCTGTTAGTGTTATAAGGATGGAGTCTGCATTGAGAATTGTTCAAATTGGTGTATGGCATATCTGTTAGTGTCAAAAGAATAGAGTAGTTTGCTTGTGGAATTGCTCAGAGTGATGGTGTATGGTGTATCTGTTTGTGTCAAAAAGACAGAGTATGCATTGAGAATAATTGTCCAAAGTGGTGTATGGCATATCTGTTAGTGTCAAAAGGATGGAACCTGCGTTGAGAATTGTTCAGAGTGGTGTTTTGCGTTTCTGGTAGTGTCAAAAGGACAGAGTCTGCATTGAGAATTGTTCAAATTGGTGTATGGCAAATATTTTTGTGTCAAAAGGATAGAGTTTGCTTTGGAGTTGCTCAGCGGTGGTGTGTGGCGTCCCTGTTTGTGTCAAAAGGACAAAGCCTGCTTGAGAATTGTTTAGAGTGGTGTATGGCGTATCTGGTTGTGTCAAAAGGGTAGTGTCTGGTTGGGAATTGTTCGAAGTGGTGTATGGTGTTTCTGTTGGTGTCAAAAGGATAGAGCCTGGTTTTGGGAATTGTTTAGAGTGGTGCATGGCATTTCTATTTGTGTCAAAAGGATAGAGTTTGCTTCGGAATTGCTCAGCGATGGTGTATGGCGTCCCTGTTTGTGTCAAAAGGATAGTGTTTGGTTGGGAATTGTTCGAAGTGGTGTATGGCGTATCTGTTAGTGTCAAAAGGATAGTGTCTGGTTGGGAATTGTTCGAAGTGGTGTATGGTGTTTCTCTTGGTGTCCAAAGGATGAGGTCTGCTTTGAGAATTGTTCAAAGTGGTGTATGGCGAATCTGTCAGTGTCAAAAGGGCTGCATTGAGAATTTATTGTTCAAAGTGGTGTATGGCGTTTCTGTTAGTGTCAAAAGAATGGAGCCTGCTTAAGAATTGTTTAGAGTGGTGTACGGTGTATCTGTTACAGTCAAAAGCGAAATGGCGAACAACAAAAACTGAGATAAACAAACAGCTTCTTCATAAACAAATCAACAAAGTCAAAACCTTAATACATTCAGCAAAAACAAAGTATTACTCTTCTCAAGTTCTTGATGGGATGTCTATGAAATCTCTCTTTTCCCTCACATCCACTCTTCTTGGATCTGCGAAGGCTAGCCCTCTGCCTTCTATCTACGACCACTCTGAACTTCCTTCTATATTTTCTGCATTCTTTTCCGACAAAATCCGTAACATCCGTTCCAGATTGGATCAGACTCCTTTTCAGCCTGCACTTCCTGATCCCCAATTATCTGGCACTCCTCTCCTTTTCTTTCATCCAGAAAGCGAGAAAGAAATCGGGACAATTCTGAAAGAAATGACAATAAAATCATGTGATCTCCATCCTATACCTGCTTCTCTTTTCACTCAGCGCCTTCCACAGCTTATACCCACTATCACACAAATAGTAAACTCATCACTTCTTTCAGGAATTTTTCCAACAGCTCTCAAAACTGCAATAGTTACACCTCTACTCCAAAAGCAAGACCTGGAACCTAACACTGAAGAATTATAGACCTCTATCCAACCTACCGTTCATCTCTAAAGTCCTTGAAAAAGTTGTTCTGATACAACTCAACAGTCACCTTCATTCAAACAATCTCCTTCCCCCTTTTCAGTCTGCCTATTGCGCCTACCACAGCACCGAAACCACCCTAGTCCACACCTTAAACACGCTTCTACACGCGTCTGACTCTGGAAAAATCTCCCTTCTCACTCTTCTCGACTTATCTGCAGCCTTCGACACTATTCTTCTCTCCCGTCTCCAAAAAACTTTTAGCATTAAAGGCACAGCCCTCACCTGGTTCAGTTCATACTATACAGACCGATTCCATACAGTTGCAGTAAACAAGATTTAATTGACACCTACCAAACTGGAATGTGGAGTCCCACAGAGATCAGTTATCGGCCCTGTTCTTTTCACTCCCCATAATGCTCCTCTTTCACACATAATAAATCGTCATCAGATCAACCATCATTTTTATGTTTTGTAAATTTTGTCATCTGTTCCCACCGGCACTCAATGGCATACTCTTACGAAAAGCGGAACAGGATTTAACGTGTGCGCAAGATCTTCTGCGTGCGTTCGCACACGGGGCCTCGGTTTACAGTCTCATCCGAAGGACTTTAGGGGAGACACTGATGTTAACTCCAGGGGAAAATATCCCCTCGAACGGGAATCGAACCCGGGTTGTAAGATTGTAAGCGCAATGTTATAACCACTAGGCTATCTCCATCCCCAATCAGAGAGAGAGGAGAGAGAGAGAGAGAGAGAGAGAGAGAGAAGAGAGAGAATGAGAGAGAGAGAGAGAGGGGAGAGAGAGAGAGAGAGAGAGAAACAGAGAGAGAGAAACAAAGAAACAGAGAGACAGAGAAACAGAGAGAGAGAAACAGAGAGAGAGAGGAAAACACACACACACACACATACACACACACACACACACACACACCACACACACACACACACACACACACACACACACACACACACACACACACACACACACACACACACACAGAAACAGAGAAAAAGAGAGACAGAGAAACACAGAGACAGAAAAACACAGAGAGAAACAGAGAGAGAGAGAGAGAGAGAGAGAGAGAGAGAGAGAGAGAGAGAGAGAGAGGAGAGAGAGAGAGAGAGAGAGAGAGAGAGGAGAGAAACAGAGAGAGAGAGAGAGAGAGAGAGAGAAACAGAGAAAGGAGAGAGAAACAGAGAGCGAGAGAGAGAGAGAGAGCGAGCGCAATATTCAGAGAGAGAGAGAGAGAGAAAAACAGAGAGAGAGAGAGAGAGAGAGCAATATTCAGAGAGACAGAGAGAGAAACAGAGAGAGAGAGAGAGAGAGCACTATTCAGAGAGACAGAGAGAGAAACAGAGAGAGAGAGAGAGAGAGAGAGAGAGGAAAAGGAGAGCAATATTCAGAGAGACGAGAGAGAAACAGAGAGGGAAACAGAGAGAGAGAAGAGAGAAAGGGAGAAGAGAGAAGAGGAAGGAGCAATATCAGAAGACGAGAGAGAAACAGAAGAGAGAGAGCAATATTCAGAGAGAAAGAAGAGAAACGGGAAGAGAGAGAGAGAGAGGGGGAAGGAGAAGAGAGAAGAGAGAGAGAGAGAAAAACGGGGAAGGAGGAGCAATATTCAGAGAGGAGAGAAAAACAGAGAGAGAGAGAGGCGCAATACCAGAGAGAGAGAGGAGAGAAGAGAGAGAGAGAGAGAGAGGCAGGGGAGTGACAAGAGGAGAAACAAGGGAGAAAGGAGAGAGGAGGACAGGGAGTGACAGAGAAAAATACGAGAGACAGAGAGAGAGAGGGGGAAGAGGGAGCAGAGAGAGGGAGACACAGAGGAGAGGACGTTTTGACGTTTTGACGCTTTTGACCATTTAGTGTCATTCCCCAAAGGGGCCCCTATTGCAAGGGGGGTTATACACGACTTTCTTTTGTAAATCAATAAATCAAAAAAATACTTGCATTTAACGAAATGAAACCCAAAAAAAAAAAAATGAGCTCTCTAGAACGCATACGACTTTAACTCTGACGAAAACTCAGTTTCAAAATGAACAAAAGTAAAAAAGGATAAAAAATGGAACCAAAAAAGAAATAATAAAAAAATAAAAGAACATTTTAAATGCTATATTAGACCATCCTTGACTTGTATGTGAAATTTTAAAAAAAATATTTTTTGCTGGAGCTACAGCGAATTAAAAATGTTTCTTTAGGTGTTTCACAAAATGCTGGGTTTTTAAATAATAAATGTTATTTTAGTTTTAAAAAATTTTAAACCCTTTTGGAACTTCTGAAATTTGTTTAATTTCAGTGCTTCGCAATAAAACTTTGAAAAAAAACCGTTTTGTCACAATATAATCATGGGGCGATAGATGAAAAATATCTTGCCTTCGGAAAGCTTCTAGTTTGAGAAACCCGTTTTCACGTAGGAAAAAATTTGATCGAAAATAAAAACGGGAAAATTTGCATTCATCATCAAGAATATGCCACACTAGGCATGGGAACTGTGTGGATCTCCTTGAAAACCATCTTTTGTTTGCTTTGAACCCCGGGTTTTTTCTTAGTCGAAATCTTGCAAAAATTTAGTCGTGCCATTTGTCAGTGACTATTCGAGATACTTTTCAGCTTGAAAAGACACTTAAACGAAAAAAAACCGCAGTATTTACTTTACTTTCCATTCGGGTCCCAATTTTTGTTTAAAATGAAAAAAGAGTCTGTCTTTCAATCGAAATAACCAGCCGTCCTACTTCCTGAAAAACCCACACGTTCCAAAACCATGTTCTGATAAAAATTTTTTAACTGATATGCCCAATTTTTTTTTTCCCAGTCCTTTTCTAAAACCCTCTGTCATAAGACTGCCTACAAAAACGTGACCCGGGAAGTTTCAGTGTTTTAGCCAGTATTAATACATTTAAAAAAGTTCTGTGTTTTGGATATCTTCCCTTTTTCCCCATTGTAGTTTTTGACGAATGGTTGGGGACTTTAAAAACATTTGATAGCAATGTTGTATTTTTCTTTTTGTGGATTAACGTGTCCCCATTTTTTCAGTGCTAGAAGAAAAGGTTTTTTGAACACAAACAATTTTCCAAAATAAAAAACAATCTACTAATTAGTTTTCGTAACGTTTTAAGATTTCGTTTACTTTTTTTTCCCCTTTCCGCAACTTCACGCCATGCACATTCAAAATTAGCTTTATTGAAAATGTCTCCCTAGGTACTTATAAGAATTCCGACTCCCTTCAGCATTTCCCCTAAAACCTTTTTTTAGCACTGATAAATTCACCCATTTTTAAAAAACATGATGTTTTGTTTTTTTCCTATTGACTGATAAATCTAGGCGACTGCTCTTCCTTTAATATATCTAGTGGGGTTTGTAACCTGAACCCCTGTCAGACAAGAGAATCTACATGGGAAAAGTAGTAAAAATACCCCATTGCTCCTTTAGATAAAATGAATCCTGTTTTTTTTTTTGTTAAAATTTAAAAGGAATTCGTTTACAAAAAAAAAAAATAATTTGGACTTAATATAAGCCCGCTTTTACTCCTTTGGACATTCGAAATTTCCCAATAATATTTCCTGCGGTACACATGCTAATACTGATTTTTTAAACTCTTTGTGCCATATTTAAAATTTTCCGTTTATTCCATTTTACGCGAACTCCATAATTTGATTAACGAAACGAAAAGCCTTACGAAAATCGACAAAAGCAAACAAATGTTTTTTTTATTTTAAAAGCAAGTATTTTGAACAATGGTATAGGGGGAATTTTGACGTATTTTTAAATTTGCTCGAAACCTGCTTTTTTCAAAACAGTTTTTTTTATTCTCTTAGCCCTCTAGTTTAAAACCCTTTTTTTCAAAATAAATATATTTTTGCTACGATGCAGTGAGGGCTACTCCCCCATAATTGTTGTTTTTGTGCTGCGCCTTTTTGTAAAAAAGGAAATTTTTAGACTTGGCCACTCCAAAGGGGAAAACACCTCTTTCAAAAAACATCGTTTTAAAAGTTGAGTTAGGAAGGAAATAACAATTGAGTTGGCATTTTTTAGCATTTCGCCTATTATTTTGTCTGGCCAGCACTTTTTCTTGTTTTTTAAATGCTGGATACCGGCAATAACTTCTTTTCTTTTTAGGCTTAAAAAAAGTTTGAAATCATCACTTCTTCCTTTCTTTTATACCATCTGTGTTAACTTCCATCCGGCTGTAAAAAAAAGTGTAAGAAGGACATACCTTCTTGAAAAGATTGTTTTTATACAAGAGCCTTTCGTTTACAGCCTAATTTTAGACCAAAAGTTTTGGGGGTCGTTAGAGAAAAGAGAGAGAGAGGGAGAGTAGAGAAGGAGGAGAGAGGAGAGAGAGAGACAGAGAAGAGTAGAGAAAGATAAAAGAGAAGGGAGAGAGACAGAGACAGAGAGAGAGCGAGGGCGAGCAATATATTCAGAGTTGTGCAGAGCAAGGGGCCCTAGGGAAAAGAGCGTGCATAATATTAGGGTTAGAACGCAGACATCGCTGATGTATTATGATGGGACAGCTTTGAATAATAAACTGCTCTGGGGGAGTTGGACAACACACACACACACACACCACACACCCACACCACACACACACACACACACACCATACACACGACACCAAAACACACCCCACACAAACGCATGCACGCATGCTCGCACGCACTCACGCACACAAAACACACACACACACACAACACACACACCACACAACCCCACACAAAACACACACACACACACACCACACACACACCGTCTAAAATCACTAAATTGAATAGACGTTAAACTGGAATATCACACACACACACAAACGCACGCACGCACGCACGCATGGTCGCACGCACGCACGCACGCACACACACAAACACAAAACACACCACACACACACACCCCACACAACACACACCAACACACACACAACACACACAACACACACACACAACACACCAAAAACAAACGCCCAAAGCGCGAAAAACGTTTTAGCGAAACGCCTTTATAAGGGAATTCAACTTGATGATGAGAGAGAGACAGAGACACAGACAAGACAGACAGACCGACAGTGACATAGATACAGAGAAAAAGGGGAAGAAAAGAGGAGAGAAGGGAGAGAGAGAGAAGAGGGAGAGAGAGAGAGAGGAGAGAGACGGGAGACCAGAGAGAGACAGAGAGAGACAGAGATAGAGAGACAGAGAGACAGAGAGAGACTTTTTTTTATATCGAGGATAATGGAACAAGCACTCATGTGCTTTTTTTACATCCAGTCCCCGTGTGTATGCAGTTTTGTAATTTTTGTCATCTGTTCCCACCGGCACACAATGGCCTACTCTCCGAAAAGGGGGAAAAGGATTTAACGTGTTTCGCAAGATGTTCTGCGGGCGTTCGCCCACGGGGACTCGGTTTTTTAGTCTCATCCGAAGGGAGAGAGAGAAGGGAAAAGAGAGAAGAGAGAGAGGAGAGAGAGAGAAAAGAGAGAGAGAGAGAGAGAGACAGACAGACAGACAGACAGACAGACAGAAGACAGAGACATAGATACAGAGAGATACACAGAGAGAGAGAGAGAGAGAGAGAGGGGAGAGAGAAGAGAGAGAGGGGAGGAGGGAGGAGAGAGAGAGAGAAGAGAGACGGGCGGGAAAAGACAAAGACCCCAGAGACGAGAGACAGAAGCGAGATACAGAAAAAAGGAAAAAGAGAGTAAGAGAGAGGGGAGGGGAGAGAGAGAGAGAAGGGGAATGGAAGGGGAGAGAGAGAGACGGGGGAGGGGGGGGGGGCGGGGTAGAGGGAGAGAGGGAGGGGGACAGAGACAAACAATCAGTCAGACAGATAACAAGCCGGGCAGACACCAGAGACACAAGGGGGGAGAGGAAGGGGAGAGGAGGGAGAGAGAAAAGAGAGAGAGGGGGAGGGAAAAGAGAGAGAGAGAGAGGAAAAACGCACACACATTCACCACACAGAACAACACACAACACACACGCACAACCAAACAAAACCCCATCCCCCCCCCCCTTCAAAAGACACCACACCACACACACACACACACACGAGAGGGAGGGCTATACTGGGAGACAGACAGAAAAACGGGCAAAACACCCCCACCCCCCCTCCACACACACACAGGGGTTTAAAATGAAGTGCAATGATGCAGAAAGAATGAGGAAAAAGGGAAAAAAACAAGGGAAACTGATTTTTTTCTGGAGGTGGGGGGGGGGGGGGGGGGAGGGGAAAAGGGGGGAGGAGTGTGGGGTGGGGGGAAAGTAAAAGGAGGCTAGGAGAGAGAAAAAAGAAAGAAAGAAAGAAAGAAAACAAAACAAAACAAAAAAGAAAGAAGGAAAAAGTGAGCGACCCAGGGAGAAGAGGAGAAGAGAGAGGGGAGAGAGAGAGAGAGAGAGAGAGAGGGGAGGGGAGAGAGAGGGGAGAGAGAGAGGGGAGAAAGAGGAGAGAGGGGGAGAAGGGGAAAAATTGGGAAATTCTTCTTCGTCCCTCAAACGAAACAGGGCAGCAATTTTTGTTGTCTGTTATGATTTTGAGGAAAATGCGTCCCCGCCCGCTTTCCGGGATTTCGCTTTTACAAGTCAGGCCAGCGCGCTCCGACTTCGGTTAAAGAGAATTTTTTTATTTTTTTTAAGTCCTTTTAAAAGGGTGTCTGGGCTGTGTTTAAAAAGTTTTCCCCACTTTTTGGAAATTCCCGTGCTAGGAACCCCTCTTTTCTTCCCTCTCTTTTGTCCCCTGCCTTTTTTTCCCCTTTTTTCCTGTCAAACCCTTTCTTTTCTATTTTCGGCCCCCCACTCCCTCTCTCTCTCATCTCGCTTTCCAAACCCCTGCATCCAAACCAAAGCAAACCATCCATGCATCCCTTTCCATTCATCCTTCCATGCTCCATCCATGCATCCATCCATGCATCATTTTAAGCAAACCAAACAGCTTCCATCCATTTCCCTCTATTTCCCCTCCCTCCGGCCGTCCGTCTGTTTTTTCTATCAAATTTTTCTATCTATTATTATCTATTATCTATTTTATTAAATCTATTATCTATCTATCTATCTATCCATCCAAACCATTTCCCTCCACCCAACCAAACCACCCAAAAAACCCATCCATCCAACCCTCCAAACCGTCCGTCCGTCCGTCCTCCGGGCCGTCCCCTTTCCCTCCATCCCTCCATCCAAACCATCCCTCCATCCCCCATTTCCAAACCGTCCGCCGTTCGTTCGTTCCCTCCTTTTCTATCTATCTTTCTATCTATTTTTATATCTATCATCTATTATCTAAACTATTAACCCATCTACAAACTTTTTTTTATTAACTATTATCTAACTATCTATCATCATCTAAACTAAACTTTCTATTAACTATCTA
>CM054156.1:41884556-41889556 GCA_028751875.1 Rapana venosa
GGGGAGAAAGAAAAACGGTCAACAGAGGAATGGGAACAGAACAATATAGACTGCCGAGTTAGTAGAAATGAAAGAGGAAATGATGGACGGAAGGAAAAAAGAAAAGGAATGAAGGGAGGAATGAAGGAAGGGAGTAAGGAAGGAAGGAAGGAAGGAAAGAAAGGTGAAAAAAAAGAAAGAAAAACGGTCAGCAGAGGAATGGGAACAGAAGAAAATAGACTGCAGAGTTAGTAGAAATGAAAGAGGAAATGATGGACGGAAGGAAAGAAGAAAAGGAAAGAAGGAAGGAAGGGAGTAAGGAAGGAAGGAAGGAAGGAAGGGAAAGAAAGGTGAAAAAAAGAAAGTAAAACGGTCAGTAGAGCAATGGGAACAGAAGAAAATAGACTGCCGAGTTGGCAGAAAGGAAAGTGGAAATGAAGAAAGAAGGAAGAAGAAGAAAAGGAAGGAAGGAAAGAAGGGAGGAAGGAAAGAAAGGGAAAAAAAGAAAGAAAAAAGGAAGGACAGAAGTGAAAGGAAAGAAAGAAAGAAAAGAAAAAAGAAGCAAAAAACGGGAGGAAAGAAAGAAAGAAAGGAAAGAAATAAAGGAAGGAAAGAAAGAAAGAAAGAAAAGAAACAAGAAAAGAAAGAAAGAAAGAAAAAAAAAGAAAGAAGGAAAAACGGGAGGAAGGAAAGAAAGAAAGGAAAGAAATAAGAAACCTGAAAAGAAAGAAAACAGAAAGAAGCACACAAAAAAAACGGGAAGAAAGAAAGGAAAGAAAAGACAGAAAGAAAGAAAGAAAATAAACAAATAAAAAAAAGATGGGAGGAAGAACAGAAATAATGAAGGACAGAAGGAAAAAAGGAAAGAAAGAAGGAAAGAAAACAGAGACAGGAGGAAGTAAAGAATGCATGAACGAAAAGAAGAAAAGAAGGAAAAATGAAATAAGGAGGTAACGATAGAAGGAAAGAAGAAAGGAAGAAAATAAGGAAAGAAAAGGAAAGAAGGAAAGAAGGAAGGAAGGAAGGAAGGAAGGAAAAATGTGAAAGAGAGAACAATAAGATCTAAGAAAGGCACAAAAGAAGGGAAAAAAATGAAAAAGAGAATGGAAAAGGAAGAAGAGAAACTGGTGTGTCAGCAAAAGCGAAAAAGGGGAAGAAGAAAAGAAAGAAAGAAAGAATGAAGGAAGGAAAGAAAGGAAGGGAGGGAGGAAAGAAAGAAGGAAGGAAGAAATGAATGAATAAATTAATGAAGGAAGGAAGGAAGGAAGGAAGAGAAACTGGTGTGGTAGCAAAAGCGAAAAAGGGGGAAGAAGAAAAGAAAGAAAGAAAGAATGAAGGAATGAAAGAAAGGAAGGGAGGGAAGAAAGAAGGAAGGAAGAAATGAATGAATAAATTAATGAAGGAAGGAAGGAAGAAAGGAAAGGAAGGAAGGGAGGGAGGAAAGAAGGAAGGAAGAAATGAATGAATAAATTAATGAAGGAAGGAAGGAAAGGAAGGAAGGGAGGGAGGAAAGAAGGAAGGAAGAAATGAATGAATGAAGGAAGGAAGGAAGGAAGGAAGGAAGAAAGGACGAAAGGAAAGAAAGGGAGGAAAGGAGGAAAGAAGGAAGGAAGAAATGAATGAAGGAAGGAAGGAAAGAAAGGAAGGGAGGGGAGGAAAGAAGGAAGAAAGAGAGGGAGGAAAGAAGGAAGGAAGAAATGAATGAATGAAGGAAGGAAAGGAAGGGAGGAAGGAAAGAAGGAAGGAAGAAATGAATGAATGAATGAATGAATGACCGAATGAAGGAAGGAAGAAAGAAAGGAAGGAAGGAAGGAAGAAAAGAGAACAAGAAGAAAGGAAGTGAGAAAGGAAGGAGAGAGGAAAAGGCTGGGTGAGAGGATAGTAAGATGGAAGGAAGGCAGAGAAGAAAAGAAGAAAAAAATGTTAGACAGGTGGAAGAGAAGAAGGGAAGAAGAAGAGAATGAAAGAAGAAGGATAAAAAGAGAAGACAGATGAAAGGAAGACAGAATAGAATAAGAAAAAAAGGAGAGGATATATTTTTTTTAAAAGGAACGAAAGAAACTGATGTGCTAGCAAAAACGAAAAGAGAGCGAAGGAAAAAAAGAAAGGAAAGAAGGAAAGAAAGGAAATAAAGAACGAAAACAACTGGGAGGTGGTGGTACATCTTGATGGAAAGAAAGGCAGAATACACAGGAAAAAAATAAACAAATGAAGGACTTGAAAAAGGAACACAATACATTGTTGTGTTAACAAAAACCAAAAAAGAGGATAAAGGAAAAAAGGAAGAAAGGAAGGAAGGAAGGAAGGAAGGAAGGAAGGAAGGAAGAAAAAACCAGATGGGATGAGCGGACAGTAGGATGGAAGGAAGGTAAATATAGAAGAAAAATAAACCCATCTGGATTCAGATGAATCAGACCAGCTGTAATATGAATCGATATTCGACGTATGAGCCCTCTTTGAGAATGGGGAAATCAATTCTACCCGCGCGCAGAGAGAGAGAGAGAGAGAGAGAGAGAGAGAGAGAGAGAGAGGAGAGAGAGAGAGAGAGAGAGAGAGAGAGAGAGAGAGAGAGAGAGAGAGAGAGAGAGAGAGAGAGAGGAGAGAGAGGTGTGTGTGTGTGTGTGTGTGTGTGTGTGCGTGCGTGTGCGTGTGTGTGTGTGTGTGCGTGTGTGTGGTGTGTGTGTGTGCGTTGTGTGTGTGTGTGTGTGTGTGTGTGCGTGTGTGTGTGTGTGTGCGTGTGCGTGTGTGTGTGAGAGTGTGTTCTCTCTCTCTCTGCGCGTGCATCTCTTCCTCTCTCTCTCTCTCTTTGTGTGTGTGTGTGTGTGTGTGCGTGTAAGAGAGAGAGAGAGAGAGAGAGAGAGAGAGAGAGAGAGAGAGAGAGAGAGAGAGAGAGAGAGAGAGAGAGAAGAGAGAGAGAGAGAGAGAGAGAGAGAGAAAGTTTGTGTATGTGTGTAAGTAAGTCTTCAATTTTAACGTCTTTCCACTTAAAGTGATACCAGACGATCCTTAAATAGGAGACTGAATATGTGAGAATAGAGAAAGAGAGAGAGAGAGAGAGAGAGAGAGAGTAGAGAGAGAGAGAGAGATAGGAGAGAAAGAGAGTGGAGAGAGAGAGAGAGAGAGAGATCTACTCTTTGTGTGTGAGTGTGCGTGGGCGTCCCTACATGCATGCGCTCGTGTGTATAATAAATAGTAATAACAAAGGAAATAGTATTCTTAACATGAACAAATCAAGAGATTTGAAATTAAAATTAAAAAATTGAAATTAAAAAATAACTACAATAACTACAATAAATGCCCTATAGGACTTAACAATAAACCCTTAGCAATATCAATTGTTAACTTAACATTGTTCAACATTTCTTCAATGGAATTCTCAGAAAAGGCAGGGAGATGAGGTTTTAGCTTCTCACATTCAAGTATGATATGAGTATTTGAAATATAATCACCACATAAGCATTTAACATCCTTGCTGAATTTTGTTGTAAATGCATTTAATCTTATCCTAAAAAATAATGCCTTGAGTTGTCTTTCTTTTACAGCATTTGTATGAATCTCTAAGTCTTCAATGTATTCAACTACACTATTCACACTATTCTTGTATCATTCATTCAACAAACAAACACTTATATTCACACCCATCTCCTTTCCATATCCTGTCTAAAATCCCCATAGAAGACTTAGTAGAGTTTTTTCTTTACTCATTATTGTTATTGCTTGTTTTTGTTTTTTTTTGTTTTTTGTTTTTTGGTTTGTTTTTTTTTAAATTTCTACCCTCTTTTCCTTTATCCTACTTAAACAATGGTCTCGAAGAAAAAGCAGGCTGTTAAAATCATGCAGTGGAATGCAAGATCTATTTCCACAAACCTGGCGTATTTGATCCACCACCTTTCAAAAAATGATTATCAGGCCCTTGTTTTACAATCTCTAAATGTTAACAAAAATAAAATACCCAGATTACCAGGGTACTATTACCCACCCATACATCAAAAAGTAGAGGGTCTAACAAAGATTAGTGCAGCAATTTACATCAAAGAAGGAATAGAGTACAGTGTGAAATCTCCACCAATACCTGGTAACATTCCAGATCTACATTCATGTGCAGCGCGTGTCAAATTTAATGATCAGTTAATCTTAAATATTATTTCTTTGTATTTACCAAAAGGACCTAACAACTTTAACACAGATTGGATTCATAATCTCCAAGATAATGAAAAATGGTTTATTGGAGGAGATTTCAACGCACATGCACCGTTCTGGGATAAAGATTGCATTTCAGTCACCAGCAACAGGTTCGTAGAAAACGTAGTTGATTCTTGTCTATGTTTATTGAATGACGGCAGCGTTACTAGAATTCCCGATGTCTCAAGTCACAGAGCCTCGGCAATAGATCTAACTTTAGTGTCACCAACACTTGTTTCTGATTGCGATTGGTCAACCCATAAAGATACTCTAGGCAGTGATCATTTACCTATCATTATAACTTTTAATAACCAATTATGCCAGTGTGATATTACAAAGGACAAAGTTCCAAAATATAATTATAAGCGTGCTGACTGGAAAAAGTTTCAACATATTCTTGCTTCTTACAATACAGAGTCCATAGATACGCAGGACATAGATCAAATGTATTCTGCCATAACAAGTATTATACTACAAGCTGCCAATATATCTATTCCTAAATGCCACTCAGGAAAATCTATTAAACATTTTGGAAATGTCTGGTGGACACAAGCATGTGAAGCGGCTGTACATAAAAAAACATTTAATGCATAAAGCTTTTCTAAAAGATAAATCCTCTAGTAACCATGATGAGCAGAAAAAAGCCAAGAACTACTGTAACATGGTCATAGCACAAGCTAAAAAAACAGTATTGGTCATCTTTTTGTAGAAGTGAAATTTCAAATCATAAAGATATTAAGAAAGTATGGAAAAAATTTAATGAAATGACAAAAGGTATTAACTTACCATCATGTCCAATTATTCTAAAAAACAAAGAGTTTCCATCTAGTTCAGAAAAG
>CM054156.1:41894556-41902056 GCA_028751875.1 Rapana venosa
GCTTTTTTTTAACATCCTGTCCCCGTGTGTAATGCGGTTTTGTAAATTTTGTCATCTGTTCCCACCGGCACACAATGGCCTACTCTTTCGAAAAGCGGAACAGGATTTAACGTGTGCGCAAGATGTTCTGCGTGCGTTCGCACACACACGGGGCCTCGGTTTATAGTCTCATCCGAAGGACTTTTGGGGAGAGTGGAGTCTGCACTGATGTTAACTCCAGGGGGAAAATATCCCCCTTGAACGGGAGAGTTGTCCATTGTGTGCCGGTGGGAACGGAAGGACAACATTTAGAAAACAGCACGCACACTGGAGTTGAGTTTAGACATCACCGCCGATGTGGAAATACAGTTGCCTGACCTTAATGGCTGACAAACGGTTGTGAAACACAAAACCTCACCATTGGTCAACCTCCGAGCTCTAGCCCAGGAAAAACAATCAGAAAAGCCTTCCTTCCTTCCTTCCTTCCTTCCTTCCTTCCTTCCTTCCTTCCTTCCTTCCTTCCCTCCCTCCTTCCTTCCTTCCTTCCCTCCCTCCCTCCTTCCTTCCTTCCTTCCTTCCTTCCTTCACCTTCATCTATCCCCGTTGTCCCGTAGACCGTGGGGGCACCAATGAGGATTTTGTAACCAGCTTCCTCCACTCCCCGCGGTCCTCTGCTTTCTGTAGCAAATCATTCCACTCAAGGCCAGTCTACCACTCTCTGATGATGTCTTCCCATCGTTGTTTTCTCTGTCTGCTGCCTCTTCTTCGTCTCCCTCCTTGTACTGTTCCCTGTAGTAGGACAGTCTTGGCCAGTCCAGATGTTCGTGTGACGTGCCCGTACCACTTAAGTTTGCGTTTGTTGTTGTTGTCGTTTTTGTTTTCTTGTACTGAAGTCAGGAGAGGATCAAATCAAATTAACGGGACGGGATAGCTCAGTGGTCGGAGCACTCGCTTTCCCCCAGCCAAGTTAAGCAGCGTCCAGCGTGGTTACCAGTTGGATGGGTGACCGTTTGCGCGCCTTGGCTTCAGTACAGTTCCCCCAGTTCACCCAGCTGTAAATGGGTACCTGCCCTCTTTAGGGTCAGGGAAGGTAAAGCAGCGAGGGAGAGGAGATGAGCGCCGCCCTCAATATGCTGGCCCCTAGAGAAGTGAGGTCCCTGACGCCTCGCTCCCCTACGACCATATAGGTTATGGGACTCCTTTACCTTTTTTTTTTTTTTTTTTTTTTTTACTGAAGTCAGGAGCTCTTCATCTGGTCCGATGGCGTTTTTAATTCTGGCCTTCACTTCTTCGTTAGTGATGTGATCTCTGTGTGAGATATCAAGGAGTTAGAGAAAGCACCTTATCTCCATATGCCTATATCCTTTTTTTAATGTCTGCTGTTATGGTCCACGTTTCGCAAGCGTAAAAAAAATTGAAAATGATCAGGGAACGCATCAATCTAATCTATCTTGAAGCTGATGGCGATGTTCTTGTCGTTCCAGAGGACTTTCAGTTTGGTCATTGCAGCTGTGTGGTCTGGGCTACCATGGAGAGAATTTCAGGTTTTGATCCTTCATCAGAAAATAGATACAGTAAAATAATATTATCATAACATATTAAAGCGTTTTACACGATTTAAGGCTTTGTAAAATGCATTTGGTCAAATTGTTCATTTCTCGATGCCACAAGATCGTCAAACAAGAATACATTAGAATGAAATCTAAACGAAACCTGTTTGTTTTCAGAAACTAACATTTTGTGAGAGTTTTGTCACTGTCGTGTGATTGCGCACGAGAATGTCATTTCTGTTCTTGTTTGTTTTAATGAGACAATAAAGTTGTCGTGGATCTCGCAGGCTTGATATTAGGGCTGAATAAGATTTAATGTGATGTGCTCGGGCGATAAAGAAAAGAGCGACACAATGCAAAGTGAATATCCTTGTCTTCTCTGCGGTGACATTAACGGCCCGTCGTTTTCTCAGCTAATCTCCATAATTATCATAACATTATCTTCTTCTGCTTCTTCTTCTTTTTCTTCTTCTTCTTCTTCTTCTGCTTCTGCTTCTTCTTCTTCTTCTTCTTCTTCTTCTTCTTCTTCTTCTTCTTCTTCTTCCTCGTCCAACGCTCAGGCAGCAGCAATCTTTGTTGTCTGTCATTGGAGCGAAAATGCCGTTAAGCGCCTGACAAATCAGGCCCAGCGCATCCGACTTCGACGTGGGAAGAGCATAGCATTGTTATCTTTAAAATCTTTTGTGGGAAAAGGGCAGGAGTATGAACCAAGACAGGCAGAACATTAATTTGTCAAGAAGGGGGTGACCAAAAGGAACATGAACAAGAGAAACATACAACAACAACAAATATTAATCAGGCTTTGGGGAGGTGGGATATAGCCTAGTGGTTAGAGCTTTGCGCTCGTGATCTGACGGCCCGGGTTCGAGCCACCACCACGGAGACACCCCGTTCAAGGGGATTTTTCTTCTGGAGTTAACATCAGTGATGACTCTATCCATTCCTCGGAAAGTCCTTCGGATGAGACTATAAACCGAGGTACAGTGTACGAACGCACGCAGAACATCTTTCTGCACACACGTTCTGCCTCTTGGAAGAGTAGGCCATTGCGTGCAGGTTGGAACGTATGACAATTTTTAAAAAATCAAAAATAAAACCGCATACACACTGGGGTCGTGTTTCGACATCATCCCCGAAATCAGTATACGGCTACCTTAATGGTAGGCAGAGAAAAACCCCAGGTGGCATACGTAAAATCTCACCATTGGTGAACCTCGGAGCTCTAGTCCACAAACCAACAAATAAAAACATAAGACTTTCAAACCATAGAAACAAAAACAGAGAGAGAAGGGAGAGAAAGACACAGACGGAATCGCCAATCACTATTCTTCCAAGGACAGGGCTTAACGATAATCTCTCCCCACCCCACCCCACCCCACCCCCTTGCAAATCCCCTACCACCACCCTCCTCCTTCCCCGATCCCCTCGTCTCCCTATCTAGGGATTACACTCAACTGCAAAGATCCCTAAGCGCTTGACCGGTCAATCCAGTTCCATAAAAAAACTTTTTTAATTTAAAATTAAATTTTTAAAATTCTTTTATTTCGAGGATAATGGAATAAGCACTCCCATCATAATTATTGTTTGTAGCCAACCTCGCGCGTGTAAGAACCCACGGCAACAAAAGAGTTGTCCTTGGCAAAATTCGGTAGAAAAAATAGCCTTTTTCATATATAAAAGAAAACAACAACAAAAAATCCCCGAAGTA
The DNA here is from genome assembly GCA_028751875.1 of Rapana venosa. Classification (NCBI taxonomy): domain Eukaryota; kingdom Metazoa; phylum Mollusca; class Gastropoda; order Neogastropoda; family Muricidae; genus Rapana; species Rapana venosa. Next base: position 41,897,794 of record CM054156.1, read on the forward strand.
CACAGTTTACAAACAGGAAAGTGAAATTAAAGTTTTTAAAAAACCAACAACAAAAACCCCAACACGGGTGGCGCTGCTCTTGTGGCGACATATTTTCCCCATGAGGAGAGAGAGACAGAAGCACGAATTTCACGCAGAGAACACTGCCGTGACTGAAAGTGGTATAATTATAGCAAACACAGTACACTACACTACAATACAATGCAATACAATAGACAACAGAGGCCATACCAGAACTGTCTGTTGAAAGGCATGAGGCAAAGAAAGATGAAATCGAGAGAGAGAGAGAGAGAGAGAGAGAGAGTGAGAGAGAGAGAGAGAGAGAGAGAGAGAGAGAGGTGGAGAGAGATGAGAGAGAGAGAGAGAAGAAAGAGAGAGAGAGAGAGAGAGAGAGAGAGAGAGAGAGAGAGAGAGAGAGAGAGAGAGAGAGAGAGAGAGAGAATGACAATGACAATGACAATGACAAATTCTTTTATTTCGAGGATAATGAATAAGCACTCATGTGCTTTTTTACATCCAGTTCCCGCCCTAAGGGATATATCAGCGAGAGAGAGAGAGAGAGAGAGAGAGAGAGAGAGGAGAGAGAGAGAGAGAGAGAGAGAGAGAGAGAGAGAGAGAGAGAGAGAGAGAGAGAGAACGCAAACGCAATTTTATTTCACGAGGGTAATAGATTAAGTAACAAGACTTTTTTTCATCAGCCCTCAAAATGAAAGAAAAGAAAAAGCTGCAAAAAAAAAAGCAAAGCATAATTATGATACATATGAAAGTACACACACACTCCCATTCAGAGAGAAGAAGAGAGAGAGAGAGAGAGAGTGAGAAGAGAGAGAGAGAGAGAGAGAGAGAGAGAGAGATGAGAGAGAGAGAGAGAATGTGTGTGTGTGTGTTGGGGTGGAATTGAACCTAAGACTGTTCGTGTTTTTTGTCCAGCTGCTGGAGAGAGAGAGAGAGAGAGAGAGAGAGAGAGAGAGAGAGAGAGAGAGAGAGAGAGAGAGAGAGAGAGAGGAGAGAGAGAAAGAGAGAGAGAGAGACAGACAGACAGACAGACAGACAGAGAGACAGACAGACAGACAGACAGACATATAGTGGTTGTGGGTGTGGGGGAGTGAGAGAGTGAGGGAGGAGATGAAGACATAGGGGGTGGGGGTGGGGGGAGGGGAGAGGAGGGTAGTAGAGGGTGACAGACAAGGACAGACGAGGATTACTGGAACCGAATCTGCCAGTGACAGGCCTAAGGGAAATCCCTCCCTCCCTCCCTAGATCCTCCCTCCCTCCCTCCCTCCCTTCCTCCCTCCCTCCATCCTTCTCTCCCTTCCCTTCCCTTCCTTCAAGCCATTATCAGAGGATCGTAGTCATCAGCAGAAACCTATAAGTTATGAATCAACATAGGCGCCAGACATTTGGAAACATTCATGATTAATAAAACACAAAAAAACCCAACACACATTCACATCATTGTGATAGAAAATGGAAAAGGGGGATTAAGAAAGTATAATAAAGACAATAATAACAACATAATATAGTATAATAAAGACAGGCGATTGAACATTGTCGCTGAGTGAGTACATAATTTTTCGGTTTGCATTCCTGTAGGTCTCCTTGTTCTTGTTCTTCTTGTTGTTGTTGTTTTTCTTGTTCTTCCTCTTGTTCTTGTTATTGTTTTTCTTGTTCTTGTTCTTCATGTTCTTGTTCTTGTTCTTGTTCTTCTTGTTCTTCTTGTTCTTGTTCTTCTTGTTCTTCTTCTTGTTCTTGTTCTTCTTTTTCTTCTTCTTCTTCTTCTTTTTTCATGTTTCTTCTTGTTCTTGTTCTTCTTCTTGTTTTCTTGTTCTTCTTGTTCTTCTTGTTCTTGTTCTTGTTCTTCTTCTTCTTCTTCTTGGTCGTTGTCGTCGAACGCTCAGACAGCAACTATTGTTATCTGTCATACGATCGAAAACGCGTTAAGCTGCCATTAAGCGCCTGACTAGTCAGGCCCAGCACATCCGACTTCGGCATGGGAGAGAAAATCTGTTAAGTCTTTCTGGAAAAAAAAAGGCAGGAGAATGGACCAAGAAGGCCCGAAAATAGACGAGAAGAAGGTGACATGAAGAAAAGGAACAAGGCAGAAACAAAGAGAGGGATAGAAAAGAGGGGATTTGAAAAGAGGGAAGGAGAGAGAGAGAAGGAGGGAGAGAGAGAGGGAGAGGGAGGGAGAGAGAGGGAGAGAGAGGGAGAAGGAGAGAGAGAGGGAGAGAGAGACAGAGACACAGAGTCAGACAGACATACACAAACTTAGAGGGACAGACAGGCAAACAGACATAGACGGACAGACTGACAGGCAGACAAACAGACTGACAGACATGACAGACAGACAAATATGACAGACAGACAGACATAACAGAGACTGACATAACAGATAGACAGACAGGCAGGCAGGCAGGCAGGCAGGCAGGCAGGCAGGCAGGCAGATTCCCGGTTGTTACGCAAAGGAGTCGAAGATAAAGTACATCAGGCTTCTTAACTTTTTTTTTTATATATATGCCATGGGGTGGGATAATCACAAATTTATTTCAGAGAATAACATTGTGTATCACCGTGGAACCAAGCAGGCACTATGAAACTGATCGATGGGCAGTGCAGGATCTTGTCTTCCCAGTGGCCTGCTGCTGGCCTAAAGTCTGGCTATCAGTATAGTATTTATTTATTTATTTATCTATCTATTTATACTACTTTTAAGTCATGGCAGATTTCTCTGCGTGAAATTCGGGCTGCTCTCCCCGGGGAAAGCGCGTCGCCACATGAGCAGCGCCACCCTTTTTTTTTCTCCCCTTTTTCCTGTCTGCAACTGTATTTGTTTCCCTATCAGAGTGGCTTGTTTTTCTACAAAATTTTGCCAGGGACAACTCTAGAAGGGTACTGAGTAATCTGGAGGTTAGAGCAGCACTACGCAATGCGTACGCGATAATTATAGCAGCCCGAATTCGAACCACCACCGAGAAAATCCCTACCCTGTAATTCACCAGGCGCCTCCGAGATTCGAACCCACGACTTCATGGATCCGTGAGATTGAAGTGGAAAGGTCTTAACCACTCGGCTAAAGTGTCCGTCCTCTTTTGTTTTTCAGTTTACTACTGTGCATTTTCTATGAAGCGATCTCGTCTTTTGTTTTTCAGTTTTCTACTGTGCATTTTCTATCAAGCGATCTCGTCTTTTGTTTTTCAGTTTACTACTGTGCATTTTCTATGAAGCGATCTCGTCTTTTGTTTTTCAGTTTACTACTGTGCATTTTCTATCAAGCGATCTCGTCTTTTGTTTTTCAGTATACTACTGTGCATTTTCTATCAAGCGATCTCGTCTTTTGTTTTTCAGTATACTACTGTGCATTTTCTATCAAGCGATCTCGTCTTTTGTTTTTCAGTTTACTACTGTGCATTTTCTATCAAGCGATCTCGTCTTTTGTTTTTCAGTTTACTACTGTGCATTTTCTATCAAGCGATCTCGTCTTTTGTTTTTCAGTTTACTACTGTGCATTTTCTATCAAGCGATCTCGTCTTTTGTTTTTCAGTTTACTACTGTGCATTTTCTATCAAGCGATCTCGTCTTTTGTTTTTCAGTTTACTGCTGTGTATTTTCTATCAAGCGATCTCCATCACTGCCGTGTCCTTTCCTATCGCCCGTTCTGACGAATAAACCTCTGCTGTTGGCTGTAATCCACAGATGGCTGGGAGGGAGGGAGGGAGGGAGGGAGGGAGGGAGGAAGGGAGGGAGGGATGGAGGGAGGGAGGGAGGGAGGATGGAGGGAGGAAGGGAGGGAGGAGGGATTTTCCTTATTAGGCTGTCACTGACACATTCGGCTCCGGTAATCCTCATTGTCCTTGACTCACCACCCCCCACCCCCACCCGTCCACCCCTTCTCTCTCTCTCTTTTTCTTTCTGTCTGTTTGTCTCTCTCTCTCCCTCCCTCTCTATCTCTTTCTCTCTCTCTCTCTCTCTCTCTCTCTCTCTCTCTCTCTCTCCCCTCTCTCTCTCTCTCTCTCCCCTCTCCCTCTCTCTCTCTCTCTCTCTCTCTCTCCCTCCCTCTCTGTCTGTCTCTCCCTCACTTCCTCCCTCCCTCCCTCCCCTCTCTCTCTACTGTCTGCCTGTGTCTGTATGTCTGTCTATCTGTGTCTGTCTGTCTGTCTGTCTATCTGTGTCTGTCTGTCTGTCTGTGTCTGCCTAACTCTGTCTGTCCGTATCTGTCTGACTGTCTCTCTGTCTCTATCTATCTACCTGTCTGTCTGTCTGTCT
>CM054156.1:41917056-41922056 GCA_028751875.1 Rapana venosa
CGCTCAGCCTGGCCTTCATGTTCGTCTTCACGGGCTTCGTGTCCCTGCAGAGCTTGCAGAGCACGCTGCACGCCCACAGCGGCGTGGGCGTGGTGTCTCTCAGCGTCATCTACGGCAGCACGGTCCTCTCCTGCCTCTTGGCGCCCTGGCTCATCAACCGCATCACCACCAAGTGGACCATGGTGCTGGCCTTCTCCCTCTACTTCGGCTACTTCGCGGCCAACTTCTACCCCAGGCACTACCTCCTCATCCCGCTCAGCGTCATGCTGGGAGCTCTGGCCGGGCCCATGTGGAGCGCCCAGGCCACCTACGTCACCACCCTGGCCTTGACCTTCGCCCAGCATCGCCGCTCGGTGGAGACGTCGGACGAGACCATCAACAAGTTCATGGGCATCTTCTTCGGCTTCTTCCGCAGCAGCCAAATCTGGGGCAACATGATCTCCGCGCTAGTCCTGTCCAAAAACGCCACCACGGCGCTGCTAGGAGGAGGAGGAGCAGGAGGAGCAGGAGGAGGAGGAGGAGGAGGAGGACTCCTCCGCGGCGGGAACGTGTCCGCGTCTCCCGACAAGCTTGAGGACGACAGCGGCGCCCAAGTCAGCGAGGGGGTCGAGGAGGGTGGTCTGGAGAAGGACGCGGACCTCGGGGATCTCACGTCGTCGTCCTACATGCTGAAGACGCTCGCGGATAACGGCTCGCGGACCCTGTGCGGGGTCAACACGTGCTGGTTGAACCGGACCACGGCGGACGGCATCTACAACAATGCTGAGGTGGGCGCCGCCTCTTGGGCGTCTGCCGGGTTCATCCCTGAGTCCACCAAGTACATGCTGCTGACCACCTGCCTGGCTTGCGGCCTCATGGGCATCGTCATCGTGGTGGCCCTCGTGGACCAGGTCAAGGTGAAGGTTCTTTTCTTAGGGGTTTGGGTTTTTGGGGGGTTAGGTTGGGTTTTTTGGGGGTTGAGTTTGGGTTGAGGTGGGTTTGGGATTGGGGTTGGGGTTGTGTTTGGGTTGGTTTGGGGCTGGGGTTAGGTTGAGTAGGGTTGAGGTGGGTTCGGTTTGGGTTGGTTGGGTTGGGTTGAGGTTGGGGCTGCAGGTGGGTTTGGGTCGGGATTGGGTTTGGGTTTGGGTTGGGTTGGAGTTGGTTGGGGTTGGGTTGGGTTGAGGTGGGTTTGGGATGAGACGAGTTTGGGGTTGTGTTTTGGGTTGAGGCGGGTTGTGATGGGTTGGGGTTGGGGTTGGGGCTGTGTTTGGGTTGAGACGAGTTTGGGGTTGTGTTTGGGTTGAGGTGGGTTATGTTGAGTTGGGTTTGAGTTGTGTAAGGATGGGTTGGGTTGAGATGGGTTGGGTGATATGGGTTGGGTTGGGTTAGGTTGGGTAGGCCTAGGGCTGAGATAGTTTGGGGTTGGCTTGGTTTGATTTGGTTAAGCAGTAGCTTTTTTGTGTTGTTGTTTGTTGTTGTTGTTGCTACATTTGATACTGTTAATGTTGTTGGTGACAGTTTTGGTTTATTTTAGAGGAAGTGGGCCTTAGTTTTCTTGTTAGCATGTACCAATTTGTTTATGTAGGATTAGTTGTTTTTGTTGTTTTGTTTGAGGTTTTATTGCTTTCAGTATGCTTAAAATGTGATGAATATAATTATAAAAAATGCGTTATTGTCAAATTGGCTACCAGGAAGATGTTTCACCCACTCCACCACCCAGGGAGCTAGTAAAGGCTCTTGTGCATGCTGGGCATTTTTCTTTCCTTCAAAAACTATACACATACTCACACCCACGTGCACTAATACCCACATGCACCCAAGCATGCACACGCGCGTGCACACATGCACGCACACACACACTTGCACACACTCACACACACACACACACTCGCACACACACACACAACACACACACACACACACACACACACACACACACACTCGCGCACAACACATTCACACACACACACTCACACACACACTCACACACACACACTCACACACACACACTCACTCACACACACACACACACACATTAAAAAACCCAATTTAACAAACAAAACCCAAACCAATTCCAAAACAACACAGCCCAATGCAACCCATCTCAACCAAACCAAACTCAAGTCAATCCCAAACCCAATCCAATCCAAATGAACCCAACCCAAACCCGAACCAAAACCCGAACACAACCTGATCTAAAAACACACACGACTAACTAGCTAACTAGATAGCTAACTAATGAATTAGTTCACTCACTCACTCACTCACTCACTCACTCTCACTCATTCACGCATTCATTGATTCACTCACCAAATAAACCTACTAACCAACTAACTAACTAACTAACTAACTAACTAACTAACTAACTAACTAACTAACTAACTAACTAACTAGCTAACTAGCTAACTAACTAACTAACTAACTGCCTATCTACCCATCTACCTATCTAACCAACTAATTAAGTACCTACCTACCTAACTAACTAACCAACTAACTAAACTATTTAACTAACCAACCAACCAACTAACCAACTAACCAGCTAACTAACTAACTAACTAGCCAACCAACCAACTAACTAAACTAACTTAACTAACCAGTCAACCAAACAACCAAACAACCAGCCAACCTTACCAACCAACCAACCAACGAACCAACCTACCTAACAAACCAACCAACCAACCACCCACCCACCAACCAACAACCAACCAACCAACCGAACAAACCAACCAACTAACCAACCAACTAACTAACTAACTCCCTCATTCTATTTCTTCTCCCTTTACATATCAAAACGACCAGGTGGGCAAACGTAGCGCGGACCCCGAGTTCTCGCTGACGTCCTCGGAGCTGTGTCTGTCCACGGTGAGGATGCTGAAGGACTCCAAGTGCTGCCTGCTGGTGCCTCTGGTGATCTTCATGGGGCTGGAGCAAGGCTTCATGTTCAGCGACTTCACCAAGGTCAGTCCACGTCTTTGATATGAAATGATTATGACGAGTGGGGCTTCAAATGAATGTCCTTTTGGGCTTTCGTTCCGCGCTTCCCTTTCGGTCGTACTTGGCTGTGTGTTAGAAGGAATGTTTTTGGGATTTGTGTTTTGTTTTTTGTTTGGTTTTGTTTGGGAAAAGGGAAGGAAAGGAAGAGGAGGAGGGGGAGGGGGAGGAAGAGGAGGAGGAAGGTGGGGGAGGTGGTGGAGAGAGAAGGCAGGATGGAAGGAAAGAAAAGAAAGAAAAGAAAAAAAGAGAAGGAGGGGGGAAGGAGGAGGAGACAGAAAGTGGGTGAAAGGAAAGAAAAGAAAAGAAACAAAAGAGGAGAAGGAGGGGAGGATGAGAGAGAGAAGGTGGATGAGGGAAGAAAGAAAAGAAAAGAAATAAAATAAAAAAAAAGAAAACAGGAGGGGGAGGGGGAGGAGGAGGGGGAGGAAACAGAAGGTGGGGTGGAAGGAAAAAAAAAAAGAAAGAAAGAAAGAAAGAAAACAGGAGGGATGAGGAGGAGGAGAGAGAAAGTGGAGTGGAAGGAAAGAAAAGAAAAAGAAAGAGAAAAAGAAAGAAAGAAAGAAAAAAGAGGGATGAGGAGGAGGAGAGAGAAAGAGGAAAAGTAGGAAGGAAAGAAAAAAGAAAAAAGAAAAAGAAAAGAAAGAAAGAAAGAAAACAGGAGGGATGAGGAGGAGGAGAGAGAAAGTGGAGGGGAAGGAAAGAAAAAAAAAGAAAGAAAGAAAGAAAGAAAGAAAGAAAGAAAGAGGGAGGAGGAGAGAGAAAGTGGAGTGGAAGGAAAGAAAAGAAAAAGAAAGAAAGAAAGAAAAGAAAGAAAAAAGAAAAGAGAGGAGGAGGAGAGAGAAAGTGGAGTGGAAGGAAAGAAAAGAAAAAGAAAGAAAGAAAGAAAGAAAGAAAGAAAGAAAAAGAGGAGGAGGAGAGAGAAAGTGGAGTGGAAGGAAAGAAAAGAAAAGAAAGAAAGAAAGAAAGAAGAAAGAAAGAAAAGAGGAGGAGGAGAGAGAAAGTGGAGTGGAAGGAAAGAAAAGAAAAAGAAAGAAAGAAAGAAAGAAAGAAAAAGAGGAGGAGGAGAGAGAAGGTGGAGGTGTAAAGGAAGAAAAGAAAAAGAAAGAAAGAAAGAAAGAAAGAAAGAAAGAAAAGAGGAGGAGGAGAGAAAAGGTGGGGTGAAGGAAAGAAAAGAAAAGAAAGAAGAAGAAAGAAAGAAGAAAAGAGGAGGAGGAGGAGAGAAGGTGGGGTGAAAGGAAAGAAAAGAAAAAGAAAGAAAGAAAGAAAGAAAGAAGAAAAGAGGAGGAGGAGAGAGGAAGGTGGGGTGAAAGGAAGAAAAGAAAAAGAAAGAAAGAAAGAAAGAAAGAAAGAAAAGAGGAGGAGGAGATGGGGGGGGGGGGGGGGGGGAGGAGGGGAGAGGGAAGGAGGGGAGGAAGAGAAGAGAGAAGGTGGGGTGAAGAAAGAAAGAAAAGAACAAAACAAGAAAAACAAGAGGAGGAAGGGGGGTAGGGAGGGAGGAGGAGAGGAGGAGGAGGAGGAGAGAGAGAATTCAAAACGAAGAAAGAGAAAAAGAGAAAAGAAGAGGAGGGAAAAAGGCAAGAGGCAAACAGGCAGAATGGGAAAAAAACCGACATCCAAAACAAAAGACGTAAGAAAAGGACACACAGAAAAAACCCCAAAGCAAAGAGGTATAATGAAGATAGAAAAAAACAAGCAAGACAAGGAATGAACCCCCCAGCTCCCCCCCCCCCCCCCCCCCCCCCCCCCCTTCCCTTTTCCCCACCACCCCAGCAAGCAAGCATAATACAAACAAAAACAACACAAAAAAAATAGGAAGAAAAAATACAGAGAGAGGAAAGAATTGTCAAGAAAGAAACAAGGCATTATAAATAATAATAATAATAATAATAATAATAATAATAATAATAATAATAATAATAATGTATGGGATTTATAGAGCGCTGAATCTTGTAAAGTAAACAAATCAAAGCGCTTGCATTCAAATCATTCACACGCATGCAACCGTCCACAAATATCAAGATAAACAA
>CM054156.1:41927056-41949556 GCA_028751875.1 Rapana venosa
TGATCACACATGGAAAACAACCAATCCTTTGAGGCTCATATCTCGAACAAGGTTAGCATTTGATACACATTCATGTCATACTGCATCAATACTTTAGACAGTAGACATCAAAATCAGTATCAGTCAAAATGCAACATTACAATTCAGGATCTGGATCATACATGTGAATACAAAGCCTTAACACACCCATCATTAACTGATATTTTGACACAGCAATTTCTTCCTTCTATTGATAGAATGAAAAATATATCTGGATAGATAACGACTACATTCTCTATTTGATGTTATAAGTAAAACTGACAAAGGTATATTCATACAGTTAGTCAAAAACTTATCCCTTAGATCTGAGTACATTGGACAATCGAACAAAAAATGGGCTTCGTTTTCGACTTTTATTTTACAAAATGGACAAAACTTTTCTTGATCATTAATACTGTATCTATGGACATTATTCATAAGAGGCAAAACATTTAATCTAGCCTGTGTAATAGCAACTCGAAAACAGTAAGTATCTGTAAAGTAAATGTATTCCTCTTTTCCAAAGATAGTTTTGAATGATCTATAATTTTCATACCTCTCTTTATCTCTTATGGTTCTATGCCATTCTTGAATGAGCATGTCTACTAATCTTTGCTTAAATACACGTAAAAAAGCCTTTTCATCACCAACACCTTGTTGTAACCATACAATATTAAATCCTGTTTCGCACAAAATTTCTCTTATTTTTGATACCCAGCATTCTTTTCCATTTTTATCTAGTTCCAATAGCATTTGGTAGGCACTGTATGGCAATCTGTTTGAACTCATTTGTAGTAACTTAAACCAGTATTTAATAACATTAGTATAAGAATTAATATAAAGAGGATACCTACCCAATTCACCATACACCATTTTATTGGGTGTTCTTATTGGAACTCCTAAAAACAGAGAGAGAGAGAGAGAGAGAGAGAGAGAGAGAGAGAGAGAGAGAGAGAGAGAGAGGAGAGAGAGAGAGAGAGAGAGAGAGAGAGAGAGAGAGAGGAGAGAGAGAGGAGAGAGAGAGTCTTTTATTTCGAGGATAATGGAATAAGTACTCATGTGCATTTTTATTTTTACACACAGTCCCCGTGTGTGCAGTTTTGTAATTTTGTCATCCGTTCCCACCGGCACCCAATGACCTACTCTTCCGAAAAGTGGAACAGAAGAAAGAGAGAGAGAGAGAGAGAGAGAGAGAGAGAGAGAGAGAGAGAGAGAGAGAGAGAGAGAGAGAGAGAGAATGCGAATGCGAAAGTTTTATTCATTATAGGCCTTGGCCCCTCAGAGAGAGAGAGAGAGAGAGAGAGAGAGAGAAGAGAGAGAGAGAGAGAGAGAGAGAGAGAGAGAGAGAGAGAGAGAGAGAGAGAGAGACAGACAGACAGACAGACAGACAGACAGAGAGAGCGAGAGAGAGAGAGAGAGAGACAGACAGACAGACAGAGACAGAGAGAGAGAGGGGGAGGGGGGAAGGGAGGGAGGATAGGAGGAGGGGAGGTGGGTGCACGGACGGAGAGAGTTAATTGGTTACTGGCCAACACCTGTCCTTGTTCACAGTTTATTTCTTCTTCGTTATTTTGTAAGTCTTCCACGCGCAAGAAAACTGGGCCTTGGGCAGTTTTGAAAGGCTTCATAAGCTCTTGTGGCTGCTGCTGCTGATTTACAGCCGGTGTAAATTTGAAGATTGCAACTGATACTAAGCAACGGCACAGCCACATGAACACATGAAAGTGAAAGAGTGCGAGTGGTTGCTACAAAAATCCACTAAAAACAAACAAAACAGAGCCACAAAACCAACAACAACAACAATCATCATCATCATCGTCGTTGTCGTCGTCATTATCATCATCATCATAATCAGCAGCAGCAGCAGCAGCGGTATTCTTCTTTTCTTCTTCTTCTTCTTCTTCTTCTTCTTCTTCTTCTTCTTCTTCTTCTTCTTCTTCTTCATCATCATCATCATCATCATCATCATCATCATCAATAGCAGAAGAGTTTGCTATGTCTGTCTTATGCACTTAAGGTAATCGTTAGAAAAAAATACATGACGAGGATTAAGAAGAAGAACAAGAAGAATTACGAAGAATTGCTAAGAAGAAGAAGAGTTACGAAGAAGAAGAAGAATTTGCGAAGAAGAATGCAGAAGAGGAACTGCAAAGAAGAAAGAAGAAGAAGAAGAAGAAGAAGAAGAAGAAGAAGAAGAAGAAGAAGAAGAAGAAGAAGAAGAAGAAGAAGAAGAAGAAGAAGATTTCTCGAAAATGAAGAATTGCAAAGATGATGAAGAAGAAGGAAAACAACAACAGCAAGACTGACAAAAAATCAGAAGAAGAAGAGAAAAATTGTGAAGAATTCAGAAGAAGAATGCGAAAAAGAAAAATTGCGAAGAAGAAGAAGAAGAAGAAGAAGAAGAAGAAGAAGAAGAAGAAGAAGAAGAAGAAAGATTTCTCGAAAATGAAGAATTGCAAAGATGATGAAGAAGAAGGAAAACAACAACAGCAAGACTGACAAAAAATCAGAAGAAGAAGAAGAATGCAAAGAATGCGAAGAAGAAGAAAAACAAGAAGAAGAATGCGAAGAATGCGAAAAAGAATGCGAAGAAGAAGAATGCGAAGAAGAAGAATGCGAAGAAGAAGAAGAATGCGAAGAAGAAGAAGAAGAAGAAGAAGAAGAAGAAGAATGCGATGAAGAAGAAGAAGAATGCGAAGAATGCGAAGAATGCGAAGAAGAAGAAAGAAGAAGAAGAAGAAGAAGAAGAAAAGAAGAAGAAAAGAAGAAAGAAGAAGAAAGAATGCAAACAAGAAGAATGGAAAGAAGAAAAATGCAAAGAAGAAGAAGAAGAAGAAGAATGTGAAGAAGAAGAAGATGAAGAAGAATGCGAAGAAGAAGAAGAATAAGAATGCGAAGACGAAGACGAAGAATGCGAATGCGAAGAATGCGAAGAAGAATGCGAAGAAGAATGAGAAGAAGAATGCGAAGAAGAATGCGAAGAAGAATGCGAATGCGAAGAATGCGAAGAAGAAGAATTGCGAAGAAGAAGATGACGAAGAAGAAGAATGCGAAGAAGAAGAAGAAGAAGTAAAAAGAAGAAGAAGAATGCGAAGAAGTAGAAGATGAATGCGAAGAAGAATGCGAAGAAGAAGAAGAATGCAAAGAAGAGAAGGAGAAGAAGAAGAATAATGCGAAGAATGCGAAGAAGTAGAAGAAGAAGAAGAATGTGAAGAATGCGAAAGAAGTAGAAGAAGAATGCGAAGAAGTATAAAGAAGAATGCAAAGAAGAAGAAGAAGAAGTAGAAGAAGAAGAAGTAGAAGAATAAGAATGCGAAGAAGAAGTAGAAGAAGAATGCAAATAATGCAAAGAAGAAGAAGAATGCAAAGAAGAAGAAGAAAAATGCAAAGAAGAAGAAGAAGAATGCAAAGAAGAAGAATGCAAAGAAGAAAAGAATGCAAAGAAGAAGAAGAATGCAAAAGAAGAGAATGCAAAGATGAAGAAGAAAAAGAATGTACAGAAAACAAACAATGCAAAGGCAACTACGACAATAAAGAAGAAGAATGTGTAGAAGAATACAAAGAAGAAGAAAAAGACAAGCGAAGAAGAAGATTTGCGAAGAAGAAGAATTGCGAAGAAAGAGAATTGCGAAGAAGAAGAATTGCGAAAAGAATTGCGAAGAAGAATTGCGAAGAAGAAGAAGAAAAGAAGAAGAAGAAGAAAAGAAGAAGAAAAGAATGCGAAGAAGAAGAAGAAGAAGAAGAAGAAGAAGAAGAAGAAGAAGAAGAAGAAGAAGAAGAAGAAGAAGAAGAAGAAGAAAGAAGAAGAAGAAGAAGAAGAAGATTGCAAAACAGAAGAAGAAGAAAAACAACAACAAGAAGGAAAAGACCACATGAACAACAACAAAAAAAGGCAGGCAAACAACAATAAATAATTAAGAACCATAAAAAAACAACAGCAGCAACAACAAACACTTGGTTTAGAATATGAAATATCACCAACAGAAGAAACAACAAGAGCAAAAACAAAAACAGCAACAACAAAAAAGCCAGAGAGGAAATTAACAATATCAAATATCGCTGTCAAATCCACATTGCATTGTAATAACTGCTATGCTTAGCATGATCAACACTTGGCAATTTTTTTTTTTTAAAAAGAAGAAGATTTATTCCAAAATAGAAAATCGAAACGAAGATCAGGAAGAGAGAAGACAGCAGGATGCCATAAAATGACCCGTAAATCTCAAAGAATTGCACCGTGCGTGCATGCGTGTGTGTGTTTATGTGTGCGCCCGCGCGTGTGTACGCGTCCGCACTCGTGTGAGTTTTCCTTTCTCTCTTTCTTCACTTCTTTCTTTCGCTCTTTGCATTCTTCTTCTTCTTCTTCTTCTTCTTCTTCTTCTTCTTCTTCTTCTTCTTCTTCTTCTTCTTCTTCTTTGCATTCTTCTTTGCATTCTTCTTCGCATTCTTCTTCGCATTCTTCTTCTTCTTCTTCGCATTCTTCGCATTCTTCTTCTTCTTCTTCGCATTCTTCGCATTCTTCTTCTTCTTCTTCGCATTCTTTTTCTTCTTCGCATTCTTTTTCTTCTTCTTCTTCTTCTTCTTCTTCTTCTTCTTCTTCTTCTTCGCATTCTCTCTTCTTCCTCTTTGCATTCTTCTTCTTCGCACTTCTTTGCATTCTTCTTCTTCTTTGCATTCTTCTTTGCATTTTTCTTCTGCTTCTTCTTCTTCTTCGCAATTCTTCTTCTTCTTTGCAATTCTTCTTCTTCGCACTTCTTCACAATTCTTCTTCTTCGCACTTCTTCGCAATTCTTCACAAATCTTCTTTTTCTTCTTCTTCTTCTTCTTCTTCTTCGCATTCTTCTTCTTCTTCTTCTTCTTCTTCTTCTTCTTCTTCTTCTTCTTCTTCTTCTTCTTCTTCTTCTTCTTCTTCTCCCCCTCCCCCTCCCCCTCCTCCTCCTCCTTCTTCTTCTTCTTGACATTTTTTTTCTTTAATCAGAGTTTCAAAATAGATCAAAATAGATCGACATTTTTTAAGTCAGTGCAATAAAAAGCACCTTTTGGAGAAATGGTTTGTTTTCTTGGGATTTTGGGGGGGCCTTTTTGTTGTTGTTGTTTTGCTTTGCTTGTTTCGTGTTGTTCTGGTTCGGGTTTGTTTGCTTTTACAGACTTTAAAAAACAAAACCAAACAACAAAAACAAAAGCATTTCCTTAGAGAGGTTTTGATTAAGTTAAGGGATATTCTATTTCCACAAGGACGCAAACAATCAAGGGAAGTAATTAGAGCATGAGAAGGGGCGAGGACTGGAGCAGGAAAACAATGTTGGGTTGGGGTTGTTTTGGTTTTTTGGTTGTTGTTGTTGTTGTTGTTTTTTTGGGGGGTGGGTTACTGTGGGCTTTTTTTCTCAAGTTTTCTAAGATTGTCATCCAAATTTTAATTCGCTGGCTTAATTAATTTGTGTTCACTCAAAACGAGAAAAAAAAGTAAAAAAAAGTATATTTCATAATAAATTGAAAAAACATCTTTTTAACGTGGCATTCATACATATAAAGAAAGAACCTGAATAAGTACCAAGCAAAATATTCAAGAAGAAAAACATTAGAAGTAGGAAGAGATTGCAAAAAAGAAGAGTAGAAAAAAAGGAGAGTAGAAAAAAAAGAAGAAAATGAAGAATTGCGAAGAAGAATTACGAAGAAGAAGGAAGAAGAAGTACAACAACAACCACCACCAACAAGAATAGGAAGAAAACCTTTTTTTTTATATCAAAGAAGTATCATTGATTTGGAACTATTACACATATGATACATCACAACTGGTAAAAAGATTTGACAGGTGGAAATCGATACTTTTTACAGGCACATGTTAAAACAAAATGAACAGAAACAAAGTAATAGAAAAATATAAATCAATAAATAAACAAGCAAAAAAGGTGAGAAACAGAATAAATGCAAAATACAGCAAACAATCCAGCAAAATGATAATTCTGTGAAAAAGACAAAAATGAAAACCTTCCAGTTGACAGGATTGAAGTATACCCCTCATACTATGTTCCAACATAAATCAGGCCCGAGGTTTACATACACCTGCAGTTATAAAAATAAAACCCTTTCAGTGGATAGGATTGAAGTGTACCCCTCATGCAATATTCCAACATGAACCAGACCCGAGATTTACAGACACCTTGCAGTTATTCAAAGCTACACTCGCAGAATCAACACGTAAAGTAGCTGATGCTCAATCCGCTGAACAGTCCCAGTCTTTTCAGTACTCCCATAGTAATAATAATAATAATAATAATATATAGAATTTATATAGCGCTGAATCTTAAAAAGCAACAAATCAAAGCCCTCAGATGACAAAATTTTTTTTTTAAATTTATGCGTATGTATGCGGTTTTAAAAATTTTGTCATCTGTTCCCACCGGCACACAATGGCCTACTCTTTCGAACAGCGGAACAGCGGAACAGAATTTAACGTGTGTGCAAGATGTTCTGAGTGCGTTCGCTCACGGGGCCTCGGTTTATAGTCTCATCCCAAGGATGAGACTAGCCAGCTGTCACCTTGAAAACATTTTGGGGAAAAAATACTGCCTTTGTTGTGATTTTTCTTCTTGTTCTTCTTCTTCGTCAAAACACTCAGACAGCAACAGTTACTGTTCTTATCCGATATATGAGCGAAAATGCTTTGTTCTGCCGTTCAGCGCCTGACAAGTCAGGCCTAGCACATCCGACGTCGGCATGGGAGAGAAAATCCTAAGTCTTTCTTGGAAAAAAAGGCAGGAGACTGGATCAAGAAGGCAGAATATAGACAAGAAGGAGGTGACAAGAAGAAAAGGAACAAGACAGAAACAAAGAGAGGGATAGAAAACAGGGAATTCCTGGCACAGAATTTCCAGAAGGTGGGGATGCTATTTATACTGAAAGCCCCCCGCATCCCCACAGGGATTGTTGTGATTCGAACCCTAAACCTCCTAACAAAAAGGTAAAGGTGTCCCATAACCTATGTGGTCGTAAGGTAGTGAGACATCAGAGACCTCGACTTCTCAAGGGGCCAGCATATTGAGGACGGCGCCCATCTCTCCTCTCACTCGCTGCTTTACCTTCCCTGACCCTAAAGAGGGCAGGTACCCATTTACAGCTGGGTGAACTGGGGGAACTGTACTGAAGCCAAGGCGCGCAAACGGTCACCCATCCAAGTGGTAACCACGTTCGACGCTGCTTAACCTTAGCTTGGGGGAAAGCGAGTGTTCTGACCCTTGAGCTATCCTGTCCCCTACTTCCTAACTTAGTAATGTACATGACCAGCCATTGGGCAATGGCACCAACTCTCATTTCCTGTTACAACTTCTGGATTTAAAAAAAAAAAGAAAAAAAGAAAAGAAACTGCATTTGTTGAGATTCAAACCTTCGATCTCCCGGCTAGGATTTCATCTTGCTCGCCCATGCGCAATGCGCAAGTATTATCCCACTTCCTGTTACAGTTTTTTGTAATAAGACTTCATTTAATTTAATCCTGAAATCAGAGCAGTTTCAAATGTTGCGGGTGAATGGAGGGAGAATTAATTGATTATTCGCCAACATTCTCTCTCTGTGTCCCCCCCCCCCCTCTCTCTCTCTCTCTCTCTCTCTCTCATTGCATTGTGGTTAGAGTGATGTATTCGTGATCTGCTGACGCAGGTTCGAATCTCGTTCAAGAGGATTTTTCCTCTGGAGTTAACATCAGTACCGACTCTACTCTCCCCAAAAAGTCATTCGGATGAGACTATAAACCGCGTGCAGAACATCTTGCGCACACGTTAAAACCAGTTCCGCTTTTCGGAAGATTAGGCCATTGTGTGCCGGTGGGAACGGATGACAAAAATTGTCAAAACCGCATGCATACACACTGGGAACTGGATGAAAAAAGCCCATCCTATATATTAATCCAGTTTTTATTCCAAGAAAGAATAGATGAATCAGCAGAAACACACAGCAGAAACACACAGCAGAAACGCACATCATTACAACCTGCAGCCGACAATTTTCTCTGTACTGTTTCCGCATACAATCGAGGGAGCTATTAATTACTGCTGGCCATTCTGAAGATGTGCGTTATTCCTGTGATAGAGGGTCATTTGCTTGATTAGGAGAAATCATTTGTTATGATTTTTCTGTTTTCCTTTGATTGGCTTTATATTTTTGACTGGTTTCTCAAGTTGGTGTTCTCCTCCTTGCTTTTGTTGTTTTGTTGGGTTTGTTTGTTGTTTTGTTGTTCTTGTCGATTCTTCTTATTTTGTTCTTGTGCAATTCTCATTGTGTTGTTCTTCTTCTTGTTTTCTTCTTGATCTTGTTGTTGTTGGTTGTTGTTTGTTGTTTGTTGTTGTTCTTGTCTTCTTCTTCTTGTTCTTGGCTTCTTCTTTCTTTGCATTCTTCTTCTTGATTCTTTCTTCTGCAACTCTTCATCTTCGCAATTCTCTTCTTTGCATTCTTTTCTTTGCTTCTTCTTTTTGCATTCTTCTTCTTTGCATTCTTCTTCTTTGTTTTCTTCTTTTTCTTTGCATTCTTTTCTTTGAATTCTTCTTCTGCAATTCTTCTTCTTCTTCTTGTCAATTCTTCTTCTTCTTCTTTTGCATTTCATTCTTCTTCTTTGCATTCTTCTTCTTTGCATTCTTCTTCTTCTTTGTTCTCCTTCTTCTTCCTAAAATAGAATAACAGTTTTTGTTGAACTCGTTAAATTATCGAAATCATCATTGAGGGCACTTGGCGTTTGTTTCCTTTTCCTGTTTGATCTGTTTTTTTTGTTTTTCATTTTATTTGTCTTTTCTACTTGTCTCTTAATGAAGTTTATGTAGGTTTTATGAATATTTGGACAAACGGTTTTTCATTTCCGCCAGGATGAAACTCACCACAAACTAGAGAGATGAGAGAAGAGTTATTGAGAGAAGAACAGAGAGAGAGAGAGAGAGAGAGAGAGAGAGAGAGAGAGAGAGAGAGAGAGAGAGAGAGAGAGAGAGAGAGAGAGAGAGAGAGAGGAAGAGAGAGAGAGAGGAGGAGAGAGGAGAGAGAGAGAGAGAGAGAGAGAGAGAGAGAGAAGAGAGAGAGGAGAGGAGAGAGAGAGAGAGAGAGAGAGAGAGAGAGAGAGAGAAATCAATGACAGGAATCAGAGCGTTGAAGGGTTGTGACTGAAGGGGGAGAAAAACATTGTGTGTGTGTTTTTTAAAAAAATCATCAAACCTAAGATTCTCCCCTCTTGTTCCATTTCATTTTTGTCCCTGCCCTCAACAGCCAAAACCCCATCACCCTGCCGGAGTGTATAACCTGTATGTGTGTGCGTGCATGTGTGTGTGCGTGCGTGTATGTGTGCGTGCGTGTGTGTGTGAGCGTGTATGTGTGTGCGTGCGTGCGTGCGTGTGTGTGTATACATTTGATATTTGTAAAAACTATCAATTGTAACTGGTTGCGTGTGAATGAGTGGGATGAATGAAAGCGCTTTGATTGTTTTTTTGTTGTTGCAAGATATGGCGCTATATAAATTCCATCATTGTCATCATCGTCGTCGTCGTTGTCGTCATCGTCATCATCATCATCATCATCATCAACATCATCATCTTCTTCTTCTTTCTTTTCGCCGCCGTCGTCGCGTCGTCATCGAACGTTTACACAGCAACATTGTTGTTGTCTACGAGCGAAAATGCTTTGCCGCGCTCCCTTTTAAACCCCGACAAGCGGGCTGGGCCACCGACTGCAGGTGAGAGAGAATTTTTTGTTTATTTCTTTCTTTTTAAAAGTCTGTCTAGAAAACAAAGCGGGAAAGAACCGAGATTGCTTTCTAGGGTTTGATTTTACTTTTATGGATTTGCTATACTTTTTTAAATAAAAATAAAATTTAAAAATGCAAAACCCCAAGTGGGAAGCAGCTCCCTTGATGGCGCTAAAAAATACGTCGCTTTTTTAAAACTACACCATTGATAAACCTGGGGTTTTTAGCCAAAACAAAAAAAAATGACGACAATCAAAAACAAATTTTTGGGAAAAAAACTGGGAGAAAGCCTTAAATGAAAAAAGAAAAAAGAAAAAGAAAGGAAAAGAAAGGAGGGGAGGAGGGGGAAAGGATGAAGAAGGAAGGAAGGGGGAGAGGGGGGGGAGGAGGAGGAGGGGCGAAAAAAAAAAATTTCTGAAAAAGCACATCAATGTGAATTCTTCCACGTAAAATTTTTATACATCAAAAGGCAACGGACTGGCAGTCCAATCAATTTCTTTCTTTTCTTCTTCCTTTTTTTTTTTTAAACCAAACCCATAAAAAAGTAATAAATAATCGTGAACAGCCAAAGGGGAAAAAATTTTAAAACCCAAAACATAAAAACAATAAAAAAGAAAGAGAAAGTTTTTTTTAAAAAAAAAAGACAAAAAAAAACAACAAATCAAATGTGAGGGAGGGATAGCTTTTTGGTTAGAACACTGCTTCGGTCTGCTGACCCCGGGGTTTAATCTCGTTCAAGGGATTAATTTTTCCTTGGAGTTAACATCAGTGCGACTTCCCCACTCCCCACCCCAAAAAAGCCCTTTCGATGAGACTTAAACCGAGGTCCAAGTGCAACCCACGCTGAACATCTTGCGCCCGTTTACAAATCCTGTTCCGCTTTTAAAAAGAGTGACCATTTGTATGCCGGGGGAAAGATAAAAAAATTTTAAAAACCGATACACAGGGGACTTGAGAAAAAAAAAACAACCCACCCACATGAGTGCTTTTTCCCACATCCTCGATAAAAAAACAAACAAATAATAAATAAAAAAAGAGAAAAAACCCCGAAAACCCAAGACAAAAGCAGCAAAATAAAAAATAAAGAAAATGAAGCAACACAAAACACCACAACCCCCAAATCAACACGCGAAAACACTGCTGGAAAGTTAGAGCTATGGACGGGGTGTACCCTAACCCCTGTCCCAACACATTCCCCCATCACACCGGGCGGGTTTGACAAAGGCAGTCATAGTTGCCGACAACCGTTGTCCCCTAGCAAACTCCCGTGTCCTAGCTGACACAACGTTGTCCTAGCTGACTACAGTTTCCAGTTTACACTCCAGTTGTCCAGCTGACAACAAAACAGTTTTGCCCTAGCTGACTACTACAGTTTCCGCTGACAACTACATTTTTGTCCTAGCTGACTACTATTTTTACACAAATTGTCTAGCTAAACTACAGTTGTCCTAGCGAAAATACAGTTTCCTACGACTATAAAAATTTTTTGTGAAAGTTTTTGTGTATAGTTGTTGGGTTGTTGTCCAAGAATACGTTGTCCTAGCTACAACTCGTTGCCTAGCTGATACATTGCCCTAGCGACTACAGTTGTTCTAGTGACTACAGTTGTTCAGCTGACTATACATTGTCCTAGCTGACTCAGCTGCACAGTTGTCCTAGCAACTACAGTTGCCCCGCTGACAATTTTCCTACTGACTACGTTGTCAAACAAAACTACAGTTGTCCTAGCTAACTACAGTTGCCCCTAGCTGACTACATTTTTTTAGCTGACTACATTGCTAAGCTGATACTACAGTTGCCCCAAGAAAAATACAGTTGCCTACAACCATTTTTGTCCTAGCTGAAAAGTTGTTACTGACTACGTTGTCCTACTGATAAACAGTTGTCTAAGCAAAAACTACAGTTTCCTAGCGATACAACAGTTTGTTAGCTGATAAGTTGTCCTACGATCAGTTGTCCTAGCGACTACTACATTTTCCCCAGCTGACACTACAGTTGTCCTACGACACAGTTGCCCTGCTGACTAACAGTTTCCTAGGATACTTGCCTATAAATACAGTTGCCCTAGCTGACTACGTTTCCTAGCTGACTACTACATTTTTGTCCAGTACTACATTTTGTCCACTGACTACCGTTGTCCTACTGACTAACAGTTTCCGCGCCAAATTTTGCCCTGCTGACACTACAGTTGTCCTAGCTGACTACAGTTGCCTAGCACTCAGTTGTTCTAGCACACAGTTTTCCTAGCTACTACAGCACTACAGTTGTCCTGGGACTACAGTTTCCTAGTGATTTCAGTTTCCTACTGACTACGCGACTACCGTTGCCCTAGTGACAAAATTTGTCAGCAACTAAGTTGTCCACTAACTCAGTTGCCCCTCTAACTCCGTTTTCCAGCAAACTACAGTTGTCCTAGTACACTTTGTCCTACAACTACTTTTTTCCCCTAGCTAACTACATTTGTCCTAGCTAACTAAGTTGCCCTAGCTGAAATTTGTCCTACTGACTACAGTTGTCCTAGCTAACTAATTGTCCTACTACTACAGTTTTTTCTAGCTAAACAGTTGCCCCTAGTGACACAGCTGACTACCTTGTCCAGCTGACACAGTTGTCCTAGCTACTACGTGACTACCGTTGCCCTAGCGCTACAGTTGCCTGCTGACACAGCTAACTCAGTTGTCCAGCTAACACAGTTGTTCCTACTGACTCATTTTTCCCCTAGCGACTACAGCTGACTACCTTTGTCCTAGCTGCTCAGTTGTCCTAGCTGACACAGTTTTGTCCGCTGACTAAGTTGCCCTAGCTACTACTTGTCTAAGCTAACTCAGTTGTCCTATGACTACATTTGTCCTACTAACTACAGTTGTCCTAGCTAATACAGTTGCCTAGCTAACTAATTGTCCTAGAAAATACAGTTGCCTAGCTAACTACAGTTGTCCTGCAAACTACATTGTCCTAGCACACAGTTGCCCCTGCAAAACTACTTTGCCCCTAGCAAACACAGTTGTCCTAGCTGACTACATTGCCTAGCAAAACACATTTGCCCTCTGACTCATGTCCTAGTGACTCTACAGTTGTTAGCTAAACTCTACAGTTGTCCGCTATACAGCGACTACAGTTGTCCAGAACACATTGTCCTAGCAAACTCGTTGTCCTAGCTGCTAAATTTTCCTAGCTGCACCAGTTTCCTAGCTGACTACTACGTTTCCTAGCTAACTACAGTTGTACACTAAACAGTTTCCCATTGATACAGTTGTCCACTGACACAGTTGCCTTCTGAGACTACGTTGTCCTTGCTGACTGATACTTTTGCCCCTAGCTCACTTTGCCTACTAACTGAGTTGCCTAGCTAACTCATTTGTCCTAGTAATACAGTTGCCCCCATTGACTACAGTTTTCCAGCGACACTTTGTCCTTGGACTGACAAATTTTGTCCTTGGAGATACAGTTGTCCTACGACTAATTGTCCAAATGACTATACAGTTGTCCTAGTGACACATTTGTCCTAGCTGACTCAAAACAGTTGCCCAGCTGACTACGTTGTCTAGCAAACTCATTTTCCACTAATAAGTTTTCCTAGCAACTAAGTTTTTCCTAGTAACTAAAATTTTCCCCGTACTACATTGCCCGCGACTACGTTACCTAGCTAACACTTTTCCAGCTGCAAAACAGTTGTCCTAGTGACTAAAGTTGCCCCTAGCTGACTCTACTTGTCCTAGCTGACACAGTTGTCCTAGCTACTATACAGTTTCCTAGCTGCTACATTTTGTCCTTGTTTAAAGATACAGTTGTCCTAGCTGACTACATTTATCCTAGCTAACTACAGTTGTCCTGAACTACAGTTTTCTAAGCTGACTACCGTTTCCTAGCAAAACCATTTTTTCTAAGCTAACACAGTTTCCTACGACTACAGTTGTCCAGCTGATACGTTGTCCTGCTGAACTACTTTCCTAGCTGACTACAGTTTCCTAGCTGACTACTACAGTTTTCTAAGCTGACTACATTGTCCAGCGATACCGTTGTCCAGCGACTACTACAGTTGTCCTAGCTGACAAAATTTCCTGCTGACTATACTTTTTTCCCCTAGCTGACTACATTTCCCCTGCGAACACAGTTTCCCTGGTGACACAGTTGTCCTAGCGACTACAGTTGCCTAGTGATGCAGTTGTCCGGCTGACTACATTTGTCCTAGCTGACTACTCGTTGTCCTTGCTGACTATACGTTGTCCTTGCTGAGAAAAAGTTGTCCAGGGCAATTTTCATCTCACATCATTCGCAGGTGAGGATGAGTCATGTGGATTTTCTGGGTGCCCCCAGGCGTTTATTTTTTTTTATTTATTTATTAATTTATTTATACATACCACTTTAAGTCACGGCAGATTTTCTCCCTGAAATTGGGGTATCTCCCCGGGGAGAGCGCGTCGCCAAAAGAGCACCCACACTTTTTTTTTTTTTTTTTTCCCGCCCGCAACGTATTGTTTCCCTATCAGAGGCCTTTTTTCTACATAATTTTGCCAGGGGCAACAACTCTCTTGTTCCGCGGGTTCTTTTACGGCGCTAAATAATTATTGCAACGAGGGACCTCGGTTTATCGTCTCATCCGAAGACTAGCGCCCAAACCACCCTCGTCTAAAGGGTGGGGGAAAATTTCGGGGAACGCACAAAAAAAAACAAACCCCAAAATTAACTCCGTGGGTTCTTTCTAAAACAAGATAAATTTTTTGTAATCCTTGTGATTCAAACCCTCAACCTTCCAGTCAGGGCCCATGTACAGTCACTGCACAGGGATCTTCTCTTGTTTCTTGCGCAAGGGTTTTTTGTTTTGTTGTGGTGGGGATGAGTTGGGTTGGGTTTTTTTTTTAAAAAATGCCTTTCTTGTGATTGAATTTTTTCCTGGGGGGTGTGGGGGGGGGGGGGGGGGGGGGGGGGGGGAATAGGAGGGAACAGGGGGAGCCTGAAGGTTAGAGCGTTGTGCATGCGCTTTTGGGCTGCTGGCCCGGTTCGAATCCGTTCAAGGGGATAGTTTTTCCCGGAGTTAATACCAGGGCCCACTCCACTTCTCCCAAAAAATCTTTCGGGTGAGACTGTAAAAACCCAAGCAACGTGTGCGAACGTCGCAGAAAATCTTTCGCAACCTTAAAAAACCTACCCGCTTTTTGGTAGAGTAGGCCATTGTTGCCGGTGGGAAGGGATGCAAAATTTACAAACTGCATACACAGGGGACTGGTGTAATAAAAAAAAAAAAAAAAGCACAAGAGTGCTTATTTTATTTTTTTCCCAAATAAAATAATAAATAAAAAAAACAAAACCCATCCACCCCCAGTTCGTTAGATTCACCCCTCGCCCCCCTGCAATGGATCAAAAACCCCTTTCCCCCTTTCGTTACAGTTTTTTTTCATATGGTTCATCGTGGTGAGCTTTAAACCTGAGCAGTTTGGAAAGGGGGGAGAGAGGGGGTGGGGGTAGGGACTGTGTGGGTGTGCATGGAGAGACTTCATTGGTTCATCTGCCAACATCTTTAACTTTCTTTGTCCTTGTTTTATTTATTTGTTGTTTCTTCCTTGTGCAAGCAAAGAGATTGGCTTTTGAGCTTGTTTAAAGACTTTCCTAATGCCTGAGGCTGTTGCTGATGTTTTTACGGCCTGTTAAGCTGTTGTAAATTGAGATTGAACATAAACTGATTCTGTACTCCCCAAAAAATTTAAGGGCCAGTTTCAAACACAAAGGAAACGATTTCGTTCAAAACAACGAAACGACCAAATTTTACAGAAGCATCCGAGTTCGTAAGAAAAAAAAGTTGGATGAGATTAAAAAAACAAAACACCCGAATAGTTTTACTCAAAACAATTGATTTCGTTGAAGAAATGAGTCAATTATACTTAAAATTAACAAGTATCGTGCAAAAGCAAATAAACCAAATTTGCTCTAAACAACTGATTTAGCAGGAAAAAAATGAACGAGCAATGCTTTATGAAGCAACTGATTTTACGTCAAAACGGAATGAACCAGTTTCACACACAGTCGATGATGTCGTGCAAAAACTGTTTTTGTTATATTTATTATTCACATTATTTATTTCAATACTTATGTACGTAATTGTCAATATTTTTGCATTATACTTTCTTTTTTTATCATACACATATACATTACACAATTTCTTGTATGGAAAACAAAAGAAAACTGGTTTCTAAATAACAAAAGAATAAAAATAATATGTGACACACCAAAACTTTGAAGAAAGAAAATTAAAAATGTTTTTAATAGATTGTTCTTTCCCCTTAGTCAACACGCTACTCTACATAGTATTTATTTATATATTTTTTTGTGCATTTGTCGGACATTTTGTTCAGGATACTATCATTTTATCATATATTTATTTATTTTTAGTTATTTATTTACTTTTTGTGTGGCCTCAGTTGCATGCAAGTCACGAAGCACCTTTTTTTTTTGGGGGGGGGGGGGGGGTGTTTTCTCTTTTTGCCCTTCTTTTTTCTCTCTTTCATTTTTTTTTAAATAGAGTGCTTCACAGGCCTCTCTTCATTGGCAAAAAAACAACAACAAACAAACAATAAACCCCTAGAACCCCAAACCTTTTCTTTGGGGGGGGGGGGGAGGGTGTCCTTTTTTTTACATGAACAACCTTTTTCTCTTATCTTCCTTACTGACTGGAGCAATAACTTCCCCAGTGTTTCGTGCAAAATTTAAGTAAATAATTATAAAAAAATTTAAACACCTGAACAAACCAGTTTCACACAAAGTAACTGATGTCGTATAATGATTAAGCAGATCAATTTCAGACATAGCAATTAGAGTTTTGTACAGAAACTAAATGAACTGGCAAGGGAGGGGGGAGGGGTAGAGGGGAGGGGGGTAGCCTAGTGGTTAGAGCTTTGTACCCGCGATTTGACAGCCAGGGTTCGAGCCACCACCGCGACACCCCGTTCAAGGAGATTTTTTCTCTGGAGTTAACATCAGTGCAGACTCCACTCCTCTGAAAGTCCTTCGGATGAGACTATAAACCGAGGCTCCGTGTGCGAACGCATGCAGAACATCTTGCGCACTCGTGAAAACCCGCTCTGCCTTTCAGGAGAGTTGGCCGCTCATGCCAGCAAGAACGGATGACACTATACAGACACGCGAGTACATACAAGCAAACCCATTGGTGTAGAAAAAGGAGGAGAGGAGGAGGAGAAGAAGAAGAGGAAGAAGAATTGTGAAAAATTGCACAGAAGATAAATTTCGAAGAAGAAGAATGCAAAGAAGAAGAAGAAGAATTAAGCAGAAGAAGAAGAAGAAGATTATGATGATGATGGTGATGATGATGATAGTGGGGATGATGATGACGATTACGATGGTGATATTGAGATGATTATGAGAACGATGAAGAGAAGGAAAACAAGAAGAACAAGGAAAACATGAACATAGAAGAACTCAAAGAAAATGAGGCTCATCAACAAGAAAAACAAAAACTCACCTACCCCCACCCCCGAAAAACCCCACCCAAGCATAACCCCCACACACACACACACACACACACACACACACACACACACACACACACACACACACACACACACACACACACACACACACACACACACAACAAACAACAACAACAAAACAAACAAAAACACACACACACACACAACCACAAACAACATCCCGTCTGATATCACTATTTAGTGGAAGGACGTTAAACTGAAGAACTACTAACCACAAACAAACAAAACACAGCAAGAACAAAAATCAAGAAATATAAACAACCCCCCCCCCCCAAAAAAAAAAAAAAAAGACTCCATATTTTTACAATACCGAAACATTACCAACAAAAATAATAACAAGAAGCAGAAAACACAAGAGAAATAAATAACATATTATTCCAATATAGCAAATACTAGTGTCATGTAAATCATTACATAATGATAGCAGCTAGATATCCATAGGCTGATCAGCATTCCAGAAACGTAAAAGCTTTTTCTTCCGATAAAACAAATGTGGAGAAATGATGAGACAGCGGGAGCACACGTCATTACAGCTTGCATCAGTTTTTCTCTGTCTATCCTTCATTCGCTTCAGGTCTGGAGAGGGCTATAAAATGGCTTTAAGGAGGAGAAGTGAGGAGGAGGCGGAGTGAAGAGGAGGAGGAGGAGGAGAAGAAGGAGGAGAAGGAGGAAGAAGCAGAAGAAAAAGGAGGAGGAGGAGGAGGAGGAGGAGGAGAAGATGATGATAATGATGGTAAAGAAGAAGAAGAAGAAGAAGAAGAAGAAGAATGCGCAGAAGAAGAAGAAGACGAAGACGAAGACGAAGACGAAGAAGAAGAAGAAGAAGAAGAAGAAGAAGAAGAAGAAGAAGAAGAAGAAGAAGAAGAAGAGAAGAAGAAAAAGAAGAATTGCAAAGAAGAAGAAGAATTGCGAAGAAGAATTGCGAAGAAGAAGAAAGAAAGAAGAAGAAGAAGAATTGCGAAGAAGAAGAAGAAGAAGAATTGCGAAGAAGAAGAATGCGAAGAAGAATGCGAAGAAGAATGCGAAGAAGAAGAAGAAGAAGAAGAATGCGAAGAAGAATGCGAAGAAGAAGAAGAAGAATGCGAAGAAGAAGAATGCGAAGAAGAATGCGAAGAAGAAGAAGAAGAAGAAGAAGAAGAAGAAGAAGAAGAAGAAGAAGAGAAGAAGAAGAAGAAAAAGAAGAAGAAGAAGAAGAAGAAGAAGAAGAAGAAGAAGAATTGCAAAGAAAGAAGAGAAAAGAAGAAGAAGAATTGCGAAGAAGAAGAAAGAAAGAAGAAGAAGAATTGCAAAGAAGAAGAAGAAGAAGAAGAAAAGAAGAAGAAGAAGAAGAAAAAGAAGAAGAAGAAGAAGAAGAAAAGAAGAAGAAGAAGAAGAAGAAGAAGAAGAAGAAGAAGAAGAAGAAGAAGAATGCAAAGAAGAAGAATGCAAAGAAGAAGAAGAAC
This sequence comes from Rapana venosa, assembly GCA_028751875.1. Taxonomy (NCBI): domain Eukaryota; kingdom Metazoa; phylum Mollusca; class Gastropoda; order Neogastropoda; family Muricidae; genus Rapana; species Rapana venosa. The sequence goes on from CM054156.1 coordinate 41,945,737, forward strand.
GCAAAGAAGAAGAAGAATGCAAAGAAGAAGAAGCAGAAGCAGAAACAGAAGCAGAAGAAGAAGAAGAAGAAGAAGAAGAAGAAGAAGAAGAAGAAGAAGAAGAAGAAGAAGAAGAGAAGAAGAAGAATGGCAAAGAAGAAGAAGAAAAAGAATTGCGAAGAAGAAGAAGACGAAGAAGAAGAATTGCGAAGAATTGCGAAGAATTGCGAAGAAGAAGAAGAAGAAGAAGAAGAAGAAGAAGAAGATGATGATGATGATGATGATGATGATGGAGAAGAAGAAGAAGAAGAAGAAGAAGAAGATTATGATGATGATGGTGATGATGATGATGATGGTGATGACGATGACGATCACAATGGTGATATTGAGATGATTATGCGGACGATGAAGAGAAGGAGAACAAGAAGACCAAAGAAAGCATGAACATAGATGAACTCAAAGAAAATGAGGCTCATGATCAAGAAAAACCAAAACTCACCCCCCAAACAGTCACACAAACAAGCATAGCCACACACACACACACACACACACACACACACACACACACACACACACACACACACACACACACACACACACACACACACACACACACACACAAAACAACCACAAACAAACAGAACACAGCCAGAACAAAAATCAAGAAACAGCAACAACCACCCCACCCCCCCAAAAAAAGACTCCATATTTTTACAACACCGAAACATTACCAACAAAAATAATAACAAGAAGCAGAAAACACAAGAGAAATAAAGAACATATTATTCCAATATAGCAAATACTAGTGTCAAGTAAATCATTACATAATGATAGCAGCTAGATATCCATAGGCTGATCAGCATTCCAGAAACGTAAAAGCTTTTTCTTCCGATAAAACAAATGTGGAGAAATGATGAGACAGCGGGAGCACACGTCATTACAGCTTGCATCAGTTTTTCTCTGTCTATCCTTCATTCGCTTCAGGTCTGGAGAGGGCTATAAAATGGCTTCAAGGAGGAGAAGTGAGGAGGAGGAGGAGTGAACAGGAGGAGGAGGAGGAGAAGAAGGAGGAGAAGGAGGAAGAAGCAGAGAAGAAAAAGAAGAAGGAGGAGGAGGAGTAAGAGAAGAAGAAGATGAAGCCGAAATAGAGGAAGAGGAGGAGGAGGAGAAGAAGATAATGAAGAAGAATAGCTATAGAAGCTGAAACAAAGCTCAAATAAACGTTCAAACAGAAAAAGAAGGAAAGAGGAAAAAAAGAAGCAGCAGAAAAAAAGAATTCGGTAGAAGAAGAAAGGAAGAAGAAGAATGCAAAGAAGAAAAGAACGCAAAGAAGAAGAAGAATGCAAAGAAGAAAAGAAGAAGCAGAAGCAGAAGCAGAAGCAGAAGAAGAAGAAGAATAAGAAGAAGGGAAAAAGAAGAAAGAAGAAAAAGAATTGCGAAGAAGAAGAAGACGAAGAAGAAGAATTGCGAAGAATTGCGAAGGAGAAGAAGACGAAGAAGAAGAAGAAGAAGAAGAAGAAGAAGAAGAAGAAGAAGAAGAAGAAGAAGAAGAAGAAGAAGAAAAAGAAGAAGAAGAAGAGAGATGATGATGATGATGATGGAGAAGAAGAGAAGAAAAGAAAGATGAAGATATGATGATAGATGAGAGAGATGATGATGGTGAGACGATGACATCACAATGGTGATAAATTTAGATGATATGCGGACGATAGAGAAGGAGAACAAAAACCAAAGAAAATATGAACAAGAGAACTCAAAAAAATGAGGGTTTAATGATCAAGAAAAACCAAACTCACCCCCCAAACAATCCACAAACAAGCATAGACACACACACACACACACACACACACACACACCCCACACACACACCCACACACACACACACACACACACACACACACACAACACACACACACAAAAAAAAAACAACCACAAACAAACAGAACACAGCAAGAACAAAAATCAAGAAACAGCAACAACCACCCCACCCCCCCAAAAAAAGACTCCAAAATTTTTACAATACCGAAACATTACCAACAAAAATAATAACAAGAAGCAAAAACACAAGAGAAATAAAGAACATATTACCAATATGCAAATACATTGTCAAGTAAAAACATTACATAATGATAGCAGCTAGATACCATAGGCTGATCAGCATTCCAGAAAAAGTAAAAGCTTTTCTTCCGATAAAACAAAAGTGAGAAATGATGAGACAGCGGGAGCACACGTCCCTTACAGCTTGCATCAGTTTTTCCCCTGTCTATCCTTCATTCGCTTCAGGGCTGGAGAGGGCTATAAAATGGCTTCAAGGAGGGGAAGTGAGGAGAGGAGGAGGGAAGAGGAGGAGGAGGAGGAGAAGAAGAGGGGAAGGAGGAAGAGGCAGAAGAAAAAGGAGGAGGAGGAGAAGGAGGAGGAGGAGAAGATGATGATAAGATGGTAAAGAAGAAGAAAAATGCGAAAAGAAGAAGACGAAGACGAAGACGAAGAAGAAGACGAAGAAGAAGAAGAAGAAGAAGAAGAAGAAAGAAGAAGAAGAAGGGAAAAAGAAGAAGAAGAAGAGAAGAAGAAGAAGAAGAAAAGAAAAGAATTGCAAAAAAAGAAGAAGAATTGCGAAGAAGAAGAAGAAGATTGCCAAGAAGAATGCCAAGAAAGAATGCCAAGAAGAAGAAGAAAGAAGAAGATAAGAAGAAAAAAGAAGAAGAAGAAGAAGAAGAAGAAGAAGAAAGAAGAAGAAGAAAAGAAGAAAGCCCCAAAAAGAAGAAGAAAAGAAGAAGAAGAAGAAGAAGAAGAAGAAGAAGAAAAAAGAAAAGAAGAAGAATGCCAAGAAGAAAGAAGAAGAAGAAGAAGAAGAAGAAGAAGAAAAGAAGAAGAAAGAAGAAGAAGAAGAAGAATTGCGAAGAAGAAGAAGAAGAAAGAAAGAAAGAAAGAAAGAAAGAAAGAAAGAAAAAAGAAAGAAAAAAGAAAGAAGAAGAGAAAAAAGAATGCAAAGAAGAATGCAAAGAAGAAGAATGCAAAGAAGAAGAATGCGAAGAAGAATGCAAAAAAGAAGAATGCGAAGAAGAATGCGAAGAATGCGAAGAATGCGAAGAAAATGCGAAGAAGAAGAAGAAGAAGAAGAAGAAGAAGAAGAAGAAGAAGAAAAAGAAGAAGAAGAAGAAGAAGGAAAGAAGCACAGAAGAAAAGGAATTCTGAAGGAGGGGAAAAAAATGCAAAAAGAAGAATGCAAAGAAGAAGAAATGATGCAAAGAAGAAGAAGAATGCAAGGAAGAAGAATTCAACAAAGAATAAGAATAATAAGAAGAAGAACGCAAAGAAGAAGAAGAAGAATGCAAAGAAAAGAATGCAAAGAAAAAGGGAATGCAAAGAAGAAGAATGCAAAGAAGAATGCAAAGAAGAATGCGAAGAAGAAGAAGAAGAAGAAGAAGAAGAAGAAAAAGAAAGAAGAAGAAGAAGAAGAAGAAGAAAAGAAGAAGAAGAAGAAAAAGAAGAAAAGAAGAAACGTTACAATAGTTGATATTACAAGAAAATAAACAAAATCAAAGAAAGTCATTGATACTGCTATGTTATCAATCATCATCATCAGCTGTATCAAGTAGTAGTAGTAGTAGTAGTAGTAGTAGTAGTAGTAGTAGTGGTAGTAGTAGTAGTGGTGGTGGTGGTGGTGGTGATGGTGGTGATAATGATGATGATGATTATGCTAATGTTAATAATATAATAATAAATATGATTATGATGAAGTCAATGGCAATAACAATGATGATGATGATAATAATGATGATAGTATCATCATCATCATCATCATCATAATCATCATCATTACTACTACTATTATTATAAT
>CM054156.1:41954556-41959556 GCA_028751875.1 Rapana venosa
GTTGAGATTTTAAAAGAAATAGAGAGAGAGAGAGAGAGAGAGAGAGAGAGAGAGAGAGAGGGAGGGAGGGAGGGAGGGGAGGGAGAGAGCCAGAGTGAGAGAAAAAGAAAGAGCGATAGAGAGAGAGAGGGGGATGAGAGAGAGAGAGAGAGAGGGAGGAGAGAGAGAGGAGAGGGAGGAGAGAGAGAGAGAGAGAGAGAGAAAGAGAGAGAGAGAATCTTTTATTGTTGTTGAATCTTTGTTTTTCAAGGGTAACAGAATAAGCATACGCATACCTTTTTTTTTCATCCGGCCCTTGCCCTGATTAGGGACAAATCAACAAAACAAGGGAAAAAACCCCTACTACTAAAAACAACGTCAACATATTTTAAAAAAGATAAAATATATTTTAAAAACACTAATCCCTAAAATGACCTGAACATTTATGAAAAAAGATACATAGATTAAATTGTTTTGGGAGAAAAGAAATATGCATTAATAAACATATAATTCTCAAATGAAATGAACATTAACATGAAAACTTATACACATAATAATGATTAAGTAATATGGATGAAGTAAAATAGAGGGGAGACAGAAACAAGAGAGAGATAGAGAGAGAGAGCGACAATGACAATGACAAATTCTTTTATTTTGAGGATAATGAATAAGCACTCATGTGGGGTTTTTTACATCCAGTCCCCGCCCTGAGGGATATATATGATAATAAAATAAAAAATAGCCCAATACTAATACACTTACTCAGTAAACGAACCCCCCCCCCCCAAAAAAAAACCCCCAACAACAACAAAAAAACAACAACATAAAAACCACCAAAAGAGCGAGAGAGAGAGAGAGAGAGAGAGAGAGAGAGAGAGAGAGAGAGAGAGAGAGAGAGAGAGAGAGAGAGAGAGAGAGAGAGAGAAATCAACAACAAATAATAAAAGAAAGCAAAACAGAACAAAACTAAAACAAAAACCACAGAAACAACCAAAAAATAAAATAACAAAAAAACAAGAGCAAAGTAAAAGCAGCAGCAACAACAAGGGGAGAGGGGACAACAAAATAATCCTCCCCCCCAAAAAAAACAACAACAAAAAACCCACAACAAAAACAAACAGCAACAACCCCCCCCCCCCCTCACTCCATAATATTAAGGAGAACAAACCATGTAAATAGTATCATTTGGCTAACGGAAAGAAACGTCAACAAATTCATTGTACCTTTTATGGAAAGCAACAGAGAGAGAGAGAGAGAGAGAGAGAGAGAGAGAGAGAGAGAGAGAGAGAGAGAGAGAGAGAGAGAGAAGAGAGAAGGAGAGAGCGAGAGAGAGAGAAAGAGAGAGAGTAGAGAGAGAGAGAAGGAGAGAGACAGAGACACAGAGAGAGAGAAGAGAGAGAGAAGAGAGAGAGAGAGAGAGAGAGAGAGAGAGAGAGAGAGAGAGAGAATTTTGAATTTGAATTTTTTTAAATTTTAGTGAGAGAAGGAGAGATAGATAGATAGATAGATAGTTAGATAGATAGAAAGAGAGAGGAGAGAGAGAGAGAGAGAGAGAGAGAGAGAGAGAGACAGAGACAGAGACAGAGACAGAGAGACAGTGAATGGGTTCAATCTGTCTGTTTATCTCTCTGTGTATATGTGAATATGGGTCTGTGTGTCTGTCAGTCAGGTCACCGCCTTCTATTCTAATCAATAATGTTGAGTTACAAAAAAATTGTAAAACAAAATGGGGTTACATTATCTCCTCACCCCACTCCCGTCCTCCTCCCTTTCTGTTTGCTTGTCTGTCTGTCTGCCTGTCTGTCTGTCTGTCTGTCTGCCTGTCTGCCTGTCTGTTTATTTTGCCTGGTTGTCTGTCTGCCTGTCTGTCTATCTGCCTGTCTGTTTATTTATTTGCCTGTCTGTCACTTTGTGTCAGGTGGTCTGGTTGTCTGTCTGTCTGTCTGTCTATCTGTCTGTCTGTTTATTTTGCCTGTTGTCATTCTGTGTCAGTTGGTCTGGTTGTCTGTCTGTCTGCCTGTCTGTCTATTTGCTTGCTGTCTGCCTGTCTGTTTATTTTGCCTGTCTGTCACTCTGTCTGTGTCAGTTGGTCTGGTTGAATGTCTGTCTGTCTGTCTGTCAGCTTGTCTGCCAGCTTGTCTGTCAGTCAGTCTGTCTGTCTTTCTGCCTGTCTGTCTATCTGTCTGTCAGTTTGCCTGTCTGGCTGTCTGCCTGCCTGTCTGCCTGCCTGCCTGTTTATCAGTCCAGTTCTAATCAATAGTGTGGAGATAACAATGAGAAAATGGGGTCATATCCTTTTTGTCCTGTCAGTCTGTCTGTCTGTCTGTCTGTCTGACTTGTTCCGGCTGTCTGTCTGTCTGTTTGCTTGTTTGCTGGTCGGTGGGTCCTTTTCTAATCAATAATTCTAAGATAAAAATGTAAAAAACAACAACAAAGAAATGGGTTATACCCCCCCCCCCCTCCCCTTGTCGGTTTCTATGTCGCTGTCACTGTCTCTGTCTCTGCCTGCCTCTGATGTGTGTAAAAGTCTGTCTATCTGTCCTGTCTGTCTGTCTGTCTGTCTGTCTGTCTGTCTGCTGTCTGTCTGTCTGTCTCTCTCTCTCCTCTCTCTCCTCTCTCTCTCTCTCTCTCTCTCTCTCTCTCTCTCTCTCTCTCTCCTCTCTCTCTCTCTCTCCTCTCTCTGAGATGAACGTATTTTCGAAAGCAAAAAGTCCCTTGTTTTTCTCTTCTTCTGTTGTTGTTGTTTGTTGTTGTTGATGCTCTTTTTGTATAGTTTCGCTTTTCTTGTGCAGCTGTTGTTGTTGCTATTAAATACTCATCCTCTGCCTGTTGTTTGTTGTTGCTACTGCTGTTGTGGCGGTAAATGTTGTCCTTGGTTGTTGTTGTTTTTTAAATAATCTTATTGTTGTTGCTGATGATACTATACCAAGTAAGCGCCATAGACGTTTTTAGTCATCATTTTTTCTCTCGCTCATTTTCAATTTCTTCTTGACTACTCTATGAAAAACTCTCATCTCAACATCTCATCTGCTCCCGTAACCCTCTCCGGGGTCGTAGGGGTGGGCACTGCAGTGACGAACGTTGCACCAGATGGGCACCATTTGCGGCTGGTTGTGGGCAAGTGCCTGGGTTGTGGAGAAGCTCTTCCCGGTCCATTCAGTTAAATAATATGTTGTCTGCCCATTATTTTCTTCTTCAGCCTGCCTGAGCAACCTTTCCACCATCATATTTTTGTTTGGGTCTGGGCTTAGCGCTCCGATGTTCACCAACGTTGATATTTTGCGAATGCGATCAGTTTTTGCTCACCACGAAGGCAGCCGCATTCCGACGTTGGGGGTACACTACCATCTCACTGGTTCTCAAGTTTCTCTACAGAGGCTGACGTAATCCATCTGTTTCCTCTTCTTCTTCTTCTTCTTCTTCTCTTCTTCTTCTTCTTCTTCTTCTTTCTTCTTCTTCTTCTTCGTCGGTCGTCGTCGTCGTCGTCGAACGCTCAGCAGCACAGTATTGCTGGCTGTCGTGGGACGGGATACTCAGTGTCGGAGCACTCCTTTTCCCCAGCCAAGTTAAGCAGCGTCGAGCGTGTTACCAGTTGGATGGATGACCGTTTGCGCGCTTGGCTTCAGTCGTTCCCCGTTCTCCAGCTGTAAATGGTACTGCCCTCTCTTAGGTCAGGGAAGTAAAGCAGCGAGGGAGGAGATGGCGCCCTCATAGTGGCCCTAGAGAATAGGTCTCTGACGCCTCGCTCCCCTACGACCTTATAGATTATGGGACTCCTTTACCTTTACCTATCCTTTACGTATGAGCAAAAATGCGTTGCGCTGCCGTTAAGCGCCTGACAAGTCAGGCCCAGCAACATCCAACTTCGGCTCGGGGAAAGAGTTGTTATCTCTAAAGTCTTTCTGGGGGAAAAAAAAGGCAGGAGAATGGACCAAGAAGTGAGAAAAATAGACAAGAAGGAGGTGACAAGAAGAAAAGGAACAAGGTAGACACAAAGAGAGGGATAGAAAAGAGGGAATTCCTAGCACTGAATTTCCAGAAGGTAGGGATGCTATTTATACTAACAGGCTCCTGGTATCCCCATAGGGGAATCCACCTGTTTGATTCGGACCAACAACAAAAAACAAAAGCAACTGAATAAATAATTATTATCCGTTTTGAACAGCACTGGAATGCTGCTCTTATAGTTAACAGCGTCACTCTATTCAAGACAGTGATCTTCCGAAAGAAAGAAAGAAAGAAAGAAAGAAAGAAAGAAAAAAGAAAGGAAAGAAAAAAAGGAAATAAAGACAAGACAGACAGACAAACAGAGAGAAAGAAAGAAAGAAAGAAAGCAAGAAAAAAAGAAAGAAAGAAAGAGAAAAGAAAGAAAGAAAGAAAAAAAAGAGAAATAAAGACAAGACAGACAGACAGACAAACAGACAGAGAGAAAGAAAGAAAGAAAGAAAGAAAGCAAGAAAAAAAGTAGAAATACAGACCATTAGATAGGTATAATTATAGAGGAGGCAGTGGGAGAGAGAGAGAGAGAGAGGAGAGAGAGGAGAGAGAGAGAGAGAGGAGGAGAGAGAGAGAGAGAGAGAGAGGTGAGGGAGGGAGGGAAGGAGGAGAGAGAGAGAGAGAGAGAAAAGAGAGAGAGGAGAGAGAGAGAGAGAGAGAGAGACAGACAGACAGACAAACAGACAGACAAACAGACAGACAGAGGGGAAGCAGTAACATCAAAGGACCGGAATATAATTATCGTTCGTGTGAGACTGGATTTCATTTTCCATCTCTTCTCTATTTGAACCTCACAGAACTACGGCAGGTGATATATAGGGGAAAAAAAACCAAACAACAACAACAACAACTAACATTGTAGTACTGGCTTGAAGAAAAAAAAATAATGCTGTCCAAAAAAGCATCCCCAACATCGGAATACGGCTACCTTCATGGTGGGCAAAAAACCGGTCACGTAACGCAAAAATCTCACCATTAATGAAACCTCAGAGCTCTAGCCGAAGAACGAAAACAAAAACGTTGTC
>CM054156.1:41964556-41982056 GCA_028751875.1 Rapana venosa
AAAATACATGATATTACGCATGACAAACATGATCAATAACAATAAATGTTGATCATGACTGTGCAGTCGTTTAGTTAATGGATGCACGTTCGTTGAAACTGTTGCTGATTATTCATTAATTGAAAACAAAAATGCCACGGTTCTGCGCACATGTAACCTTTGAACAGTTCAATTAATGGGGAAGAAACTGCCACGGGCGTCCTTGTTAACCCTTTGACTGCTGGTGGGATTGAGAAGGGAAAATGTCATAACGCGTTCGTTAACTTCTTTGACTGTTCAACTGCAGTGAACCAGAATTCAGTGAGACTGGCACACACGAGCAACAGTCCTTCGGATGAGACTATAAACCGAGGCCCCGTGCGCGAACGCTCGCAGAACATCTTGCGCGCACGTGAAACACTGTTCCGCTTTTCGTAAGAGTAGGCCATTGTGTGCTGGTGGGAACGGATGATAAAATGTACAAAACCGCATACACACGGGGACTGGATGTAAAAAAGCACATAAGTGCTTATTCCATTATCCTTGATATAAAAGAATAAAATGAATAAAATAAAACATAATAAAACAGATTTACCATGGCAAAGTGCAATACAGATGACTGATATAATTATTTGAGGAAAGTGAATCTATTAAGGGTAGGTAAAGGAGGTAAAGGAGTCCCATAACCTATAAGGTCGTAGGGGAGCAAGGCGTCAGAGACCTCACTTCTCTAGGGCCAGCATATTGAGGGCGGCGCCCATCTCCTCTCCCTCTCCCTCGCTGCTTTACCTTCCCTGACCCTAAAGAGGGCAGGTACCCATTTACAGCTGGGTGAACTGGGGGAACTGTACTGAAGCCAAGGCGCGCAAACGGTCACCCATCCAACTGGTAACCACGCTCGACGCTGCTTAACTTGGCTGGGGGAAAGCGAGTGCTCGACCACTGAGCTATCCCGTCCCTATTAAGGGTAAGAACATATTAACCTCTAGGATTGCGCGTTTATTATGAAAGGGTGGAACGTCCTCTCGTGTATTATTTCTCAAAGTACATACAGCCTTCGTTCAAGCTCAGAAATACTTTTATTTGAAATTATATTGTGTGCGTGTGTGCCATTCTTTATATATATATATATATATATATATATATATATATATATATATATATATATATATATATATATATATATATATATATATATATATATTATGCTTGCAATCCTAAACCTAAAACCCTGATAGAAATAAAAGCATCTTGCTGTATCGAAGAAAAACTTAACTGTTTGGGATTTTGATTTTTCAGGGTGTGTGTGGGGTGGGATGGGGGGTGGGGGGGGGGGGGGGGGTTCCTCGGCTATACCTCCAGGGTTCACCTATGCCGAGGGGTTTATTTTCCACCATTAAGGTAGCCGCATACCAACTTCGAGGATGATGTCTAAACACGATGCCAGCGGACAATTTGTATTTTGTTTTTGTTTTGTTTTTTGTAATATTTTTTTCTATCTGTTCTTACTGGCAAGAATGGACTCACTTTAGAGAGGCAGAAAAGGTTTTAACGTGCGCGCAAAATAGTGTGCATGCTTTCATACACGAGGATATTGTTTAAAGTTTCATCCGAAGAACTTTGGGGGGAGTTCATTAAGTAATGATGTTAACTCATGATTTGATGGCCTGGGGTTGAGCCAGGGTTCGAACCACTACCTAAACGCTCGTCCAAGGATATTGTTCCCCTGAAGTTATAACCTTGTGCTTTGAACTTATATGGTCGTAGGGGAGCGATGTGTCAGAGACCTCAACTTCTCTAAGGGGCCAGCATATAGAGGGCAGTGCCCATCTCCTCTTCCTTGTTGTTTTACCTTCCCTGACCCTTAAGAGGGCAGGTACCCATTTTACAGCTGGGTGAACTGGATAGAGGACTGTACTGAAGCCAAGGTGCGCAAGCTGTTACCCATCCACTTGAGTAGCCATGCTCAATGCTGCTTAATTAATGCTGCTCAATTCCATTATCCTCGATATAAAAGAATAAAATTTAAAAAATTAAAATAATTAAATTAAAAATTAAAATTAATTAACATTGGCTTGGGGGAAAGCGAGTGCTCTGACCCTTGAGCTATTGCGTCCCCTCAAAGGTGACATCCTACATTAAAAACAAAATCTCCCAGTACTCCTCATCCTTCCCCCTTCCCCCAGGAACAAAATCTCCCAGTACTCCTCATCCTTCCCCCTTCCCCCAGGAACAAAATCTCCCAGTACTCCTCATCCTTCCCCTTCCCCCAGGAACAAAATCTCCCAGTACTCCTCATCCTTCCCCCTTCCCCCAGGAACAAAATCTCCCAGTACTCCTCATCCTTCCCCCTTCCCCCAGGAACAAAATCTCCCAGTACTCCTCATCCTTCCCCCTTCCCCCAGGAACAAAATCTCCCAGTACTCCTCATCCTTCCCCCTTCCCCCAGGAACAAAATCTCCCAGTACTCCTCATCCTTCCCCCTTCCCCAGGAACAAAATCTCCCAGTACTCCTCATCCTTCCCCCTTCCCCAGGAACAAAATCTCCCAGTACTCCTCATCCTTCCCCCTTCCCCAGGAACAAAATCTCCCAGTGCTCCTCATCCTTCCCCCTTCCCCCAGGAACAAAATCTCCCAGTACTCCTCATCCTTCCCCTTCCCCCAGGAACAAAATCTCCCAGTACTCCTCATCCTTCCCCCTTTCCCCAGGAACAAAATCTCCCAGTACTCCTCATCCTTCCCCTTCCCCCAGGAACAAAATCTCCCAGTACTCCTCATCCTTCCCCCTTTCCCCAGGAACAAAATCTCCCAGTACTCCTCATCCTTCCCCCTTCCCCCAGGAACAAAATCTCCCAGTACTCTCATCCTTCCCCCTTCCCCCAGGAACAAAATCTCCCAGTACTCCTCATCCTTCCCCCTTCCCCCAGGAACAAAATCTCCCAGTACTCCTCATCCTTCCCCCTCCCCCAGTCTCTCCCCACACCCTGCATCTTAGTGTGAAGAGTGAGTTTCCACAATATATTATTCAGAGGGAGGGTTGGCATTAACGTTATTGACTCACTAAACAGTTCCCCTCCCCCTCATCAGTTCTTCTTGCCTGCCCACGTCCTGGTTGAACTTCCTGACAACTGAACTGGAAGGCAAGGGTTAAGTCAGGCCAGAGACTTAGAGAAAAGAAGGATGTGCGACCCACTACTTCACTTTTTGGCTTCCATCGCTTTATGTCATAATTATTAGTGAAGTTCCCTGTGGGGACGCCGGGAGCCTGTCAGTATAAACAGCATCCCCACCTTCTAGAAATTCTGTCCTAGGGATTCCCTCTTTTCTATCCCTCTCCTTGTTTCTGCCTTGTTTGTATTCTCTCCTTGTCACCTCCTTCATGTCTATTTTCTTCCTTCTTGGTCCATTCTCCTACCATTTTCCCCCCAGAGAGACTTCAAAGATAATAGTTTTCTCCCACACCGAAGTCGGATGCGCTGGGCCTCACTTGTCAGTTGCTTAACGGCAGCTCAACGCATTTTTGCTCATATGACAGACAACAATAGTTGCTGTTCTGAGCGTCCGACGAAGAAAGATAATATTTGTGAAGGAGCTGTTGAGCAAGCTTTAGTCCTTCGGATGAGACTATAAACCGAGGCCCCGTGTGCGAACGCATGCAGAACATCTTGCGCACACGTTAAATCCTGTTCCGCTTTTCGAAAGAGTAGGCCATTGTGTGCCGGTGGGAATAGATGACAAAATTTACAAAACCGCATACACACGGGGACTGGATGTTAAAAAAAAGCACATGAGTGCTTATTCCTTTATCCTCGATATAAAATAATAAATAAATAAATAATTTTTTTTTAAATCAAGAAAAAAATAATGTCATCTGAGTGCTTTGATTTGTTGCTTTACAAGATTCAGCGCTATATAAATTCCATACATTATTATTATTATTTAAAAGAAGACTGGATAGCTCAGTGGTCAAAGCACTTGCTCTCCCCGAGTTAAAGATAAGCAGCTTTGAGCGTGGTTACCTTGTCGATGGGTAACCTTGGCTTCAGTACAGTCCTCCAGTTCACCCAGCTGTAAATGGGTACCTGCCCTCTTTAGGGTCAGGGAAGGTAAAGCAGCGAGGGAGAGGAAGTGGGCGCTTACAGAAGTGAGGTCTCTGACGCCTCGCTCCCCTACGACCACATAGGCTTTACCGGTACCTTTTCTTGACAGTTACTACCACCACGTCAAGGATGAACTTGTCACGTAGCCTGACTCTGAATCAAAGTTATCAATAGCCGTCAATGTGGGATTAGTTGAGAGTGTCTTTGTGTGTAAAAGTATCAATAATAACAACTATGATAAATAATGATAATGATATTATATTATATATATATATATATATATATATATATATATATATATATATATATATATATATATATATATATATATATATATGTTTTACTTTATACCACATTAAGTCACGGCAGATTTCTCTGCGTGAAATTCGGGCTGCTCTCCCCAGGGAGAGCGCGTCGCCACAAGAGCAGCACCTCCCCTGTTTTTGTTTCCCTATCAGAGTGGCTTTTTTGCTAAGAACTTTGCCAGGGACAACTCCATTGTTGCCGTGGGCTCTTTTACGTGGGCTAAATAATTATGTGTAACACACGGGACCTCGGTTTATCGTCTCATCCGAAAGACTAGCGCCCAGACAACCACTCATGGTCTAAAGGATGGGGGAAAAGTTTCGGGCCCAATTTTCGGGATATAATAATAATAACAATATAATAATAATAATAATAATAATAATAATAATGATGATGATATTGATGATGGTGATGAAAATGATGATGACGACGACGACAACAACGGCGACGACGACGATGATGATGATGATGATAACAAGTAAGGACGAAGAGAATAATGGCAACGAAAATGATGACTACGACACCGATACACCACCACCAACAACAACAACAACAACAACAACAAGGAATTAAAACCCTCCGCTAACTCACAACAACCGAACAGCGCGCACGCGGATGATGGACAGAAGACAGGCATCCTTCTGACGCCATATCTAGGGCCACAATAATATTCCGAACACGATCCTCCGCTAATAGCAGAGTTAAGGACCACTCCTGAGACTGCTCGGAATTGTCCAGACGTGAAAAAAATTCGCATTACGGCGCAATTAGTTCCCATCCTTTTCTCTCTCTCTCTCTCTCTCTCTCTCTCTCTCTCTCTCTCTCTCTCTCTCTCTCTCTCTCTCTCTCTCTCTCTCTCTCTCTCTTCTAGCTTTACTTTCTATTCCGGGGGTGTTGCCGGGGCACTGAATTCAAGGCCGTGTCTCTCGGGTAAGCTAAACCTGGCGGAGCCCATCTCCCTGCCAAAGAGAGGATGCATGCTGGGTATGTTTAATGGTTCTGTAATCCTTTGAATCGAGCGAGGGAGAGGAAGGAGATGGGCGCCGCCCTCAATATGCTGGCCCCTGGAGAAGTTGAGGTCTCTGAGGCCTCGCTCCCCTGTGACATTATAGGTTATGGGACACCTTTACCTTGAATCATTTGAATGGGGACGGGATAGCTCAGTGGTCAGAGCACTCGCTTTCCCCCCAGCTAAGGTAAAGCAGCGTCGAGCGTGGTTACCACTTGAATGGGTGAGCGTTTGCGCGCTTTGGCTTCGGTACAGTCCCCCTAGTTCACCCAGCTGTAAAAGGGTAGCCTACCTGCTTTAGGGTCAGGGAAGGTAAAGCAGCCAGGGAGAGGAGATGGGCGCCGCCCTTAATATGCTGGCCCCTAGAGAAGTTGAGGTCTCTGACGCCTCGCTTCCCTACGACCTGATAGGTTATGGGAACACCTTTACCTTTTACTTAATCCTTTGAACGATGATAATTATGAATTATGGGGGGGGGGGGGGGGGGGGGGGGTCTATTTTTTTTCTTTCTATCCTCGGTTATAGCTCCGAAGTTTACGAATGATGAGGTGTGTGTGTGTGTGTGTGTGTGTGTGTGTGTGTGTGTGTGTGTGTGTGTGTGTGTGTGTGTGTGTGTGTGTGTGTGTGTTGCAACTTTTTGGTACACCATAAAGGCAGCTGCATTCCGACTCGGGGATGTAAAACGTGCATATTTCGATCCTCTGCATGTGTGTATGCACGATGGGAGTAAAGGCAGTGGCTAGTGTGTGTGGTTTGACCTTCTTCTTCTTCTTCTTCTTCTTCTTCTTCTTCTTCTTCGCAATTCTTCGCAATTCTTCTTTTTTTTCTTCTTCTTCTTCTTCGCAATTCTTCTTCTTCTTCTTCTTCGCAATTCTTCTTCTTCGCATTCTTCTTCTTCTTCTTCTTCTTTTTCTTCTTCTTCGCAATTCTTCGCAATTCTTCTTCTTCTTCTTCGCAATTCTTCTTCTTCTTCTTCTTCTTCTTTTTCTTCTCTTCTTCTTCTTCTTCTTCTTCTTCTTCGCAATTCTTCTTCTTCTTCTTCGCAATTCTTCTTCTTCTTCTTCGCAATTCTTCTTCTTCGCAATTCTTCTTCTTCTTCTTTGCAATTCTTCTTCTTCGCAATTCTTCTTCTTCTTCGCAATTCTTCTTCTTCTTATTCGCAAATCTTCTTCGCAATTCTTCTTCTTCTTCTTCGAAAATCTTCTTCGCAATTCTTCTTTGCAATTCTTCTTCTTCGCAATTCTTCTTTGCAATTCTTCTTCTTCTTCTTAATTCTTCTTCTTCTTCGCAATTCTTCTTCGCAATTCTTCTTCTTCGCAATTCTTCTTCTTCGCAAATCTTCTTCTTCTTCGCAATTCTTCTTCTTCGTCTTCTTCGTCGAACGCTCAAACAGCAACTATCGTTGTCTGTCATATGAGCAAAAATGCGTTGCGCTGCCGTTAAGCGCCTGACAAGTCAGGCCCAGCGCATCCGACTTGAACCGGGAGATTGTCAAAAACCTTACCCTTGATTTACCAGACACTGTCTGCTGACGAGATTCGAACCCACGACTTTAAGGACCCACATTGATGGAAGTGAAAAGGTCTATCCACTTAGCTATTTAACGTCTGTCCCAGCCAAAACCTACCTGTACTAACTTAGGAAGACTCGCTGATGTGTTGAGTTTATAGTCAAGCATGATGGCAACAAAAGCAGCTGCATTATAGTAGTAGTAGTAGTAGTAGTAGTAGTAGTAGTAGTAGTAGTAGTAGTTGTAGTAGTAGTAGTAGTAGTAGTAGTAGTAGTAGTAGTAGTAGTAGTAGTAGTAGTAGTAGTAGTAGTAGTAGTAGTAGTAGTGGTGGTGGTGGTGGTGGTAGAAGTAGTAGAAGAAGTAGTAGTAGTAGTAGTAGTAGTAGTAGTAGTAGTAGTAGTAGTAGTAGTGGTGGTAGTCGTAGTAGTAGTAGTAGCAGAAGTAGTAGTGGTAGTGGTTGTCGTTGTCGTAGTAGCAGTAGCACTAGCAGCAGTAGTAGCAGCAGCAGCAGCAGCAGCAGCAGCAGCAGCAGCAGCAGCAGCAGCAGCAGCAGCAGCAGTAGTAGTAGTAGTAGTAGTAGTAGTAATGCTGCCGACTTCTAATTTTAGTTCTACTACTACTACTACTACAACTACTGCTACTGCTGCTGCTGCTGCTGCTGCTGCTGCTGCTGCTGCTGCTGCTGCTGCTGCTACTACTACTACTTCTTCTTCGTCTGTTATTATTATCATAATCATTATTAGTATTATTCTTATACTTATTTTAATTATTTCAATGATGATGATGATGGTGATGATGATGATCAGATCATCATCACACCATCATCCTCATCATCACCATCACTATCACCACCACAACCACCATCATCACCACCACCACCACCACCACCACCACCATAACCACCACTTTCAGCAACGAGCAAGCACTACTCTATCGAGTTCCTCCACCACCACTACCACACCTCCACCATCACCATACCACCACCACCACCCCACCACCACCACCACCACTACTTTTTACTAGAACTAGCAAACACGAGTACTAAGCTGTACTTAGTAACCTTTGTGTAGCTGTTTCTGCTGTTACCATCCACTGCCGTCGCTGCTGTTGCTGTTGTTGCTGCTGTTGCTGCTGTTGTTGATGGTCATGGTGATACATGGTGCATGGTGACGGTGAGGGACGTATTGACCGTAGTGACCGTTGCTGTCAATACGCCAATGTATGTATGTATGTATGTATGTATGTATGTATGTATGTATGTATGTATGTATGTATGTATGTATGTATGTATGTATGTATGTATGTATGTATGTATGTATGTATGTATGTATCCAGGCAGTCTGTGTTTGTATGTAGCGTTTGTCCCTAAGACTACACTACACTATACTACACTACACTACACTACACTACACTACACTAACACTACACTACACTACACTACACTACACTACACTACACTACACTAACACTACACTACATTACACTACACTACACGTACACTACACTACACTAACACTACACTACACTAACATTACACTACACTAACACTACACTACACTACAGTACACTACATACACTACACTAACACTAACTACACTAACATACACTACACTAACACTACACTACACTACACTACACTACACTACACTACACTACACTACACTACACTACACTACACTACACTACACGTACACTACACTACACTAACTACACTACACTACCAACTACACGACATACACTACACTATCACTGCATACATACACTAACACTACACTACACTACACTACACTACACTACACTATCACTCACTACACTACACTACACTACACTAAAACTACACTACACTACACGTACACTACACTACACTATCATCACTACACTACACTCACTACACTAACACTACACTACACTAACCAACTACACTACACTAATACACTACACACTACACTAACTCATCACTACACTACACACACTACACTAACACTTACACTACACACACTACACTACACTAACACTACATACACTACACTACACTAACTAACACTACACGACACTACACTAACACTACACTACACTACACTACACTAACACTACACTACACTACACTCACTCACTCCACTACACTCCACTACATTACACTACACTCACTACACTACACTACACTACACTACACTCACTAACTAACACTACATACACTACACTAACACTACATAACTACACTACACTACACTAACACTACACTACACTACACTACACTAACACTCACTACACTAATTAACAAACTACACTACACTACACTACACTAAAACTAACTACATACACTACACTACACTACACTAACACTACATTCACTACATAACTACACTACACTACCTACACTACACTACACTACACTATCACATTAGTACACTACACTACACTTACTACACTACACTACACTAACTACACTACACTACACTACACTACACTACACTACACTACACTAGCACTACACTAACTACACTACACTACACTACACTACACTACACTACACTACACTACACTACTCACTACACTCCACTACACTACACTACACTACACTAACTACACTTACACTAAACCAACTCACTCACTACACTAACTACAATACACTACACACATACACTACACTACACTACACTACACTAATACACTACACTACACTAATTACACAACACTAACTACATACACTACACTACACTAAACACTACACACTACACCACACTACACTACACTACCTACCCAACACTACACACCCTACTACGCTACTACAACTAATTACACAATACACTACACTACACTACACTAACACTACACTATACGACTCCATCCACTCACTAACTACACTACACTACACTACACTACACTACACTACACTACACTACACTACACTACACTACACTACACTACCTACACTACACTACACAACACTACACTACATACACTCCCTACACTACATACACTACCTACCTACACTACACTTACACTACCACTCCACTACACTACACTATCACTACACTACACTACACTACACTACACACACTACACTACACTAGCATCCACTCCATACACTAACACTACACTTTCACACACTACACTACACTACACTACACTAACACTAACACCTACACACACTACACACTCCACACTACACTACACACTAACACTACACTCACTCAACTACACCACACTCCACTCCACACTACACTCACACACACTACACTACACTACCCACACTACACTACACCACACTACACTCACACTACACTAACACACACACTACACTACACTACACACACTACATTACCCACACCACACTACACACTACACACACTATCATCATACACTACACTAAACTACACTAACACACACTATACTACACTAGACTACACTACACTACACTAACACAACACTAACACTACATCACTCACTTACGCTACCTACTACCTTCTACACTAAATACACTAACTAAGTACACTACACTACACTACACACACTACACTGCACTACACTACTTACTACACTACACTCCACTCACTACACTACACTACACTACGCTACATACTCACTCCACTCCACTACATAATACACTACACTACACCACACACACTACACTACCACTACTACACTACACTCACTGCACTCCACTCCACTAACACTACACCACTACACTACACCACACTCCATCCACTAACACTACACTACACTGCACTAACACTACTACACTACACTAGCACTACACTCCACTCACTAACACTACACTAACACTACACTACACTGCATACCACCCACTTCACTCACTCACTAACACTCCACTAACACTAACACTACACTGCACTAACACTACACTACACTACACTACACCACACTCCACTCCACTCCACTAACACTAACACTAACACTACACTACACTAGCACTACTGATTAGCCAGGCCTCCTCGTGTCCTATTGTCTGTCTGTCTATTTGCTTGGGTCAGTCAGTGGCGGACGTACACTAAAGCTCTCCTCTTCTTATCGTTCCGAACCCTTGCCCATCAATTCCTGCCTTAATGAAGGCATACATGCATACATGGCTTTGACTGTCGTCTGTCTATCTACCCTTCTGCTTGTTGGGTCAGTCTCTATCTCTGTCTGTCTGTGTGTCTGTCTGTGTGTCTGTCTCTGTCTGTCTATCTGTCTCCTACCTCTCTACGTCTCCTGTTATATCTCTCTGTCTCCCTGTCTCTGTCTCTCTGTCTCTCTGTGTCTATGTCTCTGTCTCTCTGTCTCCTACCCCCCTCCCACCCCTTACGCCTCTGTTCTCTCTCTCTCCCCTCTCTCTCTCTCTCTCTCTCTCTCTCTCTCTCTCTCTCTCCTACCGCTCCTCCCCCCATCCTCTCTCTCCCTATCCTCCTCCTGTTCTCTCTCGTACCCTCCTACGTCCTTGCTCTCTCTCTCTCTCTCTCTTCTCTCTCTCTCTCTTCTCTCTCTCTCTCTCTCTCTCTCTTCTCTCTCTCTCTCTCCTCTCCCTCCCTCCCTTTTCCTCACCCTCCTCTCCCCACTTCCTACTTTTCCCCTTCCTCCTGAAGAGCGATTACAAGGGGCCATCACCCCCGACGTACTGTTAATGATGTGTACATGCAACAGAGTTCTGGGACCTTTTGCTCGTGAATCGGTACGTGATTGTGTTTAGGGCCTATATGGTTGTGGTGGTTTGTACCCACAGTTTTATCGATTCGTGTCGTTTCTAGCCAAGCCGGTTTTATTTTTGGGAAAAGCCAGAGATAGTACCGCGTTTAGTCTATGCCTGTGTTTGTGGCTAAGCAGTATGCACACAGTGAATGTTGCTGCTGTTGTTGTTGTTGTTGTTGCAGTTGTTGTTGGGATTAGATTAACGTCCGAGCGGAGATTTGCGATTTAGGGACTCATGAACACAAAGTGAATCACAATTCTACTGTTATGTAATATAACAACAGATCAGCGGTTCAAATCTAGTCTAAGGGCACAATTTCCAACAAATGGAATTCTTCGTCTTCGTGGTCGTCAACGCTCAGAGAGCAATAATTGTTGTATGTTATATGAACGAAAATGCGTTGCGCTGCCGTTAAGCGCCCGACAAGTCAGGCCCAGCGCATCCGTCTTGAATTTCTCTGTTTGTGAGATGGTAAAGCGATTGAATTGATTTGAATTGGGTTCGGCATCAGAGAGAATTGTCGTTTTTTAAGTCTTTGGGGGAGGGGGGGGAGAGGGGGGGGGATGAGGCCGGAGAATGGACCAAGAAGGCAGACAATAGACAAGAAGGAGGAGGTGACAGGAAGAAAAAGGAACAAGGTATAAACAGAGTGATAGAAAAGAGGAAATTTCAGGTACGGAATTTCCAGAAGGTAGGGATGCTATTTATACCGACAGGCCCCCCACCAGTATTCCCAGGGGGGACAACAACTGGAATTAAAATGGAAAAACTATGGCATCGTGCAGACAGCAACCTTAAGGGATAAGGAAAGAATTCCAAAGATGCTGGAAGTGGCTCAGTCTCACACACTCCCCAAAATAATGTATATCTAGCAGGACGGACAAGAAGAAAAACAAGCCTTCAGCCAGCTGGATCCCACCAGGCGGGACAAAGGAATAATAATAATAATAATAATAAATAATGATGATCATGATGATGAAAATAATAATAATGATGATGATGATGATGATGAAGATGATGATGATGATGATGATGATGATGATGATGATGATGACGACGACAATAATGATAGCAGCAGCAACAACAACAACAACAATAATAATAATAACAGTAATAATAATAACAACAACAACAACAACAATAACAGTAACAATGTACGGAATTCATATTAGTATATTAATATAGAATAAAGCTCGTCCCCAAAATACCATGCGCCATAACCTGACGGAGCCCATCCCTCTCCACGTACAGAATGCATGCTGGGTATCTTCGTGTTTCCCTAACTCACCCAACACCGACATGAACAGAAGAGATCTTTAACATGCATGTTTCATCTTCTGCACCCGTAAAGTATTAAACTGGAAGGGAATTAAGGCACTGGCAGGTCTGCGCTTGAAGTTGACTAGAAAGATCGTTAAAAAAAATCCCCACCCATATTAATTCACCAGACGCCGCCGAGATTGGAACCCACGACTTCATGAATCCACAGGGGTACTGAAGTCAAAAGCTCTTATCCACTCAGGTATAACGTCTGTCAGTTTTTGATATACCGCAATAAATCAACACACGTGAATGAACCCACCACAGAACAGATACCAGTCCACACTGCAAAGCTATGCTATGAAAGAATTCTCATGGACAAAGGGATGCACAGGCATACACAGAAAATATAGATAGCCATGCAATCCTGCATCATAGTATCCTCAGGAAATTACCTGTCTCACCTGTCGGTATTATCCAATACAGTATTAGCTGGTGCTTTCAAGGACATTAACATGATGATCCTATTTCTTAATTTGCTCGTCTTCTTTGCTGGCTGTGCTGACTTCATGGATTCTCATGCCACAGGGATTCGGTGATGATGTTGCCGATGAGAGAAATCTGGTTGTCTGCCTTGTTTTCCTCTCTTGCCCTGATCTTGCCTTAAAGGCAGTCTTCTATGTCAATTTGTTTTCATTTATCAATGACTGAAGTTTTCCTGTTGGTGTTTCCAGTTAGTGTAGTTCCTCAGGTTTAAAAAACTAAAGTAAATTAAACACATAGTTGTGAAAAGTATTTCTATCTGAAAAAGGCTTTTGAAAGGCTTCTCTAACTGAAAGGCCTTTGGGAAATATTTTTTGTTGGGTGGGGGTGGGGGTGGGGGTGTTCTGTTATGCTTCTTAGGGAATGGTGTTGCTGTCAATTTGGGGGTCTTTTCATGTATTTTTTTAAATGTAACACTGAAATAATGTATAACATAAGTACATTCTGCAACAACTAAAAGTGTCCCATTTTTAATCAGGGCACATTTTTCTACCTGAAATTCAAGCTGTTGTCTCTGGAAAAAAGGCATTACCACAAAAACAAATGCATTTTTCTTCTTCTTTTATTCTCAATTTTCCTGTCTGCATAATTGTTTATATCCTCATAAAAGTTGATTTTTTAAAAGAAAATCAGTGACAACTCTCCTGTTACGGCAGTTTCATTTTACCCAGTTAAATGTGTGGGCACACTTAAACCTTGGTTTATCCTTTCATCAAAAAGATGGCCGCAAAGGAAGTGAAAAAACCCAGGGAAGGAAATTCAGGATTTACTGAGCATTAGTGTGCGGTGTTTCCATTGCTCCACTGTTTTCTGTCTTTTCTGCTTTAACAAAAATGTTGGTGCCTAAGTGATCCCTGTCTAGTCTCTCTGTAGACCCCAAACCAGATTAGTAAGCAAATGAGCAGACCAAGTGTCTGCCTTTTAGCAGACATTCTGTTGTAATCTACTTTCTTGGACTGGATTGGATTGGATTGGATTAGGTTTACTGGATTGTATGCCAGTTTTATTCAAGGTAGATTTCCCTGCCTGAAATCCGGGCTGCTATCCCCAAGTGGAAAGCCTTGCCACAAAAACAGAGCCACCCATTTTTAAAATTTAATTTGATTTTTCCTGTCTGCATGAATATTTGCTTCTCTGTAAGAGTGGCTTTCTACTACAGAATAATGTTGAGGGAAATTAGTTGCTGAAGATTCTTTTAGGTGCACTAACTGTGTGTTGTATTAACTCAGTTGAGCTGCAGTCTATTTCACATCTGGACAAATCTCTGAACACAATTTAGGCCACATTAAAAAAATTATATGTCACTCTCAGATTGGTAAAACAGTATTATATCAAAGTAAAATTTATCAAAATTACTTTTAGGATTTACAAATATGTTTGTTCACAGATCTTCCAATTTGTTTTGCCTTTTGTCTTAAAGTAAGTCAGTGAATGCTAAAAAAACTAAAAACAAAACAAAAACCTGTTGACACACACAAAGACTTACCTCAACAAGGTGACATATTCATCAGCCAATCCACAAGAACACAGTAAATTGATTTCAAATACAGTCATATTTCCTGAGGCCCAGGAATCACTTTGAAGCAAAATATGCCAATGCTGCCCCTTTCAGCCTAAATCTTTTCTTTGCCACCATTTTCCTCATGAAAAATCATCAGCTAATGGTGATGTAAGAAAAAATGCAAAAGTATACACACAAAGCAACTGACAGTTTAAAGGAAACAACTCATTTGATGAGAGACTAATTCAACTAGCAGCAGGAGCAATTTTCCTTGGATTAAATATGACTAAGTGTTAATTTTTATTTATTTATGTAGGATTAATGCCTATGATTCAGCATTTCAAGGAGTAGTGAGTGTTCTATTTATGGCTACAGATAAAGTTGGGAGGCTGAAGGAAATTAATGATTTGCTGAGCTTGAGTATGCTGCGTTTTCTCTGCTCCACTGTCTTCTGTTCTTTCTGCTTTGTTTTTGGTACCCAAGTAATGCCTGGCTTGTCTCTCTGTGGACCCAAACCAGAATAGTAAGGAAATGAGCAGAGGGAGTATCCCCTTTGAGGTATGTACTGTTGTATTGTAGTGGATTGGTTGGGATAAGGTGGGATTGGATTGGATTAAATGCATTGTTTTGCATGCCATTTTTGCCTATTCTTCTGCTAGAGCTCTAATGTTCACTGATGGTCAGATTTTGAGTATGTAACCATTTTTACCCACCATGAAGGTAGCCATATTCCGACTTCTGGGATCCATGCCATTTTAGTCATGACAAATTTATTTGCATGAACTTCAGCCTGTTGTTCAATTCCTAGGGAAAAGCCATTACCACAAACAGAGTATCATCCATTTTCCTTCCTTTAAAAAAAAAGATGTTCCTGTCTCCATAATTATTTATTTCCTTATTAGGGTGGATTTTTATTTTGTAGAGACTTTTACCAAGGGACAAATCCCCTGTTACTGCAGGTTCGTTTCACATGTGTTAAATGTGTGCCCAACACTGACACCATGGTTTATGGTCTCCTCCAAAAGATGGCTGCAGATGAAGCTAGGAGACTGAAGGAAATCAAGGAATTTTCTGGCCATGAGAATACATGGCACTTCCACTACTTCCACAGTCTTCTGCTCTTTCTGCTAGTTTTTATTTGTGGTGCCTGTGCGATTCCTGGCCAGTCTGTCTGTACTGTGGACTCAAACCAGATTAGTAAGCACATGAGCAGACAAAGTATTGACCTCCTCCCCCCTCTTCTTCATATGTATTATGCATATGTACCCATACTGACAGATGCTACAGTTTTTGCCCTTTGCTTCTGAAGAGGGGAAGGAGTGGGGGGTGGGGGTGGGGGGAGGACATTGCCCCTATACAGAATGGAGAAGCATACCAGAGGTCGGTTTTATTTTCACTTTGTACTGTGGGCTGCACCAAACGCACACATACATATGCATGCACACTCACATGCATGCAGCACATTCACATATGCACACAGAACAGGATTTAATGTGTGCGCAAGATGTTCTCTGTGTGTGTTGCACACAGAGCCTCGGTTTATAGTCTCATCCAGACTTTTGGGGAGAGTGGAATCTGCACTGATGTTAACTCCAGGGGAAAATATCCCCTTGAACGGGAATCGAAACCCGGTCGTCAGATTGTGAGTGCAATGTTCTAACCACTAGGCTATCCCGTCCCCACATACATAGGCATGCACACAAACATGCATGCAGGCATGCTTACCCATGCAGAACAGTGTACACAAGATGTTCTGTGTGCGTTTGCACATGGGGCCACAGTTTATAGTCTCATCGAATAACTTTTTGGGGAGAGTGGAATCGGCTCTTGCCTTTTCATCACTTTAATTTTTTTCTTGCATTTATTTTTGTATTTCTGAAAGAAATGCACATGTAAACCCCACTTGTCAATAGGCCACATTGGGCAATGACAATAAATTGCTCAAAGGGTCCCAAAACATCTCTCTCTTTGTTTCTCTGTCTCTCTCTGTATCTCTGTCTCTGTCTGTCTGTCTGTTGTCTGTCTGTCCCCTCTCTCTTCTCTCTCTCTCTCTCTCTCTCTCTCTCTCTCTCTCTCTTTTCTCTTCTCTCCCTCTCTCTCTAGCTTAAAGTCGTATCCATTTATAAAGTGCTTTTTGCCTTTTCATCACTTTAATTTTTTTTCTTGCATTTTTTTTTGCATTTAGAAAGAAAGTCACGTGTAACTCCCACTTTTCAATAGCCCAGTGGGCAATGACAATAAATTGCTCAAAGCGTCAAAGCGTCTCTCTCTCTCTCTCTCTCTCTCTCTCCCTCTCTCTCTCTCTTCTCTCTCTCCTCTCTCTGTGAAGTCTTATCTCTCTCTCTGTCTCTCTCTGTCTCTGTCTGTCTCTCTCTCTCTCTCTCTCTCTCTTTCTCTTTTCTCTCTCTCTCTCTCTCTCTCTCTCTCTCTCTCTCTTCTCTCTCTCTTTAAGTCGTATCCATTTATAAAGTGCTCTTGTCTTTTTATCAATTTAATTTTTTTTTCATGCATTTATTTTTGTGTTTACGAAAGAAAGTCACGTGTAATCCCCCCCCCCACACACTTGTTAATAAGCTACATTGGGCAATGACAAAAATTTCTC
>CM054156.1:41989556-41997056 GCA_028751875.1 Rapana venosa
ACACAAACCGGCCAAGACAGACAAACAGACACACAGACAGACAGACAAACGGCCAAGACAGACAGACAGACACACACACACACACACACACACAGAAAGACAAAAGGCCAAGACAGACAGACAGACAGACAGAGAGGCAAGGACTCAAACAGATGCCCTAACGTTTTGTCCCTTGGGGCGTCTTTACCTCCATTGGGAAATCGTCTGTCACGTGAATTAACTCCATATAGTCCCTTTCGGGGTCACTACCATGTTTTGCAGAGAGAAGAGAGAGAAGAGAGAGGAGAGAGAGAGAGAGAGAGAGAGAGAGAGAGAGAGACAGACAGACAGACAGACAGACAGACAGACATCATTTGTCACGTGAATTAACTCATTATAGTCCCTTTCGGTTTTTTTTACTTACTTGTTTTGCAGCGAGAGAGGAGATGAGAAGAGAACCGAAGAGAGGGGAGGAGTGGGAGTGAGAGTAGAGAGTGAAAGTGTATGAGAGGAGGAGAGAGAGGAGGAAGTTGAGAGGAGGTGAGAGAGTGAGAGTGAGAGAGAGACGGAGACCAGAGAGCAGACAGACAGACGGACATCATCTAGTCCAAATAAAAATAAACAGATGTCATCTGTTTCGTTTATTACTATGGGTTTTCGCCGCGTGTGTGTTTGTGTGTGTTGTGTGTGTGTGTGTGTGTAGGGTGACCTGTGTTGTGTGTGTGTGTGTGTGTGTGTATCATGTGTGATGTGTGTGTGTCGTGAGGAGAGAGCAAGAGAGGGAGAGGAGAGATGGGAGGAGAGGTGAGATACGAAGAAGAGGAGAGAGCGACAGACAGGACAGAGAGACAGACAGACAGGCAGACATTACCATCTGTCAATGGGGAGAAAATAAAACACAATGTTTTCGTTTCAGTTTTATTACTGTATTTGCAGGTAAAGAGATAAAAGAGAGAGTAAGAAAGAGATGAGAGGGAGAGAGGAGAGAGAGAGAGGGAGAGAGACGAGAGAGTGGACAGACCAGACAGACAGACAGACCAGAGAGAGACAGAGTCAGACAGACTGACAGTCAGACAGACAGGTACGACATCAGTCGTTATGAATAAGCACCACCCCAATCCCTTTAGTTTTTACTTCTTTGTTTTTGCCTTGAGTTGAGAGAGAGGGAGAGAGGAGAGAGAGAGGGGAGAGAAGGAGGAGGAGTAGTGATGAGAGAGAAGGGAGGTAGAGAATGTAGAGGTGGAAGTGTTGCGGAGAGAGGGGGAGAGAGGGAGGGAATGAGGAGAGATGTATGACGAGAGGAGGAGAGAGTGGAGAGAGACCTCGAACTCGAATGTTTCAATGAGGGTAAATGGATGAAGCATCCTCTACCTCCTTTTTTTTTTTTTTTTTTTTTTTTTTTACTCTAGTGCTTGTTTTCCCATCACCTCTGACACAACCCCAAACACACCACACACAGACACCACACACACCACACCACCACACACACACACACACACACACGCAACACAACACCCACACACCAACCCCTTCACATACCTCACACCACCACCACAACCCCCACCACCACACCCTCACCCCTCAACCACAAACCAATTATATACCATCCTCCTCCCATCCAATTCTTTGACTCTAGTGCTTGTTCCCTACCCCCCATCCCCCCCACCCCCACCCCAGCCTCACCACAACACACACACACACTCACACACACAACACACACACCACATCACCACCACCACCCACACTACACACCACTCCCCACCATCCCTTACCCAAACCCCAATACCATTCCTCCTCCCACCCTATCTTATGACTCTTCTGCTTGTTCTCCAATACCCCCCCCCCCCCTCCCCCCTCCCCCCCACCTCCCACCCCCAACACCACACACACACAACAACCCAACCCCACACCCACCAACACACCCACACCCCCACCCTACCCAAACACCAACATACCTTCCTCTCCCATCCTATTCTTGACTCTTCGGGCTTTGTTCCCCTTCCCCCATACCCCCCACCCCTCCTACCCCCACCACCACAAACAACACCCACCCCAACACAAATCACACACCACCACAAACCCCCACCCCTCACCCAACCATCAATAACATTCCTTCCTCCCATACAATGCTTTGACTTAGTGCTTGTTCCCCTCCCCCTCCCCCTCCCTCCCACCCACACACACAATCACCCTACCCAACACACACCACCCCACACACCACAACCACCACCCCCAACCCTCACCCAAACCCCAATACCATCCTCCTCTCATCCTATTCTTTGAATTAGTGCTTGTTCCCCTATCCCCTACCCCCCATTCTCCTTCCCCCCTCAACAACCACACACCCCCCCCAACCCAATCACACACCACCCCCACACCCCACCCCCCCCTCACCAAACCTCAATACCATCCTCCTCCCATCCTATTCTTTGATCTAGTGCTTGTTCCCCTCCCCCTCCCCACCTCCCACCCCAACACACACACACACACACACCCGACCCACCACACACCACCACAAACCACCCAACCTCCACCCCTCACCAATCCCATAATAAATACCATCCTCCTCCCATACTATTCTTTGACTCTAGTGCCTTGTTCCTACCCCCATCCCCTCCCACCCTCCTCCTCCACACACACCCCCCCAACCCCCACCACACAACCACCCCACACACCACACCACACCCCCTACTCCTCACCTAAACCCCACAATACATCTCCTCCTCCTATTTTTGACTCTAGTGGCTTGTTCCCCTACCCCCCCCCCCCCTACTCCACCCCAACACACCACCATACACACACACACGACCCAAACCCCCAACTCACCCAAACCCCACCACACACCCACCACAACACCCTCACACCCCATCCCTCACCCAAAACCCCAAAAAAATATACCATCCCTTCCTCCCATTCCTATTCTTTGACTCTAGTGCTTGTTCCCTCCCCCCTCCCTCACCTCCCACCCCAAACACACACACCCACACACACACACACACCACACACACACCACACACACACCCGACCCAAACCAACACCACCCCACAAAACACCACACCCCCATCCCTCAACCAAACCCCAATACATTCTTCTCCCACCTATTCTTTATCTCTGTGGCTTGTTCCCTAACCCCCATCTCCCCACCCCCAACACACCACACCACACACACACACCCGACCGACCACAATTCACCCCACACAACACACCAACCCCCATCCTCAAACCAAACCCCAATACCATCCTTCTCCCACCCTATCTTTAACTCTAGTGCTTGTTCCCCTAACATCCCATCAACCCACCCCCCACCCCAACCACACACTCACACACTCAACACACACACACACAATCACCACCCACACCCAACACACCACACACACACACACACACACACTCCACATCACACACCAACACACACCTACACCCAAACCCCCCCAACCAAAAACCCCCACACACACACACACACACACACAACAACACACACACACACACAGAGGACAGGAAATGTAGACACTGTAACAAAAGTGAAAGATGAATTTCTTTTACTTGATGATTGATTTTATATGATGAACTTCAGAAATAATTTGTTATTAAAAATTCAAAAACGGAGACAAAGAACGCAAAAACTGTGTTCATAAATTAAGTGGAATAATCACAGTTGATATATATCAAGCAGACATCATCAGATATGTGTATGAGTGTTTTGAAAAGAGAGAAAAAGAGAAGTAAAATACAACATGTTTTTAGTGTACATCACTTTTAGCCCAAACAGATAAAAATTATAGTTGATGTTTTTGTTGTGTCAAATAAGTCTACATGACTTAAATGGCAATAAAATATTCTGAATCTGAATCTGAATCTGAATCACACCCATTCCCACCACACACCGCCCCACACACCACACTAAACCCCCATCCCTCACCCAAACCCCAAATATATACCATCCTCCTCCCCCCTATTCTTCTTTGACTCTGTGTTTGTTCTCCTACCCCCCCCCCCCCCCCACCCCCCCCCCTCCTACCCCCCCCCCTCCCCCCCCCCCCCCCCCCCCGCCCCCTTCCCGCCCCCTCTCCCCCACCCCCACTCCCTCTTCTGTCTGACTGAAGTGTAGTGATGTCAATGGTGTGTGGGGGGGGGGGGAGGGGGGGGGGGCTCGTTAAGTCTTGCAGCTCTTATTTTCTGTGTTTAGCTTGAAGGCTACCTGGTCTTCCCAGGGGAAATCAGAGGCCAAAACTTGTTCTCCTCCTCCTCTGCTTCCATCCATCCATCCATCCATCCATCCATCCATCCTGCTTAGTTTAGTTTGGTGTGGTTGGTTGGGTGTGTGTGTGTATGGGAAGGGGAGGGGTGGGGGTGGGAGGGTGGTGGGGGGGGAGGGGGGTGTGTGTGGTGTGGTGTGGGGGGTGGTGTTGGTGGGTAGTGTGTGTGTGGTTTGGGGGTAGTGTGTGGTGGGGTTTGGGGGTAGTGGTGTGGTGGGGTTGGGGGTAGTGTGTGTGTAAAGTGGTGTTGTGTTTTGGGGGTAGTGTGTGGTTTGGGGGTCGGGGTGGGGGTAGTGTGTTTTGTGTTTGGGTGTGTGTGTTGAGGGTGGGTAGTGTGTTTTGTGTGTGTTTCATTCATGTTTATCTTATCTATTTGTTTCGAGGATAATGGAATAAAGCACTTTTGTGGGGTATTGGTGCGCGCGCGGCGCGCGCGCGCGGGGGTGTGTGTGTGTGTGGTGTTGGGGGGCGCGCGCGCGCGCGGCGTGCGTGTGTGTGTGTGTCTGTGTCTGTGCGTCTTTCAGTCTGTCTATTTAGGCAGCTAGCTTTCTCCTATATAATATTTAAAACATTTTCCACTTTTCGGAAGAATGGTCTAATGTCTGCCACTGGGTACAGACGACTAAATTTACAAAACCACATGCACACAGAGATTGGATGCAAAACAGAAAAAAATGTACATGACTGCTCTGTAATTATTTTCCACATAAATGAATCTAAATGAATGAATAAATGAAATAACTCCTGAAGAAACACATTTCCTACTGCCATACATAATCGCTCATTTATTTCATTTAGTTAGTTAATTTATACCACTTTCAGTCACGTCAGATTTCTCTGCGTGAAATTCGGATTATTTTATGTTATTTTCCTCTCTGCAAACTGTAATTGTTTCCCTGTCAGAGTAGCTTGTTTTTCTACAGAATTTTGCCAGAGACAACTAACTCTCTTGTTGCCGTGGGTTCTTTTACGTGCGCTAAATAATAATTTTGTATATCACACGGGACCTCGGTTTATCGTCTCATCGGAAAGACTAGCACCCAGTCCACCACTCGTGGTCAAATGGATGGGGGAACATTTTGGGGCCCAAACGAGGATCGAACCACAGCTACACTTCCGACCAGGAGTTTTTTCTTTCTAAGCAGGCGCGTTAGCTCTAGACTACGGATCCATCCACAAGCCTGCAAAGACAAGTAAACAAACAGACACACACACAAAACACACACACACACAACGCACGCACACAAACACACACACACACACAACACACACACACACACACCACACACACACACACACACACACACACAAAGCCCTAACGCAGGACAAGCAAGCAAACAAGCAAGCAAGCAAGCAAACAAACAAACAAGCAAGCAAGCAGGCAGACAGACAGACAGACAGACAAAGCCTTAAAGCAGGTCTTGGCAAAAGTCTTTTACAGTTCAGTTATCCTGTGTGCGTGGCTTGGACAGCCTGCACTTTTCCCTGGGGAAATGGGGCATTAAACTGTCCCCCCCCCCCCCCCCCCCCCCCCCCCCTTTTCCATCCTTCCTCAGTGCTTGTTATCTCTGTGGCCCTTTTTTCTTTTCTTTACTTTTTTTTTTGGCGGGAGGGGGGGGGGTTGGGGGCTAGGGGTGGGTGTGGGGGTGGGGTGGGGGATCTGGTTGCAGTTTTTCTATTGTTGACTGTCGGTCTTTCTGTGTGGGTCTGTCTAGAGCTGTCTGCTTGTCTGTCCGCCGTGTTTGTCTCTGCAGGTGGACAATAAACACGACCAGTCTTAGGTTCAATTCCACCCCAACACACACACACACACACACACACACACACACAACACACACACACACACACACACACACACACACACACACACTCTGTCCTCTGTCTGTCTGTCTGTCTCTCTCCTCTCTCTCTCTCTCTCTCTCTCGCTTCTCTCTCTCTCTTTCTTACTACTACTACTACTACTACTACTACTACTACTACTACTACATTGGCGTCGACGATAGTGACGACATTACTACCTTCTTGTTCTTGATGTATTTGTATATTCTTGGTGTATTTTCTCTTTTGTTGTTTCCTTTACTCTTTTCCTTTCCAATTTTTCCCCAAACATAATTATTGCTTTACTTTGGTGTTAATACTTTTTTTTTTCCTTTTTGAGGGCTGGATGAAAAAAAGTCATTGTACTTAATCTATTACCCTCTTTAAATAAAATTTCGTATTTCGTATTTCGTATTTCTCTCCTCTCTTCTCTCTCTCTCCTCTTCTCTCTCTCCCATCTCTCTCCTCTCTCTCTCCCATCCCTCTCTCTCTTCCTCTCTTCCCTCTCTCTCTCCCCTCTCTCTCTCCTCTCTCTCTCTCTCTCTCTCTCTCTCTCTCTTTCTCTTATATATCCCTAAGGCGGGGACTGATTGTAAAAAAGCACATGGGTGCTTATTCATTATCCTCGAAATAAATAATTTGTCATTGTCATTGTCATTGTCCTGTCTGTCCCTGTCTGTCTGTCTGTCTATCCCTTTCTGTCTGTCTGTCTGCCTTGTCTGTCTGTCTTGTCTCTGTCTCTCTCTCTCTCTGTCTCTCTCTCGTCTCTCTGTCTCTCTCCTCTCTCTCTCTCTCTCTCTCTCTTCCTCTCTCTCTCTCTACTCTCTCTCTCTCTCTCTCTCTTCTCTCTCTCTCTTCTCTCATCTCTCTCTCTCTCTCCTCTCTCTCTCTCTCTGGTAACACTTTCATAAAGGATGGGATTTTGTTCCAACAATATCAAATTTACCTTACGACTTTAAAGCATAACAACATTTTGATAAAGGGTACGATTTTTTTTCAGGGATATAAAATTTGCATTACGACGTTAAATTTTGATAAAGAATATGATTTTTTCTCACCATACCAAATTAACGTTACGACTTTAAACCATAACAACGTTTTGATAAAAGATAGGATTTTTTTTGCACACTGATTTTACGAAACACTCTATGGCAAATAACATTATTTGATAAAGAATGAGAATGTTTCCCCACGATATCAAATTTACACAACACTTTAGAGCATACCAACATTTTGATAATAGACAGAATCCCACCCTCCACATATCAAATTTACGTTACCACTTTAAAGCATGCGTAACAACATTTTGATAATGGATAGACTTTTCTTTTACAATATTGAATTTACATAACACCTTATAACAAACAACCTTTTGAAAAAAATTAAGATTTTTCTTCCAGCGATACCAAATTTACGTTACAACTCTAAAGCATAACAACATTTTAAT
>CM054156.1:41999556-42004556 GCA_028751875.1 Rapana venosa
AACCCCAACCCCCAAAAAAAAAAACCCAAAAAACCCCCCAAAAAAACCCCCCCAAAACCCAAAAAAAACCCCAAAAAAAAAACCCCCCAAAAAAAACCCCCCCCCAAAACCCCCCCCGGGGGGCCGGGGGAAAGGGGAAAAGAAAAAAAAGAAAAAAAGGGGGGGGGGGGAAAAAAAAGGTGAAACCCCCCAAGGGGAAAAACAAAAAAGGGGGAAAGGGGGAAAAAGGGGGGAAAAAAAAATTTTTTAAAAAAAAAAAATTTAGGGGGGAAAAAAACCAAAAAAAAGGGGGGGGGGAAAAGGGGGGGGAAAAAAAAGGGGGGAAAAAGGGGGGGAAAAGGGGGGGGGGAAAAAGGGGAAAAGGGGAAAAAAAAACCCCAAAAACCCCCCGGGGGGCCCCCCCCAAAAAAGAAAAGGGGGGGGGGGAACCAAAAACCAAAAAAAAGGGGGGGGGGAAAAAAAAGAAGGGGCCCCAAAAAAAAAAAAAAGGGCCCCGGGAAAGGAAAAAAAACCCCAAAAAAAAAAGGGGGGTTTGGGGGCCCCAAAAAAAAAAGGAAAAAAAGGGGGAAAAAAAGGGGAAAAAAAAAAAACCCCCCCAAAAAAACCCCCCCGGGGGAAAAACCCGGGGGAGGAAAGGAAAAAAAGGCAGGAAAAAAAAAAGGGGGAAAAAAAGGGCCCCCCCCCAAAAAGGAAAAAAAAAAAAAAAAGGGGAAAACCCCCCAAACAAAAGGGGGGGAAGGGAAAAAACCCCCCCCAAAAAAAAAAAAAAAAAAAGGAAAAAACCCCAAAAAAAAAAAAAAAAAGGGAACCGGGGGAAAACCCCGGGGGGAAAAAAGGGGAAAAAAAAAAAAAGGGGGGAAAAAAAAAACCAAAAAAAAAAGAAAAAAAAAAAAAAAAAAACCCCCCCCAAAAAAGGCCCAAAAAAAAAAAAGAAAGGGGCCCCCCGGGGGAAAAAAAGGGGGAAAAAAAAAAAGGCCCCGGGGGGAAAAAAGGAAAAAAAAAAGGGGAAAACCCAACAGGAAAAAAGGGGGAAAAAAAAGGGGGGGGGGAAAAAAAAAAAGGGGGAAAAAAGGGAAACCCCCCCAAAAAAAAAAAAAACCCCAAAAAACCCCGGGGGGGCCCCCCAAACAAAAAGGAAAAAAGGGGGAAAAAACCCTTTTTAAAAAGGGGGGGAAAAAAAAAGGGGGAAAATCCAAAAAAATTGGGAAAAAAAAAGCCCCCAGGGAAAAAAAAAACCCCCAAAAAAACCCAAAAAAAACCCCCCAAAAAAAAAAAAGGGGAAACAAACGGGAAAAAGGGGGGACCCCAAAAAAAAAGGAAAAAACCCAAAAAGGGAAAAAAAAAAAAAAAAAAGGGGGGGGGGAAAAAAAAAAAAAAAAAACCCCAAAAAAAAAAAAAAAGGGCCCAAAAAAAAAGGAAAAGGGAAAAAAAAAGAAAGGGGGGGAAAAACAAAAAGGGGAAAAAACCCCCCAAAAAAAAAGGGGGGGGGGGCCGGGGAAAAAAAACCCCAAAACCCCGGGGGGGGGGAAAAAAAAGGGGGGGAGGGGAAAAAAAAAAAAAAAGAAAGCAAAAAAAAAAAGGGGGGGGGAAAACAAAAAGGAAAAAAAAAAAACCGGAAAAAAGGGAAAAAAAAAGGGGAAAAACGGGGAAAAAAAAAAAAAAAAAGGGGGGGGAAAAAAAAAAAAAAAAAAGGAAAAATTTTTTTTTTTGGGGGGGGGGGGGGCCCCCCCGGGGAAAGGGGGGGGGTGGGGGGGGGGGCCCCCGGGAAAGGGGGGGGGGCCCCCCCCCCCCCCCCAAAAAAAAAAAAAAAAACCCCCCCCCAAAAAAAAAAAAAAAAAAAAAGGGGGAAAAGGGGGAAAAAAAAAACAAAAAAAAAACCCAAAAAAAAAAAAAAACCCCAACCCCAAAAAAAAAAAAAAAAAAAACCCCCCCCCCAAAAAACCCCAAAAAACCCAAAAAAAAACCCAAAACAAAAACCCCCCAAAAAAACCCCCCCCAAAAAAAAAAAAAAAAAAAAGGAAAGGAAAAAAAAAGGGGTTAAAAAAAAAAAAAAAAAAAAAAAAGGAAAAAAAAGGGGAGAGGGGAAAAAAAGGGCCCCCTTAAAAACCCCCCAAAAAAACCCCCCCCCCCCCAAAAAAAAACCCAAAAAAAGGGGGAAAAAAAAAAAAACCCCGGGGGGGGAAAAAAAAAAAAAAAAGGGGGGGAAAAAAAACGGAAAAAAAAAAAAAAAAAAATTTAAAAAAAAAAACCAAACAGAGAAGACAGACGGGAACAGAGAAAGAGAGGCAAGCAGAGACAGACGACAGCAGAGACAGGACAGAGAGAACAGACAGGGGAGAGACAGAGAGAGACAGAGAGAGCCCGAGACATAGACAGAGACGAGAGAGACAGACAGACAGAGACAGAGAGAGACAGAGACAGAGACTGAGAGAGACAGAGAGAGACAGAGAACGGAGACAGAGACAGACAGAGAGAGACAGAGACAGAGACACAGAGAGAGACAGAGACAGAGAGAGACAGACAAAGACAGAGAGAGACAGAGACAGAGAGAGACAGAGACAGAGAGAAACAGAGACAGGACACAGACAGAGAGAGACAGAGAGAGAGACAGAGACAGAGACAGAGAAAGAGAGACAGAGACAGAGAGAGAGATTAGTGTGTGTGTTTGTATGTGGTGTATGTGGGTGTGGTTGTGTGTGTGTGTGTGCGCGCGCGCTCGCACGCGCGTGTATGTGTTGATAGGGGTAGGGGTGGGTGGGGGCAGTGTGAGTTTGTGCGTGCGTGCATGGCGCGCGTGGATGGGTGGGTGGATGTGTCTGTGTCTGTGTGTGGGTAGGTGGGTGGGGAGTGTGGTATGCTTAGTGTGTGTCTGTTGGTAGGATGTGTGTGTGTGTGCGCATTAGAGAGGAGAGAGAGAGAAGAGAGAGAGAGAGAGAGAGAGAGAGAATGACAATGACAATGACAAATTCTTTTATTTCGAGGATAATGAATAAGCACCCATGTGCTTTTTTACATCCAGTCCCCGCCCTTAAGGATATATATGATAATAAAATAAAATAAAGCCCATAGCAATACACTTAACACAGTATACGGAAAAAAATATCTACACAAAAATCCCCACAAAAATCACCGGAGAGGAGAAAAAAAAGTAGCAACAAGTAGAAAGGAAGCAGAACAGAAAACACAGAAACAACCGAAAAAATAGCAAGAACCAAGAGCAAAACAAAAACAGCAACAACAACAAGGGGAGAGGGACAACCGAATAGTCCCCCCTCAAAAAAACAACAACATTCCCAAACCTAAACCAAAACAGAACAAACAAAGCAAACCTCCATGAAATAAAGGAGAACAAACCACGTAAATAGTTTTCATTTTGGCTAACAGAAAGAAACGTCAAAAATTCTTTGTGCTTTTATGGGAGGCAACAGCAATAGTAAACTACATGAAACAAATAGTGTATAAGCAATTTGCATCCCATGCACACGTACACACACACACAACACAAACACACACACACACACACACACCACACACACACACACACACACACCACACACACACACACACACGAACCCACACACGCGCGCGCGCGCGCACGCACTCACTCCATGCATCAATGCCAACAATCAAATCTTTATGAATATCATGTATAGTCATAGAGAAGGACATCTGCACTTTGGAATTAGTACTACATAATTGGTACGCTCAAAACAAGAGAGAGAGAGAGAAGAGAGAGGGAGATGAGAGAGAGGAGAGAGAGAGAGAGAGAAGAGAGAGAGAGAGAGAGTTTTATAAATTTTGACATTCTTCTCACCGGGATAAATGGCCTACTCTTTCGAAATGCAAAACAGGCTTCAACGTCCGACCAACATGTTCTGCGTGCGTCCGCACACGGGATCTCGATTCATAGTCTCATTCATCAAAAACACGTAGTGGACCTTGGAGAACAATACCGTTTGTAATACGTATTATCAGCAATCTCCTCATTCTTCTTCTTCTTCCTTGAACACCCAGACAGCAATGCATTGTTGGCTGTCATAATTATGAGCGAAAATGCATCGGGCTGCCGTTAAGCGCCTGTCAAGTCAGGCCCAGCGCATCCGACTTTATCATGGAGGAGAACCGTTATATTCAGACCTAAAGTCTTTCTAGAAAGAAAAAAAAAACACGCAGGAGAATGGACCAAGAAGGCCTTCTTGTTCTTCTTCTTCTTCTTCTTCTTCGAGTGTCCGATCTGGTCCTGCAGACATCGACGATCATGGCTCTCCATCTTCCCTGTTCTCGGTCCCTCTCATGAGCTCATTGTTGGTGCCCTCTTTATTCGTTGCGAATTTGTTTAAGCTGTCTGTCAATTTTGTGCGTTGCCTTCCTCTGCTCTTGTTTCCACAGATTTTGACACTCCATTACAGTTTCTCTAGTCCGTCAGCCCTGATTATATGGCCGAAAAATTTGAGCTGTCTTTCTCTGATGGTGTTGAGAAGGGATCTCTTGTATCCAGCTATTTCCATTACTTCTGCATTTGTTTTTCTTTTTGTCCATGAGACTTTCATGATTCTCCGGATGAACTACATCTCCACTGCTTCTAGTCGCTGTTCTGTGTCCTTGGCTAGGGTCCAGCACTTACATCCGTACAGAAGAATGGACCATACGTAGGCTCTCACAACATGGATCTTTGTCTTGAGGCTTATCTTACTGTTGGTAAAAATGCATTTCATGTTGTTAAAAGTTGCCTTAGATTGACCGATTCTCAAGAAGGCCAACAACAAAAAATAGACTAGAAGGAGGTGACAAGAAGAAAAGGAACGAGGCAGAAACAAGGAGAGGGATAGAAAAGATGAAATTCCTAGCACAGAATTTCAAGAAGGTAGGGATGCTCCTAATACTGTCAGGTCGCCAGCATTTCCATTGAGGGGGGTGGGGTTGGGGTGGGGGTGGGGTGGGAGGTAGGGGGGGGGGAACAGCAATTAATTGTAACAGTCAGAACACAACTCGACCATATA
>CM054156.1:42007056-42022056 GCA_028751875.1 Rapana venosa
AAAACAAAAAGACATGGCTTTTTTTTTCTTTCTTTGTTTTTTCTTCTTTTTTTTTTCTTTTTTTTTTCGGGGGGGGGGGGGGGGGGGCGCAATCCTGGTGCTTTTATGTAGCGCTTAAAACCACGAAGGGAACTTTGCAACATAAACGAAGTTAATGACTGGTATCCGCTGAAAATGCTTTAAAGAGGAGGGATGGTAATCTTGATAAAGAGTATGGTTCTTTTTTTCAATTGGCGGGGTTTTTTTCTCTCTCTATTAGTAATAATAATAATAATAAATAATAAATGGAACTTATAAAGCGCTATATCTTGCAAAGACAAATCAAAGCGCATGCATTCAACCTAATCTGACACAGTCATGCAATCAATACTAAATAATCAATACTAAATAATCAATAGTTTAAACAAACATATTACAAACATGGTGCGCTGCAGACAAAATCTATGAAATAAAATTTCAATAGTCAAATGTTTTTCAAAAGCACACACACACACACACTCACACAGGTCGTACACTTTAGCAGGGCGATAGGACATGGGTTAGTGAAGGTGGGACAGTTCGATATGAAACAGGAGAGGGAAAATCTCAGGTTTGAAATAAATATGTCTTGAGGCCGGACTTAAAAGTGTCATAACTAGGCTTCTGGCGAAGAGAGAGAGGGAGCTTATTCCAGGTCGATGGACCCGAAATAGAGAAAGAGCGGCGGCCAACAGTGGATTGGTTGAATCTAGGTATTCGTAGGCACAAGGTATCTGCAGCAGAGCGGAGGGAACGTGAAGGAGTGTACAGGTTAAGACATTCACAGAGGTAGGAGGGTGCAGTTTTGTGGAGACATTTGTAACAGAGGGTACTGATCTTATAATATACTCTCTGTGGCACAGGCAGCCAGTGGAGAGATCGCAAGAGAGGGGTAATGTGCTCAGATTTTTTCTTTCTGAGAACTAGTCGAGCTGCGGAGTTTTGTATACGTTGAAAAGAGTGGATAGATGATGCTGGCAGCCCAGACAAAAGAGAATTGCAATAGTCCAGACGTGAAAGAATGAGAGAAGTGACAAGTTTGGCTGTTGCATCGGTGGACAGGTACTTTCGAATTGCACTAATACGCCGTAATTGATATTAGCAGGACTGACAGGTCTCTTAATAAGGAGGCTGGGGGGGGGGGGGGGGGGGTAGGGGGGGGGGGGGGTCTTTGAAAATACAGGGAATGCACTTCACATATTAAAACAATAATTTATCATGATTCACATATCGTAAAAATAGAAACAGTTTATATGTTGTTGTTTTTTAATTAAGAAAAGGGGGGGGGGGGGGTCGGGATAGCTCAGTGGTCAGAGCACTCGCTTTTCCCTAGCTAAGGTTAAGCAG
The DNA here is from genome assembly GCA_028751875.1 of Rapana venosa. Taxonomy (NCBI): domain Eukaryota; kingdom Metazoa; phylum Mollusca; class Gastropoda; order Neogastropoda; family Muricidae; genus Rapana; species Rapana venosa. The sequence goes on from CM054156.1 coordinate 42,008,422, forward strand.
CATCGAGCGTGGTTACCAGTTGAATGGGTGACCGTTTGCGCGCCTTGGCTTCAGTGCAGTCCCCCAGTTCATCCAGTTGTAAATGAGTACCTGTCTCTTTAGGGTCAGGGAAGGTAAAGCAGCGAGGGAGAGGAGATGGGCGCCGCCCTCAATATGCTGGCCCCTGGAGAAGTTGAGGTCTCTGATGCCTCGCTTCCCTACGACCACGTAGTTTATGGGACACCTTTAAGCTTTACCTTTACAAGCTTTTTTATTTTTAAAGCAACACAGAAGAACTGCTTCTAGTGATCTATTTGAGAATACTCCATGTAAGGAGGAAGTAAAGTCATGTAAAAAAACAACAACAACAGTTTTACATCCCCTCATCACCCATTGCAGTAAAGTTTGTAGGCTTTATAATTAACCATTTTTTTTACAGTGTCATTGAGTGTTATTACTATTCAGTTTACAATGTTTAGGATGGAGGGAGGGGATGAGACTATAAACCGAGGCCCCGTGTGCGAACGCATGCAGAACATCTTGCGCGCACGTTAAATCCTGTTCCGCTTTTCGAAAGAGTAGGCCATTGTGTGGATCGGTGGTCTAGAGGTAACGCGCCTGTCTAGAAAGCGAAAAGTCCGGGTCTGAAGTGTGCGGCGGTTCGTACCCCGTTTGGACCGGAAACTTTTCCCCCATCTATTAGACCATCTGGGCGCTAGTCTTTCGGATGAGACGATAAACCGAGGTCCCGTGTGTTACACGTAATTATTTAGCGCACGTAAAAAAACCCACGGCAACAAGAGAGTTGTCCCTGGCAAAATTCTTAGAAAAAAGCCACTCTCATAGGGAATCAAATACAGTTGCAGACATGAAAAAAAAAAAAAAAAAGGGTGGCGCAGCGCTTTGTGGCGACGCGCTCTCCCGCTCTCCCCGGGGAGAGCAGCCCGAATTTCACGGAGAAATCTGCCGTGACTTAAAGTGGTATGAAATGAAATCTGAGCGCTTTGATTTGTTGCTTTACAAGATTCAGCGCTATATAAATTCCATACATTATTATTATTATAACAAAATTTACAAAACCGCATACACAAAGGGACTATTTGTAAAAAAGCACATGAGTGCTTATTCCATTATCCTCGATATAAAAAAAAAGTCATCTGAGCGCTTTGATTTGTTGCTTTACAAGATTCAGTGCTATATAAATTCCATACATTATTATAATTATAGTGAAAATTGTAAGTGCATAGTGTTTGGTTGGATGGTTTCTATTAAAATGAAAAGTAGTAAATGCGTACAGTCTGTAATTTTTTTTCTTTTTTAAATAAGAATAGTTATCTTTTTGTGAAAACACACTCATACAGACACACACACACACACACACACACACCACACACAGCAATCACCACACACACACACACACACACTACACACACACTAACACACCACACACACACACACACACACACAAAATCATTAACTAAACACACACAGAGACACATACACACAAACACACACACGACTACACAACCACACACACACACACACACACACACACGACTACACACACACACACACCTACACTACACACAAACACACACAAACACTACACCCCCCCCCCACACACACACACACACACAAACAAACAAACACACACACACACAACCTAGAAATTTCTTGCTTTTCTAATTCTTTCTTTCTCTCGACTAAGCTAGGTTCTCTTTTATTGTATATCCCAGACATCACCATCTCCTGACCAGAAGTAATTATCCCCTCCCTGCTTTTAACGACAGCAACATCTGACAAAACCGCACCTTCACTGTCGTTTACTGTGTCATTTATCGTGTTGTAAAGTGGACCAGGCTCACGGGAAATAACAATTCCTCCCCAGGTCTGGAAACTTCTTGTAGAAAGTTAACTCTTTCCTTTCCTTCACCAGGTGAGGCTGGTAAATAAACAGACTGAAAAATTGTGAAGACAAAACGATTCTTAATCTGACAATTTCCTGGTTTTTTGTCAGAGAGTGGTGCAATCTGGCAAAAAATTAACATTATTTTCTTTCTTGGGAAAGTGAGGGAGTAATTCGGTTTTTGTTCGCAGTCTCAGCTTGAGTTTTTATTTTGTTGTTGTTTTTTTTTAATGCCCATTATTTGGATGTTGTTATTTTCATTATTATGTGTTCCTCCTATAAAACGATGTTTGTTTATCAGTTATGTTTGAACCAGGTTCGCGCAGGCTGTTGAAAGTCTTCATTCAGTTAGGGACAAGAATATCTCTTAAGGATACAACACTGTTCATAATTATGTAACACTGCCATCGTAGCTCAAAGCTCTTTTCTCATCAGTTCCAGGCATCTCTCTTTGAGATCAGTAGCTCACTATATAAAGCTAAAGCAAACGAGTAACTACACAAGCAAGAGAATAAACATACAATGCAAAAAAAACAAATAAACAAAAGGGGAAGGAGTGGGGGAAACTTTTAGCCACCAAGCAAATTTTCAGGTCTGCTTCTGACGTTTGTCATGATGGAGTGATGCCCCTTTAGTCTTACAGTCCTTTGTTCTTGAGATAAAAGCTAAAAAATAAATTAAAAAGTTCCACTCCATAACTTTTCAAAGGGTTTTTTTGTCTGTCATATTTGGGATATTTTTGGGGGTGTTGCTTGTATTCTCTTAATTTCCCGAGAATTGAATCTTTATAAAGTAGTCTATTCTGTTTAGGTTCCAGTTAGGAAGGATACTTATAAGTTAAAGTTAACCCAAAGTTTCATAGATGGAAATTATGCACCTGTAAGAATTCACCTCCGGTCGCGCTGCTGTTCTCCCTTATTGCTGTATTCTGTGCAGCTGTATCTCCATAATGATACTTTCTCATACTGTTCTATCCTGATGCTGCTGTATTCCAATAGCATTGTGTCCACATTGTACTGTACTGTATACTGTTGTATCTTCATACTGTTGTATTTCCATACCCATGCATTCCCATACTGACGCATTTTGTGTCCTCTGGCAAGGCTTTAATTCCAAATGTCAAAACAGTTATAGTCTGTTTTCTTCTTGTCAGCCAGTGTCAGTATGTCCGTTTTATCAATGTGTCAACGGGAAGCTTTTTATCACCTTAAAACCTTGGTATCTCCTTCAGAGATCGTTTAACTAATGAGTAAGTAATAGTCCCAATTCAAAGGCCATCCAACCATATGAAAACCTCCTGACCAGTGAAAACAAAAGCAAAACTGAAGTGGTACAGCACGTTACAACGAGCATCTGAACAAGCCAAGACTCCCTTACAGGGAACAGTACAAGGAGGGAGACAAAGAGGAAGACAGAGAAAACGATAGGGAAGACAACATCAGAGAGTGGAATGGCCTTAAATGGAATGACTTACTACAGAAAGCTGAAAACCGCGAGGAGTGGAGGAAGGTGGTAGCAAAATCTTAAGTGGTCCACTAGACTAGGGGATATATGAAGGTGAAGCACGTAAGAGTCGTCCATGGGCTGTAGGATGAAGTCCTCTGTAGCAGCCTGTTCCTGCCTTGTGCCTCTCTGTTCCATGTCATGTCACTCCCATGCCTTTCTTGATGTCATCAAGTTGCCTATCTGCCAGGGGTTCTGTCATTCTGTGCACATTCTTGTCCGTTTGTTGTCCTCTCGTTTTGTGCTGTGACCCAACAGCTGTCAGTTTCCCCCACTTTCGGCTGCTCTCAGCTGCTATCCATTCCATCACACCCCAGCTGGTGCTAAATTACACCAGAAACTGACTGCACTTGGACTTGGTAAAAGGAAAGGGCAAGCTGATGTTAGCACTGGGCCCTGGACCCATGACTGAGTTATGCTGGATTTGTGGGCTGTGATGTACGCCTAAACATGCAGATTTCACCATCTGCTTGATTATGAACCAGCTTCATCTGCAAAGGAAAACAGCCACCAGCACTCCCGTCCATTTGAGCATTAAAAAATATATTCCTTTTTCTCCTCCCTAGCACACAGGGAAGTGATCTTCCCATGTGAAATACGTCTAGCCAACCAACTTTTTTTTTTTTAAACTGGGTACACTTTTTATGTCGTTCAAGGAAGCGAAAGTAACTCAAACCCCTCTCCTCCCAAATGCAAAAGCATGTCTGGGTAAGGGAAATCAGTCATGACCAAAAAAAAGGATAGACCCTCTAGCAAAAGCTGTTCGTCTGCTTCTTGCGCTTTGCATTACAGAGTTGCACCCCGTGTCGCTCATGGACAAAGGTGTTCCTTTTCCACATCAAAATTGCCAGAAGCCAACAGGGAACATTTTGTCATCAGACTTCTTTATGTTATGAGTGTAGTCTAATGTTATTGCTGAGCCTGCCTCTACCTTAAGGGCCCTGGGGGGTCACCCAGAATGTGCACTCTGTCACAATCATCACACCTGGGAATCACTGTCTGTGAGAGCACATACTGGATAAGAAGTTCACGTGATTGGCTGTTTTCGTATACCTCGTCATCATGATCATAGCTAGGCAGCCATACTCTTATTTCGGAAGATTTTTGTTCTCCTTCAATACAGACTACAGATTATTATGCTAGGAGATTGTCATCAATAGCGATACTCTCAATTTAACATGTTAAAGCATAACAACAGTTAGTGGGATTGGGGGGGGGGGGGGGTTCCATTCCTCGGCTAGAGCTCCAAGGTTCACCAATGGCCAGATTTTGCGTATGCGACAATTTTTGCCCACCATTAAGGTAGCTGCATTTCCACTTTGGGAATGGTGTCTGGACACGACACCAGTGTGCATGCGTTTTGTGTTGTTTTTCGTTGTTGTTGTTTGTTTTGTTGTTTTTTGTTTGGTTTTGGTTGTTTTTGGGGTTGTTTTGGGGTTTTTTTGAGGGGGGGGGGGTGTCATCCGTTCTTACCAGCACGCAATGACCTACTCTTCCGAAAAGCAGAACGGGTTTTAACGTATGCGCAAGATGTTTTGCATGCGTTTGCACACCGGACCTCGATTGATAGTCTCTCATCCGAAGGACTTTTAGGGGGAGTGGAATCAGTACTGATGTTAACTCCCAGAGAGAAAAAAAATCTTCTTAAACGAATGCCTCAGTGGTGGCTCGCTGGACATTGAGTGGTGATGTAGTGTTAGGCCTAGTCTTTCGTCATGTGATAATAAACTAAGGTGCCTATATGGGACATGTATTTCACGCACGTAAAAGAACCCACGGCAACAAAAGAGTTAATTCTGACGGACATCCTGTATAAAAAGGTACTCTCATAGGGAAAAAATGCATTTGCACAGGAAACAACAAAGTGTGTAAACGTATGATGCTGTACTGATGGCAATATGAGGGAAGGTAAGGGGGGGCAGGTGGGGGGGGGAGGTGGGGGGGGGGGGGGGGTTGCAGTTGAATCTCACGAGATAAAGAAATGTATACCACGAATAGTATAAATATATACAGCATTACTAAATCTATATACGAAAACTGCAATAATACGCTATAATTTCTGTATATAAAGAGAAATGTATACAGTGGTTGAAAAATGATAATCATAACAACACAAACGAGCTAATGATTACATCAGTGATACTGGGGGAAAAAAACAACAACCAAAGTGGTTTTCTTTCCATCTGAACGCTGTGTATACATAATTATCGCTTTCATTTGTTGCTTTACAAGATTCAGAGCTATATAAATTCCATACATTATTAATATTATTATTATGATTATTATTATTATTATTATTATTATTTTATTATTATTATTATCATCATCATCATCATCCTCATCATCATCATTACTACTACTACTACTACTACTACTACTACTACTACTACTATACTACTACTACTACTACTACTACTATACTACTATTATTATTATTATTATTATTATTATTATTATTATTATTATTATTATTATAATATCGATAATCATAGCTCCTAAAATGACAGTTGGGCAATGTTCTGCAACCAATGGCGTCAGGCGCATTGTCCAAACCAGTACTGGTCTGTGCAACTAGGGAAAAGCCAACGTAACTCAAAACCCCCTTTCTCTTGAATGCCATGTTTCCCCAGAGGAAATGATCACCCGAAATAGAACAAAGACAATAAAGGAAAAAAGACAGACAGACAGAAAGAATGAAGAAAGAAAGAAAGAACGACAGACAGAGAGAAAGAAGGGAAGGAAGAACGACAGACGACGACAGACAGAAAGAAAGAGACAGACAGACAGAGAGAAAGAAAGAAAGGAAGAAAGACAGACAGACAGACAGAAAAAAGAAAGAAAGAAAGAAAGAAAGAAAGAAAACAAGAAAGAAAGAAAGAAAAAAAAAAAAAGAAAAAAAAAAAAGAAAGAAAGAAAGAAAAAAAAAGGAAGAACGACAGACAGAAAAACGACAGCCAGCCAGCCAGACAGAACAGAAAAAAGAAAGAAAGAAAGAAAGACAGACAGACATACAACAAAAAGAAAGAAAGAGAGACAGACAGACAGACAGAAAGACAGACAGAAAAGAGAGACAGACAGAAGACAGACAGACAGACAGAAAAAAGAAAGACAGACGACAGACAGACAGACAAGAAAGAAAGAAAGACAGACAACAGACCAGAAAGAGGGCAGACAGACAGACAGAGAGAAAAAGAAAGAAAGAGAGGGCAGGCAGAAAAGGGAGAAAGACAGAAAGAAAGAGAGAGACAGACAGACAGACAGAAAAAAAGAAAGAAAGAGAGACAGACACACAGACAGAAAAGACAGGAAGAAAGAGAGACAGAAGACAGACAGGCAGAAAGAAATGACAGACAGAAAGAAAGAAAGAAAGAAAGAAAGAAAGAAAAGAAAGAAAAAGAGAGAGAGAGAGAGAGAGAGAGAGAGAGAGACAATGACAAATTCTTTTTCTTTTATTTCGAGGATTTAAATTTTTAAGCACCCATGTGTTTTTTACTTTCCCGTCCCCCCCCTTTTGGGTAAAATATGTAAGAGAGAGGAGAGAGAGGAGGAAAAATGGGGGAAGAGAGGAGAGGTAGAGGGAGGGAGAGAGGAGAGGGCCGACAGCAGACGACAGACAGACAGAAAGACTACAGAAAGGAAGGGAAAAAAAAAAATGGAGACAGCCGACAGACAGACAGGGCAAAAAAAAACGACAAAGCAGACAGGGGCGGGTGGAAAGAAAAGGGAAAAAAAGGAAGGAAGGGAAAAAAAAATTTTGAAGGGGTTTTTTGAAAGTTTTTCGTTGGTTTTTTTGGGGGTTGGGGACGACAGAGTAGTGCCCCCTTTGGGGTTGTGAACATGGTGGCTTTTTCAAAAATTAAAGTGAAAAAGGGGAAAAAAAACCCCAACCCCAGTCCCCCACTAAAAACCCGTGTGTGTGGGGTGTTGTTTGTGTGTGTTAGTGGTGTGTGGTGTGTGTTTTGGGCTGTGTGGGGGGTGGTGGTTCTGTTTTGTGTGTTTGGTGTGTGTGTGTGTGGGTGTTTTTGTGTGTGTGTGTGTGTTAGTGTGGGTGGGTGTGTGTTTGGTGTGTGTATGGTGTGTATGTGGGTTGTCTGGGGTGTGGTTTGTGTGGTGTGGGTGTGTGTGTGTGGGGTGTTTGTGTGTGTTTTGGTTTTGTTTTGGTTTTGTGGGGTATGTGTGTGTTTGTGTGGGAAAGGTGTGTGTGTGGGTTTGTGGGTGTTTTGTATGTGTGGGTGTGTTAGGTTTTTTGGGGGGGGCGGGGTTTTTTTTGGGGGTGGTGTGTGTTTGTGTGGAGTGATCGGGCAGTTTAAGTGTTTTTGATGTGTGTGGTGTGTGTGTTTGTTGTGTTTGTGTTTGGGTGTGTTTTGGGGTGAGGTGTGTGGTGTGTGTGTTTGTTTTGTGTTTTTAGTGTTTGTGTGTGTGTGTGTGTGGGGTTTTTTTGGGTCTTTTAATTTTAAAGTCGTTTTATTTTAAAATGATATTTGACGGGAAAGTGTTTTTGTTTTTTGTTTGTTTGTGGTGGGTGTGATTGTGTTTGTGTGTTTAGGGGTGTGATTGTGTTTTTTGTTTTGTGTTTTTTTATGTGTGTTTTTGTGTTAGTGTGTGTGGGGTGTTTGTTTTTGTGTGTGTTTTGTGTTTTAGTGTGTGTGTGGGTTTTTGTGTTTTGTTTTTTGTTGGTGTGTGGGGTGTTTTTTGGGTGTGGTGTGTGTTTGTGTGTGAGTGTGTGGGGTTTTTTGTGTGTTTGTGTGTGGTGTGTGTTTATGTGGTGTTTGTGTGTTTGTGTGTGTGTTTGTGGTTGTGTGTTTGTTTTTGGGTGTGGGTGTTTTGTGTTTGTGTTTTGTTTTGTGTGTGCGGGGCTTATGTGGTGTAGGGGTGTGTTTTGTTTTTGTTGGGGTGTGTGGTGTTGTTTTTTGGTGTGTGTGTGTTTGTGTGGGGTGTGTGTTTGGGTGGGTGCGGGGGTGTGTGGTTTTTGTGTGTTTTTGTGCCCGCGTGGGGTGCATGCATATGCGGGGTGTGTTTGTGTTTTTGTATGTGTGTATTGGGATTTTGTCCAAATCAAAGTCAAAGTCAAACTTTTATTTTTAGATGGTTTTTTTGAAAAAGCAGTGAACATGGTGGCTTTTTCAAAGATTTAAAATGAAAAGGGAAAAAACCCCAACCCCCCCGCCCACATTTAAAAACCCGTGTGTGTGTTTTTGTGGTGTGTGTGTGTGTGTGTGTGTGTGGGTTGTGGGTGTGTGTGTGTGGTTGTGTGTGTGTGTGTGTGTGTTGTGTTGTGTGTGTGAGTGGGTGTGGTGTGGGGGTGTGTGGTGGTTTTTGTGTATGTGTTTGTTTTGTGGTTTTTTGGGTGTGTGTTTGGTGTTTTTTTTGTGTGTGTGTTTTTTGGGTGTGGTGTGTTTTTAGTGTGTGTGGGTGTGTGGGGTTTTTTTTGTGTGTGTGTTTTGTGTGGGGGTGTTGTGTGTGTTGGGTGTTTGTGTGGGTTTTTGTGTTTTTGTGTGTGGTTGTGTGTTTTTTGGGGTGGGGGTGGGGTTTTTGTGTTGGGGTGTGTTTGTGTGTGTTTGTTTTGTGTTTTTTGTGTGTATTTGTATGTTTTGTGTGTGTGTGTGTGTGTGTTGGGGTGTGTGTGTGTAAATACGGGCATGATAAATTTTCCCCCGATATCCCGAAGGGGAATGTGGTACCTTAAAGATGAGGGGGGGAAAAAACGTTTGGGATGCGCAAAATTTTCAGCATTGGGGAAGCTTCGGGTTCTTGCTAAGGAAATTTAAAAATACAAATTTACAAAAAACAACAACAAAAAACAAAACAACAACAACAACAACAAAAACACAAAAAAATCACCACCGCCACCCCACCCAAAACCCAAAAACCACACACACACACAACAACAACCAAAAATGCACACCAAAAACAAGAACAACACCTTTAAAACCCAAAAAAACACACACACAAAAACAACACCACACAAAAAAACAACAAAACACCAACCAAAAAAACAACGCACACTTCACCACCCCCCAAAAACAACACACATTACAACAACACAACACAACAACACCCCACCACAAAAAACACACCATACACAAACAACACAACCCCCAAAAACAACCACACCAACAAAATACCCAAAAACAAACCATCCCCCACAACAACACACAACAAAAAAACCCAAAAAACATACCACACACACAACAAAATTTGCAATAACAACAAAAACAAACAAAAAAAACACAATACACCCCCAAACCCCCCTAACAACAACAAAAAACAGACAAAAAACAAAAACCCCAGTTGACTAAAAAAAGGGGGGGGGAGGGGGGGGGGGGGGGGGGCATTTTAGAAAGCTATGCAAAAATTTACGTCTGCTTGGAAGTTTTAAAGATGGAGTTTGGGGTCCCTTTGGGCTACTGCTCCCCGTTACCCAGTGGAGATAAAAGCTCTACAAATGAACGCAAAGTTTACACAGGTTACACTCCAGTATTAGCTGACGGGTCATGTAGTATCTTGTATACAGTTCTAGTGGGGGGGGGGGGGGGGGGAAGGGGGGGGAGTTGGTGATTTTCACAGATTTTTTTAAGTATGAAAAAATGCACTGTGTACTTGTTTTGGGGACTGGGAATATAGAGCAATACCAGGTAGTCACGAGAAAGTTGGAAATAATCATCACATGAGGATTGCTTGTATTCGTACTTGACCATGCACATGCATATATTGCAGTTAGGAGGCTAGCAGAGGACAAAGGACTGAGAAGGTACAGTGTTTGCTGAAAAAAAATATATAAAAATTTCAAACCTACCGAATTTGTGCAAAATCTCATGAGTTTTGAATCAGAAACTAGTCTTTCACGAAAAGTGGTTTTTATTTCTGTGGATGCCTTAGTACGTGCGGTATGTCATATATACAAAAGCAGAAGGAAAAAGTGGCAAAATCTAAGCAGGAGTGTAGCCAAAGTCCCTGTCCCTAACTCTACTGTTTGAGTAGTGTCCCTTTGGGCTGCTAGCTCACTGTTATGGAGGGGAGGTAAAAAGAGCTCTACAATTGAATGCAAAGTAAAATCCCTTTCCATAACTCTACTGTTGCTCGCTTCTCTACCCCCACCCCAACCCCACCCCACCCCCTCCCTTCCCAAAAAAAAAAAGAGAAAGGAAAGAAAGAAATTTACGTCCACAGAAGGGAATCTGCAGCTTTCACGCTTAGTTGGCTTCAGTGTTTCAGCTATAAAACTGGTTTATGGATTGCAATAAGGTTATCCTGTATTCCCCAGCTTATAATTCTTCTTCTTTTGCAATTCTTCTTTTTTGCAATTCTTCTTCTTCTTCTTCTTCTTTGCAATTCTTCTTCTTTTGTCATTCTTCTTCTTCTTCTTCTTTGCAATTCTTTTTCTTGTTCTTTGCAATTCATCTTCTTTTGTAATTCTTCTTCTTCTTTGCAATTCTTCTTCTTCGCAATTCTTCTTCTTCGCAATTCTTCTTCTTCGCAATTCTTCTTCGCAATTCTTCTTCGCAATTCTTCTTCTTCTTCTGCATATGTTTCTATTTCCTAGCTAGGCCACTGGCTTTTTCCTGCAAAGTCTTGTGTTGGCATGGTCTTTATTTTTGACGTACAGTATATATGTATTGAACACAGGACCACAATTTATCGTCTCATCTGAAAGACTAGCACCCAGACCACCACTCAAGGTCTAGTGGATGGGATAAAATGTTGGGGCTCAAACTAGGATCGTACCCACTCTTTTCTGGTTTTCTTTCTGGGTGCGTTACAGCTGAACAACCGATCTACTATTGGCATTACCCGGGTGTTGTGTCTCAAAGTGGTTGTTGTCATAAAGTGAACTTTTTTTTTTGTGCTGCCTCATCTTCTGACGACCCCCGTCTTACTGTTCCCACGCCGCTCATTCCAATCTCCCCGCCACAGCCATACCCAGATTTGATATGTCTCATCCTCAGGGTCGGAAGTCCACAGGGAGCCCATCACTATCAGGCCGCCGTAGGGCCACCAGCCAGAGGGGCCCTGCACTGCTGCTGGGTCACTTTGGTGGTGTTCAGTGGTGCCTGTTCTGAGCTAACATTAGCAGGACACCACCTACTAAGCCCCATACTAACGACAGTATTAGCTCAGTCGCGGAGCCAGCCACCATAACGTCCCTCCAACGACTGTCCCCCGGGAACCTCCAACCCCAAAGGCTCTGACACAAACTCACCACAGGCACAGAAGTGTATGGGCAAACCGAATCTGAGGTCACCATGAGACCAGAGAAACCGGACCACCGAATCAGAGGCAATTTTTTTTAATGCATGATGATCAATGACAATGAGGATGACGTAATGATGCTGCTGTGGAAGTGCATATGCTTTGAGACTACTTGACAGGGTTGTACTCTACGCTTACTATCATAATATATCCCGGCGTCAACCGGGCCCGAGAGATACAGACACCTGCAGTGTTGGTCAGGTAATTTGGCAACACTCCCAAACTCGCATCGTTAAGTGGATGAAACTCGACTGTGTGGTCCCAGTCTTCCCACTGAGCCCACGCACACTCACTCTGGGTAGGAGCCGGCCGGAAGTCCGAAAAATCCCTATGACTCTTATGGGAATCGAACCCGCGACCTTCCAGTCCGTAACCCAAGGCGCTAACCACTGCGCCATGGCGGCTGGTCCTTTATTATTATTATTATTATTATTATTATTATTATTATTGTTGTTGTTGTTGTTGTTATTGCTATTATTGTTGGTATTATTATCATTGTTTTGATGATGATGATGATGATGATGATGATGATGATTATGATTATTATTATTATTGTTGTTGTTGTTGTTGTTATCATTATTATTATTGTTATTGATTTAAACAGAATTTATTCCTGAAATTTTAGTAGGCCATTGTGTGCCGTAGGAACAGATGACAAAATTTATAAAACTGCATACACACGGGTTACTGGATGTAAAAAAAAGCACACGAACGCTTATTCCAATTCTCTCCATATAAAAGACTAAATAAATAAATAACACACATGCGCTGCGCGCGCATGCACACACACACACACACACACACACACACACACACACACACACACACAGAGGCTTCATCACTTGAAAAATAAGCCCATAATTATATATCTAGATCTTGATTCACAGCCAAGATTATAGCTGAATTAGGAAGATATCCTGACAGGCACTACACGTTTTGTAAAGGTGGTGTAAAATTGCGTCATTACTGATGACGTTAATATAATTGACGTCATGACAATCGTCTGGGCTGTGCCTTAAAAAAAAAACAGGGTAGTTTAGTGAAAACTGATCGCCTTTGTATTCATTGGAGCGAGACGGGTAGGGGGGGGGGGGGGGGGGGGGGCCTGGGGGGGGGGCTTTGGGGGGGGGGGGGGGAGTGCAAGGGGAAAGGAGAGAGGGGGGGGGGGGGGGGGGAGAACAGGTGATTGATGGTAATGGTGGGAATTTTTATTTTTAATCTTTTTAAAATCGGTGGGGTGGGGGGGGGGGGGGTTTTGTTTGTGTGGTTTTGGTGTGCGCGTGTGTGGTGCGTGTGTTTGTAGGGATGTGTGCGCGCGCAGGTGTGTGGTGCGTGGTGCGGCGCGCTGTGTGTGTGTGGGGAGGGGGTGCGTGCGTGCATGCGTGCGGCGCGCGCGCTGGTGGTGTGTGTGTGTGATTTTGTTGTGGTGTGTGTTCCCTTTTCTTTAGTTCTCTTCCTCCTCACCCTTCTTCCCTTTCGTCTGTTTCCTTTCCCCCCCCTCCCCTTTTTCCCCTCTTCCTCCCTTCCCCCTTTTTTCCCCCGTTCCTTCTTCCTCCTCACCACCCCCCCTCTCCTCTTCCCCCTACTCTCTTATCTCTCATTTTTTGTCCCGTCTGTCTTTGTTTGGGGGGAAAAAAAAAAACCCAAAATTAAAAAAACTTACCCGCCCGGCACTACTCTCTGTTATGGCTTGGCGTCATTAGGAGAAACCAGGGAAAAACCCGCTGTGAGACTTTTCCCGGATTTTCGCCCCCATACTTCTCATAACCCCCGTTATTTGTTTCATAGGTTTCCGGCCTCCCGACCAAGGGCTGTGCTTTGGGGTTTTTTTGTTCTTGTTTTTGTTCTTGTTCTTGTTATTCTTGTTATTCTTGTTATTCTTGTTCTTGTTCTTGTTCTTCTTCTTCTTCTTCTTCTTCTCCTCCTCCTCCTCCTTCATCTTCTACTGCTGCTGCTGCTTCTCCTCCTCCTCCTTCTCTTCCTCCTCCTCCTTCTCC
>CM054156.1:42024556-42044556 GCA_028751875.1 Rapana venosa
CTTCTCATAAGCGGCCGTTATTCGTTTCATGGGTTACCAGGGCCTCTCGACCACGGAGGCTGTGCCTGTTTTTTTTTCTTGTTTTTGTTCTTGTTCTTGTCTTGTTCTTCTTTTCTTCTTCTTCTTCTTCTTTTCGCAATTCTTCGCAATTCTTCTTCGCAATTTTCTTTTTTTTGCTTTTCTTTTTTTGCAATTCTTCTTCTTTGCAATTCTTCTTTGCAATTCTTCTTTTTGCAATTCTTCTTCTTTTTTTTACAATTCTTCTTTGCAATTCTTCTTCTTTCTTTCTTCTTCTTCTTCTTCTTCTTCTTCTTCTTCTTCTTTTCTTTTCTTCTTTCTTCTTTTCTTCTCCTCCTCCCCCTTCTTCTACTACTACTACTGCTCCTTCTCTTCCTGCTCCTCCTCCACTCCTCCTCCTCCTCATCATCCTCCTCCTCCTCCTCTTCCTTCCTCTTCTTCTTCTTTTCTTCTTCTTTCTTTTCTTCTTCTTTTCTTTTTCTCCTTCTTCTTCTTCTGCCCCTCTCCTCCTCCTCCTCTTCCCCTCCTCCTCCTCCTCTTCTTCTCTTCTTCTTCTTCTTCTTCTACTACTACTTCTCCTCCCCTTCCTGCTCCTCCTTCTCCTCCTCCTCCTTCTTCTTCTTCTTCTTCTTCTTCTTTTTTCTTCTTCTTCTTCTTCTTTTTCCCTTCTTTCTCCTCTTCCTCCTCCTCTTCCTCCTCATCCTCATCCTCTTTCCTCATCCTCCTCCTCCTCTTCCTTTCTCTTCGTGTCTTCTTCTTCTTCTTCTTTTCCCTTCTTTTTTCTTCTTCTTCTTCTTCCTTCTTTCTCCCCCTCCTTCTTCTTCTTCTGCAAAAAAGCAAATGAACAATGATAACCACAAACAAAAATGATTATAATACTTTCTTCAGAGGACAATCTGGCCAACAATAAACCGAAAAAAGAAATATAGGTTTCCCAAAAAAAAACCCCCCAAATATATTGACAGACACCCGTGGGTATGCCCAGGCCTGTCAGTATAAAACCCATCCCCTTTCCTCTAGAAATTCTCTGTGGGAATTCTTCCCTTTTTTTATATCCCTCTCTTTGTTTCTACCTTTGTTCCTTTTCTTTTTGTCACCACCTTTTCGTATGTTTTTCTGCGTTCTTGGTCCACCCTCCTGCCTTTTATTTTCTTCTAGAAAGCCTTTAGACATAACGATTATCTCCATGACAAAGTCCGATGCGCTGTGCCCCGGCATTTTCGCTCATGTAACAGACAACAATAGTTTTCTGTCTGAGTGTTCGATGAAGAAGACTTTTTAGACAAAGAAGTGCGACAGACAGACTGAGAGAAAGGTGTCCCATAACCTATAAGGTCGTAGGGGGAGCGAGGCGTCACAGACCTCAGCTTCTCTAGGGGGCCAGCATATTTGAGGGCGGCGCCCCTCTCCTCTCCCTCGCTGCTTTACCTTCCCTGACCTAAAGAGGGCAGGTACCCATTTACAGCTGGGTGAAATGGAGGAACTGTTTGTATGAAGCCGAGGCGCGCAAACGGTCACCCATTCCCCTTGGTAACCACTTTTCGCTCGATTGCCTGCTTAACCTTGGCTGGGGGAAAGCGAGTGCTCTGACCTCTGAGCTATCCGTCCCCAGACAGAGAGACATAGACTTTTTCCCAAAAAATCAGTCAAACTAAAATAAGAGACACAAATGGAGACAAAAAAAAAGGGAAAAAAACGATTAAAGGGGAAGAAAAGGAGATCCAAAAAACTTAATAAGGGTTACCCGATAAGAGATTTCCAAAGTTTTGAGAATTGCGGGAAAGAAAAGATTGAGTGGGCGGGGGTGTTTGGGGTTGGGGTGGGGGGGGGTGTGTGTTGTTTTGTGGGTTGGGGTTTTTTTGGGGGTGTGTTGGGGGGAAACGGGGGGGAAGGGAAAGGGGGGGGGGGGGGGGGGAGAGGGGAAAGAAAAAGGGGGAAAAAAGAGGGAAGAAGAAAAAGGTGGTGGTG
The DNA here is from genome assembly GCA_028751875.1 of Rapana venosa. NCBI lineage: Eukaryota > Metazoa > Mollusca > Gastropoda > Neogastropoda > Muricidae > Rapana > Rapana venosa. The sequence goes on from CM054156.1 coordinate 42,026,543, forward strand.
GTGGTGGTGGTGGTGGTGGGGGTAAAGAAAAAAGAAGAAGAAAAAGGTGGTGGTGGGGTGGTGGTGGTGAAGAAGAAGAAAAGAAAAAAGAAGAAGAGAAGAAAAAGAAAAAGAAGAAGACGACAGACAGCAGACGGGACGAGAAAAATTAGACAGAGACAGTCGCAGTGAACACAGTGAGAGAGAGGGTGAATATTTTAAATTTTATAAATTTTTATATTTTGAGAGAGAGAGAAGAGAAAAGGGATGGAGGAGGAGAAGAGAGAGAGGGAGAGGGGGGAGAGAGAGAGAAGAAGATATAGAGATAGATAATAGATAGAAGAGAGAGAGAGGGAGAGAAAAAGGAAAAGGGAGAGAGGGGGGTGGGGAGAAGAGAGGAGAGAGAAAAACAGACAGACAGCAAGACAGACAGAGAAAAAGTGACGAGACGAGAGTGGAGACGGACAGACAGGAGGGGAAGTGAGAGAGAGAGAGGGAGAGAGAGAAAATTCAATTTTGGGTTTGTACCCTCTGTTCATGTTGCCCTGGTATCTTTTCCGATGGGGGGATTACAAGCCACAAGATGCATTAGAGGGCGCGAGACAGCAGTACGTTTTTTTCTCTTTTTTGGGTGGGGTTTTTTTTTGTGGTTTTTTTTTTTTTGTTTTTTGGGCAGGTTCCCACATGAGGTCAAAACCATTAGCACGCCGAATCCACGAACTCAGCCATTACACGGGGAAGACACCGGGCATGAGGACAACACCACACACACACACACACGGGGACACACACACACACACACACTCTCTTCTCTTTCTCTTTAACACACACAAGACCAACCACCCCACGACACACCCCATCTCTCTCTCTCTCTCTCTCTCCTCCTCTCTCACAGACACAGATCAGACACACACACACACACACACACACACACCCACCAAACAAACTCTTACGAAATCGAAAAGAAGGAATTAAAATCACTTTAAATGAAAAGAGGGAAAACGAACAAAACACACCACAACACACAACCCACACACACACCACCCAACCACACACACCACACCACACGACCACTCTCTCTCTTCCCCTCTCTCTCTCTCTTCTCTCTCCTCCTTCTTTTCTCTCCTCTCTCTCCCTCCCTCACAATTTAGATATCTCTCTCTTTCACCACACACCCAAAACCACACACACACAACACCCCACAACCCCAAACCCCCACAACCCACACACACCAACCCCACAACCACACCCACACATACAACCCCACTTTCTCTCACAATCTATTATTATTTCTACTTTTATGGGTGGCTGGGGTGGATACAGAGATTATTGATAACACACACCAAAACCACCACACACCCAAACCCCCCCAACCACCAACCCCCCCCTCCCCACACCCCACCACCCCACCAGGAAGAAGAAAAAATTGATGGGAAGTGGTAGGGGCAGAAATGGGAGACACATACAGAGGAGTGAATATTTTGTTGTTTTTTTTTTTTTTGTTCCCGTTAGGCTCGAGTTCAAATATTTAGTTTTGTTTTGCCACCATGTTTATGTCCCCCATGAAGTTTGCTGTTCTGACTTCGGGTATGTATGTAGGTATGTTTGTGGTTTTCCATAAAAAACCCACCTGAATTAAGGTATTTTTAAAAGTGCTAAATTACTCTTCGATATGACTCCAAAAATGAACTAAGTTGGAGGGTTGCACTTGAAATTGACCCGCAAAATCGTTTAAAAATTCATCCTTAATTCACCAGAGCCGCAGAGATTCAAAACCCCGCTCCCTGGGGCCCCTGGGATTTAAGTCAGTTGTTTTAGCCCTGGACTTAGTATTCCTCGACAGAGATAAAGAGAGGAGCAAAGAGACAGAGCAGGAATCGAAAAACCCTTGCTTACGTCAGAAACAGAAGCACTAACCTTTGTTCCTCCCGGCCCCCTTTTAACGAACGGATAAAAATCAATTTAGACAATGGGCCGCCATTTTTGTCCCCCAACAATGCTCTTGGTCTGAGGCTATGGGCGAAGGGAGTAATCATGACGTTTCTTCGCTGATGGGGGGGCTGTATATGGGGGAAGGATTAGGTGGGGTCAAATGGAGACTTTTTTTTTCACCCAGTTTGAAAAATTTTTTGGGTTGGCTACCTGTTTTTAAAAAGGGTTTTCAAGGAAAGAAACCCGGTGAGTTGATAAAACCGGGGTTTAGTTTTTGAAATATCCTGACTTGTTAAAAGTTTTTCAAAAGGTTTAAAAACTTTAATTTTTTATATTTTAAAGGTAAGGTAAGGTAAAAAAACAACGGCTTAAAAAAAAGAACCAACAAGTTTGCTTCAGGGTTTTTTCACACAAAAAAATTTTCACTGGGTACAACCAGTTTACATATTTCCCAAGGTAATTGGCCGTGATTCAGGGTGGTCCTTTTTGGCCCTTTTTAACATAAGTTCCCCCACTGTAAATTTAAATGGCACCTGCCTCATAAAGGAATCAGGGGGAAGTCCTGCTTCAACGGCCAGGGGGGTTTGTGGTTAATTATTTTAAATTTATTTTTTTTGTTAAAACAAGCTTCCCGTTCTTATGCTACCGTTCCCCCTTTGATCATTGTTCAATATTGGGGACAAATCGGGTTTTTTAATTTTTAATAACATAATTTCCCGAAATGTCAGACCGAATATAAAATTTTAAAGGGAAGCCAATTTTTTTGGGGTTTGGTTTTTTGGGGGAAAAACCAAAAAACTTCATGTCAAACTACCCGTTTTATTTTTTGAAAATTTTTTCGGGGAATGTAACACAAAACCACGTTGTTTAAAGTTTTAATCGATATTATTAAAAAAATTTAAATTAACCAAGTGGATAAAGCAAAATGGAAAAAAAAAAAAACCCAAAAAAATGGAAGTATACAAATTCAAAGGGGTTAAAAATCTGCATATGCGGCCGATAGCCCAAACTTGGGGGTTTTCCATTTTTAACTAGAAATTTAATATTGGGGACTTCAAAAATTTAACAAAATGCCAAAAATTAACTTATTTTACCACCTTAAATTGACAAATTTAAAAAAAAACCCCAAAATTTCCAAAACAAAATTTTGGTTTTTCCATTTAAAATACAGCTTTTATTGGGTGACATAAAATTTAAAAAAGTTGTAAAATATTTGATAACCTCAATAAAAATGAAAATGACGGTTAAAAAACAATTCCAAAACAAAAGGTTTTTGGGGGATTTCAATTTATCCCCGGGGTTTGGGTTCTTTCTTTTGAAGTTGAGAAAATTTGTTTTAAAATTTATTATTGTAGGTAGGTAAAAAATTTGAGGCTGCAAAAAATCATGTTTTTAAAATTTAAATTCCATTTGTATAATTTTGGGGGAAATGGGGGTTTTTTAATTCATTCCTTTTAAGGTTTTTGAATTGAAATCAAAATATTAGGATTTTTTTAAAATTTCATTTTTGGCTAAGGGTTTTTTTCAACTTTCCTGGTCTAATTTAAACACAAGGGGGAAAAAGGAAAGTTTTACCAATTTTTTCAAAAAAAGCATGATTTTTTTCCCAAAAACCAAACAAAAAGGGAAAAAGGGGCAAAGTGGGGGACTAAAAGTGAGGATGCAGAAAAACCATAAAAAGAACGATTCAAAATAGGTTTAAAAAAGATCAATCGAAAGAAAACTTTATGTGAGAAGATGCAAAACTAAATTAAAAAATAATTGCTGGGCAAAAAACAAGTTTTGGAAAATTTCTGTTAAAGAAGTATCAGAATAAAAGGTTTTACTAAAGTTTGGAAAAAAGTTAGTAAAATGAAAAATGGATTCAGTTTCCCACAATCCAATAAAATTTTTGAAAAAAAATAGTTTTCCAAGCAAAATTGAAAAAGAGAAGCTTTTTTTTAAATGTTTTCAGAAAATAGTTACAAAAGATACATAAAATATCGAATTAGAAAAAGAATAAATAAAACAAATTGTCAGCTTTTAATGTGATTTTTTAAAATGCCCCCATTCATATGAAATTTTATAAATTTTAGATTCATTTACAATAAAAAGGACGGCTGTTGGTGCTGATGGTATTTTTATCAAATGCTGGTCTATCCTTTAAAAAGGGAAAAAGGCTACCTTTTCTTTTTTCCAGAAGTTGGATAATGGCCCCTTTTCCTAAAATCTGGAGCATCGATTGTAGTCCCAACCCTGAAAAAAGGAAAAACTGCGGTCATCGAAGATAGCTACGGGCCCAATTTGCTCTTACGTATGGGGGAAAAAGTAAGGGAAAAAAATTTAACAAAAGCTTTTTTCATTTTTGTAAAAAGAATAATGTGACCCCAACAATCGGGCTGGTTTCGAAAGGGAAGATGTATTTGCCCACTTGTTAACAAACACTAAATTTAAAAAAAGAAAATTTTCCAAACGAAAAAGTGTGTTAGCCAAATTTTTTGAGTAAAGAAGCCTATGATGAGTTTGTCAGATCAATTGCAAAATAAATTAAAATACTTTTGGTATTAATGGCATATTTAAAAAATTCTGCAAAATTTCTTGTGGATGATCTTTTGCCTTTTGGGTTCATTGTACTCATCTTTTAAACTATCGATTTGGGGTTTTAAAAAAGGGATCAGTACTTGCCCTATTTGTTTTCTTTTCTTGTCTGATCCCCCTAGCTTTTTGTACCAAATCCCAAAGTTGTCAGTATGCAGTGGTTTTGCTATTTGGAAAAATACGTCTTTGGGAAAAAAACACGAAAAGGAGGATAAAATTATGTTGAAAAAAATTTCGGAAGAATTAGAAAATTCTGTGTTATATGAAAGAAACAGATTAGAATTTAAAAGAAAAAACGTTGTTTGTGTTTTTTTTAAGGTGACAAGCATTTTAAATTTCCAATACTGAATTGGGGAAAGTTTTTAAAAAAAAAAAATTTATTTTTTTTTAAATTAATTGGAAGTGAATAAAAAAAAAAAAATGAAAAAATAATAAGTTTTCCCGGATGAAAAAAAAAATTGGGGTTTGGATCAAATTTTTAGGAAAGAAATTTTTTTTCTGTGCAGAATTACTTAAAAAAACGTTCCCTAAAAAAAATTCGGTGGGCCAGCCCCGAATTATTTAAGAAGTCCCTTTTTAACCTTTCGATCCAAAAGGGTTTAAAAATTTTTCTTTTTCATTTAAATTCAGAAAAAAAATTTTTTAATCCCATTTCCAAAAAGGGGGCGCTTTTCACGCGCCAAATTAAAAAATCAAACCTTTTTTAAAAAACTCATACAACAATTCCTTTTACTTTTTTCCCTTTTTCCTTCCTTAAATACGCTTTTACTTTGGGTAAAGGGAAAACAAAAATTCCCTTATTTAAAAACCCTTAAAAAAAAACTAATCCTTAAAAGGGTTTCTCGGCCCTTTTTTTTTAAAAAATTCTAACCACTTTTTAAAAAAAATTTTTTTTTAAAAAATTTTTCATTTTTCTTTTATTTCTTCATGGCTTTTTTTTTCTTAGCAAAGGGTTTTCCAAACTTTTTCCCCTCTTTTAAAGCATAAGGGGGAAAAAAAAAAAAAATGAAGATTTGAAAAAATTTCCTTTCACGCACCCCCACGAAAAACCCGGTCCCCCCCTTTGGTTTTTCGAAAGGGGGACCCCAAAAAATCCTTTCAACGGGGTGTTCAACCAGCCCTTTTGGTTTTTTTAAAAATTATACACAAAATCTGCAACCCCCCAAAATTAAAACAAACCCCCCCGAGGGGGGTGGTTTTTTTTAAAAGTAAATGTTGTTGTTTTTTTTTGCCCCGTTTTTAAATTTTCGGTTTTGGAATTTAATTTCAAAGGAAAAGCACAAGATTTTTTATTTGATTATTTTAGGGAATTAAATTTTTTTATGTAAAAATTTCGAAACATTTAAAATTTTTAAATTAATTTTATATATAATAAATATTAAAATTTTTTAATAAATTTTTAAATTATTGTAAGTGTTTTGTTATTTTTTTTTAAAAAAATTTTTTTAAATTTTTTAAGTTTATTTTAAGAGTTAAAATTTAAATCATTTTTTTTATTTTTTCGGGGGGGGGGGAAAAAAAAAAAGGGAAATTTAAAAAGAAAGGATAGAAAAGGGGGGGAAGGGGAAAAAAGGAGGGAAAGAAAGAAAAAGAAGGGAAGAGAAAGGGGGGGGAAAAAATAGTTAAAAAGGTACTTTTTAAAATTTGTCTAAACACCCGGGAAAAATTAAAAAAAAAAAAAACTTTATACCCCAAGGGTTAAGGAAACCCCCAAAAAAAAAAACCCCCCCCACCCCCAAAAACAGCGCAATAACAACAACACATACCCCCCCAAACCCAAAAAACCAAAAATGGGGCACCACAAAATAAAACCTGTCCCCAAAACCCCTTCAAAATTTTAAGGATAAAAAAACCCTAAATAGTGGTTGCCTCGGCAGTCACTTTTTGGGCTTTGTTTTGACAGAAAACGAAAGAAAGAGAAAAGGGGGGGGGTGGGGGGGAAGAGGGTAGGGGGGGAAAGGAGGAAAGGTGGGAAGGTAGAAACAAAGAGAGACAAAATAGCATGGGGTTGCGAGTGAGATGAAAAAAAAAATTCAAAAAGAAAAAAAAAAAACACCAAAAAAACAAAATGATCTCTGCCCACCGGGGGCTTACAGAGCTTTTGCATTTTTTTTCCTCCCCCATTTGTGGGGGTTGAGTTTATGTGGAGTTGCAGTTGGAGTCATTGTGGGCCCCTTTCCTACTTTTTCTTTTCCCCTTTTTTTTTTTTTTTCTCCCCAAGGGAGCAACCCTGGCATTATGGGACGGAGAGGATCACCGAAGTTCCAGTCCAACAGCAATTCACCCCCCAGAAAGAAGAAACCATGGAAACAATAAGTTGTCGCTGGGGGGAAAAAAGTAGAGAAAAAAACCCGAAGGGGGGGCAAGAAAAATTTTTTAAAAAAAAAAAAAATTTGTGTAAAAAAAAGTAAAATTTCCCCCCGGGAAAAATTTTTCCCAAAAAATTTTCCCTTTTTTTCCTTTTTTTTTTTTGATCCTCCTTTTCCCTTTTTTTCCCTTGGTGATTTAAAAAGAGGTTTGGAAAACACCAAAAATTTGGAAAAAAATTTTTCCCTTTTTTTTAAAAGGGGAGGCCCTGGTCCGGGGGGAAGGGAAAAAAAAAAGCAAAACGGGGAATTAAAAAAGAAAAATGACATCCTCGTTTGTGAAAAAATTAAAAGTTTTTGGCCCCCTTTCCCGGGGCCCCCCCCCCCCCCCCCACCCCGCAAAAGAAAATTCCCTTTTTTGGGGGGCCTTCCACGCAAACGGGGCGTGCTTTTTTTCAAATACGACAAACCCCTGCCCCAAGGGGAACCCGGAAAAAACAAAAAAAACCCCACGGCCCGTCCTTTGGGGGAAAAATTTTTTTTATTTTTACAAAAAGGGGCGCCCCATTTTTAAACCTTCCCTTCTCCCTTTCCAAACGGGGTTTTAATTTTTAGGGTTTTGGCCCCAAATTTTTTAATTTAGGGGGGTTTCCCAATCCCCCCCTGCCTTTTTATTTTTTAAAAACCCCCGGGTTTTTTTATTAAAAAAAAATTTTTGGAAAAATTTTAAAAATTAAAAATTTTGAAATTTATATGCCCTGAAAATTTCGAAAAAAAAGCGTCAAAAAAAAATTGCCCTTGACCCAAATTTTTTTCTTTGAATGAAAGAAAAACCAAAATGCCCCCCCTACAACCCCAATCGAAGGGAGCAATCGGGCCCGGAAAAACCCCAAATTCCCCGAAAGGGCCCCCCCCCCTCCCGGGCCCCCCCTTTTTTTAAAACTTTAAAAAACCCCCCCCGGGCCCCCCCCCCTTTCCCGAACCCCCTTTTTTTAAAAAATTTTTGGGCCCCCCAAACCCCCAACCCTTTGGGGGGGGGGGGGGTGGGGTGGGGGGGTTTTTTGGTTTTTTTTCCCCTCAAATTTTCCCAAATTTTGGGCGAAAAAGGGTTTTTGCCCCCCCGGTAAAAAAGCTTGAAAAAATCGAAAGATTCAAGCCAACCCTCTAAAAAAAAAAGAGCTTTGCAGAAGGTTGGGGGTTCCCTTCATACATTTTGTCCTAGGGCGGATCGCCAAAGATACTTGAACCAGGTTTCCCAAGGTTCGGAAGATCTTTCCCCAAAAAAAATTTGAGATCTGCCCATTAGACAGTGTCGATCAGCATCTATAAAATGGTTTACAGATGCAGGTAAGGCTTCTTCTTTTCTTCTTCTTTCTGTGTGTGTTTGTGTGTGGGTACAATTAGAGGAGAGGAGAGGGGGGGGGGAAAAGACATAGATCTAGAGGACAGGGGGCCTGAAAGAGAGGGGAGAGAGGGGGGGGGGGGGGGGGGAGGGGGGGGCGGGAGGGAGGAATGGAAAGACAGGGGACTGAGAGAGAGAGAGAAGTGGGGGGGGGGGGGGGGGGGCGTTTTGATCGCCCTTTGTGTATGTGTGGCATGGTTTAATCTGTGAATTTTTGAAAAAAAAAACCCAAAAAAAAAAACAGAAAAAAAAAAAACTTAAAAGCTGTATGCAAGTGAATAAAAAATTTGATTTCAAGATAAAATGAAGCCCTTTCACCCCCTCCCACCCCCGGGTCTGGGCTTTGTTAGTACATGGGTTTTTGGGCATTTTTCTAAAAAATAATCATGTATTAAAACTGTTTATAAATGAGGGTGCCAGGCGGGCATTTCGCTAAGGCCTTCAAAACAGTACCCCCCCAGATTAAGAAAACATGGATATTCCAAGAATCTTAGTTTGGTGGGGTTTTTTTCATGAACGTTTTACAAAATGTTATTTTTATTTAATCTGTGTGTAAGCTACGTTTACAAAAAGACTTTTTTTTTCGTTCGTATCACATTTTGATTAATCATACGCAGTACCATGCCAGAGATGTCGTTTAAAATAATCTGTCTTTTGCCCCCATTTTTTTTTATTTCGGATTCAGGTTTTTGTTGTTCAAACAGGGTTGTTTAGCGTCCCTTTTTGCTTCTTTTTGTTTGGTTACTACACTCGTTTCGTTTAACCAAAGTGTGCGTTTTATGTTTTTGTTTTTTTTTGTTTTAAATTTTTAAAAAAAAAAGAGAAATACTTTTTGAGTATTTTTCATCAGATTGTTTTTTCTTTGCAGAGAGAGGAGGGGAGAGAGAGAGAGGAGAGGAGAGAAGAGAGAGAGAGAGGTTGTGATTCTGCCTGAAAAACGGCAAAGTCCGGTTTTTAAGGTATTTGGGGTTGGGGTTCCTTATATTCCGAAAAACTCTGTTAAAAGGAACCTCGGTATGGGAAAGGAAAAATTTTCGGTCCCGAGCACCCCTTTACCGAGTTCTACTGTACCTTTTAGGGTAGGCAAAAAACGGGTTTTCATCACAAAATTCCCCCCATTGGTGAAATTTGCCTTTTCCGAGTAACGCACAAAAACATTTTGTTAAAATACAAAAAGCCCGAATTAAGCCTTTTGTGAGACAATGTATTTTACGTTTCATCCAACCAAATCATAACTAGTGTACTCTTTCAGGAAAGGGGATGGGTTTTTAACATCTGTATCTGTCTCTCTGAAGTTCGAATGTGGCTCCTTACGGCAGGGGGGGGGGGGGGGGGGGGGGGGGGGGGGGGGGGTGGACGGTTTTATGCAAAAAATTCACCCTTAGTGAACCCCGGGCTGTAGCAGAAACTAAAAAAAAACCCAAAACAAACCACAATCGAGGAAAGATGTTTTTGTGGTAGCGCCATGCTTTCGGCGTGTTTTGTTGTGGTGTGTTGGTGCGTGGCGCGAGAGAGAGGCGAGAGAGGGGGAGAGAGAGAGAGGAGAGAGTTTGGGGTGCGGGTGTGGGTGTGGTGTGTGTGTGGTGTGGGTGTGTGTTGTGTAGGGGTAGGTATTTTTCCTTTAGTATGTTGTATTTTTGAAAAAGTCACATGGGGGGAGAGAGTTGAGCCGATTACTTACATGAGAGAAAAAACCTTTTTTAAAGCAGTATTTGAACCTAAACCTTATAGGTGCTGAAAACAATTTTTCTAACCCCCGCACTAAGTTTTCGAGGGAAGTCTGTGCAATAAAATACCACACCAAACGATGCATGCCACACGCACCCCCCGCATGCCACCTCGTCCACACACACCCACACAACACACACACCACCCAAAACACACACCAACACACACACACAACACCCAGTAGATCATTTGGGCTGACTCATTATTTTTAAAGTAGAAGAGAGATTGGATTATTGATTGATAATCCTTCCCAAGGGTTACAGATAATTTTGTTCCTTTTTTTTCATCATGGCCTTACCTTGGGGGAGGAGAGAGAGAGAGAGAGAGGGGAGAGAGGAGAGAGAGAGGGGAAGAGAGAAGAGAGAGGGGAGAAAGACAGACAGACAGACAACAGAAAAGAACAGCGGCAGAGAGAGAGAGAGAGAGAGAGAGAGAGATCAAATCAAATGAAATCAATAAAAAAAAATATTTTGATGAAAATGAATAGGCCCTCATGTGCTTTTTAAAAAAATATTCAGTCCCCTCCATTATCAGAGAGAGAGAGAGAGAGAGAGAGAGAGAGAGAGAGAGAGAGAGAGAGAGAGAGACAGACAGACAGACAGACAGACAGACAGACAGAGACAGACAGACAGCCAGACAGAGGAGGAAGGAGGAAGATGGGGAAGAAGCAAAAAATGGAAGATGGAGACAAAGAGAAAGACTAAAAAACAAGAGACAGGAAATCGAAACCAACCCTTGCTTACGTCAGGAACAGAAGCCACTAACACTTTGTTCCATCACCAGGCCCAATTTAACGAACGGATCAAAGCTCAATTTAGACAATCCTGGGCCGCCATTTTGTCCCCCAACAATGCTCTTCCGGTCTGAGGCCATGGGCGAAGGGAGCTAATCACTGATCGATTTTCTCTCTCAGCCCGACAGAGGGAGCTGTACAGTGCTGTGACCAAATCTATGGTAATATGCCGTCAGCATAAGTTGTTGTTGTTTTTTTCAAGTTAAATGGAGAGGGTGTTTAGTGGTTTGGGTTCTTTTTTGTTGTTGAAAGAAGAAGAGTCCATTTATTTTTCATCATGAAGTGTCACAGCAATGCCACAGGGATTCTGCAACATCATCATCATCATCATCATCATCATCATCATCACCATCATCATCATCATCATCATCACCATTATCATCTGTTTTCAAGACCAATGATTAGTATCATCACTGGTATCATCATTTTTCAGCATCATCATAGCTATCAACAAAAGGCTCTAGAAACACGTGAAAAACCTCTGCCAAGGACAATAACAACTATACAGTTGTTTTTTAATTCAACACAAATGCGGGTGTAAGGATAAACAGAATCAGCAAAGAGAATTCAAATGATGCCCAAGGGGGGGGGGGGGGGGGGGTGTAGTCTGGCGGTTAGAGGTTGAGCCTGCAATCTGAAAAACCAGGTTCCTTCTTGGTGGAAAGCTCAGACAGCAACTATTGTCTGTCATATGAGCGAAAATGCCTCACGCTGCCGTTAAGCGCCTGAGAAGTTAGGCCCAGCACATCCGACTTCGGCATGGGAGAGAATCGTCATCTTTTAAGTCTTTCTGGGGGAAAAAAAGGCAGGAGAACGGACCAAGAAGGCAGAAACTAGACAAAAAGAAGGCGACAGAAAGAAAAGTTATGAGGCAGAAACAAAGAGAGGGATAGAAAAAAAATCCTGGCACAGAATTTCCTGAAGGTGGGGATGCTGTTTATACTGACAGGCTCCCAGCTTCCCCATGGGGGGAAAACCAAGATTGGAGCCACCACCAAGGCACCCATTGGAAGGGATTTATCTCCTGAAATTAACATCAATACTGATCTACTCCCTCAAAAGTCCCTATGGATGAGAATATAAACCGATGTCCCTCCTTTACGAACACACACAAAACAACTCCTCAAAACCCGTTCCGCCTTTCAGAGGAGTAGGCCCTTGCGTGTCAGTAGGCACAAATGAAAACTTTAACAAAAAACAAGCATGCACACCTGTGTCGTGTTTAAACATCATCCCTGAAGTCGGTATGCAGCTGCCTTGATGGTGGCCAAAAAACGGTCCAATACGCAAAATCTCACCATCTGTGAATCATTCTTTTCTTTTTTTTTCTTTTATATCGAGGATAATGGAATAAACACTTATGCGCGCTTTTTTTTTTACATCCAGTCCCCATGTGTACGCGGTTTTGTAAATTCTGTCATCTGTTCCCACCAGCACACAATGGCCTACTTTTTCCGAAAAGCGGAACAGGATTTTAACGTGTGCGCAAGATGTTCTGCGCGCGTTCGCACACGGGGCCTCGGGTTTATAGTCTCATCCGAAGGACTTTTGGGGGAGAGTGGAGTCTGCACTGATGTTAACTCCAGGGGAAAATATCCCCTTGAACGGGAATCGAACCCGTGTCGTCAGATTGCGAGCGCAATGTTCTATCCACTAGGCTATCCCGTCCCCCAATCTGGGACTTCTAGCTGAGGAACAACAAAAAAAGTGGGAGGGGGGGGGGGGGCTATGCCAGAATCTAGTTGTACCTGGGAATGGACTGACAGACAGACAGACAAAAACACAAAAGGAATAACAAAATAAAAACCAAACAACCCCCCAAAGTCGGCTACGTTAATGGTTAGGTCAAAACGATCCCATTTACAAAAATCTCGCTATTGGTTAATCTGGGAGCTCAAGCAGAGGACACACACACACACACACACACACACACACACACACACACACACTATCAAATAAAGAGAAGCAGTTCGTCCTTTTCACTCCGACAGGCTGGAACAGACAGCTTTGAACGGTCTGTCTGAACGGGCAAGGTCGAGAAGGAGGGTGTATCGCCTGCTTAACGCTGACGCCGGAGAAAAGTCCTGTTCATCTCTAGCTTGTTCAGCGGGGATTCCAACCTACAACTTCTAGATCAACTCGAGAACTCTTTTAACTTCTGAGGCGCTTCCCTGGTTACTGACGAATTTAGTCCCAAAATGGAAACGGGATCATTTACACGCACCCGATAAATCAACAGACACGGCCATGACAAAATAAGGACTGTGCTTGAGAACCCACAAGCCAAAACGAGCAAAAGGCACGCACGCACGTACACATGCGGCGCGCACGCGCGCGCACACACACAGACACACGTGCGGGGTGTGTGCACGCACGAGAGAGAGAGAGAGAGAGAGAGAGAGAGAGAGAGAGAGACAGACAGACAGACAGACAGACAGACAGACAGACAGACAGAAGTAGGAGAGGTAACTTGAGGATAATTACAGTCCCTTGTTCACATCCGTTCCAAATCAGTTTTCAGCTTTTATTTTGTTTTCCCTGGAAAACGTCTGTGAGGTCCTTAACGGGAATTACTGTCCATAATGAGAAGTATAAAAAAAAAAAGGTAAAGGTGTCATTTAACCTATAAGATCGTAGAGGAGTGAGGCGTCAGAGACCTCACTTCTCTAGGGGCCAGCATATTGAGGGTGGCCCCCATCTCCTCTCCCTCGCTACTTTACACTCCCTGACCCTAAAGAGGGTAGGTACCCATTTACAGCTGGGTGAACTGGGGGAACTGTACTGAAGCCAAGGCGCGAAAACGGTCACCCATCCAAATGGTAACCACGCTCGATGCTGCTTAACTTGGCTGGGGGAAAGCGAGTGCTCCGACCACTGAGCTATCCCGTTCACTTAATGAGAGGTACTGTCCTAAAATTAATAGAAGTACTGTTCCTAACAAGAATTAACGTCCTTAATGAGAATTACAGTCCCTGATGTGAATTGATGTCCCTGGTGAAAATTTCTATCACTAGCCAAAAGTACTATCCTTTAATCGGGATCACTGTTGTCAAATGATAATTGTTGTCCTTAATGGGGATGACTGTCCTTATCGGAAACAACTGTCCCTAATGAAAATGACTTACCTGATGGGAATAACTGTCCCTCAAACGAAATTATGTCCTCGATGAGACTTATTGTCCCTAATGAGAATTACTGTCCCTAATAGGAACTACTTCCCTCTTGAGAATAGCTTTTCCTTATGGGAATTATTGTCCTTAACGAGAATTACTGCACCTGGTGGACACTGATGTCCTTAACGTGAGTTACTGTCCTTAACGAGAATCACTGCACCTGGTGGACACAGCTGTCCTTAACGAGAATTTCTGTCCTTAAGGAGAGTTACTGCACCTGGTGGACACAGCTGTCCTTAACAAGAATTACTGTCCTTAACGAGAATTACTGCACCTGGTGGACACAGCTGTCCTTAACGAGAATTACTGTCCTTAACGAGAATTACTGCACCTGGTGGACACAGCTGTCCTTAACAAGAATTACTGTCCTTAACGAGAATTACTGCACCTGGTGGACACAGCTGTCCTTAACGAGAATTACTGTCCTTAACGAGAATTACTGCACCTGGTGGACGGACAATGCTGTCCTTAACGAGAATTACTGCACCTGGTGGACACTGCTGTCCTTAATGCGAATTGCTGTCCTAAATGGGAACCACTGTCTCCTAATGAGAACTACCGTCCCTATTTGGAAGTACTACCCTCTTGAGAATAGCTGTTCCTTGTGGGAATTACTGTCCCAAACGAGAATTACTGTTCCTAATAAGAATCGTTCTCCTTAAATGAGATCTTCTATCCTTACAGAGAATCACTGACTTCAAGAAACAAAATACTAGATTTTAAAAAATCAACAACTTGAGCTGACATCCACAATTCAATTTCAGTATTCCAACATTAAATTCCTTCTTCACCTTCACCTATCCCATACGTAGTCCTGTAGACCGTGGGGGGCACCACTGAAGATTTTGCAACCAGCTTCCTCCACTTCCCGCGGTCCTCTGCTTTCCGTAGCAAATTGTTCTGGAAACTCGAGGCCAGACAACTCTCTGATGTTGTTCTCCCATCGTTTAATTAACATTCAAAGACCACCAAAAATGAATGGCAGCTGTTGTTGTTGTTGTTGTGTGTTCCTCAGCTTAACACTCTGGGGGTCACCCAGAATGTGCACTCTGACTCACTCATCCCACCAAGGAATCACTGTGATATTGAAGTTGCACACTGAATGAGAAGTTAGCGTGTATGACTGGGTTTTGTTTTTTTAAGTACTTTACCATATAGGCAGCCATACTCTGAGTTCAGAGGATGCTTTTTCTCCTGTAGAGTACAAGTTGTTAAATTAAGAGCTTGTCATGGCTGAAGACAATTTCATCACAACAACATTTTACAACATAAAAAGATATTAGTGTAAAGGTAAAAAGGTAAAGGTGCCCCATAACTTATGTGGTCGTAGGGGAGTGAGGCGTCAGAGACCTCAACTTCTCTAGGGGCCAGCATAGTGAGGGCGGCGCCCATCTCCTCTCCCTTGCTGCTTTACCTTCCCTGACCCTAAAAAGGCAGGTACCCATTTACAGCTGGGTGAACTGGGGGACTGTGCTGAAGCCAAGGCACGCAAACGGTCACTCATCCAAGTGGTAACCACGCTCGATGCTGCTTTAACCTTAGCTGGGGAAAGTGAGCGCTCTGACTACTGAGCTATCCGGTTCCCCATGATATTAAAGGACCACAAAAAATGAATGGCAACCTCTCTCTCTCTCTCTGTCTCTCTCTCTCTCTCCTGTCTCTCTCTCTCTCTCTCTCTCTCTCTCTCTCTCTCTCTCTCTCTCTCTCTCTCTCTCTCTCTCTCTCTCTTCTTGCTGTCTCCCCTCTATTTTACTTTATCCATAATTATTACTTAAAGGAACCCCTTCTCACCATCGTCAAGAAGAAAAAGCTGACATGGTTCGGCCACGTCACCCGCCACAACACTCTGCCCAAAACAGTACTGCAGGGAACACTCGAAGGTGGCAGAAGGAGGGGAAGACAGAACAAGTCATGGATGGACAACATCAGAGAATGGACCAGGATGAATGACTCGGCACTACTGCGCAGAGCCGAGGACCGAGATGGATGGAGGAGGCTTACCACGGCGTCGTCTTTCATGTCTCCCCCACGACCGCCAAGGTCACGGGTCTGATGATGATGATTACTTAATTATAATCAGTGTATCAGTTTTCATGTTAATGTTTAATTCATTTGAGAATTATATGTTTATTAACGTACATCTCTTTTCTCAAAATAAAAATCTGTGTATCTCTCGAAATTAATGCTCAAGTCAGTTAGGGATTATGTATTGTTAAATATATAATTTTTTTTAATCATGTTGTCGTTGTTGTAGTAAGATTTTTTTACCTTTGTTTTGTTGATAGTCCCTAATCAGGGCAAGGGCCAGATGAAAAAAAGTATGCGCATGCTTATTCTGTTACCCTTGAAAAATAAAGATTCATTCATTCATTCATTCAATCTCTTCTGTTTTCAGTCCTACGTTAGCTGCACTCTGGGCTTCAAAAACATCGGCCCCATCCTCATCTGTTTCGGAGCAGCCAGCGCCGTGTCCTCGCTCTCCATTGGCTACGTGTCTCGCCACATCAAACGCTTCGCTTTCATCGCAGCAGGGGCCACCTTCAATGCGGGTCTCCTCATCGTGCTGGCCTTGTGGCGGCCGAAGCCTCACGACATCCCAAACTTTTACGTGGTGGCAGGATGTCTCGGATTGTGTGATGCCATTTGGCAGACGCAGAGTTACAGTTGAGTCGTGGTTTTTGTTTGTTTGTTTGTTATTTGGGTTGGTTTATGATTCGTATCAGTGTAGATGTTAGTTAGTATTGTAATTGGCCTTTTTTATGGGATGATTAAAAGTGGTTTTTTTGACTCGTCTTGACTTGATAATGGTGGTGATGATGGTGGTGATGATGGTGGTGATGGTGGTGGTGATGGTGGTGGTGGTGGTGATGATTAATGGTGGTGATGGTGATGGTGGTGGTGATGGAAATAATGGTGGTGATGATTAATGGTGGTGATGATGATGGTGATGGTGGTGGTGATGATTAATGGTGGTGATGATGATGGTGGTGATGATAATATTCGTGGTGGTGATGACGATAATGGTGAGGATGATGGTGGTGATGGTGGTGGTGATGATTAATGGTGGTGGTGATGGTGGTGATGATAATAATCGTGGTGGTGATGGTGGTGATGATGATGATAATGGTGGTGATGATGGTGGTGATGGTGGTGATGATTAATGGTGGTGGTGATGGTGGTGATGATAATAATCGTGGTGGTGATGGTGGTGATGATGATAATGGTGGTGATGATGGTGGTGATGGTGGTGATGATGATTAATGGTGGTGATGATGGTGGTGATGGTGGTGATGATAATAATCGTGATGGTGATGGTGGTGATGATGATAATGGTGGTGATGATGGTGGTTGTGATGATAATGGTGGTTGTGGTGATGATGGTGGTGCTGCTGACGATGGCGGTGATGATGTGATGATGGTGATGGTGGTGATAGTAGTGGTGATAGTGGTGATGGTGGTGGTGGTGGTGGTGGTGGTGGTGGTGACATGGTGGTTGTGGTAGTAAGTGTACATAAAATGGCTGTGGAGTGGTATTGAGTGCAGTGAGTGAATGGTGGTTGTGGTGGTGGTGGTGGTGATGGTTCTCAGGGCAGTGATGAAAGGTGACGGTGTGATGATGGTTGTAGTAGTAATGCTGTTGGTAGTGGTGATGGTGACAGCAATGGCAGTGGCAGTGGCAGTGGTGGTAGTAGTGGCGTAACGGTATTGGTGGTGTGGGGATGGTGGTGATGAATGTAGTAATTTTGTCGATTGGCTGGTTTGTTGATTGCGCCCTTTGTTGTCGTTGTCACTGTTGTCTTTGTTGACGTTATCGTACGTCATGGTGGTCGTCAATTAAATTGCGGCAGCCACCGTCCACCTCCTCCCTTCTCTTTCTTCCTATTGTTGTTGTTGTTGTTGTTGTTGTTGTCCGTTTGGTTGGTTAGTTGGGTTTTTTTGGTTCTTATTGCCGTTCTTGTCCTCTTTCTAGGGCTTCTTCATTCTGCTCCCCTCCTCCTCCTTTATTTCTATTTTCCCCCTTCTCCTCCTCTTCCTCCTCCTCCTCTTCCTCCTCCTTCTCTTCCTCCTCCCCCTCCTCCTCCTCCTTCTTCTTCTTCTTCTTCTTCTTCTTCTTCGTTTTCTTC
>CM054156.1:42059556-42129506 GCA_028751875.1 Rapana venosa
GCCGAGATTCGAACCCACGACTTCATGGAGCCATGGGATTGAAGTTGAATGGTCTTAACCACTCGGCTATGGCGTCTGTCTGTGGTTCGTATACCACACAATAATGGAATTCAGAATGTAACTAAGACAGCTACAACACAATACAACACAATATGATAACAATACAACAGACACAATACGGTGAAACACCATGCAATATAACGCTAAACAATTCAAAATAGAATATGTCACAATCCAACACAATACCTTGTAATTCAACACAATTACCATCAGTAATGACAATAATTATGAACTAATAATCAAGGAATGACTGTGACAAGTAAACAAATGAGTGAATAAATGAGAAACCGATGAGTTTTAAAGTAATGAAGGAATGACTTGAATGAGTGAATGAAGGAAGGAATGAATAAACAAAGTGACAGATGTACAACAAACTAAAATAATTAAATGAAGTGTGAATATCATAATTATAGATAACATACTACATAACTAAATAAAGTGTACACACTTACTAGCAACAATCACAAATAGATGAATGAAATGAAAGCATGCACACACACACACACTTACACACACTACACACACACACACACACACACACACACACACACACACACACACAATCCCAATAACAACATCAGCAAAGTATTTCCTCACAACGAATCAAAACCCAAATCTCCAGTATGCATCAAAGACAAAATGAATGACACACGGCAATCGCCTCATAATCAAAAACCAAACTGTAATCCAGATAAAGTCCAAATGAAATTGATCACAGTCCGTCCACAGGCTACACATGTCTGAGGTGTATTTTCCATGACATTTTATAATTATATATAAATCAAAACACCAGCATCTTTCCCCCTCTCTCTCCTGATACATACATACATAAAAATAAACAGCAAATGTTCAGTTTTGAGTTACAAAATTCCCAGGAGGTGTTTCATTTCATTTCATTTCATTTTATATCATATCATACCACTTTAAGTCACGGCAGATTTCTCTGCGTGAAATTCAGGCCACTCTCCCCGGGGAGAGCACTAGGGCGTTGTGACAAAAGCAGCGCCAACCTTTTTTTTTCTGTGTTTCTTTCAGGTCTGGAATATCCCATACAAGCTTACATAACACAATCCTTAAAATGTATTCAGCAGAAATCGTATATGTTGAACAACTTCATAACCTTTCCATAATATAGACCACAGCGCGCAAATCCAGCAAAACTCAGTCAAGGGTCCCAGAGCTCAGTGCTAAAATCAGCCCCTTCCTTTTACCAAGTCCAAGAGCGGTCAGTTTCTGCTATAATCAGAACCAGCTGGGGATGGGATGGAATGGATAGCAGCAGCTGAGAGGAGCTGAAAGTGAGGGGGGGAGGAGGGGGGAGGAACTGACAGCTGTGAGACAGCTACACTCCACCTTCAGAGGATATTGTCCTCCTTTTCATGGAAGATACAGGTAGTTTGCGCTGAAGAGTTTGTCACGAGAGGGAGGCAGTCCCCAGCATCGGTTTCAAAGCATCATGTCAACGTTTCGATCAATTATTATAAGTCTTGGCAATTTGCTTGCATCAATCACTGACCGCAATGCTCTCCTAGATCCTGGACAGTATTGTCCTGTACCACGTCACTGTTTTGATGTGCGAGGGGGACGGGATAGCTCAGTGCTGTGACAGCACTTGCACTTCCAAGCTAAGGTTTAGCAGCGTTGAGCATCTTCGTCTTGTGGATGGGTGACAGTTTGCGCGCCTTGGCTTCAGTACAGTCACCTAGTTCACCCAGCTGTAAATGGGGCACCTGCCCTCTTTAGGGACTGGGAAGGTAAAGCATCATGGGAGAGGAGATGGGCGCCATCCACAATATGTTGGCTCTTAGAGAAGCTGAGGTGTCCGACATCTTGCTCCCCAATGATTACATAGGTTAAGGGTTATAGGTTTTTACTTTACCATCGTGACTGAAATGTCAAAAACTATCAACATTAAAACACTGACAGTCAGTCCCACGTGGGGATGCTGGGGGCCTTTCAGAATAAATAAAAAAATCCCCACCTTCTGGAAATTCTGTGCTAGGAATTCCTTCTTTTCTATCCCTCTCTTTGTTTCTGCCTTGTTCCTTTTCTTCCTGTCACCTTCTTCTTGTCTATTTTCTGCCTTTTGGGTCCCCATTCTCCTGCCTTTTTTTCCCCAAGAAAGACTTAAAAGATAACCAATCTCTCCAATGCTGAAGTTGGATGCAGTGGGTCTGGCTTGTCAGGCACTTAATTAACGGCAGTGCAACGCATTTTCACTCATATGACGGACAACAATAGTTGCTGTCTGATGATTTGACAACGAACAAGAAAACACTGGAAGAAGGGGGGAAAAAAGTCAGGTTTGGCTCACAATAACTGACTTGAAAGCAATAATAATGATAGCACAAACGTTTGACTTCTGACTTGGCTTGAATCTTGCAGATCCAATCCTATCATATCCCTGTCCAGGTCATAGACTGCACCTTAGGTATGTTTGGGTTTTCTTTCTTTGGATTTTGTTTGCCTTCCTCAGCTTCAGCTTTATGGTTCACCAATAATGAGATTTTTTGCAAATATGTCTGTTTTTGCCCACCACCAAGGTACGGTAGACACATTCTGACTTTTTTAGGGGGGTAGGCATGTTAGTGTCATCCATACCAAAAACGTTCAGGGGCTTCTACAAAAGAGGGATGGAGTGTTACACAGGGTCCATACGACGTGATGTACATGTTTAACTTTATGCTCAGAACTTCAGATAGCGTTTCTTCAGTTAAGAGATATAATAGGATTGGATCAGCCAGATTCAAGCTAAGTCAGAAAGTCAAAAGTGTGTATCGTTATTACTGCTTTGAATTGCTTGAAGGATTTGCAACAAAGGAATGGAACCAGAACACCAACCTTCACCCCCAGAAGGTAAAATCCACTTAAAACAGACACCTCAGCAACATCTTGAATACATACCCTCACAGGCTCACGGTTTCATTGGATTTTTTTTTCTTCTACTTAATTCTTCATCTAGAGCTCTGAGGTTCACCAATATGGTGAGATTTTTGCATATTATAAGCAACTGTTAGGTAGCAACATTAAGGTAGCTGCAGTCTGATTGGCTTCAGGGATTTGGGATTATGGATTCAATGCTCTATACACCTCTCTATCCTGTCCAGAGTGGGAGAGAGCGTTTAAATTCCATCTCTACCAGTACGAGGACGGGATAGCTCAGTGGTCGGAGCACTCGTTTCCCCCCCAGCCAAGGTTAAGCAGCATCGAGCGTGGTTACCACTTGAATAGGTGACCGTTTGTGCGCCCTGGCTTCAGTACAGTTCCCCCAGCTGTAGATGGGGTACCTGCCTCTTTAGGGTCAGGGAAGGTAAAGCAGCGAGGGAGAGGAGATGTTGTGTTTATATTGCCTTCACCCATGACAAAGCTCTTAACATAACAACCTGCACTCTCCTTTAAAGGAGGAAAAAAATCCCCTGAAGTCGGAGTATGGCTGCCTATATGGGAAGGTACTTAAAAACAGTAATACACGCAAACTTCTCATTCAGTGTGCCATTTCAATCTCACAGTGATTGGGGATGAGTGAGTCAGAGTGTATAATCTGGGTGACCCCCAGAGTGTTAAGCTGGGGAACACACAACAACAACATAACTGGAGAGGGGATAGCCTCTGCCAGCTTAAACTTGCTCAAGAGAGACAACCTGAAAAATTCACATTAATGCCAGCCCCAAAAACCCCTCAGGGAATTAGGGGAGAAGAAAGAGTTCTGCCCAGAAAACAGACTTCAGATAGGGAACATCTCCCATAAAGTGTCCAGCAGTAGATATAAAAGAAACGTAACAAGCTTCAGAAATTTAACCTAAGATCGCTGTACATATGTTTACGTTTTACACCAAAAAAGATGCAATAAAAAAGCAAAGCCGAAATACTGTAACAGCTATAAAATGCAAAGCCATACATTGACCCTCCCTGATTACATCCACGGCAATATTAAAAAAATTTTTTTTTTCAAATTACATTCCAATGCAAATATTGACTTGTACATTCTCTTGGCTCTGTCTCACTATTATAAAGATTGTCTCCCATTCTACATTAAATATTGCCTCCCTGAGCCTTTGGCTGTTTGTTGTACACAGGCAATCTAATGCAGACAGAGGGAAAGGCAATCTTCACATTTTGCTCTCCTCCCAAATCTGCTTACTGTGGAATCAGTAATAACAACAACAAAAAACTGTAATGTTAGAAGTTAACTCTACACACACAGACACACAAATTCAAGAAGAGATCCTAGACTCACTTTGATGATACAAAAATGAGTCCCAACAAAAAATAAATAAATAAAATAATGAGGAGAGTGGAGAGCAGTAAGGATGCAAACTGCTGTTAACACTATCCCTACATTAAGGTAGAGAACCCCTATCAAGTCTTCAATTTTAACGTCTTTCCACTCTGAGTGATACCAGAGAGAGAACTCCTCTCTCCCAGTATACGTGCACTGTGCACATTTGTATGCTACTGTAACCCAGTAGTGGGTGATACAGAGGCAAGGGTTAGTAGATGGTTGGTTACCCTATATAGCGGGTTACCCGTAGGGAAAAGGTTAGGAGGACAGAGGTGAGAATGCCCATGATGATTCAGAATGAACTACACAAGAAAAAACATGATGACATATCAGATCAGTCATTAGTAGCCGCTGATAATGACTGTTAAGGTCTCATACTTAAACATAACCCCCTGAAATCTTATCATAATCATTGTCACAATCAAACAATTCCAAAACAAACACTACATCAATTATGTCAGGTTATTTAAAAAAACACACACAAAAACCCCCCAACTCATACCCATGAATCCATCAAAACGGATGAAGAGATGGTCAAACCAAGTACATGATAAACAACGAAAAGTATGTGGAGTCTTTAGAAATAATAAAACAGAAATCCTACGGAATACAACCCCATAGTGTGCAATTCAGAGCAGTACAAACCCCATAAAGTTCATCACAGATACACACGCAGCCCTTGCTTTCAAAGAATCGTTCAATCAGAAGTCAGCTTAACTCAGAATATAATTCTGTGATGTTTGTAACCACAAACAGAATATATATATGCACAAACGAACATTTCGTTTTTTTAATTCGCATAATAATCACAAATCAAATCAGGCATGTACAGCTTGTGTTTTGTTTGTTTTTTTGCCAAATTGAGCTCCAGAATTTTCTAAAAAGGAATGTAAGCTTAATGGAAATTAAAGTGCTCCCTGAAAACATACAGCAATACACATTGTCTCGATACCTATCTCCTGAGTGCCCTGATAAAATAAGCATCAATATGAAGCTTGCTTAGGCATGCATGTGCGCGCACACGCGCATACACACACACACACACTTACTCATACACACACTCACTACCCCCCCCCCCCCCGGCCCCCCCCCTCACACACACACAATACACACACTCACAACACCACCACCACCACAAACAGCAGAAAGTACTGAACTTAAACATTCTACTCTTTAAAACAAAACCTAAAACCAAATCTTTTCCAGATATCATTCGCATAATTTAATTTTTTTGTGAACTCTGCCCAACTTTAAAAAAGAAAATATATTCATCATGTGTTTTAACTTCTAAATACTTATGCACACTTAAGAGTTAAAACAAGATGCATGCACACATCTGTATTTTAAAAAAAGAAAGAAGATAACACAGTTTGTATTTAGGCCTGTTAACTTTTCTGAATTAACGAGGTATATAACTTTGAACATTTACATTTTAAAAATTATTATGAGTGTGTCATGTGTACTTCTCTAGCCATTGCAAAAAGCTTTGAATGTTGGAAATTGCAGTCTAAATGACCTACTGCTTTTTATTCTGCATAAAATAATTTGATCATTCATAGACAAGACAGCTGTGACTGAAGACTTTCTTGAGTGAGATAGAATGCTTCCTTGCAGTTGAGTTCTAATCCATGAAAACTGGGAGGGGGGGAGAGGGGGAGATAGCCTAGAGGTTAGAACAATGAGTTTACAACTTGATCAGTCACCAAGACATTCACCCGTTCAAGGGGATTTTTACCCCTGGAGTTAACATCACTTTTGACTCCAAAGATGTCAGAGGATAAGCCTACATGCATTGTATGCATTTATTTTGGTCAGGAATTTTCCTATGCTGTTTTTTTCCTTAGGTTGGTTGTGTGAGTGTGTGTGGTGTGGTGTGTGTGTGTGTGGTGTGGTGTGTGTGCGAGTGTGTGCGCATGCGTGAGTGCATGTGTGTGTGTATCTGTATGTGTGTTTGTGAATAGGCCTGTATATGTTGTCCACATATTTATTTTATTTATTCTTTTATTTCAAGGAAAATGGAATAAGCATTTAAGTGCTTTTTTTCATCCAGTCCCCATGTGTACACAGTTTTGTCAATTTTGTCATCTGTTCCCACCGGCACACAATGGCCTACTCTTCCAAAAAGCGGAACAGGTTTTAACATGTGCGCAAGATGTTCTGCGTGCGTTCGCACACGGGACCTCGGTTTATAGTCTCATCCGAAGGACTTGGGGAGAGAGGAGTCAGCACTGATGTTAGCTCCAGAGGAAAAATCCTCTTGAGCAAGAATCAAACCCGGGTCAGCAGATCACAAATACATCACTCTAACTCTCAGGCTATCCCGTAAATGTAGAATTATATGTTGATGTGTTTTGGGTTTTTTCCTGCTTGGTATATATACTGATTACATGTGGACAAAATTGTAAGTTTACCCGCCATAAGGTAGCCACATTCAGGCTTCGGGGATGGTGTCCCACTTACAATTGTGTCCACGTGTAATCAGTGTATATATACCAAGCAGGAAAAAAAACAACCACATCAACATATACTTCTGCATTTTTGGGGCTCGCGATTCGAGGGCTAGGGATTGATCGAGTTCAGGTTCCAGCCACCATCAAGGCACTCGTTCAAAGGCAGTTTTCTCCCACTGAAGTTATTATCATCAGAGACTCACTCCACTCTCACAGCTCACGAATCCAACATCACTAAGTGGTCAAGAGTGCTAAATTTAGCGCGCCCCTTCCTTTTACCTAGTAGTCCAAGTGTGGTCAGTTCCTGCTGTAATTAGCACCAGCTGGGCTGGGATGGGCTGGGATGGACAGCAGCTGAAAGTGGAGGGGAAAACCTGACAGCTGTGCTGATCCTGGTGTAGGTCATTTGTGCCGGTATGAATGGATGACAGAAAAAATATATATGTTTAAAAAAGAAATGCATGCACACTTGCACCAAGCTTAGACATCATCCCTGAAGTTGGAATGTGGCTACCTTAAAACAGTGAGTGAAAGTGATCGAATTCGCAAAATCTCACCATTGGTAAATCCTTGGAGCTCTAGCCGAGGAAAGTTACAAAAAACACCAGTGTTACACTTTCTGAATTAGTAACTTTGGTAGGGTAAGGGTTAGTGTCAATATTGGTGTCACAAAAGATGCTCAAAGCTCATAAGTCTGAAGAAGGAGGACGGAGTATTTGTCTGCCCCAGTTGTATGAATAAGAAGGGCGAAGACAATACCGATGCAGGAAAGAAGGAGCTAGAATTGAACAAGGGAAGATAGAAGTGGTAGACGAATTCTGCTACCTAGGAGAGATGATGAGCTGTGAAGCAAAATCTGAGTTAAGCTGTCAGAACCAGGATTGCGAGTGCTTGGAAGAAATGGAAAGAATTGGCAAGTCTGCTCGGAAATCAGAAAATCCCACTGGAGAGACGCTGTCTGATATACAAGGCCTGCATTAGACCTGTTCTCCTGCATGGTTTGGAGACGTGGGTTTTCACAAAAACCGTCGAATGTTTGTTGAAGAGCTGTGAAAACCAAATGCCACGCTACATGACAAAGATCAAATGGGAAGACAGGATCACAAATAAAGAACTATGGAGAATGTGCAAAGTTGATGATCTGAAGTCTGTAGCTAGTAGCAATAGACTGTGCTGGTTTGGGCACGTTCAACGGAGAGCAGACCACCACATCATAAAAAGAGCAATGAACTTCATAGTGGATGGAAAGAGACCAAAGGGAAGACCTAGCAAAACCTGGGCTGCCTGTATTGCAGGTGATCTTAGAGAAAGGGGCATAAATAAGGAGGAAGCTCAAAACAGAGAGAGATGAAGAAGGCTCATTAATGTCAAACCTCCCCTGGGAGAAACATGACAAAAAAGGAAGAAGAAGAAGGGATATTGTTTGTTATGTTTTGTTTGTTCTGAAAATAAAACATAGCTGTAATTAGCATTTATGCATGTAATGCGTAAAAAGGATGGAGAGAAAAGTACTACATTTTTGGGGTAACACTTTCTGAATTAGTAAATTTGGTAGTGTAAGGGATATTGTTCGTTATGTTCTGTATGTAATACAAAAAAGGATAGATAGAAAAGGACCTTTTTTTTTTCATTCCTGGGCTACAGCTCTAAGGGTTCACTGATGGCGAGATCTTGTGTATGCAAACATTTTTACTCAACATTAAGGTAGGGCACATTCAGACTTCGAGGATAGCGTCTAAACACGACACCTGTGTGTATGTGTTTCTCTAAATTCTGTCATCCGTTCCTACTGGCTCGAAATGGCCTAATCTTCCAAAAGGTGGAACATGTTTTTAATGAATGTCGTGTGCAACATGTTCTTCATGCTGAATCCACATGGGACCTCAATCTGAAGGACTTTGGGGGAGTGGAGTCAGTACTGATGCTGTCACCAGGATAAAATCCCTCAAGACAAGTGTGCCCTTGGTGGCTAAATCCCCGTACGTCAAATCACAAGCACAATGCTCTAACCACTAGGCTATCCCAACCCCAAGAAGTTGTATAATCTTCCATGTTTTGAGTTGGGTTTGACAATTTCTTAATATCATACCAAATTCTGCATATAATACTAATACTGTATTATGTATGTATATATACAACTTTTTTTTTTAAATTAGAAAGAAAAAGATGTAAACAGTTATACACAGAAATTTCAAGATGGTCGGTATGAGAGTCACACAAACTGAGAAGAAAAAGAATACAATACAGAGAGTCTATCATTTGCAAATTCATGCAAGATTTAATGTGCTCTTTATCTTGCGTATGACAATGCATATCAAACAAATTTTTGGGGGGTTCATATATTTTCACACATAAATCATTCACACATTATAAACTAGAATTACAAAACCAGGAAACAGACCATGTTTATTGCACAGATTGAATCTAGCACACAGTGGAACATCTCGTGCGAGATCTCTTTCTTAAATTACATCAACGACATACAATGATATTATATAATAATGGTATGTGCATATCTGTCTATCCATTCTTCCTTATGTAAATGTGCAAATATGAATGTGCACGCACACACACATACATGTACACACACACACACACACAAAAACCACACACACACATATACACACACACAAATGTGCAACGGTAAGTGCGCATGCGCACACAGACACACAGAGACACACACACATACACACACACACACTCATACACACACACATCCTCAAAATCATATACAGCAAAGGGATATATATCAAGAGTAACATCAAAATTGGCCCCTTTTAAAAAAATGTCTCCTGAAAAGAAAACTACACATAATGATACAATACATGATGGAGCTGAAACAGTCAAGATCCCAGAAAAAAGGAAAAACCATACATCCTCCCCCTCCACACCCCCCAACACACACACACACACAACATACACACACAAACAAATACACCTCACACACACACACACACACACACTCACAAACACACACCACACAAGACAAGACAAGACAAGACAAGACAAGACACACACAACAAACTACACTACACCACACCACACTACACAACACAAAACACAACACACACAAACAAATACACCACTCATACATACAAAGACACACACACGCAAACACACAAAACACACACCCACAACACCACACCACACAACACACACACATACCACCCCATTCCCCACCCCCAAAACAAAAGTACATAATAGCAGCAAAAAAACAACAAAAAATGACAGAGGCAACCAAAACAACAATCAGTCCCCCCCCCCCCCCCCCCCCCCCCCACCTCCCACTAAAAAAAATTGAATAAAAAAATCCCCAGCACAGAATTTAGGGAGTTCTATCGTCAGAAAGACAACATACACCCCACAGGAAAAAATGACCAGCATCAGCGAGAGAGAAAAAAGAAAAAATCCATCACAAAATTTTTTCTATCAACAGCCTCTTCCATTAATATGTCTGTCTTCTGTTAAAACGCATCCGTCGCTCACAAAACCTTGTTCCCAGTATAAACCCCACACAATCAGTCCTCAGGGTGTGGGTTGTTTTTGTTTGTTTGTTTGGGTTTTTTTTCGAGGGGGGGGGGGGGGGGGTGGGGGGCGGGGGTTGCGTCAGTCCTGAAGAAATTCATTTTGGGTGCAATGTCCCACAAAATGAAAAATTGTCTTTTTTTTTTGGGGGGGGGGGTTGTTTTTAGTCACAAAAATCTCGTCAGGCTTCAAAAGTAAAATTCCCAGTTAAAAAACCTTGACACCCAACCTCCAAAGGGCTTAATTTACAATTGATTTTTTTTTTCTGCTAAAAAAACCATCCTTGACAAGGCCTCAATCTCCTTTCCCATCTTAACCCCATGTGGGAAGTTTGTTGTGTTATGGTATAAGTCATTATAGTGCCTCCCCCCTCCCTCTCCCACCCCTTGCCTCCCAATCTTCATATGGGATGTCTTTTATGCTACAGCACAGTCCTGGATAAGGCCTCAACCCATTGCCACTACATTCTCCCACATAAATGCTATCATACAATCCCTGATAGGGCCTCAATTGCCCTTCCAGCCCTGCCCATCACCTTTAAGTCTACCCCCATGTATTAAGATGTCTTTCACATTGTGGGTACTACTACAATCCCTGACAGGGCCTCAAACACCCCCTTCTCCCAAAATGTAAAAAAAAAAAAAAATCTTTACATTACTAAACTGAGTCAGTGTGCATGTGTGTGCATGTGTGCGTGTGTGTGTGTATGTTCATAACTAATAACAACACATACTCAACCACAGATAGAAATCTAACCATTCGTGGCAATCCTTGTTTGGTACCAACACTCTCACCAAGAAGGCTGACTGGAAAAATCAGGTGTATGATTTAAAACAAAGTTGTTTCACGCCATGTCAAGCTATACACCACTGTGTACCATTACTAGGTAAAAAAAAAAAACCACCCAAAAATACCCCTCCCCAAACCTTTCACAGTCTCAGCAGAAAAAGAACAACAACAAAAATAACCATGCACGTTCTCCCCACTCCAATTTACTCTCCGACGCCTCACTCCCCTACTTACCACCTAGGTTATGGTTATCCAGAAATAATTTTCAGGTGGCCCCTTTCATAATGTATACTCTATTCATATCTGAGGTGAACACTACCCTGAATAAAAGAGGAAAAACAAGTCCCCGATCTTTCTTCTTCTTCTTATCCCATGGATACGTTTCTACAGAACTTCTGCACCTTGTTGAAATCTACACAATCACACGCAGAGACCGCTTCTCTCCAAAACTTGGAAAAATTCGCATTTCGGACACTGCGTCTCTCTGATCACATTTCGGAGACTGCACCTCCATGATCACACTTGCAGGCTGCATCTCTGATTGTATTCGGAGACTGCATCTCTCTGATCACACTTGCAGGCTGCATCTCTCTGATCACACTTGCAGGCTGCATCTCTCGATTGTATTCGGAGACTGCATCTCTCTAATCACACTTGCAGGCTGCATCTCTAATTGTATTCGGAGACTGCATCTCTCTGATCACACTTGCAGGCTGCATCTCTCTGATCACACTTGCTGGCTGCATCTCTGATTGTATTCGGAGACCGCATCTCTCTGATCACACTTGCAGGCTGCATCTCTGATTGTATTCGGAGACTGCATCTCTCTGATCACACTTGCAGGCTGCACCTCTCGATCGTATTCAGAGACTGCATCTCTCTGATCACACTTGCAGGCTGCATCTCTGTATTGTGTTCAGAGACTGCATCTCTCTGATCACACTTGCAGGCTGCATCTCTCGATCATATTCGGAGACCGCATCTCTCTGATCACATTTTGGAGACTGCATCTCTCCGACTCTACACAAACCACATTTTAGGAAACCAACCAACAAATTTTTATTTTTTAAAAAGAATGAAATAAGAACCCACCACCCCATCCCTCCCCCTCCACCCCTCTCCTCCCCGCCCCTCCCTCCCTCACTCTCCACAACCTAAAGTTGTCCAGTCCCACACATCACCAATTTTCTTTCTTTTCTTTTCTTTGCTTTCTTTTCTTTCTTTCTTTCATCCTTGTATCCTCTCGACGAAACGCAAGGTCTCCTCCTCCTCCTAACCATCACCTCTCCCTCCCTCCTTCCCTCCCTCACAACAACTCGGGCAACTTGAGCGCTGGAAGCATGGAATCCACGCAGTTCACCCAGAAATTGGCGCACGGGGCGTGGTACTGCCTCCCTCCGTAAGACAACTTGGCTGTGGCTTCACCATTGGTGGTAGCAGTAGTGGTGGTGGTGGTGGTGGGGAAGGTGGTGGGGATGGTGGTGGGGATGGTGGTGGGGAAGGCGGAGATGGTGTTGTGGCGGTAGTCCACGTCCAGCAGACACACCCCGCAGGCCTTCAGCTGCGCCGCCGGACCGTCCGATTTCAGCACCGCCGGTTTGAAGGTGAAGGTCATCTCGTCGGGGAAGAGACATAGTGTGGTGGTGGGTGGTGGTGGGTGGGGGTGGGGGGGGGGGGGGGGGGGGGGGGAGAAGGAGAAAAATGTTAGCTGCGGAAATAGTTGTGTGTGTTGTGTTGTGTTGTGGTTGTGGAGGAGTGTGTGGGTGGGGTGGTGAGAGTGGGTGTGGTGGGGTGGGGTGTTGGTGGGGTGGGTGGGTGGTGAGGTGTGGTTGTGGTGGGGTGAGGTGTGTGGGTGGGTGTTGATGTGTGTGTTGTGGGTGTGTGGGTGGGGTGGGGTATTGGTGTGGTGTTGGTGTATGGTGTGATGTATGGTGTGGTGTGCTGAGGTGAGGTGTGGTGTGGTGAGGTTGAGGTGTGGTGAGAAGTGGTGAGGTGTGGTGAAGGTTGGTGGTGTTGAGTGGTGTGTGTGTGGTGTGGTGAGTGAGGTGTGGTGAGAAGTGGTGAGGTGTGGTGAAGGTGTGGTGTGGAGAGGTGTGGGTGTGTGA
Organism: Rapana venosa; assembly: GCA_028751875.1. Taxonomy (NCBI): domain Eukaryota; kingdom Metazoa; phylum Mollusca; class Gastropoda; order Neogastropoda; family Muricidae; genus Rapana; species Rapana venosa. The sequence goes on from CM054156.1 coordinate 42,072,768, forward strand.
GGTGAAGTGAGGTCTGGTGTGGTGCAGTGTATGGTGTGGTGTGGTTGTGTTGTGTAGTGTGGTGTATATGTGTGGTGTGGTGTATAGGGTGGTGTTGGTGGGTGTAGTGTGTGAGGTGTGGTGTGGTGTGGTGAGGTGTGGTGTGGTGTGGTGAGGTGTGGTGAAGTGTGGTGAGTGTTTGTTGTGGTGAGTGCGGTGAGAAGTGGTGAGGTGAGTGTGGTGTGAAGTGGTGTGGCATGGTGTGGTGTGGTGTGGCATGGTGTGGTGTGGTGTGGTGTGGCATGGTGTGAAGTGGTGTGGCATAGTGTGAAGTGGTGTGGCATGGTGTGAAGTGGTGTGGCATGGTGTGGTGTGGCGACATTATTAATGTTTTTACTGCTCCTCCACTAGAGCTCCCAGGTTCATGAACGATGAGATTTATGAATATGCGACCATCCCCCCCCCTCCCACACACACACACACAAACACCATTTAGGGAGCCACATTCTGACTTCAGGGACTGTGTCTAAACACAACATCTGTGTGCATGCTGGGTTTTTTCCTGTCATCCGTTCCTACCAGCGCACAAATGGCCTACTCTTCCAAAAGGTGGAACAGATTTTTAACATGTACGCAAGATGTTCTGCGTGAGTTTGCACATGGGGCCTCGGTTTATAGTCTCATCCAAAAGATATTCAAACTAGGAAGAAAGGGCGAGGGTGAGAATCGAACCCGGAACCTCAGCGTCTTTACTTGTTGGTAGGTGAATGCCTTAACCATCTTGCCAACCTTCTTCTTGATTTATTTTATTATTTCATTTTGAAGATAAGGGAATGAGCACCCATGTGTGGGTTTTTTTCCTTTACATCCAGTCCCTGTATGTGTGCAGTTTTGTCAATTTTGTCATCAACCGTTCTTGCTTACCAGAAGGGAAGCTCCCACGAGGAAGGCAGTCAGGTTGTTCCACGCCAAGTCGATCTGCTTCAGACTCTGCTCAATGCTGGGCGATGTCACCGCTGTTACGAAACAAACAAACAACAACATCAAAATATATTTTTTAAGTCCGCAGTTCATGAACTGATCCTGTTTTAGGCTTATGGGATCTTTACAGCAGCAGAATAATTTTTTTTAAAAGCAAACCTGTACTAAACAGATATCTTTTTTTGTTGTTGTTGCTGCTGCCTCATCTTCTGTGACGTCCCCCGTCCTGCTGTTCCCACGCTGCTCATTCCAGTCTCCCCGCCACAGCCATACCACCCAGATTTGTTATGTCTCATCCTCAGGGTCGGAAGTCCACAGAGAAGCCTACCAATACCAGGTGGCTGTGGGGCCACAGATATCAACTTTCTAGTCAGTTGTTTACTGTGTCTTTACTGCTGTAGCATTAAATAAATATAAATTAAGAAAATAGGAGTAAATGGATAAATATTTTTCTTTTTTTGTTTTTCAACCAGAGCTACCAGATTCACGAATGGCGAGTTATTTTGTGTATGCAACCATTTTATCCCGTCACCATCAAGGTAGCCACACTCCGACTTCGAGGATGATAAAAAAAATTTGACTTCTCCTTACTCTAACATACTCCATGAAGAGTCACAGGGGTGCTGCACTGAAACGTATCTTGGTTGGGTTCAACCGTCCTAGCGGAGCCCATCCCTCCCCAGACAACAAACTGCATGCAGGGTAAGTTCATTTATTTATTTATTTATTTTATTCTTTTATATCAAGGATAATGGAATAAGCACTTATGTGCTTTTTTACATCCAGTCCCCGTGTGTATGCAGTTCTGTGAATTTTGTCATCTGTTCCCTCCGGTACACAATGGCCTACTCTTATGAAAAGCGGAACAGGACTTAACGTGTGCGCAAGATGTTCTGTGCGTTCGCACATGGGCCTCGGTTTATAGTCTCATTCGAAGGACTTCTGGGGAGAGTGGAGTCTGCACTGATGTTAACTCCAGGGGAAAATATCCATCCATGCCATCGGCCATAGCCAACAGCCTACTGTTCTATAAAAGGCGGTTTGAGTTTTAGAATATGCAAAGCTGCAGAGCAGATTTCAAACCAATATGACAATACGAAATGTAAAATTTCTCCAGAGAATCCAAGCTCCACAATGCATTTTGAAGAGCCAATCTTCTTCTTCTTCTTCTTTGTTGAACTCTCAGACAGCAACTATTGTCTGTTGTATATAGCGAAAATGACGTTGTGCTGCCGTTAAGCCCCTGACAAGTCAGGCCCAGAATATCCACTTAGGCGTGTGAGGCAGTCTTCATTGATTTTTTGCTTTTTTAAAATAAAATTTTCAGAGAATGTATAACTGCAAGCAATACATTCCAAATTTGTTACATGACATCTCATAAAGGTTTCTTTTAAAAATGGTTTTTGTTTTCTCTCTCTCTCTCTCTCTCTCTCTCTCTCTCTCTCTCTCTCTCTCTCTCTCTCTCTCTCTCTCTCTCTTAGTCTACAAACACTGAAAATAAAGAAAAAGAATAAGACTAAGACGGGGGGAAAAGCCCAAGGAGGAATAGAAGAAGAAAAAGAAAGAGGAGGATGAAAAAAAGGAGCAGGAAAAGGAAGAGGATGAAGAAGAGGAGGAAGAAGGAAATGAAAAAGAAAAGGGATGAAGAGAAGGAAAAAGAAGAAGGAAAGGAAGAAGAAGGAAAAGGAAAGAAAGAAAAAGAAGATGTGATGAAGAAAAGTAAAGGAATGCAAAGAAGAGAATGCACAGAAAGAATGCAAAAGAAGATGCAAAGAAATGCAAAGAAGAGAAGAATGCAAAGAAGAAGAATTGCGAAGAGAAGAGAAGAAAAAAGAAGAAAATGGAAAGAAAAAGAAGAAGAAGCGAAGAAAGATTGCGAAGAAGAAGAATTGCAAGAAGAATTGCAAGAAAAGAATTGCGAAGAAGAATGAACAACAACAAAACAAAGGCTACAGAAATCCACTACCAACCTGGTAGGAAGAGAAGTCATGATTCGCAACACACCTGTAAACTCAATCAGCTGAAAAAACACACACACACGAGAGATTATACATTGAAAAACAAACACACACTCATAGTGCAGATACATGGCATGCACCATCTGAATACAGTATGAACACACACATGCATGCACACACACACACACACACATAAACACACATGGCGCACAACAGCACACACACGCATGCAGAAAACAAGGACACACACACACACACACACAAGCATGTGCACACGCACAAACACACAGCACACTCAAAGACACACACAGACACAACACACAACGAACTGATCATGGTCGACAGAATTAAAACACACGACAATAAAAAGATCAAAAAAAGACTCTGACGAAAGAAGTTCAGTAATCAGCAACATAAAACACTGGATTAAAAACTGACACTTGAGCTGACAAACCAACTTGAATGACTACACGAAAACACTCTGTAATAACGCACACTAGAAATACTGTGAAAACACACGAAAAACTGACATGGTGAACATTCAGATACTATAAAAACTAAACTTGAATAACTGACAACTAAAAACTCAACTTGTGAATAACAACACTGGAAAACCAGCTCAGTGAATACTGACACGCAAAAACTGTGATAATCACACTGGATAAAAACTCAACTTGAACATCTGACTATAAAAACTCAACTGTGAATAACTGACACTGGAAAAACTCAACTGTGAACAACTGACACTGGAAAACTCAGATGTGAATAACTGACACTGGAAAAACTGTGAATAACTCACACTGGAAAAACTCAACTGTGAACATCTGACACTATAAAAACTAAACTGTGAATAACTGACACTGGAAAAACTCAACTGTGAATAACTGACACTGGAAAACTCAGCTGTGAATAACTGACACTGGAAAAACTGTGAATAACTGACAATGGAAAAACTCAACTGTGAATAACTGACACTGGGAAAAACTCAACTGTGAATACCTTACACTTGAGGCTGGAAAACTCAACTGTGAATAACTGACACTTAATGCTGAAAAACTCAACTGTGAATAACTGACACTAGAGGCCTGTGAATAACTGACACTTGGGGCTGGAAAAACTCAACTGTGAATAACTGACACTAGAGGCCTGTGAATAACTGACACTAGAGGCCTGTGAATAACTGACACTTGGGGCTGGAAAAACTCAACTGTGAATAACTGACACTAGAGGCCTGTGAATAACTGACACTAGAGGCCTGTGAATAACTGACACTTGGGGCTGGAAAAACTCAACTGTGAATAACTGACACTAGAGGCCTGTGAATAACTGACACTTGGGGCTGGAAAAACTCAACTGTGAATAACTGACACTAGAGGCCTGTGAATAACTGACACTTGGGGCTGGAAAAACTCAACTGTGAATAACTGACACTGGAGGCCTGTGAATAACTGACACTTGGGGCTGGTAAACTCAACTGTGAATAACTGACACTAGAGGCCTGTGAATAACTGACGCTTGGGGCTGGAAAAACTCAACTGTGAATAACTGACACTGGAGGCCTGTGAATAACTGACACTTGGGGCTGGTAAACTCAACTGTGAATAACTGACACTAGAAAAACTCAACTGAATAACTGACGCTTGAGGCTGGAAAAACTCAACTGTGAATAAAATCAATCTTATCATTTTTGTAGTTTGGCTGTTCCACACTTATAATTATTTTGTCAACCTCATCAACATTTATGTCAGCGACATAGTTTTCAGAGTGTGATTAGCTTGGCTGCCAAGCCATGATGCACTTGCTGGATATGGAAGTCTGTGTAATGTGAATAAGCATGTGAAAGTCAAAACTTTTTTTTATAGGGATTTTTTTAGCATTCATTGACTTGATTTAAAACAAAACAAAGCGAGCTAAGCTGGGGGAACACTAAACAATATATACACTGTGGTCTGCTTTTGTTGTTGTAGCTTACTTATTTTTTTATTTATTCTTTTATATCGTGGATCGGTGGTCTAGAGGTAACGCGCCTGACTAGAAAGCGAAAAGTCCGGGTCTGAAGTGTGCGGCGGTTCGTACCCCGTTTGGACCGGAAACTTTTCCCCCATCCATTAGACCATGAGTGGTGATCTGGGCGCTAGTCTTTCGGATGAGACGATAAACCGAGGTCCCGTGTGTTACACGTAATTATTTAGCGCACGTAAAAAAACCCACTGCAACAAGAGAGTTGTCCCTGGCAAAATTCTTAGAAAAAAGCCACTCTGATAGGGAATCAAATACAGTTGCAGACATGAAAAAAAAAAAAAAAAAAAAAAAGGGTGGCGCAGCGCTTTGTGGCGACGCGCTCTCCCGGTCTCCCCGGGGAGAGCAGCCCGAATTTCACGGAGAAATCTGCCATGACTTAAAGTGGTATGAAATGAAATCTGAGCGCTTTGATTTGTTGCTTTACAAGATTCAGCGCTATATAAATTCCATACATTATTATTATTTATTATTATTATAATGGAATAAGCACTCATGTGCTTTTTTTACATCCAGTCCCCCGTGTGTATGCAGTTTTGTAAATTTTGCCATCCGTTTCCACAATAGCCAACTCTTCCAAAAAGCGGAACAGGATTTAACGTGTGCGCAAGATGTTCTGCACGGGGCCTCGGTTTATATAGTCTCATCCGAAGGGAAAAAGCCTTGAGGAGAAGTCCTGATCCACTGCAGGGACCATTACCTAGCACGTAGTCGGAGCCCTGTGGCGAGCGCAGCACTTCGTTGCAGACGGTAGAGCTGCTGATGGTGTTGAAGATGTTGTTGGCGCCGCTGATGTGCCGGCAACTGCTGGCCAGGCACCGCTCCCACTCAAAGGCGTAGCGCTCGCTGCCCTGAAAAGGTCACCACAAGGGTCACATACATACATTAACTATGAAAGGTCACCACAAGGGTTGCGTACATAAATAATAATAATAATAATAATAAACGGAACTTATATAGCGCTATATCTTGCAAAGACAAATCAAAGCGCATGCATTCAACCTAATCTGACACAGTCATGCAATCGATGATAAATAATCAATAGTTTAAACAAACAGATATTACAAACATGGTGCGCTGCAGACAAAATCTATGAAATAAAATTTCAATAGTAATGTTTTTCAAAAGCACACGCGCACACTCACAAAGGTCGTATACTTTAGCAGGGTGATAGGACATGGGTTAGTGAAGGTGGGATAGTTCTGATATGAAACAGGAGGGGGGAAATCTTAGGTTTGAAATAAATATGTCTTGAGGCTGGATTTAAAATTGTCATAACTAGGTTTCTGGCAAAGAGAGAGAGGGAGCTCATTCCAGGTCGATGGACCCGAAATAGAGAAACATACATTAACTGATGCTGGATTGATGATCTAAAACTAAAACAGTGACTCGCCTAATCTAGGAAAGGGGGAGGTACAATACTGACGATCACAGCACAGAAACTCAGCATTGATCAGTCCAAAGTTCCAGGACCCAGTCCCAAGATTAGCCCCTTTCCTTTTACCAAGTCCAAGTGCCAGTCAGTTTCTGCTATGATTAGCACCAGCTGAGATGGAATGGATAGCAGCAGCTGAGAGTAGCCGAAAGTGGGGGGAAACTGACAAACTGTGTGATGGCTCAGAAACAGGCACCACTGAACACCACCAAAGTGACCCAGAGGCAGTGCAGGGTCCCTCTGGCTGGTGGCCCCACAGAGTGGCCTGACATTGATGGGCTCCATGTGGATTTCCAACCCGAGGATGCGACATAATGAGAGAAAGAGAGAGGGAGGGAGAGAGACAGACAGACAGGCAGGCAGAAGACAGACAGATCAGGAGAAAGAGAGTGGAAAGGGAAGGAAGGAAAGGAGGAGAAAAGTGAGGATGCAGGAAAATGAAAATCACCTCCACCACCATCCCCCACCCCAAAATGCGATACATCACACAAAACCAAGCAATACCATACAATACAATTCAACGCAGTACAAACACAAAACAACAGAATACAAACAGCACAACACAAAGTCATTCTCACCTCCACTACCACCCTCCCCACCCCCCCCCCCCCCCAAAAAAAAAATGACACACACACAACACACAAAAAAACAAGCAATACCATACAATTACAACTCAACACAGTACAAACACCAAACAACACAATACAAACAACAATTCAACACAACACAAAGTTACTCTCATCTCCTTCACCCTATTTAATCCAATCCTATTGTTTATAGCCCCGTCAACCACACAGGCCATATCAGGGCTGTCACCTCATCAACTTTTAAATCTCAGATTAAAACTGCGCAGCTATAATAGCATACAGATTAAAACAGAGCAAAAAAACCCAACTCTACTGTCACACATTGTATCAATGCCCTGGTCAACCTTAAAGGTCAACCCAGGAGGGGCACCGCATTGTGGGAAAAACCACATCAACCACAAATACGATAACAACCCAAAAAAACATACAATACAACACACTGTACAGACACAAAACAATATGATATAAACTACATCGGTGGATCGGTAGTCTAGAGGTAACGCGCCTGTCTAGAAAGCGAAAAAGTCCAGGTCGGAAGTGTGCAGTGGTTCAAATCCCGTTTGGGCCCGAAACTTTTCCCCCATCCATTAGACCATGAGTGGTGGTCTGGGCGCTAGTCTTTCGGATGAGACGATAAACCAAGGTCCAGTGTGTTACACAAAATTATTCTGCGCATGTAAAAGAACCCATGGCAACAAGAGAGTTGTCCCTGGCAAAATTCTTAGAAAAAAGCCACTCTTAAGGGAAACAAATACAGTTGCAGACCCAAAAAAATATTTTTAAAAAGGGGGGCGCTGCTCTTGTGGCGACGCGCTCTCCCCGGGAAGAGCAGCCCAAATTTCACGCAGAGAAATCTCGTGACTTAAAGTGGTATAAATGAAATGAAATAAATGAAATGAAATGAAATATAATACAACACAACACAAAAGAATATGATACAATACAAACAACAATACCACACAACACATTCATCCCTTCGGATGAGACTATAAACCGAGGCCCCGTGTTCGAACGCATGCAGAACATCTTGCGCACACGTTAAATCCTGTTCCGCTTTTCAAAAGAGTAGGCCATTGTGTGCCGGTGGAAACAGATGACAAAATTTACAAAACCGCATACACACGGAGACTGGATGTAAAAAAAGCACATGAGTGCTTATTCCATTATCCTCGATATAAAAGAATAAATTTTTTAAAAATAAAAAATTTAAAAAATACGATAACAACACAAATAACCATACAATACAGTACAACACACTGTACAGACACAAAACAATATGATACAAACTACAATATAATACAACACAACACAAAAGAATACGATACAATACAAACGACATCACAACACAAACTCATTCATCCTCTCTCTCTCAATCTTTCTCTCTCTCTCTCCTCTCCCCTCCCTCTCTCTCTCTCTCTCTATCCTCTCTCTCTCTCTCTCTCTCTCTACCTCTCTCTCTCTCCCCCCTCACTCTCTCCCCCCCCCTCTCTCTCACCCTCTCTCTCTCTCCCTCTCTCTCTATCCTCTCTCCCTCTCCCTCTCTCTCTCCCCCCCCCCTCTCTCTCTACCCCTCTCTCTCCCCCCCTCACTCTCTCCCCCCCCTCTCTCTATCCTCCCTCTCTCTCCTCTCTCCTCCCCCCCCCCCTCACTCTCTCTCTCTCACTCTCCACCCCCCCTCTCTCTCTCTCCCCCCCCTCACTCTCTCTCTCTCTCTCTATCCTCTCTCTCTCTCACCTCCACCTGTTGTCCATCCAGGTTGTAGCGGTCAGTCAGGATGGGGGCAGGACCCATGGCTGGGGTGCGGCGGGTGGCTGGCGTTCGAAGCGACCCCACCCTGTTAGCGACAGACCCAGCTTGCCTTTCACACCCTGCCACGGCATCGTGGGTACCTTTCCCCCCTCTCTGCACCGCCACACACCCTTACCCGCTTCTCTATATAAACGACGAATTTTTTGTTGTTGCACTACTAGTGTTTGTTCAGTTCACTGTTCCAAGTTATGGCGCAGGTATCGTTGATTTGATATGTATTGTTTTGTCTACTGTCTCTTTTTTTTAATTTTATTATCTCCTCTTGCTACTACCGCTCATTTATAGTATATATATATATATATATATGTGATGTTGTTATTTTGATCTTTCACTCTGCTTGTCCATAGAGTGTTCCTTGCTGTGTGAAAGTTTTGTTTTTATTTCTAAAAAGAGTATCGTCCATGGTGTAAAGTTGCGACAGAATATTGTTCGTCTCGATGTCTCACTACTACTGTTCATCAATCGCGCACGTAAGAATGGTCTGGTAGCATCATCCACAGGATTATTTATGATGCGGTGTTCTCATCTTGATCTCTCACTACTGGTCATCAACAGTGTACATTACCGGTGTGAAATTGTCATTCTAATCTCTCACCGTTGCCCATCCACAGTATGCATTACTTGTGTGATACTGTCATTCTAATCTCTCACTGCTGTTTACCAAAAATATACATTATCACATCTGTTATGGTGTGATACTATATTTCAATCTCTCAGTATTGTTTATCTACAGCATTTGCTATGGTGCAATACTGTCATTTTAATCTCTCACTATTGTTCATCCTTGATGATAAAAGTTATGGTGTGTGTGTGTGTGTGTATGCTTCTGTCACTTAAACGTAAGGGCTTCTTTCTTTTCTTTCTTTCTTTTTTGTGTGTGTGACACTGTTGTACACAATTATTATTTGTATTCCTACATCTCAGTCTATGATGTACACACACAGTACAGGAGGGAAAAAATCCATCAAAGAAACCCTTTCTGGAAGAACTTTTTTTTAAAACCCAGCTCAGACTAACTTTTGGAAGAACTACACCCGTCAACTTTCTACTCACTGACAAAAACAGTTAGCTCCAATTTTGTATAAAAATGTCTCAATACCATGTTTAATTTCCATATGAACTAAGTCATAATATTCTCATACTGGAATAATAATCTTTTAAAACTGGACAAGAAAAAAAAACACTTCCAGTTTTATATTTAAGGAAACAAAACAAACCAAAACCCAGTCATAATTCATTAAATCAAAGCGTTAGTTTCCCAAGCAACAAAACTTCACATAGATAGTCTATTCATGATCAGTCTTTTTTTTTTAAAGCTAATTTGACTGAGGCACTATCACCATGAGAAATCCTGTCAGTTCTTTATGTGATGTGTACATGTACATGTACGAGCCTGACTGTTCCAAAAACAAAAAGAATTGAAAGCCCTCTCACAAGCAGGAAGGAACAGAGAACAACCGAAGCCATCCACTCCGGAAGCTAACATGCTACTACGACACAAGACCAGCTTGTTCAGTGGTGTAGTATTGATCAACTTGTTAAGTCATTCTGCTTGGTCACACAATAAAGCTCCGAAATCCATTGGCCCCTAGGCCGCTTACTGTTGTTACTGTTATTATTATTATTCAACCAGTTACTCCTACTCATAGCTAACTGGCTTGTTTTAATCCACTTGCATAGATCTAAACCCAGCAGATGTCGACCCCTTCACTGAACTCGGAACAACCTCACTTCTCTTCTCAGCCTTTCTTTAAACTCTGCTGATGTCCAAACTAATCATTTACATGATTTTTAAAAAAACAAAAAAACAACACACACACAAAATATATTAATAGCTTCCATAACTGCTGAAGCGCTTACACTGTCAATATTCACACATACTCAACACACATAATCCCAAACTAATGAACTAGTGAGCGATAAAGCTGTGCCATCTTCTTCTTCTTCGCCACAGACTCAAGACCCTTTCTTTCCTCTACACTACACTTTGCCTATTCTCTTCAGGAGCATTACAACAGCTGTATTCACAGGCTGAAGACTGCAAAAAGCCTGAGGAAAATCAATGGCTTTTATACACTATAGCAGCCGTGATCCACAGCAAAGGAAAAAGAAAAGAAAAGGAAAACTGCCGCAGCAATAAAGAGGGTCCGCCCTTTTGTCTTTAGAACGTTTTCTGTAGGCTACAAAATTTGATGTGTCACTGGCCCACTGTACATGTATCTAAGTTATAAATCCATATGATCTATCTCCATCTCTCTCTCTGAGTCTTTCTCTGAGTCAGTCTCTCTCTCTCTCTCTCTCTCTGAGTCTCTCTCTCTCTCTCTCTCTCTCTCTCTCTCTCTCTCTCTCTCTCCTCTCTCTCTCTCTCTCTCTCTCTCTCTCTGTGATGTATCTCTTTGACATTAATGTTCAGATCAATATTGTGTTTGTTGAATGCACATTTACATCTTTTCTTCAAATCATACGTTGAACTTTTGTTGTTGTTGTAGTTGGGGTTTTGTTTTGGGGTTTTTGTGTGTATTTTGTTGATAGTCCCTAAGCAGCACAAGGGCCGGATGAAAAAAAAGGTATATGAACGCTTACTGTTACTGTTAGTGTTAACCTTGCAAAATTAAGATCATTCATTCATTCTCTCTCGCTCTCTCTCACACGTATATATAAATAAATGTATATATAAATAATATATGACACAGGATCTAAGGATGTAACAAGTTATAATACAGGGCTCTTTGCTTTAAATATGGACTTTAAACAGCAGTTGAAAAATGAGTTTGTAACTTGAAGGAACTCAACAATTCCCAATGCAAATGCGTGAGACATTTTTCCACATATGAAAGCAGAAAATAAAGTTTGTATTTTATATCTTGTGTGACTGTGTAACAAGGTCTGATAATTCACATAAAACGAGGTATGGACAAAGTTAACTGAATAAATGAATGTGTGATTTACACTGAATGTAGAATTAGAAATCTACATAGGCATAAGCACACACACACTGTCTCTCTCATGCATGCACATATGCACGCTCACACACGCATACATGCACACACACACACATTCATTCACTCACAGAGTCACACTATACAGATATACACACACACATACACACACACAACACACTACACACACTACACTACTCTACACACATACACACACACGACACACACATCACACCACACCACACAGACACACACACCACACCACACCACACCAGATCACTACACAGCACTATACTCTCACACACATAAACTCTCTCACACACTCACACACCATACAAACCACACCACACCACATCACTACACAGTTACACACACACACACCACTCCAAACCACTACACAATTACACACACACACACACACACACACAAGCACACATACACACACAAACACCACTACACTATATTACACTACACCACACACACAAATACACACACACTCACTCACTCACTCTACACACACACACACTACACTACACACTCTCTCTACACTACACTCTCTCTCACACACACACACATACACACTCACTCACTCAATCACACACAGATCAATCAAACCATGTAGTACAGGACTCAATAAACCCTACAACAAAAACAGCACTAAACTATCCTAACATTTTTTTTTTAGAACATTGTACACACTGGGCATGTGACACATATATAACACCCTATCTCATCCCTTAAAAATTCACACCACTATCTTCCTAACCACAGCCCCTAGGAAAAACTTCAAAACCAAACACACAAAAAAACCAACCTACACCGTATCTCACAAACCACAGCTCTAGCTAAAAACCCTCCACTACACACCTATTTTCAATGAGAGGAATAACCACACAAGCCCTGATCCCCCGACTCTGCTGAATATTTTCCAACACCCTGTATGTCGTCTACACATTCCAACACCATTCCCGGAAAAATGTCAACATCTTTTCATCCTCATTAAACAACAATGAATCCTCGAATTCCTGCCACCCGCCCGCACACAAAAGAGCATCGCACACATTTTGTGATGACACACAAGTGAGTGAGTGAGTGAGCGAGCGAGCGAGAGACTCACACACCTCCTGTACACACAAATCATTTCCTGACAGTGACAGGGAAGCTATTGTAGAGTAAGCAGCACTGAAGAGGTACTCATGACACAAACAGACCCAGTGATGACAAAGTGTCGTTACAACCCCCCTCCCCTTTGGCTACAGCAAAATGTCAAACCAAGCTGTCTGCAGTGAAATGCTGTCTAGGACACACACACCCCCCCCCAAAAAAAAAAAAATCATGGACAGATGACTCGCTTAGGATATAAAAAAATAAATATTGTCACAGCTGGCAACACCCTCCCCCAACCACCCCCAACCACCCCCCTACCACCTCCTGGACAATTTACACTACTTATATCACTACCTACACCAGTAGTTGTGAAATGTACACCAGTGTATCATCCTAAAAATGTATGTATGTTTAGTGTGGTATGTTGCGCCAAAAAAAAAAAAAAAAAGAATCATACAAATATGTACCAGTGTCATTCCATTATATACACACCAATGTCCTATGATGTACACTAACGTTGTAAATTGCACAGAAATCTTGCACAATGTGCACCAGTGTTGTAGGATGTACACCACTGTCATAAAGTGTACATCAGTGTTAGGTGCAATGTAAATGATGTATCAGTATTGTACAGTTACACTAGTTAGAGTTGTACAATATTTTATACACCAGCCTTAAACACATTTAATTGTGTACACACAAGTAATAATACACACACACACATGCATGCACACATGCACACACACACATACAAACACACACACAAGCCCTTGTGCATGCATGCATGCTTGAGCACATGCACTGTCACACACACAAGCACACATATACACTGTGTGTGTGTGCATGCCCTGCCCTCCCTACCCCCTCCTGCCCCCCCCCCCCCCCCCCCCCCCCCCCTCCACACACACATAAACACACCATCACAAATATAAAATTTTCCCGCATACCACAACAAAAACCTCAGCTTAACCTATAAACACCATCACCTTCCCTCCACCTACCCCCCCCTCCCCAAACTCCCCTTTTTTATTCTTCTTTTTTCCTTCCCCTCTTTCCCATCCACAAAGACATATACATGCATGCATACATCACAGCAGAAATAACCCAACACTGTGGCCCTTTCTCTTTTCTTGTTTTTTTCCTTTCTCTCTGCTTCTTTTGTTTTTCCTATGGATGATTTTGCAAACCAGTGACTCAGCTGTAAACAGCTGGTGGAAGCATATTGTATCTGTTACATATTGTATATATATTCATGATCTTTCAGTTTCAGCATAATAAATCTACTTATAAAATCTAGAAAGAAAAGAGCAAAGGGAATCTAGATTGGGTTTTAGGGGTGGAATGCCAAATTCAAAGCATGTTTGAACACAGATGGACATGTAAATGGATATTACTGACCTACTATGAAAGCTAGAAAATGCTAAGGTACATGCACGTGTGTGTGTGTGTGTGTGTGTGTGTTATTCCTTATTATTTTATTATTCTTTTCTTTTGAGGATAATGGCATAAGTACTCATGTGGGTTTTTTTTTTACATCCAGTCCCTGTGTGTATGCAGTTTTGTAAATTTTGGCATCCACTCCCACCAGCGCACAATCACCAACTCTTATAAAAATCGGAACGGGTTTTAGTGTGTGTGTGTGTGTCTGTGTCTGTGTTTGTGTGTGTCTGGGTATGTCTGGTCTTTGTCTCTGTGTGTCTATGCTTGTGCTTTGTCTGTGGCTGTATATTTCATGTGTATGCATAATATATATTTGGGCATTTATAGTTGGTGTATAAACCCTCTCTATGGTTGTGTTTACAATAAAAGATTATAAAAATCACATGCCCACATGTTGTCAAAATCAGCATGCACTTGCTCTCTCGACTTATTTACACAGGTTATCTTCACACATCAGGCATAGTTTTACTTACCCCTTGTAAATCTTGTTTTTCAATGTGTTTGTTTGTTTGTTTGCTATTTGTTCCTCAGCTACAGTTCCTAACCTCACCAGAGGTGAGATTTTGCATATGCAACCATTTTTGCCCACCATGAAGGTAGCCGCATTCTGACTTTGGGGACTACGCTGGATTATGTTCATGTTTCCGTAACCCATCAAACGCTGACATGAATGACGGGATATCTGATCTTCTGCATGTGTGTATGCACGCAAAGAGAATGAAGGCACTGGCAGGTCTGCTCTTGGAGTTGACCTGGGAGAGTGTAAAAATCCCCACCTTTACTTCACCAGACACTACCAAGATTCGAACCCACGACTTCCTGGACCCGTGGGATAGAAGTGGAATGGTCTTCACCACTTGGCTATTCTCGCCTACAGCATCGGTCATATAATCACTTATTTACGCAATAATACTTATAGGATATGTGGACTCTTTCCTTTCTTTCAATCAGACACATCATCTGGCACATGCCACACACACAACATACACACACACAACACATGCACACACACACACACAGAACACACACACCCAACCCACACCCAAACATACACACACGCCCCCACACACACACCACAACCCCACACACACACACCCCAACCCCACACTCCAATCCCCCACCACCAACCCCCCACCCACCCCGAGAAAAAAACAACTATACTCACTTCCATTCTCCTCCTCCCCTTCCTCCTCCTCCTCCTCGTCCTCCATTCCTCCTCCTCCTCCTCCGCCCCCGACCCCGCTCTTCAGGTCCAAGGAATCCAAGGACTTGGACTCCGACACCCCCCCCTCCCCCCGCACTCCCCCCTCTCCGCCAGCCCCAAACTCCATACTGGACACCGATTGGCTGTCCGTGCCGCCATTGTCCGAATCGCGTTGGGCGTCGGCCGAGGACATCTTGGAGGTCGGAAGGTCAAGGCTGGAGACGGACTGGGAGTCTTCGCGGAGAGAGGCCACGCGGTTGGAGAGACTGTCCGTTTCGCCCGACTCCGGGGACAGACTGTGAGGACGTCCGTCGTTGGTGGTGGTGGTGGTGGTGGTGGTCAGGGTGGTGGTGAGGGTGTGGGTGTGGGTGGGTCGGTCCTTGGCTGGGGGGAAGAAGAGGAGCAGGGTTGAGGTGAAAGGTTTAAAAGGAGGAAGGATGGATGGGTGTGGGTGTGGGTGAGGTGAGGATGTGTGGGTGTAGGGGTGTACAGTGTTGTGTGTGTGTGTGTGTGTGTGTGTGTGTGTGTGTGTGTGTGTGTGTGTGTGTGTGTGTGTGTGTGTGTGTGTGTGTGTGTGGGGGTGGAGGGAGTGAGAGTTTTGTTTTGTTTTTGTTTAATGTCCATTCACTACTTGGTGATAAGGACACACCTGCATTCAAACCAACATCTCTCTTTCTCTCTCTCTGTTTTTTGTATTGATCTATTTTATTCTTTTATTTTGAAGATAATGGAATAAGCGTGCATGTGCTTTTTTTTTAATACTTTACATTCAGTTCCTGTGTGTATGTGATTTTGTCAATTTTGTTATCTGTTCCCACCAGCACACAATGGCCTACTCTTCTGAAAAGCGGAACAGGTTTTAACAAGTGCACAATATGTTCTGTATTTGTTCGCACATGGGACCTCAAATTATGGTCTCATCAAAAGGACTTTTAGGGAGAGTGGAGTCAGCACTGTGTGTGTGTGTGTGCGTGCGCACATGTGGGTTAGTGTGTATGTGTGCATGTGTGTGTGAGTGTATTTGTTTGTGTGTGTGTGTGTGTGTGGGGGGGGATGTATGCGTGAGTGCATGCATGCGTTAGTGTGTGTGCATGCAAGCGTGTGTGCGAGCGAGGGTGCATGCGTGTGTGTGTGCATGCATCATGTGCGCGTGTGTGTGTGATTTTATAAAGAAAACCATATCTACAAAGAAAACGTACCTTTACACTGAAAAAACACACACCACACACACACACACACACACATTACACAAGAACTACACCAACACCAAAAAAGTCCAGTTCAAATTGCAAGCAAGACAAAAAAACCAACCCAAAACCCCCCCCCCCACCTCCAAAGAACAACCCCCCCCCCCCCCCCCAACCCCAAACACCTCCCCCCAAAAAAAGGACCTCCTACCTGCCGAGGTCTTGGTGACGGCAGTGAAGGCCGACCTGGCGAACCCTGACCCCGGAGGTCGCTGCCCAAAGCCGAACGGACCGCCGTACACCGTGGCCGCCACAGGCGCGTGAGGGGGGTGGGGGTGGGGGTGGACGATGTCATCCAGGTCGTAACCGCGGGAGAACTCCTGCTCGTCCTCGTCGTCACCCACGCTATCCAGAGGCGGGGGCCCCATGCCGAAATCGTCTTCGTCGTCGTCGAGGTCCGGCGGCGACATCTCGTGGTCCTTGTGGCTGCGCGACCGACGACTGTGGTGGGGGTGAGGGTGGTGAGGGTGGGGGTGGGGTGGGGGTGAGGGTGTGGTGGTGGTGGGGGTAGGCCGGCTGGGGCTGCTCCACCACGCTCTGACGGGGCAGCTCGTAGCTGGTGGGGTCGTCGCGCATCTTGAAGACGCCCATGATCTCCGACGTCTGCAGGTTCTGCTTCTTCACCGTCAGGACGACTGCCGTCGACTGCTCGGGGCTGGCAGCAAACACTTCTGAAGATGTCGTCAGGGATGGGGCGACAGAGGGCATCCCCCTGTCCGTGCCTATCACCGTGAAGGTGTTGGCAGGAGGAGAAGTAGTAGTAGCAGAGGCGGTGTTGTGTGCGCTTCCAGTCCCCTTGCCCACGTCTGCTGCCGGGTTTCTGTCCGACACCACAGTCCCACCACCACTGCTGGGTTTGGCGGTGGCAAAGTCAGCCCAGTCCTCCTCGCCACCTTCCTCCTCCTCCTCCTCCTCCTCCTCCACCACCCAGCTGGCGTTGTCGCTGACGTTCACGCTTGCGCCCGAGGGCAGATGGGAGAGGTGCGGGGGGGCGGTGGGTAGACCGGCGGAGGAGAAGGAGGAGGAGGAGGCGTTGGCGCTGGGTGTGGGGAACTTGCCTACTAGGGAAGCACCTACACTGCCGGCCAGCTCTACCGGAGCCGAGGAGCGTTTGTTGGCTGCTGCAGGGACAACGGCAAAATCAGCCCAGTCACCCTCAGCCTCACCTTCACTCCCTCTACCGCCCGGCTCAGATGTCGTGGGCCCATCTCCCGACACGCTCTGCGGTTGGCCGACGGACAACTCTGCCGGGGCGGTCGGGCCTGAGGAAACGTCCGCGGCGCTGGAGAAGTCCGCCCACTCTTCCCCTTCCTCCTCCTCCCCTCCTCCCTCCTGGCTCTGCCCTTCCTTCCGTTTCTCAAACAGCGAGGGCACTACTGCTGCAGTTGTTGTCAAGCTGCGCAGCGCGCTGTACTTGTCCTCCTCTCCCAGCAGAACCATCTCCCCCGACGACTCCACCTTCCTCATCATCTGACCACCACCCTTCCCTCCTCCTCCTCCTCCCTCCTTCTTACCACCACCGCCACCAGTCACCACCTCCGCCGCCGTCACCTCCGTCGCCGATTTGAACTCCGCAAAATCGTCCTCCGCACCGTCCCCTTTCGCCACGGGGGCAGCGGCAGTGGCAGGGGTCATCAGAGGGGCCCCCCCGGGGACGCTGCTGGCGAGGGGTCCCGGGATGGGGCCCGGGATGGGGAAACGCACGGCCGGCGGGGTCTTCACCGTTGCAGCGGCGGAGTCCTTGGCCCCCTTACCGGGCCTCTGACCCACGGAGGAGGAGGAGCTGCGGGGTCCTGGGGAGGTGCTGGGTAGCGCACCCAGCCCCAGGCTGTCTGATGCTGATGCCGCCTGGGCGTCCTTCTTGCGGTTGAACTCCTGCACGTAGGTCTCGAAGGCCCGGATGTCCTCGTTTTCCGACTGCTCCGAGGTGCTGACCTGGCTCATGCTGTCGTGGCCGTCGGTGAAGTCCTCGTCGTCCATGCTGTTAGGGGTGGTGTGCCCTACACACAACACACACACACACACACACACACACACACACAGGGGGGGGGCAGACAGGGGGGTGGGGGCAGGGGGGGGTGGGGGGGTTAACTGTGTCAGCGGTGGTTTATGATCTGGTGTGGTTAAAATGTATTTGTAGTAGCAACACAACCACCACAACCACCACCAACCCCGAAAAAAGAAGAAAAAAAAAGAAAAAAGGCATACTGACTGCGAATAGGTTACTAACCTGATGCATTCAAGATATATTGAAGTAACCAAAAAAACAAAACAAAAAACAAAAAAAGGGCACCTGTCAGCACAGGTTGATATGGTTTTATTTATTTTTAAAGTTGATGTATTAAAACTGTATCACAGTAAAAGAAACAAACATGATAAATGAGATATATCTCGAACAACAAAATCATATAATAATACAGTAAACTACATATCACAAAATAATAAAGATGATGTATTAAAACTGTATCACAGTAAACCAAACAAACATGTAAAGTGAAATATATATCTCGGACAACAAAATCATATAATAATACAATAAACTACATAACACAAAATTATCGTGTTTAATCTTCCCCCAGCTTCCTTTCTTTCCCTCCCCTCCTCCACCCTCTCTCTCTCTCTCTCCCCCTCCCTCCCTTCCATCTCAATCTCTCTCTCTCTCTCTCTCTCTCGGATTTGCTGTTGAAGACTAAGATGGGTCTTCACTCAAACATGCCTACATCTTTAAAAAAAACCCACAATCTACCTCTTTGCTTTTTTCCCCACAATAAACAAACCCTTTAAAACACAGCCCCACAAACAGACAGCAATATATATATATATATATATATATATAAACACATAAGCAAAACAAAACAGCATGAAAAAAAAACAGGAAACATATTACACGAAAAATTGCAAGCTATAATACAGATCCATTTTTTGATGCAGAGTTTAAAAACGATTAATATAAATGAAAACAACATCCTCTAAAGTTGTAAAATTCAATCATCACAAAGTTCCCCATCAAATAAGCACTCAACCAAACACACACAAAACACACAGTGTGTGCGCGCGCACACACACACACACACACAAGCACTTCTTTCATTCAAAACTATGTTAGATCAGCTTCTAAAGTTTTCATTAATTAATCACACCAGGTTCTGTTATATAAATGAATAAACGTGTTTTGACAAGCCATTCCTCTTAAACAGACATGAAATGCAGGCTCAGCCAAACAATATTCATTGTTAACATCTTTTGTTGTGGTGGTATTTTATCTGATATACATGCAAGTCTAACGCCTGGTCGTCTGTTGCACTGTATTGTATTGTAGTTGTATTGTATGATATATCATATTATATTATATTGATTACAATGTTTTATATACCATATCATATCATATCACATCATGTTATGTTATATTATGTTGTGATGTGTTGTGCTGTGTTGTATTGTGTCACATAATTTATATTATATTTTATCATATCACACTATAGGTATGTCTTATGGCACTGGCAGGTCTGCACCTGAATTTGACCTGGGAGACTATGAAAATCCCCACCCTTAATTCACCAGACACATATTAGACATATTACATTATTTTGTATTGTATTATATTATACTATATTATAATTATATTATATCATATCAATATATATATATTACATTGCTATATCATATATTATATCATACCATATTATACTATATCACAAGACATCATATATTATACTATTACACTACATTTCCTACGATATGGCAAGTGATATTATATGCCATGATATGATGTGATATGACATTATTTGATATGATTATTAAATAAAATGATATAATGATACAATATATGGAATGATACGGTGTAATATAACATATGGTATGGTGTGGTATGGTACGGTATCATATGGTACCATATGGTATGGTACATATGTTTTACTCTACAGCACTGTATTGTACTGTTTTGTTTATAGTCATGGACAATTCCTATAGGAAAAGCAGTTTGCCAATCTAGATGTACAAGTATTGCAAATGGACTTTTTTTTTTTAGTGCTTCCATAATTATAAAGTTTCCAAATTGACCATTTCTGAAAGATGCCACAGCAACAATAGTACTGAGTGTTTACAGTGTTCCTAATCTATATCAACTTCAACACTGAACAATTCTGACTGATGCCACAACAACGTCGTTGAATGTTTTTAGTCTTTCTAATTTATATCGACTTCAGCATTATTCTGATGCCACAACGATGTAGATGGATGTTTCTACTGTTGCTATATCAACTTCAAAATTTCACCATTCAGACTATAGATTCTCAGTTTTACTTTTTGAGCCCTAACTAAGGAAGATGGGTGACAGGACCAAAAGCACTAGTACCGTAAGACCTTAACAGAGAGTGGAATCATCAAACTTACTCTCAGACGGTGCCAACTGCAAAGAATATATCAATAATTTTTCTTTAGGGAGGATAAAAGGTAAAGGTGTTCCCATAACCTATGCTGTCAATGAGCAGCAAGCCTCAACTTCTCTAGGGGCCAGCATATTGAGGGCAGCGCCCATCTCCTCTCCCTCGCTGCTCTACCTTCCCTGACAGTCTAAACCGGGAAGGAACCCATTTACAGCTGGGTGAACTAGGGGACTGTACTGAAGAAAAGGCGCATGACCGGTTGAGGAAATCACACTCAATGCTGCTCAACCTTAGCTAGGGTAGAGCAAGTGCTGTCAAGAATATGCAGGTACAACATTGACATCATCAAAAATGTTTTCTTCTTCATTTTTTTTCTTTCAATCAGTCAACATCGTGTTTTCATCTTGCTTTTAACTCATAAAAGTCATTAGTCTCAAAGCAGAAATAAGTTCTTAATATACAGTCATGAACGCTACACTTAGAGTGAATTATTATTTTTTTTAAATAACAAGTTTTCATTTGTTGTAGAAAGACTGATATGGGGTGGTTTTGTTTTTGTTGTATTTTTAAAATGAGGAGAGAGAAAGCAGAAAAATGTTAAGCAACTTAAGGCGATGACAGTCTGACTGCAAAACTTGCCTGTTTGGGTTAATGCATACTCACTCACACAGCAAATTAAAAATACACCAACAAGATCTTGCAGACATGTACACACACACACAACACACACACGCACACTCACACACAGACCACACACCACACACACACACAAAACACACACATGCATGCACACACACACTCACACACACAGAACACACCACACACACACACAAAACACACACACATCACACACACACAAAACACACACACACATACACACACACTGTATGTGAGTGGGTGCGCACCAAAAACACATCAAAACATTTGATTAGGGTTCCCTCACCCACCTACTCCCTTCTCCCATCCCCCCCCCTCCCCCCCCATTCATATCTTTTTTTTTCTCTTTTAAACCAAAACCTTTTTGGCATAAAATTATTCACAGAAGAAAATTATGCACATCTTTAAACTTAAATTCAACAACAAAAAGACTGCATGCTTCCATAAAATATGCACATGAGACATGCACATCTTTAAGAAAACAAAATTCCAAAGCAAAAAACGAAAACGGAACAGAGAAAACAATACCTCAAAATAACTGCCGACAATGCCAAGCATGTGCTCATGCACCAACACAGAGTCACACACACACACGCACGCATGCACGCACACACACACACACGCACAGTGTATGTGTATGTACACCACAACCAAATCTTTCATAAAGGCTTGTTCATTCAAGATTTTTTTGACTGTGGACCAGAATACTTCAAAACAAAAACCAACAAAAAAAACATAAAAACTTCTTTTCTTTTTTTCTCTCAAAACTATGACTTTTAGACATGCACATGCACAAATAAATAATTCCAAACCAAAACAAAACAAAACTTATTTTTAAAAAAAACCAACCAAAAACAACCAACCAACCAACCAACCAACCAAACAACAACAACAACAAAACCCAGAGAAGGCTTAAAATAAAGAAACAAAAATAAACAAGCAAACACAATGAACAAAAGCTTTCAAACAGCGAACACAATGTGCATTTATACACACATTCACAATCTGACACAGACACCAAAAGGTGTTGGGATTTTTTTTTTTAAACCTTTTTATAACATTTTGTTTGGTTTGGGGGAGTTTGGGAGTATGTTAGTTTAATTGACGAGTGATCATTCTCGGCTTTATTTTACATGGGATAACTCGCATTTTGTCATGGATTTAGTGCGCTCAATACAGTGCTGGTCATAATGGGTATGCAAGTTTTCACTGCGTTTTCAATATCACACATTTGCCCATCTCTTTGTTTGTTCATTTATTCATGCACCCCTGTTTGTTTGTTTTTTGTTTTTGTTTGTTTGTTTTTTGTTGTTTTTTGTTTTGCTTTGTTGTTGTTGGGGTTTTGGGGGGGGGGGGGGGGGGGGGGGGGGGTGTTAACCTCTTCAGCTTGGGGAAGCAGGTTGTTGTATCTTGAACTGAACAAAAGTTGAAATATCATCTCATGCTGGAACATATAAAACTTTTCACAAACACAATAACAATAACCAAAAAATGTATCATCTTTACAGATGACAGGTAATAATAAATAAAGATTTCTAAACAAAAGCTTAATTATGATTTCAGGAGTTGTAAGATCTAGAACAACTACAACACAAAAGTATTAATCTACAGGTTGCAGATAGTAATAATAAATTTTTTTTTTTTTAATCTTGCATTAGGCAAAAGGGTTTTTTCACTGTCTTTACCTTCTCAGGAAATGGCAGATAGTCAGATCTTCTTCCCAACAAAAAAGAAAATTACATTCTGAAGAGGTGGCTGTCAGATTTTACACTAAGCAAAAGCATGTTTACCATTTCTACCATTGTTGGGAGCAAGACGTAGGATCTTTACACTAGACAAAAGTAAAATCTTGTCTCTTTCTTCATTGATAACAACACTTTCCTTTAAAATCTCCAAGTAAAGAAAAGCAACACATCAGCTCAATCTTTTTTTTAAGAGCAGGTAGTAATTTAAGTGAAATCTTCAACCTGACGAGAAAGCAATCCGCTACCTCTAGTGTCATAAAGAACAGCAGCCACATCTTGAACTGAAGGACGGCAGTTTGTTATAGGTTATGTCTACTTTCTAGGAAGCAGATAGCAAGAGTCTGCACGGACGATATCATTTCATATTTCTATCTATGGGTGAAAAGGCAAAGGTAAAGGTGTCCCATAACCTATGTGGTCGTAGGGGAGCTAGGCATCAGAAACCTCAGCTTCTCTAGGGGCCAGCATGTTGAGGGAGGCACCCGTCTCCCCTCCCTCGCTGCTTTATCTTCCCTGACCCTAACGAGGGCAGGTACCCATTTACAGCTGGGTGAACTGGGGAACTGTACTGAAGCCAAGATGTGCAAACGGTCACCCATCCACTCGGTAACCACACTCGATGCTGCTTAACATTGGCTGGGGGGAGAGCGAGTGCTCTGACCACTGAGCTATCCTATCTCCTATCTTTGGGACCAGGTTGAAAGATAGTGAAAAGCAATTACTATTGCCTCTACTTGCAAAGGAGCAAACTTGTAGGGAGGTCACTGCTACTGCTCCTACAGATCAAGGAATGACTGCTGTAGCTTCTTGTTGTTGGTGTTGTTGCTGTTGTTGTAGTCATTGTCGGGCATTCCACAGCTGAACACCTTATGAGTCACCCAGACCATGCCCTCGGTCTCACTCGTAACACCTGAGAATCACCGTGTAAACCTGAGTGTTCACTGGAAGAGAAGTTTTACGTGTGTCAGTCAGTTTTCAACAACCTCACCACCCTCTACAGACAGCCATACTCCAACTTCAGAATTTTTTGTTGTTGTTGCCTTTCATGAAAAGGAAAGCTCTACAAGTTGTTATGCCAAATTAAAGCATGGATGAGAACGATCCCAGCAAAACATTTCAAAGCAAATCAACGCGTTAATGCAGGCTTTGGCAGTTTGTTAGTTTTACAGCCACAACTGACATAGCTTCCACTAGTTTTTAGCCTGAGCCTGACTCCAGTCTGAAAGCAGTGCCTCTATTTCCTCTCTTCACCCTGCCTGATAACTACCCTTCACCCCCACCCTTACCCTCACCCCTACCCCTCACCCCCACCCCTTTCGCCCCCACCCTTCAGCCACCTTCTTTTTTTTTATTTTTATCTTGGCTACCATGATACTGAAAAATGAGAAGTAGCTTTCCTTTTGACTTGACTAGTAATCTGTGTTGGTTCAATGGAAAAACTTGTTTTAAATCTGGATATATATATATATATATATATATATATATATATATATATATATATATAAGATTTTCCCCTCTTGCTCCATTTCATTTTTGTCCCTGCCCTCAACAGCCCAAACCCCATCACCCTGCCAGAGTGTACAACCTTTATGTGTGTGCGTGAGTGTGTGTGTGTGTGTATGTGTGTGTGCATGCGTGCGTGCGAGTGTGTGTGTTTACATTTGAACTTGTAAAAAAAAATCCTATTAATTGTAACTGGCTGCATGTGAATGAGTAGGATGAATGAAAGCGCTTTGATTTGTTTTTCTGGCAAGATATAGCTCTATATAAATTCCATGTATTATATATATATATATATATATATATATATATATATATATATATATATATATTATATATATATATATATATATATATATATATTTAACAGGTCCATAAATACCAGCCCAAAGCAGGTAAGTGAAACATTGATTTTTTTAAACATTGCAGGCCATGTGTTACATAAGCACAATGATATAAAGTATTTCTGAGTACGCAGTATTGACTAAAACTGGTGTACGGGAAGGTAGGAGCGACACTCTTTGAACAAATGACAGAAAACACGTGGCATTCTTTTCCCCAATACTTTTGAAGCAGATTACGATTTTGTATAAATTTACTTTCAAAGAGTTTCTCCAACGGTCAACAAAAGCGTTACACAAAAACCACACCATACAGATTCAACATAAAGGATCAAATCAACGATAACGAAAGCCGAAAACAGAAACAAATACGAAAGTGAACGAAAGACGCGTCCGGATAACACAGAACCATGTAAATCAGAAAACGATGCATACACAGCCTACACTGCCAACAATGACACAACTCGTGAATTACACAACCTTCCACATCACTCCAAACTACCTTTTCTTCAGGTATTTACCATCATGCTCACACAAACATATCGACAACATATCAACCTCCTTTCCTCCTCATCAGAAACTTTAAAAAAAACCAACAATACCCAAATCTCCCCCCCCCCAAAAAAAATAATAAAATAATCATCACATCAAAATTTCAATTTAACAAACATTTCAGAATTTCTAACCCAAAACATGTCCACACCCTCACACCAAAACCCTCATCATACACATAACCAACTTCATTCCCACACCCTCACACGCATGACCGCAAAATCCATCACCAGTTTGCCCCACTCCGAAAGGTTAAGGTTTCAAAAAAAAACACGAGTTAACCACTGTTAGTGACAGGGGGGGGGGGGGGGGGGGGAGAGGGGAGAGGGAGAGAGGGAGAGAGGGAGGAGAGGGAAGGAGAGGGGGAGAGGGGAGAAAGCTAGGTGTTGGGGAGACATTAGGCAAAAAGACAAGCAGCTCAAAGAGTGTGAATGCACAAGGGAACAGCGCCGTGTCTGGATCAAGCTACAAGGAAAGAGAAGGAAAAAAAAAAAAAAAGTCAGACAATAAAACTCTTACTTGTCGCTTTCTGGGTCGACTTATCTTTAGCTGAAAGACAGAGAAGGTGGTCCAGTCCTCAGTGCTCACACCAGTCATATGGGGTTTTTTGGTGTGTTTTTATATATATATATATATATATATAAAATGACTGCATAATGGGATTTGTGTGTGTGTGTATATATATATAATATGCAACACAGTAACGATACATCTCTAATAATCACAGACAGCAATCTATTACATGTATATATATATATACATACACTTCATGAAACACATCAGTTTTTAACAAATTAATTAAAAAAACACGAAAATATTTGTTTACATATAGTTTCTTCATCAATCCTACTTATAGGATTGTTTTTCCCCTAATCGATAAATCAATTCTCATTTTATATGACAAACAAAACAAAAAACAAAACAAAAAAAACAAAAGCAGCATACTATAATAACACAATGGAGTTAATTCATTCACACATATATATCAAAACACAGAAGCAAATCACACAAAAAACAAAAAACAAAAACCAGGAAAGGAACACAAAAGGATATTTGACACAATGGAAAAACAATATCACTCACTTCATCTACGAACAAACTGAAATCCACTCAGACAATAAATCTCAAAGCTTAAAAAATGAGTTACGCTATCGGGAAGTAGACTGCAAAGAACTTAACTCAACATATATTGATCAACTTTTCAGTGATTACCATGCACGGAATAAAAACACATAAATAAATAACAAAAAAAAATTTCAATATTTTTTTGAAGTTCACTTCATTATTTTTTTTACAAAAAAAACAAGAAACAAGCAAACAACACAACAAAACGAAACAACACACACACACACACAAAGATAAAAACAAGAGAACAAAGAAATATGCAAGAGAGAAACAAAGAAACAAACAGCCAGTCTTTAACAGAGCAAAGCAAAAAGGAAAGGTGTTATAAAATTTGAAGGGAAAAATTAAACATATTATCAGAGAGAGAGAGAGAGAGAAAAAAAAAAAAGGGTGTAAATAAGTATCAGTCTACAGTCTATCAACTCTCTTTTTTCAACTTTGAATTTTTCCAGAGATATCAAGATTCAAGATTTAATTAGCCTGTGATCAATACTTTTTAAAAAATTCCGAAGATAATGGAATAAGCACTCATGTGCCTTTTTTACATCTAGTCCCTGTGTGTATGCAGTTTTGTAAATTTTGTCATCCATCCCCACCGGCACACAATGGCCTACTCTTCCGAAAAGCGGAATGGGTTTTCAAGTGTGCACAAGATGTTCTGGCGCATGGAGGACTTCATGAAACAATATAAACTGTAACATATACCATTAGCATTAATCAAATAATTTTCATCACACACACACACACAGAGGGAATATTTCATAAATGCTACCCCGCTTCCACTAAAACATTCACTACAGATACTCCTGACTAACACTAGTAACAGCGCAACCTTCAGCACCGGAGAAGCCTAAAGTGCATGCTGGGCATGTTCATGCAGCTTCCAACAACACTGACACCTCATTGTTAGTTGCTTCCCAGCTTAATACCCTGAAGGGGGTGGGTCACCCAGAATAGGCACCCTGTCTCTCTCATCCCACCTGGGGAAACCACTGTGAGATCATAGGTACACACTGGATGAAAAGGTTGCGTATGCGGTGGTTTTTTTCAGTGCATCACTATTCAGGCAGCCTTCATTCCATGTCATTTTTTTGTTCTTTGAGAGGAAAGTACCACCACTGACATGAATGATAGCATCTTCAATGTCCAAGATTTTATCTTCAGCATGAGTGCATGTATATAAAGAGCAAGGTGCTGTCATGCTGGCATGAAAGTTGATCTGGATGACCAGTAAAAAATACTTTTAAAAAGCCCTTTCCTTAACTACTTGACATCACTTAAAATTCAAAACTTTTGACCTGCAATCCAGGACTACTTAAAACAAGCAGCCTACTGCATTTTTCGTATTAGCAGCCTACTGCATTTTTTGTATTAGCAGCCTATTGCATTTTTTCGAATTAGCAGCCTACTGCATTTTTCGAATTAGCAGCCTATTGCATTTTTCGCATTAGCAGCCTACTGCATTTTTCGTATTAGCAGCCTATTGCATTTTTCATATTAGCAGCCTATTGCATTTTTCATATTAGCAGCCTATTGCATTTTTCATATTAGCAGCCTATTGCATTTTTCTTTTTACCAGCCTATTGCATTTTTCATATTTGTAAACTCTTTACTCGTGTCGTCTCATCGCTTAAGTGTACAGCTTTTGGGCTTTTTAAAAAATGTTAAAATGTCAAGAGTAAGAGTAGAACAAAGACGTTTTTGACTGTGAGATTACAGCAAGTGAAAATATACAGATCATGACATGTGAGAGAATCTGCAGAGCTTTTCAAACAGTCAGTGCTGCTAGTACTGGGCCACAATGTAGTTGTAGCCTGTGTGGAATCTCTTGATAGCTGCAACACCTTCTTCAGAAAACTGACAACTAAAAAAACCACCCAAAACCCCCCCCAAACTGAAGAAGAACAGTGGTAGGGGATAGTGTAAATTCTGAAAATGATGTGTCCAGTTGCCTGCGTCATAATAACTATCACATGAAATTAAAAGACTTCAGAGAGAGAAAAAATTGAAAATCTATAATTCAAGAGTCCAAGAGCACCTCTTTTTATGAAAGATAAAGCTTTGTATTGTGTAGTTTTGTTTCCTTGTCTGCTTGTTTCGTTTCGTAGCTGTGGCGTTGAGCTTTTCTGTGATACACAAAACTAGACAATCTTTTCACCATCATCTACCGACTACAACAACAAAATGAAAAAGCAGAGCAACTTGATGACTATTTTGTGAACTGCAAAGCTAACACATCATCAGTGTCTACTTTGTGAACTGCAAAGCTAACACATCATCAGTGTCTACTTTGTGAACTGCAAATCTCACTCATCATCAATAAACCTAACACATCATCAGTATCTACTGTGTGAACTGCAAACCTCACTCATCATCAATAAACCTAAAACATCATCAGTATCTACTGTGTGAACTGCAAAGCTAACACAACATCAGTGTCTATTTTGTGAACTGCAAAGCTAACACATCATCAGTGTCTACTTTGTGAACTGTAAACCTACCACATCATCAGTGTCTACTTTGTGAACTGTAAACCTACCACATCATCAGTATCTAATTTGTGAACTGTAAAGCTACCACATCATCAGTGTCTACTTTGTGGGCTGTAAAGCTACCACATCATCAGTGTCTACTTTGTGGGCTGTAAACCTAACACATCATCAGTATCTACTTTGTGAACTGTAAACCTACCACATATTCAGTGTATACTTTGTGAACTGTAAACCTAAAACATCATCAGTATTTGTGAACTGTAAACCTAACACACCATCAGTATCTACTTCGTGAACTGTAAACCTACCACATATTCAGTGTATACTTTGTGAACTGTAAACCTAAAACATCATCAGTATTTGTGAACTGTAAACCTAAAACATCATCAGTATTTGTGAACTGTAAACCTAACACACCATCAGTATCTACTTCGTGAACTGTAAACCTACCACATCATCAGTGTCTACTTTGTGAACTGTAAACCTTACACATCATCAGTGTCTACTTTGTGAACTGTAAACCTACCACATCATCAGTGTCTACTTTGTGAACTGTAAATCTTACACATCATATCTCCTTTGTGAACTTCAAACCTAACACATCATCAGTATCTGTGAACTGCAAATCTAACACATCATCAATATCTACGATATCAGGACATTACAATCGTGCCATACACACAAACTTCATCACCGAAAGCTAATTCTACATTACATCCATCTTTGGAATTGAGTTAGGAATTGCAACTGATCTCCATGTAAATGACATGTTGTGAACACTGACTTAACATTTCACACCTGATCTGAGTAGTGTGTACGAGTATCAAATATAATCTTTTCCACATAACTTTCCAAAAAAGCTCTCCTTTCTTTTTATTCCTTGCAATGGATAATTTAGCAGTAACATTTTAGCTGCAATGTAGACTGACAACAGACTTGTGAATTATAAACCATAAATAATTAGTTATACTAATTTGAATATTCGTCAACTTTCACGTGTGGTATTTGAAATGTTTTTCAAAGAGTACAACAAATTTTCCTGTGGATATCTAATGTGCTTCTACTACCACGCCATGAATTCTCTTGTTTCTACTTCAAATGCTTGGTTCACTAGCTATGCAAACATTTTGTTGTTGACATTTCAAATGTTTCTTTAACTACTGAAAACAATTTCTTCATGCTGATTTGAATGCTTGCTCACCTATCAACATTGTTACCGTTAACGAGTCATTATTCTGCTATCTTTTGGAAGAGTTTTTGTTGGTGGTATTTCAACTGCCAGTTCAAATCAATCAGCAGGTTTACAAGTTTTTTGTTGGTATTTCAAAAGCCGGCTCTACTAACTGCTCAACAATTCTATTGTTGACAATTGAAGCCTTTTGCTCTAATCACCACCTGACAGTACTTGATGTTTATGCTTCAAAATGCATGTTAATTGTTCAATAATTTTCACCTGGTGGAGTGGGGGTGAAAACTGAATGGTTTTTCCAGTGACTTTTCCAGAACTTTTTTACTGTTAATATTCCAAAATCATGCTCAATTATTCAACAATCTTGACTGTCGCTATATCTATTGCTAATTTTTAAAGCTTCCTCAGCTATTTGCTAATTGTTATCATTGATATTTCAATGATTGCTTGACTACAGAATGATTCATACCGTTAATACATCAAATTGTATTTCACTATTCAACAATTTTCAAGCTAATATTCTAAAAGCTCGTTTGAAATATTCAACTAATTTCATTGTCAATATCTGAAAAGCTTTATCAATCATTCAACAAATTCTACAGCTGATATTCCAAATGCTTGCTATACAATTCAGCAATATTTCAAACAATTTCTGAATAAATCAAGTACTTGCTATTCAGCAAAACTGTTTATCATTGATATTCTAATTATCAAACTATTTAACAAAGTTTTATGTTATTTCAAAAGTTTGCTAACCTATACAGCAATTTAGCTGTTAACATTTGAAAAGCTTGCTCAGCTATTTTACAATGTACTTGTTAACACTTCAAAAGCTTGTTAAGCATATGATAATTTGTATCAATAGCTAATATTTCAAAAGTATGCTAAAGCATTCAATTATGTTTATTGTTAATATTTCAAAAGCTTGCACAACTTTTAAAATTAATTCAACAAATTCTTATACTATGCTTGAAAAGCGTGCTTGACTTTTCAATATCTTTAATTATTATACTTCAAAAGCTTGTGCAACTATTCAATATGCACTGTTCACATCGCAAAAGACAGCACAGCCAATCAAACAGTAAGGTAAAGGTAAAAGGTAAAGGAGTCCCATAACCTATAAGGTCGTAGGGGAGCGAGGTGTCAGAGACCTCACTTCTCTAGGGCCAGCATATTGAGGGCGGCGCCCATCTCCTCTCCCTCGCTGCTTTACCTTCCCTGACCCTAAAGAGGGCAGGTACCCATTTACAGCTGGGTGAACTGGGGGAACTGTACTGAAGCCAAGGTGCGCATACAGTCACCCATCCAACTGGTAACCACGCTCGACGCTGCTTAACTTGGCTGGGGGAAAGCGAGTGCTCCGACCACTGAGCTATCCCATCCCCAATCAAACAGTACTAACTGAAATTTCATAAGCTTGCTGAATTATTTTCATATCTAGTATTCTACATTCATTTTTTTTCTCAACTCCTCAACAATTCTCAAAGATATCATTCTAAATGACTGATTAAAAGGTAAAGGTATTCCCATAACCTATCCAATCATCGGGGAGAGAGAGGTGTCAGAGACTTCAGCTTCTCTAGGGGCCAGCATATAGAGGATGGCACCCATCTCCTCTCCTTTGCTGCTTTACCTTCCCTGACCCAAACTATTCAACAAATTTCTATTTCATAAGTTTGTACAACTACTCAACAATTTGTTTAGTAAATATTCAAAAGTATAGGCTCTGCTACTCAACTTTTTATAATTGATATTCCAAATGCTTGCTCAAATATTCAACAATCCTTATTGTTGTTACTTAAAAAATAAAAAAAAATAAAAAAGCTTGTTTAACTATTCATGATCTTATGGATATTTCACATGCTTCTTGAAAAACAAGTTCAACAATTTATCTTCCACGATCTTAAAACCCGCATTTTAATCAACTTCAAATTCAAACCGGAAACACTTTACTGCGACTACACACACACACACACACACACACACACACGCACAACCTAGACAGCAAATATCCAAATGAAAAAAAAAATCCAGTCACAACTGCTCGCCTATCACAAAAACGACAAAAAAAGCTGTCAATCAGAGGACGACTCTATCACACCGACACCTCTATCACTACCCAAAACGGAACAAAAACCAAAACTCAAGCACTCCTAGCGGAAACAACGTGCGCGCACTGAAGAATAAGCCAGCTTGTGATGTTGGAAGGAAAGGGAGCGGGAGGGAGGGGGGGGGATGTAGTCGGAGAGAGAGAGAGCAAGAAAGAGAATCCAGTAAAAACTAGACACCAACACAAAGAAGGTCAACTGCAAAAAAAGAGAGAGACTGCAAACAGCAGAAAGTGAAACAAACTGAAACAAAACGAAACGAAACGGGAAGCAATGAAATGAAACGGGGGGAAAAAAAGGGGGAGAGAAAGTGGAAAGACAGAAGCAAGGGCCTCCTCCTCCTCCTCCTCTTCCTCCTCCTCTTCCTCCTCCTCCTCTTCCTCCTCCTCCTCACCTGTGGAAGAGTCGCTGCTGCAGAAGAAGTTGCGGACGTTGGAGTTGTACTGTTCGTCAGCGGTCATTCCGCCGTTGCTGTACATCTTCTCCAGTCTGTCAGCCGCTTCCTTCGGCACGCTGGCAGGCAGAACGGAGCAGAAATGGGTTGTTTTGGGTTTTTTTTAAATTAATTCTTTTATATCAAGGAAAATGGAATAAGCACTCATGTGCTTTTTTACATCCAGTCCCCATGTGTGTGCGGTTTTGTCAATTTTGTCATCCGTTCCACCGGCACACAATGGCCTACTCTTACGAAAAGCGGAACAGGATTTTCTGCGTACGTTCGCACACGGGGCCTCGGTTTATAGTCTCATCCGAAGGAGTTTGACATTCAGTTCGATTTTTTTTGTCAAACTGGGTAGAAAGGGCGAGGCTGGGAATCGAACCCACAACCTCACGGTTTACTTGTTGGCAGGCAAATGTCTTAACCATCCTGCCACTTTCCTTCCTTTGTGTGTGTGTGTGTATGTGTGTGTGTGTTGTGTTGTTTTGGGGGATTTTTTTGTTTGGTTGGCTGGGTTTGTTTGGTTGGTGGTTTTTGTTATTGTTGTTGTTGTTTGGTGTGTGTGTTTTGATGTTGTTTTTGTTTTAATGTCCATTCACTACTTGGTGATAAGGACACACCTGCATTCAAACCAACATATCTCTCTCTCTCTCCCTCTCTCTTTCTGTCTCTCTTGTATATGTATGAATATTTGTATACTCACAACTAACTACAGTAGAGGTCTTATCGGGGAAGAATATATAACCTCAGCAACTTATGTTATGAACTGCTGCGAGTCATATAAAACTTCTTGAACAATGGCATATTTTTTATGAATTTGTGTGTGTGTGTGTGTGCGTGTGTGTGTGCGTGTGTGCGTGTGTGTGCGTGTGTGTGTGTGCATGTGTGTGTGTGTGTGTATCACGGATCCAGATGGAATGAACAGCCTATCCAGGGTGGTGACTATCACCTCATTCTTTCAACAACTGACCTCCATCAATCTCAGGATCTGAAGGCTTACATACATAGGTAATACACACAATACACACACACACTGTAGCATGGACACACACACACAACACACACACACACACACACACACACACACTGATATGCATCGACACATACATGCACACACACACACACAACAAATACACACACAACAAACACAAAAAACAAATACAAACACACATCCCTCCCCTCCCTCCCTCCCTCTCCTCCCTCCTCCCTCCCTCTCCCTCCCTCCCTCCCTCCCTCCTCCCTCCTCTCTCCTCCCTCTCCTCTCTCTCTCTTGCTCGCTCGCTCGCTCTCTCTCTCTCTCTCTCTCTCTCTCTGTCTCCCATCTACTATAACAATGTAGTAGTGGAAGGGCATCACAAACTGAAGAACTGACACACAAAACCAAAGAATTGAAACTAAGGTCACCGCCATGAGACCAGAGGAACCAGGGCCACTGTATCCAAGACACTTTTACCTCTATTTCATATTGGTCAGGGGTGATACCACAAATGTTGATGATGATGCTCCGGTAATTTAGTTACATTTAAACTGCGATCGGGATAGCTCAGTGGTTGGAGCGCTTGCTTTCCCCCCACCCAAGGTTAAGCAGCATTGCGCGTGGTTACCACTTGGATGGGTGACCGTTTGCGCGCCTTGGCTTCAGTACAGTTCTCCCAGTTCACCCAGCTGTAAATGGGTACCTGCCCTCGTTAGGGTCAGGGAAGGTAAAGCAGCGAGGGAGAGGAGACGGGCTCCCCTACGACCTTATAGGTTATGGGACACCTTTACTTTTTTAAACAGGGCAAAAAAGTAATCAGTAGTTTACAAGACTAAAACTCTCTCTCACCTTGACAAGCTCTGCTCAGAGCTGAGGGAAGAGCCACCCCCAATGAATTCGCCATAGCTGTCATCTGCAGAACAATAAAAAATCAAACATTGTACAAAAGTTTACGCATCATCTTTTCACAAAGAATTACAAGTTCAGAGTTTTCTAGAAGTTCTCTCTAAAAGTAATGCGCCCGTTTAGAAAGTGGAAGGTCACAGTGCGCAAATCTATTTTTATTTTATTTATTTATTTCTTTCT
The DNA here is from genome assembly GCA_028751875.1 of Rapana venosa. Taxonomy (NCBI): domain Eukaryota; kingdom Metazoa; phylum Mollusca; class Gastropoda; order Neogastropoda; family Muricidae; genus Rapana; species Rapana venosa. The sequence goes on from CM054156.1 coordinate 42,108,068, forward strand.
TTTACTTCGAGGATAAGCACGCATGTGCTTTTTTTTTTACATTCAGTACCCATGTGGTATGCAGTTTTGTACACTTTGTCATCCGTTCCCACCGACACACAATGGCCTACTCTTCCGAAAAGCAGAAAGGGTTTAACGAGTGCATACGGGACCTTGGTTTATAGTCTCATCCGAAGGAGTCAAGCCAGAGCTAAAATTAGCCCGCCCTTCCTTTTACCTAGTAGTCCAAGTGTGGTCAGTTCCTGCTATAATTAGCACCAGCTGGCCCCAACTGGGCTGGGATGGGAAAAAGAGACGGCAGCTGAGAGTGGCTGAAAGTGGGGGGAAGGGAGGTCAAATACCATCTGAAGCTCAACCTTTTTTTCTTTTTAATCCCAGTCCACAAGACCAAAAGCAATGGTGTACACACTAACTGTTCTGAAGCAGAAAGCTGTCCCTGGCAACATTCTATACACAAAAATTCCCCATCATGAACCAAAAAAAAAGTGTATAATATCGAAAGAGCTTTTTCTCTGAGAATGTGAGTCCATATACAAGAAGCAGTTTTCCTTCACTTCAAAGGCTTTAATTTCTGTTAGAGATGTAGAAAGTGTGTTGTTTCAATCCTGAATATCCCAGGACTTGTAAAAATTTCATTTCTAAAACATGTTTATTCAATCATAAAAATAATTTAAAAATCAGTAATTCATAAAACACTTTAATCACCATGAAAGGGCCAATTACAATCTGACAGGCACATTGAAATGTTAATATCTCAAAAGCACAAGAAGTACATTCCTAGGTTGAAAATTTCAAGACAATCTTAAAAAAAATGTAAAACACACTAACAATAAACACACACACACAACACACTACACAACACAAACACACACACACACAACACACACACTATCCAATGTAGGAACCATGTACAAAAACCAATGACTAGAAAAGACATATAACTTATTATTTAACGCATGCAACATGCACGTGTTTCATCTACTAGTACTCAAGTTTTTTCAGGATGGATTTCTTGGCACACAAGCTGAGTTACTTTTCAATATTGGAAGCTATTTCACTATTATTATTCTTTTATATCGAGGATAATGGAATAAGCACTGATTGCTATTTTACATCCAGTCCATGTGTGTATGCGGTTTTGTCAATTCTGTCATCTGTTCCCACTGGCACACAATGGCCTACTCTTACAAAAAGCGGAACAGGATTTAACGTATGCGCAAGATGTCTTGCGTGCGTTCGCACACGGGACCTCAGTTTATAGTCTCATCCGAAGGAGGGTGGGTGTTCTCTGCAGCTGACATGGCCTGAGTTCAAGTCTGTCAAGCCCACCACACTGAAGCAGTACAATCACTTGATACAGTTCTATCACTAGCCCCCACAACGGAAGACCTATGGAAAAAACTGACAGTTTGTGAAAACCACAAATTATGAAGGTCATGTTCAATAGAGAAGTAAAAAGAAATTACATGAGAAAAAAAGGAATTGGGGGGGGGGGGGGGGGGGGGGGGGGAGGGGATGGGAGTGGGGGGGGGGGGGGGGGGGCTGTACAGCATTTATAATATGCTGTCAGTTATCCGTGTTTATTATGAAGGAAGGAGGAAAAAATGAATGCAAATACTACTTTGTCTTTGTCTGTCTCTGGATGAATACATGGCATACTGCTCACAAAAAAGGCTATGTCCAACAATCAAACACACAAACAAGCCCACAGGCACAAGCTCAAGTGATTTTCCTTGGTTTCACTATCTCACTTATAAACTGGTTGCTCCACAACAGGAGTTAAAACATCAGCACACAAAAAATGGCCACAATACTGCAAAAGATTATAGTTTAACTTGACAAAAGAACTGGGTTTTTATTTTGTTATTCACGCAAAAATAAACTTCAAGATAGAGACACGGAGAGACAAACCGACGAGATTGATACACAGACAAAGACACACAAAAAACCACAAGACAGAGAGATAGACAGACAAAAAGAAAGGAGAAAAAAATAGAAAAAGAAAAAAATGAAAAGACAAAGAAAATTCTTGGTCTGCATGCTAGTCTTTCGGATGAGATGATAAACCGAGATCCTGTGTGTGTTACATAAAATTATTTAGCACCCCTGAAAGAACCCACAGCAGCAAGAGAGTTGCCCCTGGCAAAATTCTATAGAAAAAAAAGCCACTCTGACAAGGAAACAACTGCAGTTACAGACAAGGTAAAAAAAAAAAAGTGTGGCACTGCTCTTGTGGCGACACACTCTCCCCAGGAAGAAGCAGGTAAAAGGAAAAAAGTAAAGGAGTCCTATAACCTATAAGGTCGTAGGGGAGCGAGGCGTCAGAGGGGAGAAGCAGCTTGAACTTAAATGCAGAGAAATCTGCCACGACTTTTTAAGTGGTATGAAGACACAGACACAGACACAAAGACACACACAGAGATGTTTCCCAGACCTGTCCGTGTGACGGGAGTCTTCACAGGAGCAGCGGCTGGCGGAGGTTTGAGGGCAGGGGTGGGCGCTGTCTGGAAATCGGCAAAGTCCTCCTCAGGTCCGCTGGTGGGCAAAATGGCCACCTGAGGGGACGCTGCCACTGCTGCCGCCACCGCCACCCCCCCACTCACTGCTGGTACTGATGCTGATGCTGGTGGTGCTGGTGGTACTGGTGGTGGGTGGAAGCTGCTGGGAAACGGTTGGCTGGAGATCCCTGTATCTGTCACACACACAACATTCAGCTTACCTAGGAGACTGATAAAGGAAGGTAAAGGTAGAGTCCCATAACCTATGTGGTCATAGGGGAGCGAGGCGTCAGAGACCTCACTTCTCTAGGGGCCAGCATATTGAGGGCGGCGCCCATCTCCTCTCCCTCGCTTCTTTACCTTTCCTGACCCTACAGCTGGGTGCACTGGGGGAACTGTGTACTGAAGCCAAGGCACGCAAACGGTCACCCATCCAACTGGTAACCACGCTCGACGCTGCTTAACTTGGCTGGGGGAGAGCGAGTGCTCCGACCACTGAGCTATCCCGTCCCATCAGGAGACTGAACCATCACACAAAAAACTGGAACAGTCTTCGGTTCAATCCACCCCAACACACAAAGCTCAGCTTACCTAGGAGACTGAACCATCATTAAAAAAACTTGAACAGTCTTAGGTTCAATTCCACCCCAACACACTCTCTCTCTCTCTCTCTCTCTCTCTCTCTCTCTCTCTCTCTCTCTCTCTCTCTCTCTCTCTCTTCTCTCTCTCTTTTCTCTCTTTCTTTCTTTCTTTCTCTTATATATCCCTAAGGGTGGGGGACTGATTGTAAAAAAAAGCACATGGGTGCTTATTCCCTCTCTCTCTCTCTCTTTCTTTCTTTCTTTCTTTCTCTTATATATCCCTAAGGGTTGGGGACTGATTGTAAAAAAGCACATGGGTGCTTCTTCATTATCCTCGAAATAAAAGAATTTGTCATTGTCATTGTCATTGTCACCTCTAGACGCTAGCTAATGCCAGAGTTTTACAACAACAATAACAACAAAATGTAAATGGTTGTCGGATTCATTATCTTTGAGCCCAGGTCAAAAGCTGTGTGAGTTATTGATTCTTTTTTTTAGGGGGGGGGAAGAGGGGGTGAGGGGTGGGGGAGGAGGAGGGGTTCCTTGGCTAGAGCTTCAAGATTCATGAATGGTGAGATTTTGTGTATGCCACCGTTTTTTGCCCACTATAAAGGTAGCCACATTCTGACTTCAGGGGTGTAAAACTGGTTATGTTCGCATTTCTGTAGCCCAACTGAACGCCAACACAGTCAACCTTTAAAAAAAATTTTTTAAATTACACTTTCTTGGTTTGAAGACTAACATAAAAAGGCTGCGCTTAATGATAAACACACACCCCGGTAGCGCAAGAACAGAAATTGTCAGCAGAATTACAATATATATATACAACATAAAAGACAACAGACTCCTTGTAGGTTTTCTTTCTTCAGCAAACAAAACAGCATCCCCCCACCCTCCTCCCCCTTCTCTTACTCCCAGCTCCCTCCTTCCCTACTTGCTTTCTTCTCTTCAAACAAACAAACAAACAAACAAACAAAAATCAGAAATGAAAAATCCTTACACCACAAACTTTCCTAACACTCTTTGGATAAGACTATAAACCTAAGGCCCCGTGTGCAAACGAACACACAGAGAACATCTTGCGCACACGTTAAAGCCTGTTCTGCTTTTTTAGAAAAGGAGTAGGCCATTGAGTGCCAGCGGGAAACATAATATGATAAAGTTTACAAAACTGCATACACACAGGGACTGGATGTTAAAATTTGAAAAAGCACACAAGTTCTTATTCCATTATATTCAAAATGAAATAAAATAGATAGATAGATAGATAGATAGATAGATAGATAGATAGATATAGATAGATAGATAGATAGATAGATAGATAGATAGATAGAAAGATAGATAGATACTAAGATAGATAGATAGAGACGAGATAGAGAGATAGACTAGATAGTTAATAGATAGATATATAGAGAGATAGAGAGAGAGAGAGAGAGAGAGAGAGAGGAGAGAGAGAGAGATAGATAGATACTAAGATAGAGATAGAAGATAGATAGTTAGATGAAGATAATAGAGAGATAGAGAAGAGAGAGATAGATAGATAATAGTAATATATAGATAGATATATAGATAGATAGATAGAAGAAAGAAGAAGAAGATAGATAGATGAGAAGAAGATAGAAGATAGATAGAGAGATAGATAGAGAGATAGACAGACAGACAGACAGAACAGAGACAGACAAACAAACAAACAAACAAACAAATTATTTTTTACAAAACCGACTTACGAGAAGTGACCACTGCCCCATAGTGATCTCCTACGCTCTCTCCGTGCCCGTCGTATCCGCAGACACAGGCGTGGGGGCCGAGGCTTGAACCATGGCGCCAGAGACTGGTCCTGCCGATGTGGAGAGTTGACCGAGGGCGCCAGGGGTCTGGGGGTGAGGGGGCACAGCCTGTGGGGCATGCTGCCCCAAGAAGGGCACAGGGGCCTGCGGGCATCGCTTCAGGATGGCTGTGGAAGTCACTTCGTAATTGTTCTGAAAAAAAAACCATTTACAGGAGTTTAGTATTTGACTGCATATCGTTTCGTTATCAGGCTCCTTTGATCTGGAGTCAAAGTTTCTTGTGATTGTACTGGAAAACACATGCAGAGATTGGTTTTATTCAAGTTTACGATATCTCCGCTATCAAGTTTACAATAACTCCATTATAACTGGAATTGTTTATATTCAAGTTTACGATATCTCCGCTATCAAGTTTACAACAACTCCATTATAACTGGAATTGTTTTTATTCAAGTTTACCATATCTCCGCTATCAAGTTTACAACAACTCCATTATAACTGGAATTGTTTTTATTCAAGTTTACTATATCTCCGCTATCAAGTTTACAACAACTCCATTATAACTGGAATTGTTTTTATTCAAGTTTACCATATCTCCGCTATCAAGTTTACAACAACTCCATTATAACTGCAATTTTTTTTATTCAAGTTTACCATACCTCCGCTATCAAGTTTACAACAACTCCATTATAACTGCAATTTTTTTTATTCAAGTTTACCATACCTCCGCTATCAAGTTTACAACAACTCCATTATAACTGCAATTCTTTTTATTCAAGTTTACCATATCTCCCCTATCAATTTACAACTACTCCATTATAACTGGAATTCTTTGTCATATTCTTCCTTCAGAAACTTCTAAAAACCCTTACACACTTTCAAAACTGATCTTTGAACTTAACTTGTTCTATGAAAGTTACAGCTTAATCAACTTGTCAAGTAGAACGAATCAGAGCTGTTAAGTATAATTATTTACTTGTAAAGGTGTGTACTGCATCTTTAAACTCATGCACATAAAAATGCATTATGACACTAGTACAGGGCTGATATAACTGCATACATACATGTTTACATGTAAAATTTTTCTTAAAAGACTATATTTATTTTTATTTATTTACTTATTCTTTTATATCGAGGATAATGGAATAAGCACTCATGTGCTTTTTTATACATCCAGTCCCCGTGCGTATGTGGTTTTGCAAATTCTGTCATCCGTTCCCACCAGCACACAATGACCGACTCTTACAAAAAGCGGAACAGGATTTAACATATGCGCAAGATATTCTGCGTGCGTTCGCACACGGGGCCTCGGTTTATAGTCTCATCCGAAGGACTTTTGGGGAGGGAGAGTGGAGGAGTCTGCACTGATGTTAACTCCAGGGGGAAAATATCCCCCTTGAACGGGAATCGAACCCGGGTCGTCACATTGCCAGCGCAATGTTCTGACCACTAGGCTATCCCGTCCCATGAAGATGTGGAAGGAAAGTGATGGAGGGGAAGGGCAAGGGGTGTATACCTGAAGCAAAGCAACAAGCGCCAGCAGAATCCACAGCTCAGAGCGGGTCAGCTGCCCCGGGGTGTACGTGTTGGCCAGGTGCCAGAGTTGACCCAGCACCTCCCTCTGCAGGCCGCTCATCAACAGGATGGGGTACAGCCTCTCTGTCACGATGCTCTCTCCTCTGAAAACACACCCCTCACACACGTTTATTTTTATTTTATTTTATTTTTTTTTAAATGTATTTATTCTTTTATATCGAGGATAATGGAATAAGCATTCATGTGCTTTTTTTTTTTTACATCCAGTCCCCCGTGTGTATGCGGTTTTGTCAATTTTGTCATCTGTTTCCATCGGCACACAAATGGCCTACTCTTCCGAAAAGCGGAACAGGATTTAACGTGTGCGCAAGATGTTCTGCATGCGTTCGAACACAATGGGGCCTCGTTTTATAGTCTCATCCAAGGGATGATGAAAGGAATCATGACCATCAAATATTTTGTACATAACCACAGTTCAAATCTTCCATGTACCTCTCTGGCACGTCTTTTATATTATATTTGTTGTTGTTGTAATTGTTGTTTACATGTTCCCTGTCTTAACACCCTGTGGAGAGCCCAGATTATGCACCCTGCCTCATTCATTCTACTTAGGTGTCACTGTGAGACTGTTGTGTTGTGTTGTATTGCGTACCACTTTAAGTTACAGCAGATTTATCTGCATGAAATTGGGGCTGCTCTCCCCAGGAACAGCGCATCGCCACAAGAGCAACACCACCTTTTTTCTTTTTTTTTCTCCTGCTGTTTGTTTACGTATCTGATTTCCTATCAGAGGGTTTTTTCTACAGAATTTTGCCAGGGACAACTCTCTTGTTGCCATGGGTTCTTTTTTATGTGCAATTAATGAGTATTGCACATGGGACCTTGGTTTATCGTCTCATCCAAAAGACTAGCACACAGACCACCACTCACAGTCTAGTGGACAGGGGGGTGCAGTTCCTGGCACAAACAGGGATCAAACCACCACAAACCTGAAACCCAGACTTTCCATTTTCTAGGCAGGTGTGCTACCTCTAGACCACCGATCCATACAATCATACTGGATGAAAAGTGTGTGCGTGTGTGAGGCTGTGTTCAAGTACCTTGCCATATAGGCAGCCATAATCCAACTTCAGAGGATTTTTAAGAGCTTGTCAAGGCTGAAGACAACCTCAACATAACATTACTTTCAAAGCATAACAACATGCTAATGTAAACCATGACAGTTACCTTACATCAATAACTTTGACATAGCTGTTGGCCTGTGACATTAATTTTCATTTTCTGATAACCTTGACAACTGCAGACCAGCTACAGACCAAGGGACTCTTTTTTTTTTTTTTTTTTTTTTTTTTAACATTCCTCTCAGCTAGAGCTCCATGGTTCACCAATGGCAAGATTTTATGTATCCGACCCGTTTTGCCCACCATGAAGGTAGCCACATTCCGACTTCAGGGATGTATGCTGGGTATGTTTGTGTTTCCATGACCCACCACACACTGAAAAGAATTACAGGGTCTTTGACATGTATATTTGATCTTCTGCATGTGTATGTATGTATGTATATAATAAAAATAAAAACCCTCCCTGAGGAAGGCGAAAGCCGAAATATTGGGGAACATTTATTATGCTGGTTGTTATGCTTTCACTTTGTGTGGTATATATATATATATATATATATATATATATATATATATATATATATATATATATATATATGGAGGTAACTAAGACACTGACAGGTCTGCACTTTAAAATGACATGGAAGATCGTAAAAAATCCCCACCCTTAATTCACCAGACACTGCTGGGATTCAAACCCACGACTTCATGGACCCATGGCATTGAAGCCAAACGATCTTTTTTTTTTTTTTTTTTTTTTTGCTGCCTCATCTTCCGTGACAGCCCCCGTCCTGCTGTTCCCACGCCGCTCATTCCAATCTCCCCGCCACAGCCACACCCAGATTTGCTATGTCTCATCCTCAGAGTCGGAAATCCACAGGGAGCCCAGTGGTGTTCAGCGGTGCCTGATCTGAGCTAACATACGCAGGACACCACCCACCAAGCCCCCCACTAACGGCAGTATTAGCCCAATCGCGGAGCCAGACTGAGTGAGTCGCCCCCCTGACATGGCAACCACCACAACGTCCCTCCAACAACCGTCCCCCGCGAACCTCCAGCCCCAAAGGCTTTGACACAAACTCATCACAGGCACAGAAGTGTTTGGGCAAACTGATCTGAGGTCACCATGAGACCAGAGCAACCGGGACCACCGAATCAGAGGCAATTTTTTAATGCATGATGATCAATGACGATGAGGATGATGTAATGATGCTTCTGTGGAAGTGCATCTGCTTTGACACTTCTTGACAGGGCTGAACTCTACGCTTACTATCATAATGTATCCCAGTGTCGACCGGGCCCGAGAGATACAGACACCCGCAGTGTTGGTCAGGAAATTTGAGCAACACTCTCAAAATCACATCCCTAAAGTGGGATGAAGCTCGACTGTGTGGTCCCAGTCTTCCCACTGAGCCCACAGCACACTCACTCTGGGAAGGAGCCGGCCGGAGTCCAAAAAATCCCTATGACTCTTATGGGAATCAAACCCGCAACCTTCTGGTCTGTAACCCAAGATGCTAACTTCTGCGCCATGGCGGGTGGTAAGCCGAACGGTCTTAACCACTCGGCTATGGCGCCCCACCTAGAAAGGAAGGGCCAAGACAAGACAAAAGACTCACTCTGACACCGCCTCCAGCACGTGCTGATAAACCACAGGCAGGTTCTTGCCCGAGTCGTGGCACCAGTCTGGCAACGCCCGGGCCCCCTCTGCCCCGTGGTGACCCGCGGACGCTGGCTGCTGAGGTTCGTGGGTCGATCCCGCAGGATGGGGAGGGGCGTGGCCCGGGGGAACGCTTGCGCCCGTCGGGGAATGTGGAGGCACTGCTGAGGACTGTGACGCCGCTTTGGCTTTTCCTGAGGAAAGAGAGAGAGAGAGAGCTCTGAACTCTGAACTGGTTTAATGTACATCGGCCTTAGGCCACAATACAGTTTGAGGAGCAAGAATAGGTAAAGGTAAAAGGTAAAGGAGTCCCATAACCTATAAGGTCGTAGGGGAGCGAGGCGTCAGAGACCTCACTTCTCTAGGGCCAGCATATTGAGGGCGGCGCCCATCTCCTCTCCCTCGCTGCTTTACCTTCCCTGAACCTAAAGAGGGCAGGTACCCATTTACAGCTGGGTGAACTGGGGGAGCTGTACTGAAGCCAAGGCGCACAAACGGTCACCCATCCAACTGGTAACCACGCTCGACGCTGCTTAACTTGGCTGGGGGAAAGCGAGTGCTCCGACCACTGAGCTATCCCGTCCCGCAAGAAAAGAAGATGTGAAAATGAAATACAACTTCTCGTAAACTTTGGTAGGACTTGGGCACAATACCTTGGCGTGTACTCAAAATTGTATATTCTTGAATATGTATATTCCTAAATCATGACTATATAAGAGAGAGAGAAAAGAGAGAGAAGAGAGAGAGAGAGAGAGGGGGAGTGTGAGTGAGAGAGAGAGTGAGAGTGAGAGAGAGAGGGAGGATGAGTGTGAGTTAGTATGTTGAAAAAATATTATGAGCTTTTTTCTTTTTCAACAATGAAATGATACCTGGGGAAGTTTTTGTTGGGTTTGTTTGGGTTTTTTCCATTCTTTGGTTAAAAGTTTGAGGCTCACTAATGGAGACATTTTTGTGTATGCAATAGTTTGCCAAAAATTAAGGTAGCTGCATTCCAACTTTGAGGATCAACTGTTTAAATGCCGAAAAATGTTTTATTGAAAAGCTATGATAACCTCTGTAAAAAAGAAACACGATTCATTTTTATCAGATAATAAAAAATGTTTGTTCTAAATACGGTGACCTTTCTATTAACTACATTTATTGTTTCCTCAAAATAACACAATATGTTTACTACTAAACAATAAAGAAAAAGATATCTCTAAGAAATATGACCTTTCTATCAAATTATGATATGACGACTGTTTGAAGCATAATGAACTTCTTATCAGTAAAAAAACAAACAAACTAATCTCTTTTTCAAACATGTTCAAAACATGGCGCACTTTTAATCAAACAGTAAATGTAAAAAAATAATAATAATAAATAAAACCAAAAAATAACCCCAACCCTTTTTAAAACATGCTCAAAACAAGGTACACTTTTAATCAAACAGTAAACTTATGTCAATTTAAAACACAGTGAATTTTCAACATAGCTATATAAAAAAGACATCTGTTCGAAACATTTTCTAGGACATCACTCGACAATCAATCAATCAATCATCCCTGGATAAAAAAACTGGTGGCTCTGTGGTCCAGAGACGATGCACCCATCCAGAAAGCAAAGAACGTGGGTTCGATCCCCATCAGAGCCTAAACTTTTCCCCCATCCACTAGACTCTGAGTGGTGGTCCGGGCACTAGTCTTTCGGAGGACTTGATAAACTGATGTCCTATGTTCAACATGCATTCAGCACATAATAACCCACAGCAACAAAAGAGTTGTCCCTGGTAAAAATTCTGCCAAACAAAAACAGCCAATTTCATAAGGAAGCAAATACACACACACACTTCTTCTTCTTCTTCCTTTTTTGTCATGTTTCTCCCAGGGGAGGTTTGACATTGATGAACCTTCTCCATCTCTCTCTGTTTTGAGCTTCCTCCTTATTTATGCCCCTTTCTCTAAGATCATCTGCAATACAGGCAGCCCAGGTCTTGCTAGGTCTTCCCTTTGGTCTCTTTCCATCCACTACGAAGTTTATTGCTCTTTTTATGATGCGGTGGTCTGCTTTCCGTTGAACATGCCCAAACCAGCGCAGTCTATTGCTACTAACTACAGACTTCAGATCATCAACTTTGCACATTCTCCATAGTTCTTCATTTGTGATCCGGTCTTCCCATTTGATCTTTGTCATGTAGCGTAGCATTCGTTTTCACAGCTCTTCAAAAAATGTACGACGGTTTTTGTGAAAACCCACATCTCCGAACCATACAGGAGAACAGGTCTGATGCAGGCCTTATATATCAGGCAGCATCTCTCCAGTGGGATTTTCTGATTTCCGAGCAGACTTGCCAATTCTTTCCATTTCTTCCAAGCACTCGCAATCCTGGTTCTGACAGCTAACTCAGATTTGGCTTCGCAGCTCGTCATCTCTCCCAGGTAGCAGAATTCGTCTACCACACTTCTATCTTCCCTTGTTCAAATTCTAGCTCCTCCTTTCCTGCATCGGTGTTGTCTTCACCCTTCTTAATTCATACAACTGGGGCAGACAAATACTCCTGACATAAAAGGTAAAGGTAAAGGAGTCCCATAACCTATAAGGTCGTAGGGGAGTGAGGCGTCAGAGACCTCACTTCTCTAGGGCCAGCATATTGAGGGTGGCGCCCATCTCCTCTCCCTCGCTGCTTTACCTTCCCTGAACCTAAAGAGGGCAGGTACCCATTTACAGCTGGGTGAAGTGGGGGAACTGTACTGAAGCCAAGGCGCGCAAACGGTCACCCATCCAACTGGTAACCACGCTCGACGCTGCTCAACTTGGCTGGGGGAAAGCGAGTGCTCCGACCACTGAGCTATCCCGTCCCCTACTCCTGACATACTGCCATCCCAAAACTCACGTTCAACGATGAACAGCCCTTCAAGCTCCAGCGTGTTGTCCCAGCGTCGCGCGTGGTCACTCTCGTGGTGGAGGCCGACGTTCCTGGCGGCGTGATGGACGCCCGCCTTCTGCACCTCCATCAGCGAGGGCTTGTGGAAGCCCTTGGCCTTCTGGGGGGCCTTCAGGTCTGAGCACTCCATCATCATCGACATCAGGTCTGCCACGATCAAGATCAAGAGTGAACAGTTATTTTTCTTGTTTTTGTGTGTGTGTGTGTGTGTGTGTGTGTGTGTGTGTGTGTGTGTGTGTGTGTGTGTGTGTGTGTGTGTCTTTTTTTTCTGTTTTTACCACACACACACACACAAAATCTTGTAAGGGCATTTGAGAGAGAAAAACAAGAGAGAGAGAGAGAGAGAGAGAGAGAGAGAGAGAGAGAGAAGAGAGAGAGAGACAGATAGACAGACAGATAGACAGACATGGAGAGAGAGAGAGAGGAAGAGAAAGAGGGGGAGAGAGAGAGAGAGAGAGAGTAAAAGAGAGAGAGAGAGAGGGGGGGGTTGAGGGGGGAGAGAGAGAGGGGGGGAGGGAGAGAGGGAGGGGAGTGAGAGAGAGAGAGAAAAAAATTAGGGGGAGTGAAAGAAAGAGAGAGGGAAAGACAGGGGGAGAGAGAGAGAGGGAGAGAGAGAGACAGACAGAGAGAGAGAAAGAGACAGAGAGAGATAGGAGGGAGAGTGAGTGAGAGTGTGTATACATGTGTGTATGTGTTTGTGTGTGTGCATGTGTGTGTGTGTGTGTGTGTGTGTATGTGTGTGTGTGTGTGTGTGTGTTTGTGTGTGTGTGTGTGTGTGTTTGTGTGTGTGCATGTGTGTGTGTTGTGCATGTGTGTGCGTGTGTTTCTGTCTGTCTGCCACCGTGTCTGTCTAACTGAGACTTCTTTTAAAAGAGGGGAAAAAAAGAAGAAGAGAAAACCAAAAAGGAAAAACACAACCAAAGAAAAAACAAAGAAAAAAGGCAAAAGAAGAAGAACAAGAAGAAGTAAAAAAAAAAAACCGCTACCGCCCACCTTTCTTCTCTAGGGGTGACTTGGGTTCAGGAGCAATCTGCTGCTGCTGCTGCTCCTCCTCCATGCCCGTCACTCCTGCCGACGAGTCCAGCGACGGTGGCGTCATCGCCGATGCCGGCCGCACATCGGCGCCACCGCTGCTCCTGCTTGCCATCGTCGATGATGCCGTGGTCGACGACTGTGGCAACGGACCCGCGGATGTGGGGCCTCCTAGGAAATCCCCGAACCCATCATCGTCATCCTCGTGTTGTGGACCAGGTTGCCCTGGATGGGAAAAAAACCAGGTCCAGATTTTTTAAAGTTTGAGTGAGTGAGTGAGTTGAGTGAGTGAGTGAGTGTGTGTGTGTGTGTGTGAGTGTGTGTGTGTGTGTGTGTGTGTGTGTGTGTGTGTGATGTGTGGTGGTGGGTGAGTGATGAGTGAGTGATGTGTGAGTGAGTGAGTGTGTGAGTGTGTGAGTGTGTGTGTGTGTGTGTGTGTGTCGGTGAGTGAGTGAGTGAGTGAGTGAGTGTGTGTGTGTGTGGGTGGGTGGGTGAGTGAGTGAGTGAGTGAGTGAGTGAGTGGTGAGTGAGGGGAGTGTGTGAGTGAGTGAGTGGTGTGTGTGTGTGGGTGGGTGGGTGAGTGAGTGAGTGAGTGAGTGAGTGAGTGTGTGTGTGTGTGTGTGTGTGTGTGTGTGTGGAGTGAGTGAGTGGGTGAGTGAGTGAGTGAGTGAGTGAGTGAGTGTGTGGGTGAGTGAGTGAGTGAGTGAGTGAGTGTGTGTGTGTGTGTGTGAGTGTGTGTTTGCATGTGAAAGAGGGAGAGAAGGGGAGGGGAGGAGGGGGAGGAAGAGAGGAAGAGAGAGAGAGAGAGAGAGAGAGAGATGAATGTGTGTGTATATGTGTGTGTATATTGTGTATTTATGCGTGTAAGCGAGCGTGTATGTGTGCATGTGTGTGCTTATGTGCGTGCATGCACGCATGTATTTATAGTGTGTGTGTGTTTGTGTGTGTTTGTGTGGGGGGGGGGGTGTTTGTGATGAGTGTCAGATAGACAAAGACAGATGGACAGAAGAGATGAGATGCAGACAAACACACGTGTACACATTTAGACACAAGCAGAAAAGCACACAGAGAGATGCACAGATACACAAACACAGACAGACAGCTGGATAGACAGAATGATGCTACGACATTCCAGGGAAAGGTTTGTATGGACTTGACAGACAGATTTCTTGGGGGGGTGGGGGGTGAATGGCTTATGAAAGAAAAAGCACATTTATTACTTTTTCAATATAGCAAGTGGAAATATAGACACTGACTTTGAGTTTTGTTATGAATATGACAGCACTAGCAGAAAGCTTACATATACCATTAAAAAAAAAAATGCACAAAAAACAAGATACATCCAAACACCACAAACAACCTTCAATCTAGTTTGGTTGTTTTTTTCTTTCTTTTTTTTTCTTCCACAGCAGGAGCTACAAGGTTCACCAATGGTCAGATTTTTCTGCATTTGTGACTGTTTTTTGCCTGTCAATAAGTAAACCACATTCCCACTTTGGGCATGATGTCTAACCATGACACAAGTGTGCATGCAGATTTTTGGGTTTTTGGGTTTTTCTATTTTGTGATCCATTCCTACCAGCATAAACAGCCTACTTTTCCCAAAAAGAGGGAATGGGTTTTAACATGTGTGCAAGATGTTCAGACATGATACCTCGGTTTATAGTCTCATCCCAAGGGCTTGCCTGGAAACAGAGTTGGTATACTGATGTTAACTGCAAGGGGAAAAAAATCCCCTTAAACGAGTGCCTTGGTGGTGACTCGAACCCAGGCCGTCAGATCATGAGGGCAAAGCTCTAACCACTAGGCTATCCCTCGTCCCCTCAATCTGTTATCCTGGTGGTTAGAGTGGTGCGCATTGCGCTCATGATCTGCTGACCTGGGTTCGAATCTCATTCAAGAGGATTTTTCCTCTGGAGTTAACATCAGTGCCGACTCTACTTCCCTTAAAAGTCCTTCAGTTAAGTCTATAAACCGAGGTCCCATATGCGAACGCACACAGAACATCTTACACACACATTAAAACCTGTTCCGCCTTTCAGAAGAGTAAGCCATTGTGAGCCGGTGGAAACGGATGACAACATTTTGACAAAACTGCATACACACAAGGACTGGATGCACACAACAAAGAACAAAAAACTCCACACAAAGTGCTTATTCCATCATCCTCAAAATAAAACAATAAAATAAATAAACAAACAAACAAACAAACAAAAACAAAAAATAAATAAATAAATTCAAAAACACAACATAACTATATCCCTCCAACCCCCCCGCTCACCTCCAGCCCCTTGATGCTGATGTCCTCCTCCTCCTCCTCCTCCTCGATCTGTCCCCGTGCTGCCGACAGCAGCAGCAGCAGCAGCGGCAGTGACATTGTGGCCCGAGCCTTGCTTTGCCGTTTTGCCAAAGAGGTTCTCCACCAGAGCGTTGGCATCGGTCACGGGGGCGCCTGGCCTGTGGAACTGCCGCAGCTTCTTCTGCTGCTCCTCAAAGTAACGCTCTTTCTCCGTCTTGGGTTTGGTGGCGGCCGCGTTGGTGTTTTTCGCTGCAGTTGCTGTTGTAGGGGTCTGGGTAACCACACCCAAAAAAAAAAAAATATATAAAAAATTTTTTGTTGTGTTGTTGTTCATTGTTGCTGTTATTGGTGGTGTTATCATTTGTTGTTGTTGTTGTTGTTTTTTTAAATCATCATCATCGTCATCATCGAAATCATCGTCATTGTTGTTATAATCATCATCATCATCATCGCCATCATCATTGTCAAAATCGTCATTGTTGTTATAGTTTTCAACATCACCATCACCTCATCATCATCATCATCACTACCACCACTGGTGGTGGTGGTGGTGTTAATGTTATCATTATCATTAGTATGACGCTGGGGCAACAGCAAGGTGAGAGGCTGTATGACCAGTGGCATTCCCACTCATGGAATTTCCACTTTACAGCTTAGTCTTTAGTGATCGACTATGACTCTCTGACTAGGAGGCTTGACTCGCTCAGTCCTTATGTGCTGCAGCCCTGGGGGGCTAGTTGGCCTTTGGAGAGCATCTCCAACGCTGACCGTCATTATGCCCACTTGGCCGAGAGAGTGGGGATGTGCTGTGGGCAAGGCATCTCCACTATAATCAAATTTCTGCCCAGTTTCCAAAACAGCAGCTACCTCCTCTGCTGTTTTGGAGGTCATCGTCGGACACGACGGACAAACATACATACACTATAAAATTAATTGTTGCTGTTGTGATAGTGGTGGTAGAAGTGGTTTTATTATCCTTCATCATTATCAAAACAAATCACCATAATTACCATCACCATGACCATCACTGTTGTTGTTATTTTTATTAATACCAATAGCTATTATCATCATTGTCGCACAATATTACTTTTATCATCACCACCATCATCAAGACAAAAAGGAAGAAAGCAGGGAAGAAAGGCAGAAAGAAAAAAGACAACTTGGAAGGAAAAAAACCAAACACAGACAAACAAAAAGACAGACAGTCAGAATCACTGATTGAATGAAAACAATTTGTTATATATTTGAAACACCATGGTACATGACTCATCTTAAAGATTTCTGACCAACAATATTCTGTTCAATACTGCTCCTACCATATTATATCTTACATGCTTACCTGTAACACTTAAAAAAATAAAGAAAAAAATTAAGATTATATATATATATATATATAGGTCATTCTCAGAAACATGTGAGGTATGATAGTGACCTACTTCACACATCTACCATTTGACTGAATTTAGTTTGTAACTGTAGTGAATGCTGGTTACTGGTTATGTTTGAATTAAAGAAATAAATTTTAAAAGTTGTAATGAGTACTTGTGCTTGTTTTTAAAAATATTGAATTTTCTTTTACAAAATGTGCTCATTCCAACATGGCGGATTTGTGACATGATGGTGCATACGTTATTCAGATTGTTCTTCTGACTTTAAGACTGCTAATTTGAAAACACAATTTGTATTAATTAATGCCCAGATGTTGTTCCAAACTCCCAAGCAGAAACATCTTCCTTTTTTATCATGAACATTAAATAGAGGGTGGATTAAATACCTGTTGGTCGTGACGCTTAGTTTCCAAGTCAGGCCCAATTTTAAAAATTCACTCACAAAGAACTATACGATATCATCAACACATTATAGCTTCCACTGATAAAGTAAACAGTTAACAGTATATAAAAAACGATGTTTTTGATCAGCAAGCCTTCCTACCCTCGTTCATGGCTTGAAACTCCAGATTATCAACATGTTTCTCATTTTTAACGTCACAACCGACCGACGTAAATTTGGTGCAAAACTCGGCACATTCCTTCACTGACCGAGATTTTTATCCCTGGCACTTCACCTTGACCTAAAATATCTCTGGCACGTACTTTTTCCCGCCAAAGGAACATCGCGATGCTATACTAGTGTGGCGGTCTTTGTCTTCTTCCAAAATTTCTCATGTCACGACCGACCGCTAAAGCACCGCAGCATTTGATCAAGATGCCTTTACTCGCTTCTGTCGCATTTTTTATCGAAGGAGAAGGAATATTTTCTTTTCAAAGTATTTTACTTTTGCCAACCAGGGTTTAATAATCGTAAACTCGTGTTTAAATTACGAAATTGCTTGTTTTTGTCAGGTTCTCTTTTCTTGTCAACGGCTTTGGCTTGTTAGCTGTGGGTACATTTACCGATCGTTTGATTTGATGACCGCTTATTCTTACTCAGAAAGAAATAAAAAGCCATCTACTGTAATTTGTGGAAATGATTGTTATGTGCAAGAAATAAATTTTGCACAAAATATGAAATAGATCCAGTTTTTGTTGTGCGGGCGTTACGGTTAGGACATGAAACGAAAATAGTACGGTTTCTTGTACGACCGCAACATTCTTGTTGAAGTTTTACTTTCTCTTTCTTTTATAGATGCTATTCGTGTTTTATTTCGAACAATTAGCGACAGAAGTGATTATTTTCAGTGTTTGAATGTATTTTATGGGAATATTTTCGTTGATCTGTAAACTCATGTATTAACCACGTTGGTTGTGACACGAAACCAAGATAGCGTTGTTTCTGTCTCGGCCGTTAGATCTAGAAGCATACGTAAAATTAGTCTCGCGTTTTCCTCATTCAGTTATTGATTCTTTATATGGATGCTCTGGTTATGTTGTTGTAAATATAAACCTGCAGCAATTTTGTTCTGTGGTTATCTCGCACGTTGAAATTTGGCCGTAAAACGTTTAGCTCGTGTTAGTCATGACAGGAAACGGATTATGGTTTTGTGTCACGACTGATCTACTGTAACAAATCGTCCCCTTTTCCTCGGATACAGATTTCTAGTGTTGATTTCAGGGAAGTGATTGATCTACACAATCGTTGTTAATCGTAATGAGTCAACCGTAAACGCACGCTAAACGTCATTGCAGTGACGTTAATGTTTGCTACAAACTGCGCCGATGACAGAGCTCGGCGTTCCTGGTCACGACCAAAACACGTCACTCGTTTTCTACCACTTATGTTCCGTAGGCTTCAAATGTAATCAAACAATGACGTTCTTCCGATTAAATTATGTTCATTTGAGAGATAGGATACAATGCTGGAAGTCCTAAGCTTAACATTTTTCAAACTCCTAAAACTTTACAAGTCCTGATCAGTTATGATGAAAACCACATCATGAGGATGGGCTTTTTTGTTTTGTTTTTCGTTCGTTTCCGTTTTCCTTGTCAACATTTGGAACCAATTCATCTTTAAATGTGCAAGACAAGCGTTGATAACAAAACAAATAACACACAACTGACACACATTCACATTGACATAAAAAGCAAGAACACTACAGTTGAAATTGGTTATGACAAGTATTCAGCAGAATAAGCAATTCACATGCTTAAAAATTTTATTTGTGGTGTACACACACACACACACACACACGTCCGCATCCACATTCATGCACACACATACATACACACACACACTCTCTCTCTCTCATGCGCTTGTACACACACACACACACACACACACACACACATTTACATACATATATTATTTGCTCTCTCTCTCTCTCTCTCTCTCTCTCACTCTCTCTCTCTCTCTCTCTCTCCTCTCTCTCTCTCTACACACACACACACACCACACACACACACACACCACACACACACAAAATTATGTGTTATGTCTAATGAGGGGGGTACAGTTACAAAGAAGAGCAGTGTCTAAGAAAAGTAGATCTTATCCAGGTGGGAGTCTTATGATAGAGAATAAAGGGGGCAGGGTGCCCACTATACATATGGATGCATGTGATTATGACCAACAATTTTTTTTTAACTGTTACAATATAAATCAAATCATTTGTGTGTGTGTGTGAAGAGAGAGAGAGAGAGAAGAGAGAGAGAAGAGAGAGAAGAGAGAGAGAGAGAGAGAGAGAGAGAGAGAGAGAGAGAGAGAGAACTTAACAGTCCTAAATCAGTTTGAAATTATGTTAGATGTGGGACAAAAAAGCAGCTGCATGTGAGGAAAAAAAAAAGCACCAGCAAATGCTGAGAGTGCTTGAAGGATTCTATTTGCCCATAAAATAAAAGAATTAATTTGCCTGTAAAACAAGAAATGAAGAAGAAATAACCTTAGATTATAAGTGTTGTTAATATCAAAGGAAGAAACCCCAACAACACAGCAAAGGTGATGATTTGTAATCAATTGACAATCATAACAAAAGTTTGATCGACAATTAAGTTTTGGTTTTTACTATAAAAAAAGCCAAGAATGAATATGATTTCATTGTTTTTTTGTCGTTTTTTTAAAACATGCATTTTGTACTTGAATAAAAAGCACTATGCACTCATG
Source organism: Rapana venosa (assembly GCA_028751875.1). NCBI lineage: Eukaryota > Metazoa > Mollusca > Gastropoda > Neogastropoda > Muricidae > Rapana > Rapana venosa. The sequence continues at coordinate 42,128,038 of CM054156.1, forward strand.
AGCTCATATTTTATCATTAATTTATGAAGGATCGCTAGGTCAGATGAGAGAAACTGGACTTAGCTGTGTTGATTGATATTATATCACTCCAGCATGATAAATCAAATGTAGATAATGTTTAATTGAATATAATATCATGTCACTCTAAGTCTTAACATAATAAATCAATGTCAATAAAGTTACAAGAATGCATTGTTTCTCATTTGAGATGATGTGTTTTTTCAATTTGATCTTAAATTGCTACACTTTCATGATTTGTGCTTTTGAGGGGTGTGGTTTCCATGTCACAACCAAACGGTCTCGATGTCACTACCATAATATATCATATAAAATGATAAATCAGTATGAATAATGTTACAAGAATGCATTGTTTCCAATTTAAGTTGGTGTGTTTTGTTTAAATGTATGTTTAAATTGCTACACTTCCATGATTTGTTATTTTGAAGGGTGTGGTTTCCATGTCACAACCAAACGGTTTCCATGTCACAACCGCAACATATTACTTTTATAAGGTATTAATTTGAAATAGCTTCCATTCTTGTGTAAAGAAAATTGTTGTTTTATTTAAATGATTCTGTGGTTAAAGTTTAGGCTAATTTGTGATGCTTCCTGTGGTCACTAGCACAAAAAACAAAACTTTAAATCTGGGGGTACAAAACTGTCTTAGAGTGTCATTAGAAAAATGGCCAAAAATATGCTTTGTCAGTGATTGTCATACTTCCAAATGTTAGATTTGATTTATAAATGAAAACAACAGCATTTTGGAGTGTTTTTTGTTTGATATTCTGAGTACAAAGATTTATTTATGCTACTTTTGGTTTCCATGTCACAACCGCAACACGACTAAAAATAGAACTTTAATTCATCAAATACTAGGAAACCATTTAATATTTCATAATTTTTTCAAAAGAATGCAGATTATGACAGAGTACTCTAAAATATAACAAAAAGCCATAAACTTCCAATGACATTTATTTTTCAAGGTCTATGTCACAAAAACCTCACATGTTTCTGAGAATAACCCATATATATATATATATATATATATATCCTGATTATCTCTTAGATTTCCTTTGTTTTGCTAAAGGGGGTTGGGGGAGGTGAGGAGGAGGGGGGACAAGATTTTTTCTGCTTTGTTTTTGGTGAGGTTTATTTCCACCCCCTCCCACTCTTTTATGAAGTAAAGGGACAAGAGTGAAAAGCTGAAGCATCTATCTTATAATGATGTTTGTTATCAGCAATTTGTTACACTGAACACTTAATAAAAAAAAATAAAAATTAAAAAAACAACCAAACACACACACACAATAAAACCCTACAATCCTTCCTTTCCTCTCTCACTCTCTCCTTCCCTCTCACTAACTCACTCTCTCTCTCTCTTACACACACACACACACACACACACACTCACACACTCACACACTCACACACTCACTCACTCACTCACCACCCACACACAACACACACAC